>JAJTUV010000222.1:1772500-2372500 GCA_021653895.1 Mastomys natalensis | reverse complement strand
ATAATATAATTTACAAGTTTTAAAGATCAAGTAAAGCTTAAAATGAAATAAAATTTAAAAATTAAGTAAATGGATATGAAGTAGCTTACTTATTTTCTTAAAGAATTTCCTTTTGTAAATAATGGAGACTGGCCAGGGAGATAACTCAGTAGATAAGGCATTTGCCACTAAGGATTACCTGAGTTAAATACTCAGAACCCACATGCTAGAAGGAGAGAACTGACTCTATAAACTTGTCCTCTAATCTCCACATGTGCTCCACAGTGCAAATACACACACATACACACACACACACACACACACACACACACACACTAAAAGAAATGTAAACTCTTAACAATGAGATGAACAAGATTATAATACCTAACATTAATGTATGAAAATATGAGTATGTATAATTTAATATATACTAATAAAATATATAATGAAGTTCTGAGTAGATTGCTCAGCAGTTAAGAGTACTTGGTGCTCTTGCAGAGGACCTAGGTTTGATTCTCAGCACCCACTCGGCATCTCACAAACTTATGTAACTCTAGCCCCAGGGGATCTGATGACCTCTTCTGACCTCCTCAGACACCAGGTTCAGAATTTGAGGTCAGCTTGGTCTACATAGTAAGTTCTAGGCCAGCCAGGACCACATAGTGAGACTCTGTGTAAAAATAAGGGTGGGGGAACAAGAAGGCAAATTGTATGATACATGTATTTAGGGGGTATGTTCACTTGGGTCCATGTTGGTGGTAGTTTTGAGTGTGTGTGTGATGATCGAGTAAATGAGTATATTTATCTGTGTGCTTGTTTGCTGGTGTGGATGGCCATGCATGCCTGTGGAGGTCAGAGGACAACTGTCTTTGTTAGGGTTTCATTGCTGTGAAAAGACACCTTCACCAAGGTAACTCTTATAAAGGACAACATTTAATTGGGGCTGGCTTACAGATTCAGAGGTTCAGTTCATTATCATCAAGGCAGCATGGCAGCATCCAGGCAGCCATGATGCTGGAGGAGCTGAGGGTTCTACATATTAATCCAAAGGCAGTTAGGAGAGGACTGTCTTCCAGTTCTCTTCCAAGCAGCTGGGAAGAGGGTCTCAGAGCCCACCCCCACAGGGACACAATTCCTCCAACAAAGCCGCACCTACTCCAACAAGTAGTGCCACTCTCTGGGGCAAGCATATTCAAACCACCACATTCCACTCCCTGGCTTGTTCAAACACAAGTCTATGGGGGCCATACCTAGCCATAGAATAATACAGAATATATTTAGTCCAACTTCAAATATCTCATAGTCTATCGCAGTCTCATCAAAGTTTAAATGTCCAAAGTTCAAAGTCTGTTCTGAGATTCATGCAGTTTCTTAATTGTAATCACCTATAAAATCAAAATAAAAAGCAGATCACATACTTCCAACATATCATGGCACAGGATATACATTACTGTTCTAAAATATCATAGTGAGGAAATACTAGATCAAAGCAAGACCAAAAAACAGCTGGTCAAACTCTAACCTCAGCATCTCCATGTCTAATGTCAAAGCACTCTTTCAGATCTACAACAAAGATCTTCATCTTTGTTGACTGCAACCACTTCTTTCTTTTGTACTGATTCCATTGCCTATTTGCAACTTTCCTCAGCAGATATCCCACAGCTCTGGCATCTCTAACATCTTGAGGTCTCCAAGGCAACTTCAACTTTATAGTTTCTTGTTCCAGTGTCTGGGATGCACACATGATCTTCTGGGCTCCTCCAAAGAGCTTGGGTCACTTGGGTCACTTCTCCAACTCTGCTCCCTGTAACACTCTAGGTTCTAGCTGATTCCATTCCACTGCTACTGCTATTATTGGTGGTCATCCTATGGTACTGGCATCTCCAGTACACTGGGGTCTTCCATTGCAACTAGGCTCCACCAATAGCCTCTCATAGGATTTCTTCATGGTGGCAAGGTTCAACATGTTTGCATGACCTTTTCAGTCCTGGACCATCAACTACAATTGAGGTTGGCTGCACCTTCACCAGTGGCCTGCCCTGGCCTCTCACAGTGCCAAGCCTGTTTTTTCTCCATGACTCCTTCATGCCTTCAAATCCAGTACCACCTGGATGACTCTTACACATTACCAGGTCTGGCTTCTATCTCTAGAACACAGCTTCTTTCTGTTCTCAGAAAAACACTTCTCAGAAGATTTCACCTCAGTGATGCTGGTCTCTTCTTAATTTCTTAGTTCCAGCTAATCAGCATCAAATTTCCCAGTAACTCCTTCTACTCTTGACTCTAAAAGCCAGAGCCACATGCTGAGACTGCCAAGTCCTGCTGCTTGCTGGGGCTGGAACTTGGCTCCCTTGTTCTATTACATCCCTCACTACCTACGCTACTGGCTGTTGTGGAACTTGCTCTGTAAACTGACCTTGAACTCAGAGATCTGTAAACCTCTGTCTCTTGGAATTAAAGGTATGTATCATCATTCCTTGACCCAAAGCGTTTTATTATAGATCTTAGTCAATTTGACAACTGATACTAGCCACCACAATCCATCCCTTATCAATATGACACATAATTCTATCTCCTTATGTCCAAATGAAAACAATAACCAGGGTCAAAATAATGTCTAACATGATACAACCCCCTATTACAATGGAAAATGCTTGAATTTAGCTGGGTGAGTACTTACTCTGAGGTTCTCTCTCTCTCTCTGTCTCTCTCTCTGTCTCTGTCTCTCTCTTGGTTTTGGTTTTTCAAGACAGAGTTTCTTTGTATAGCCCTGGCTGTCCTGGAACTCACTTTGTAGACCAGGCTGGCTTTGAACTCAGAAATCCACCTGCCTCTGCCTCCCAAGTGCTGGGATTAAAGGCATGTGCCACCACTGCCCGGCTTGGTCATCACTCTCTTAATCCCATTTAATATCCTTGAACACAGGATCTAGCCTCATTCCACTTCCTGGTACTCCTTTACTCATTGAACCATAAATTTTTTATTTTACCCTTCTGACTTTGCTACACTTGATCAAAACAGTCTTTATGAGAGTAAACCACAGCACAGAGTCAAAACTTGGTTGATTTGAAACTTCTTCTGTCAATGAAATTAATCTGATAAATCTTTTCACCTTAGCCATAGGCAGATTCTTCAGACAAGGTCAAAAAGCAGCCACATTCTTGTAGCAGGATACTTATTCTGCTACATTGTATTCGCAGTGGAGCTCAGTGATTAGGCAGTAGAAGAGGAGGTGGAGCTGGGAGAGAAAGAGAGGAAGGGGAGGGGAGAAAGAGAGGAAGGGGAGGAGAAGGAGGAGGCTAGCAGCCATGGAGAACCACAGATGTGTTGAAAGCTGTCCTGGGTAGCAACTTCTATCAAAAGGTTAGATATTGGGTAACAACTCTAACTGTGTGGGCATCTTGTTGATTGAGCATTTCTAAATACGTAAATCCTTTAGATAATCATTAAGCTTTAAGAGTCTCATTTCTACTGGGTATTGGGAGGATGGCAGAATTGACTGGGGTTCAGCCAAGCTTTGTGGATGCAGCGTGGGGGATTGGCAGAGCCATCCCCCATACTGGTAGGTATCTCATGGGTGCCAGGGCCTACGCATCTAGCTAGCTGGAGCCCTGGTCAGAGTTGAGGAGCATCGGGAACATGGTGGCTGCCCAGGACCAAGCCAGACCAGGCGCCGTTTTCTAAATATCACCCTTACACATTCTTCACCAAAATATCACAAGAAGAGTCTCAAGGTGACACACTAAAATTCTCCTTTGAAGCATCTCACAGTTCCAATCACCCTCAGGACCACTGTCTTCCATATTCCTATTAGGATGCCCCATTAAGCCCCACTTAAAGTATTCCATTGCTTTCTTTCCAAAGTCCCAGAATCTACATTCCTCCAAACACAAACATGGTCAGGCTTCATAACAATACCTTAGTCCCTGGTACCAAATTCTGTCTTGAGGTGTCATTGCTGTGAACAGACACCATGACCAAGGCAACTCTTATAAAAGACAACATTTAATTAGGGCTAGCTTACAGGGTTCAGAGGTTCAGTCCAATATCATCAAGACAGGAAGCATGGCAGTGTCCAGGCAGGCATGGTGCTAGAGGAGCAAGGGTTCTACATATTCATCCAAAGGCAGTTAGGAGAGGGCTGTCTTTTGGTCCTTTTCCAAGCAGCTGGGAGGAGGTTCTCAAAGCCCACCTCCATAGTGACCCTCTTCCTCCAATAAGGCCACACCTATTCCAACAAGGGCACATCGGATAGTACCGATCCCTGGGCAAAGCATATTCAACCACCACAACAACCTTGAGTGTCTGTCCATCCTTACCTTTTGAAGTAGTTTGAGATTGGATCCCTTAATCGATGTATGAAAATGCTTGCTGCTCAAGTTTGATGACTCACACAAAAGTGTCTGTAATCCCAATGATCTCGGCTCAAAGATAGGATGTGGTAACAGAAGCATCTCCAGAAGCTGCTCCTGGGCCAGCTACCTGGAGTTCACTGGACTGCCTAACCTGCTTGGCTAGCACAAGGCCAATGAAAGACACTGTTGCAAAAAATAAGGTGGAGAGCTCTTAAGGAATGACACTTGAACCTAATCTGCACCCCGCCCACACACCATGCACACACACACACACACCATGCACACACATACACACACACCATGCACACACATGCACAAATATGAATGCCCCCCACATACATACAAAGATAGACAGTAGAAGCTCTGTACATCACGCATACACTGATTGTGACACTAATTAGAAAATACGCCAACAGTTTGTATGTGACGGTGTATTGGTGTAAGGCTTGAGGGATTTCAGCTGATGATGTAACCCTGTTGGTCAGCACCCTTTGTTTTACACTGTAAGCTTCAGACTTCTTAACACGCTGTGACTCTTTCGCAAGATCCTGGGGACGGAAACCAGTCTGTTCTTATTTCTATTTTACAACGACATGCTTATTTCACGTTTAGCAATTATGCTCTAAATAGTTACATTTCTATTGAGATTGATCATATTCACAATAGGATTTGTTCCTTGCCAGGTATGCTGGTTGTTTTTGTTTGGTTGGTTTGGTTTAGTTTCATCAGCTTGATACAAGCTAGAGGCATCTTTGTAGAGGAACCTTAATTGAGAACATGCCTCCATCAGATATCTTCTTGAATGGTGATTGAGGTAAAAGGGGCCATCCCTCTGTGGGCAGGAAGTCCTTAAGTATATAAGAAAGCAAACTGAGCAGGCCAGGAGAAGTCAGCAGTGTCCCCTTCCTGCCCTCCACACACTCCCATCTCTGCCAAGAAGTTCCTGCCTCAAGGTCTCCTGCTCTGATTTCCCTCAACATGGAGTGTCATCTGAGAGTTGTAAAACAAAATAAACTCTTTCCCTTCCAGGCTGCTTTTGGTCATGGTGTTCATCATAGCAACAGAAAGCAAACTAAGACGGTAGGGACCGTTACTCTGTGGGACTGTTCAATCCAAGAAGCTGCTCACGATCTTTACAGTGTGGCTTTGTTCGGAAAGATTGACAGGGAAGCTGCTGAGAGCCTGAAGGCCTAGGCTCAGGACTCACAGAGCATCACTTCCCGCTGCCTTCTGTTGGTTAGCTGAGACTCATATCCTATTGCTTTTTTTTTTTTTTTTTTAAAGCAAAAGCACAGTAAAAAAAATGTCAGATTCATTGTAACATCAGATAAATAAGTATGTGGTGCTGAAGATATGGAAGGTGGTAAATTTGCATTGAGTGACAAAGGCCAATGTGTTTTCAAAGCATTTTAAGCAGTATGCAAACCTTTTTTTTTTTTTTTTTTGGAGTGGGTCTTTTTTTTTTATTTTTATTTAAATCACACCGTAATTTACTTATTCACACAGGGGTTATAAACACCATACCCTACTGCTTACCACAGTAAGCAGGTTACCCATTGTGTCTTTCCAGCCCCTACTGAAGGATTTATCCAATGATGTCAATCTCTAGAAATTAGAATTTGTTTTAATTTATTCACTTTTAGATTTATTTTATGTATGTGAGTGTTTGATTGCATGATGTGGACGCACCATGTGCGTGCCTGGTGCCCAAGGACATCAGAAGGCATCAGATCCCCTGGAGTTGGAGTTACGGGTGGTTGTAAACTGTCTGATATGGGTGCTGGGAAATGAATTCAGGTCCTTTTAATAAACATAATAAATCATTAGTTAGCAAAAAATATATCCCTAGGAGCTGGAGAGTGAGCATAGTCTGTAAAGTGCTTGCTGTGCCAGAATGAGGACCCAAGTTTGAGCCCCAGAAACCATGTACAAAGTTTGGTGCAGTGGCACAAACTTGTACATGTAGAGCTGTGGAGGGAGAGCTGGAAACCCCTGGGCTCACTGGCCGGCCTGGCCTGATGCTCGAGTCCCAGGTCTCAGTGACAGATCCTGCTTCAAAATCAAGATAGACTTCTGCCTAGTCCGTTACAAAGGAATAGTTCTGCATGTGTATGCATGGACACGTGCAGTGTGTGCACGCATTGTGTGTGTGTGCATGTGTGTGTGTGTGGTGGTGTGATGTGTGTGTGTGTGTGTGTACATGCACACAGCACATGGAAACATTTTCACTATGAATGGAAAGAAAGGTTGCTGGAAATTCGCACTTTAGAGTTTTTTTTGTGATTTTTCTTTTCTATTTGAGTTTTGTGTCTGGAGTGTAGGAACACTGGGTATTAAAAATCTCTCAACATATAATCACTATGTTAAGGTTAATTAAAGGGAGCATTTATAGAGGAGAGAAACAGAGCAAACTTTATTCTTTATGAGGAAAAACCAGTATGAATTTTAATTGCGGTGAGTTTTCCTCACATCTGTCCTTTCGTATTTTAGTTGAACATGTTGGCTCATCCTACCCTTGGTTTCTCAGGAAACAATCGGTGCATCTGTTTAGAGTTTAGCGTGACTAATATTTATAGTTTCACTTCAGAATGCTCTAGCACCTGCTGATGCTTGTTTATTATTTTCTGTATTTCTATACTCCTGAAGGTACCATGAGAAATTATTAGATGCTGTGCAGCAAATTCAACAGGAAGGCTTCTTGAGTCAGCTGAAGTCAAGTTCCAGAAAAGAACGAGAACATCTCCTTAAGGCTGGTGAGATGGCTCTGTGGATAGGAGCTTGCCAACAAACTGGAGCCCCTGGGTACATAGTGTAAGTACACAGGTGAAGGAACTGATTTCCAGTCAGTGTCACCTGACTTCCACATATATCATAGCACACACAACAGAGGATAAATAAATGTAATTAAAAATAGAAACTGTCATTACATCTGTGGTGGTCTGAATAAGTATGACCCCCACAGTCTCATGTGTTTGAAGGTGTGACCTTGTTGGAGGAAGTCACTGTAGAGGTGGGCTTTGAGGTCTCCTATGCCCAAGCTACACCCAGTATGACAGTCCTCTTCTGCTGCCTGCAGAGCCAGATGTAAAACTCTCAGCTCCTTCTCCAGTACCAAGTCTGCTTGGATGCTTCCATGCTTCCCACCATGATCACAAGGGACTGAACCTCTGAAATTGTAAGCTAGCCCAAATTACATGTTTTCTTTCATGTTTTGATTGCTTTGATCATGGAATCTCTTCACAGTAACAGAAACCCTAACTAGGACAACATCCATGATTAGAAAGTCATCTAGGAACTGATAGTTCCTCCAGAGGACCCTAGTTCTATTTCCACCACCCACATGGGGACTTATAATCATCTCTATCTCCAGTCCCCAAGTGATCTGAAGCCATTTTCTGACTTCCGAGGGCACATATAGTATATGATGCACAGACTTATTTGCAAGTAAAACATACACACAGAAACACACAAAGGTGAAAGGTGATTTTTCATTCATTTGGTCACTGAAGGGATACAAAGGGTCTGGGAATTTGTCCACCTGGAAGTCAGGATCTGGATGGCTGCAGCTCTGGTCTCTTCCCTCGGAGTTTCTGAAATAGATTTTACTTTTTCTTTCCTTCTGTCATTAGTGCTCTGTGTTGAGTACATGAGGCATAGGGCATGCTTTGGTTACCCAACAAGGTATGGGTTGCATTATGTCATCTCTTTGATCCTGGGATTCATTGACCATCATGGGAGCATCTGTGATTCATCCAGATGACTTTGACTCTAATATCAACACCAAAGGATGTTTTTATGAACAGTTTTCTTTCCTAACTTGAGGTATAAGAAAGTTATAAGACCTTAACTATGAGATTCTAATCATTATATTAGGAAGTGTTGTTTCTCAAGGGTGAAGTGCATGCTTAGCACGAATTAAGCCAGAGAGGAGGGGAAAAGGAGGAGGGAAGAAATGAGGGAGAGAGAGAGGGAGGGAGAAATACACACACACACACACCACACACACACACAGACACACAGACACATGACACACACACACACACACACAGAGAGAGAGAAGAGAGAAGAGAGAGAGAGAGAAGAGAGAGAGAAGGTCAGTGCATTAATCTTGAGTTTTTTCTTTTAAAGATGGTGTCTTACTTTATAGCTTGGAGTGGCCTGGAGTTAATTCTTCATGTAGGCCAAACTGGTCTTGAACTGCTGCAGTTTTCCTGCCTCAGACTCTTGAGAAGTGTGTGTTGCCACTACATCTCAGGGTAGGAGGTGGAGAGAGAGGGAATGAACAATTCTTTTAGTAACTCCTTAAGAATTTAATCTACGAGCTGGGCAGTGGTGGCACACTCCTTTAATCCCAGTACTTGGGAGGCAGAGGCAGGCGGATCTCTGAGTTCGAGGCCAGCCTGGTCTACAGAGTGAGTTCCAGGACAGCCAGGGCTACACAGAGAAAGCCTGTCTCGAAAAACCAAAAAAAAAAAAAAAAAAAAAAAAAAAAAAGAATTTAATCTATGAAACCCAGTGTTGTAGGACAAAAGACAGAAGCAGAAGGACCATGAGTTCCAGCTTGGGCTACAAAGCCAGATGCTGTATTTAAAAGTTCTTGAAGAAAAAAAAAAAAGACAATCACACTGATGTGGGTTTGAAGAGATAGCTCAGTGGTTAAGATCACTGGCTGTTCTTCCAGAGGACAGAAGACCCTGGTTCAATTCCCAGCAACCACATGGCAGCTCACAACTGTTAGTAACTACAGTTTCAGGGGATCTGATGGCCTCTGTGACCTCCTCTAGCACTAGGTATGCTCATAGTGCACAGACATACATGCAGGCAAAATACTCACACATATAAAATATAAATACATTTTTATAAAAGATAGGGGTGGGGTGGTAGCTCATGTCTTTAATCCCAGCATTCAGGAAGCAGAAGCAGGAGAATCTCTGTGACTTTGAGGACAGTCTGGTCTATATAGCAAACTCCAGGACAGTCAGAACTACATAGAGAAATTCTGTCTCGAAAACAATAAACAAACAAACAAACAATAACAACAAAAACCCCAACCAAACAAAGATGAGGCTGAAGAGATAGTTCATCAGTTAAGAGCACTGGCTACTCTCCATTGGGCCTGTTCAAATCCCAGCACCTGTTTGTAATTCCAGTCCCAGGTTTTGTAACTCCAGTCCTAGGGTGATCTGATGCCCTCTTCTGGACTCTCAGGGCACTGCACACACATGGTGCACAGACATCAGGCAAACACTCATACACATAAACGCAAACTCTCAATTTTCAAAAACATAAAAACACAAAAGAATTAAGATGGGTAGGAATGGTCTCAAGGGTCTCTGCTATTAAACACTGTGACCACTGTATAAGTTAAGTATGAGACACTAAGCGCTAGAGTGCTGTGTAGCTGGGGAATAGCTCAGTCCATGAAGCACTTGCCTTGCAAGTATAAGGGGCTAAGTTTGATCTCTCCAGAACCCATGTAAAATAGCCTGGCATGGTGAGGGACGTTTGTAGCCACAGTGCTGGGGAAGAGAGACAAATAGCTAGCCAGCCAAGCCTCATAGGGGAACTCTAGGCCAAATAGAAATACTGTGTCAACAACCCAAAGAAGATGAGTTTTGAACACACACAACACACACACACACACACACACACTCACCTTTTACTTATTGCAACTGCCTGTATACCATCACAGAAAGTACCTGATTAAGAAGAGTCAAGAGTCTTCTGTTTTATTAACTACTTGAACATCATTGGGCAACCCCAATCAAACCTACTTGTTCTCATCCCTAGAACCACTGGTCTGGCAGCCGCTGGCTCCTCCAAGTGCCCTCACCTTCCGGTGCCACCAGCAGTCTTTCCTTTAGTTTCAACTCCTGCCTTGGAATCTTTAATCCTTATTGAAAGGTAATTTTGCCAAATCAACTGGGCTTGTGCATTTAGCAAAATGAACTTGCACAATTGCACAGTCAAACTGAGGGAAGGCAATTAACCCTGCTGACATATCCTCTGTGTCACACTCATCTATAAAACATCAGGAGCAGACTTGCTTTTAATTAGGATCTGGAGGTTTCCTCAGACTGTCTGGAGGCAAGGCTTCCAGAGCGGCTGTGGTTAGTGTGTAGCCTCTCACCTCTCTCCTCACCTCCTCCTCCTCCCTCCATTGCCTTTGCCCTAACTTTAGGAGTCTCCACTTTGTCAACACTTCACAATGGGCCAGCATCCACTTCTTCCTAGTACCTTCTCACCTACCTCTCTGTTTCCCTTTCTTAGTCAGTGCCTGAAGGGTGCAGTGGTATGTGCCTAAGTTCTGGTATTTTGGGTGGAGCAGAAGATCAGTTCAAGTCATTATGATTACATATGGCGTCTGAGTCTCAGAACAGATAGTGTGTTGATGCAAGAAACCAGCTTTCACCTCAAAGGACATAAGAGTTTATCTGGAGCTGAACCATGCCGGAACAGAAATTTAGGTGTTTCAGGCAGTATAGTTTAATGAAGTCTTTATAGTAACAGAATAAACAAAGTTATGAATCAAGACATTGAAAATATTTACATTTACATTTATTTATTCACTTATTTATTTACTATATATTGGGGGGTGGGAGTGAAGTAGGGCACATGCCAAGGAGCTTCTGTGGAGGAAGTTATAAGGAGTCTCCTTCACCATGTGGGTCCTAGGGTTGATGAACTAGGCCGCCAGGCTCAGAGGCAAGCAAGTGCCTTTATCAGTCAGCCATCTTGACACTTAAAAATATTGATGAAAAAAAAGGAGGAGGAAGAAGGAATGGGGAGGAGGAGGAGGAGGAGGAAGAGGAGGAGGAGGAGGAAGAGGAGGAGGAAGAGGAGGAGGAGGAGGAGGAGGAGGAGGAGGAGGAGGAGGAGGAGTTGGAGTTGGAGGAGGTGGCAGAGGCAGCCTGGCCTAGGCTTCTGATGCTATCTGATGGCACTTAGCTTTTGTGTTGAGGATGAGAGGGGTCTGTTCCTACATTCCAAGAGACAGCTGAGATGTACAAAAGTGTGCTGAGATTACGAAGATATGGCAGACATGGATGGACCAGGTAGAGAGAGTTTCAAGGCCTCCAGGGTGTCCTGCGGACCCAGAGGGGCCAGGCCCTGGGCAATTCCTGCCCTCTGTGGGTACCTCTTCCTCAAGTTGCTGGGGGGCGGGAGACTGCAGCTTTCTTTTCTATTTTATTTTTGTTTTGAGATGGATCTCCTGTTGTGTGGGCTGGACTTGAACTCCTGATACTTTTTTTTTTGTTGTTGTTTTTTTGAGACAGGGTTTCTCTGTGTAGCCCGGCTGTCCTGGAACTCACTCTGTAGACCAGGCTGGCCTCGAACTCAGAAATCCACCTGCCTCTGCCTCCCAAGTGCTGGGATTAAAGGCGTGCGCCACCACCCCCGGCAACTCCTGATACTTTTAATTCACTTTTTTGTCATTGTTTTAAAGATTTATTTTTATTTTATGAGTATGAGTGAGTGCCCGTATGTGTTGTCTATGCACCATGATAGTGCCTGGTTTCCCTTGGAGGCCAGAAAAAGGGTGTCAGATTCTCTGGGACTGAAGTTATAGACAACTGTGAGCCGGCCTTGGGTGCTGGGAATTGAACCCAGGGCAGCGGGAAGAGTAGCCAGTGTGCTCTTAACGTTGAGCCTTTGTTTCGATTTCTTGAGAGTTATACAGTATATTCTGATCATAGTCATCCTCTCATCCCAACTCTTCCCTACCCACCCAACTGTGTGTCCTCCTCCCTCCCTCATAAAGAGCATAATTCCAGCACTTGGGCGGCAGAGGCAGTTGGATCTCTGAGTTCGAGGCCAGCCTGGTCTACAGATCGAGATCCAGTACAGCCAGGACCACACAGAGAAACCTTCTCAAAGAAAAAAAAAAAAAAAAAAAAGGAAAAGAACAAGAACAATTTGTGCTGGCCAAATATTCATAGAAGTGTGATCTTCCACTGGAGCATGGTCAACTCCTCAGGAGCCACACTCTTTGAAAAAAAACTCTCTCCCCTTCTCCCAGTAGCTAACAATTGCCAATACCTCCTTAACTACAGTGGGACTGTGTGCCCACCATGCCTCTTAGTGCTGGGATTTGGGATTTGTTTTGTGCAAGCTGTCACAATCACTGTGAGGTCACACGTGCAGCTGCCCTTCTGTGTCCAGACAGTATTTTCTTATTTGCGGGGCACCAGGCATGTTCATGGCACATGGTACACATGTGGGAACCGACTCTGGCTCTTAAACTCTTTTTGCCCTCTCTTCTGAAATGGTTCCTGAGCCTTGGAGGCGGGGTGTGTGCAGAATATAGGTTGCATTTAGAACTGAGAACTCTGCAGTTTCTTTTTCTTTGCACGTTGGCCGGTCTCTATCTTGACATCTACTGCAACTAGAAGCTTCTCAGAGGGGGATGGGAGGTGCGTTCATCTATGGCTACAATCCACTGCTAGCATTGGTGTTAAGGAGTGGGGATCATGGTTGTCTTGTGTTTGTGTTCAAGACAGCCAATCGAGGCCAGCTCAGTGTACAAGGTCCCTTTCAGCCTCTGTCTCCTTTCCTGCATGGAACATTTTCTGACTCTTCCTACAGCCCTGCCTTTGGTACTTTACCCATGATCCTGGTTGCCCAGAACTATTCCAGTCTTATCAGCGATGGTCCTGTATCCCAGAACCCCCTGCAAACTTCAGCTGTTAAAACTTACATATGATGTGTTCCAAAAAAGGTTTATGTGATGAGAAGTGACTGGATCATGAGGGCATTAAATTCATCATTAATAGATTTATTTTTTTTTTAATTTTTTATTTTCAGCAAATCAAAAAAATTTAAAAAGCATTCAAACAGAATAAATGAAAATAAACAAACAAGCAAAATACCAAGGGTCAGATATACTTAACAGAATTCTATAGGGCCTTCAAACAAGCAACACTTTTTGAGTTATGTTTAAAAAAAATTCAGAACCCAATAAGCTCCTTCACAAAGCAAATAATATTGAAATAGTGAAATCAAGTGTAGACCCAACAAAAATATATAAATTATAGTCAATATACCCTCATGAATATACATACAAAAATTCTCATTGAAGTAGTTGCAAAACTGAATACAAGAGATATAAAAAAAATAATATTCCATGAATAACTGAACAAGATTTATTTTTTTAAGGTTTTTCGAGACAGGGTTTCTCTGTGTAGCCCTGGCTGTCCTGGAACTCACTCTGTAGACCAGGCTGGCCTCGAACTCAGAAGTCCACCTACCTCTGTTTCCCAAGTGCTGGGAATAAAGGCATGCACCACCATTGCCCGGCCATCAATAGATTTATAGCTGAATGGGCTATAAGGAGATAGGGCTGATCACTGAAGCCAGTCACTGAAAGCATACCTTTGAAGTGCATTGCCCTGAGATCTTTCCCATTTCTAAACCCTTGGCTAAGATGGACTGACCCCCTGGGGCTATTGATGCTCTCAGAGGCCCAGAAACAATGGAGCCAGCTGTAGACTGGTGTCTCTGAAAATACAAGTCAAAATAAATCCTTCAACCTTTAATCTGTCTCCCTGGGTATTTGTCACAGCCATGAAAGTGACCATCAAGCCGGTTAAGTGTAAGTCAGGACAGTTGACCACCCTAGTCTCACACTGAGCAGGAGCACTACTTTGAACTCTCACCATTTATCTGGTACCTGGTGTGCTTTACTTTACATGGGGGCCCTTGGCATACAAGAAAAGTTTCAAGATTAGTTTATAATACTGCTTAAGGGCAGAATGGTGTCTTTCATCACTCTTTATTCCAGACAGCATTAAACCAGTGTCAGGCATGTAAAAGTCACTCAAGAGGTGGAATGAAAGAGTTCATTTGAGGAAAAAAATAACTCTCACCTGTTGTAGTTTGTCAGCCAAGGAATTTCCACATCGAGTCACACAACTAACAGCTAGGAGGTGCACACCTGCCTCTGTTTCTACTTCTGCACTCAAGGCTGGTTTCCTGACTTCTGGTTACCTTTTAAAATCTCATCTCTCACTCCTCCACCATGTTTCCTAAACCATAACTGATGCAAGAATGTCCAGGAGGTATGACAGAGAGCGCAACATATTTTCCCAGAGATTAAGTGTTTACACAGAGGTTGGTTTCTAGCACCGGTGAGTGGGATGTGTGACCTTTGACATAATTAATGTGCTTTGTCAGGTTTCTTCATCTGAAATAATGTGGCAGACCACCTGAAAGTTTTGGAACAAATGTGTATGTGTGTGTGTGTGTGTGTGTGTGTGTGTGTGTGTGTGTGTATGTGTGTGTGTGTACAGGCAAGGCTCTCAAAGGATAAACTTTTGGCATGCTGAAATGTTTTTCTTTTTTTCTTTCTTTGGTTTTTCAAGACAAAGTTTCACTGTGCAGCACGGGCTGTCCTAGAACTTGCCTGTAGAGCAGGCTGGCCTCAGACTCAGGGAGATCCTCCTGCCTCTGCCTCCCGAGTGCTGGAGTTAAAGATATTTGCCACCACATGCTTAAAATTTAATAACTATATGCACTTTAAACCAGTTTAGGAATTGGGTAATGTTGGGTAAAATGATTCAGTGCTCTACAAGGTGATGAGAGAAGCAATGCTATTGTTTGTTTGTTTGTTTGTTTTCATTTTAGTTAGCGAAAAACTGAAGGCTTGGAGTGATGGTGAACATCTTTAATTCCAGGTTTCAGAGGCATGTGAGTTCCAGGGAAGTCAGAACCACACCATGAGATGCTGTCTTTAAAAAAAGTTTAATATGAAAATGTACATGCCCCAGCTTTATGTTATAGTAAAACAGTTCCTGGGGGAGGAGTGCAGATACAGATACCTCTGCTGCAGAACCATTCAAGTCTCTGGGACACCGGGCAGTGGTGGCACACGCCTTTAATTCCAGTACTACAGAATCAGAGGCAGGCGGATCTCTATGTTTGAGCCCAGCCTGGTCTACAGTACAAGTTCTAGGACAGTCAGAGCTACACAGAGAAATCCTGTCTCAAAACAGAAAACAAACGAAAACTCCTCTGGAGCACCTCCCAACTTGATACGGTTCCAATATTATTCTGCTGCCTGCTAGTTACCATTCCAAGTATTTATTTTGATCTGAAGGTTCATAAAGGGATCAAATCCCTGAAGTATTCCTTGTACGTGTCTGTCATCAGTTCATTTCAGTAATAACTTCCTGTCCATACATTACTTCAGCTAGGGAGAATAGCCATTGATCCTTGAAGCTAGGAACTGGCAGGCAGCCTGGCTCTCTCACCCAACCAGGGTTGTTTGCATCTCAAGAAGAAACTTTTAAAGGTGTCCGTCATTAAGAAAAAAGAAAGCATAGCCTAGAGAGATGGGTAATACATACATACATACATACATACATACATACATACATTCATTTATTTAATGATTTCTATGTGACTGGGTGTTTTGCCTGCATATATGCCTGTGTGCCACTTTCAAGCCTGGAGCCCATGGAGACCAGAAGACTGTGACTGATCTCCTGGGACCTGAGTTATAGAAAGTCGTGAGCTGCCACGTGGGTGCTTGGTGTTGGACCAGGGTCCTTTGGAACAGCAACAGGGCTTTTAACCACTGAGTCAGCACAGCTCAGCACTTGGAGAGATGTCTTCCAGAGGATCCAAGTTAATCAACCCCAGCAGCCTAGTAGGACATCTTAGTCAAAAAACTTTTCTGAGAGGGTAGTTTGAAGACAGGGCTTTGTTCTCTGGCCCAGGCTTGCCTTAAATCTACTATGGAGTCTGTGGTGGTCTTGAACTTTGAAATTCTCTTGCCTTAGCCTCCTGAGTGCTGGGATCATAGGTATGGATTAACATGCCAAACAAGCTTTATTAAAATATATAATAAATTTTTTTTGTGTGTTTGTATGTGTGTAGACACGTCCACATGCGCATGTGTGAAAGGCAGAGGTCTATGTCAGTCTGGGAATCACTCAAGCTCAGGGTCTCTTGTTTGTATAACAATTCCTTTACCCACTGACCCTTCAGATTTCTAATAGATGGTCATCGATTATACTGTTAGTAATCAGAATTGTCACTTGGATTTCTGGTGCTAACTAGCTTCTTTTTAAATATTTATTATTTTATGCAATATGGTTGTTATGCCTGCTTGTATGTCCGTGCATGTGTGAAATGCCCAAAGAGGCCAGAAGATGGCATCCCCTGAAACTGGAGTTACAGATGATTGTGAGCAACCATGCTGATTCTGGGAACTGAACCCAGGTCCTCTGAATGAGCAGCCATCTATCTCTCCTGCCCCTTTACTGGTAATATCACTAGACTCCAGTGGAGCTGAAAAGTAGGTCATAGGTTCTAGTGCACGGATGCTCTATTAGAAGATGGTTCTGTAGATTGACTTTTGTCTTCAGAAGTTTAATGTCTCTTTACCTTCTACTCCACAAGTCATCCACATGTGTCATTATCCCAGTGCCTCACTCTGACTCACGGGCTCTCTCACCTACATTAGTCCTTCGTTATGCCAAAGAGTGTATAGTAGGTCTGTGTTGCATGTTGGGTAATTGTTCTCTGTTGCATATACATTGAGTGTCCTGAGGATAAGAAACTTGAATTTCAACAGCTATCATTCTTACCTGTTGGATTTCTTCAATACACCACATCTAGAAAGCTTCACTTTTTTTGTTGTTGATTTTTTTGAGACGAGGTCCCATATAGCCAGACTGAGTTTCAACTTTCCATGTAGCTGTGGATGACTTTGTACTTCCGATTTTCCTGCCTCTACCTCCCAATCCTGGATTACAGATCCGCGTTACCACACCAAGTTTAGAAAACTTTCTGGAGGTGTACTTCCCACTTCCTATATATGTGATATAGTGACATTCAAAACCTGTTTATTGAGGACCTGCATACCATTACCATGATAGATACTGTTCTGAGAGAGGGGAGAGAGGGAGGGAGGGGGAAGGAGACAGGTACAGGTTCATGTGTGCCATAGTGCACAGGTCAAAATACAACTTATCTCCTTTCACCTTCTTGTTTATGTCATGCTATGATCAGACTCCAGGGTAGCTGGTCCTTGAGCTTCCAGGTGACTCTACTGCCCCCACCTCCCATCTTGAGGGAGGAGGGTAAAGAATACAGATGCATACTGCCATATTGGGATTTTTTTAGATTGTTTTTTTTTTTTTTTTTTTTTTTTTTGAGACAGGGTCTCACTCTGTGGCTGTATCTGTCCTGAAACTCATTCTGTACATCTGTAGACCAGCCTGTCCTCAAACACATATAAATCCCCCTGCCTCTGTCTCCCCAGTGCTGGGACAAAAAGCTTGTATTACCATCCCTGGCTGGGATATATATATATGTGTATGTATATATATATATACATACACACACACACACACACATATATATATTATGTATATATATATATATATATGTATGTATAAACATATGTGTATGTGTGAGAGAGATGTGGTTTGTTTTTTTGTTTTGTTTTAATTATTGGTTTTTTGAGACAGGGTTTCTCTGTGTAGCCCTGGCTGTCCTGGAACTCACTCTGTAGACCAGGCTGGCCTCAAACTCAGAAATCTGCCTGCCTCTGCCTCCCAAGTGCTGGGATTAAAGGTGTGCACCACCACTGCCTGGCGAGATGTGGTTTTTTTTTTGTTTTGTTTTGGTTTGGTTTGCACATGTGTGCCACAGCATGTATGTAGAGGCCTGAAGATAACTCTGTGGAATTGATTCTCTCGTTCCAGTTTTATTGGGGTTCCAGCAATCTAACTCAGTTTACCAGGCTTGTGGGGAAAGTGCCTTTAACCATGGAGCTGAGGAAACAAATATGTAGTTTTAGCTCTTCTGGTGCTTAGGTTTGAGCACATACTAAGCACATACTTTTCCACAGGGCTCCACTCCAGCCAAGGAGGTGGAGCCACACCCTTTAATCGCAGCATTCAGGAACAGAGACAGACAGATATCTGAGTTTGAGGTCAGTCTGGTCTGAGTGAGTTCTAGGACAGCTAGGGCTACATAGAGAAACTGTCTCAAAAACCAAAAACCAACTAAGCAAGCAACCAAATAAATGTAGAGTTTCAGGCTGGAGAGATGGCTCAGCAGTTAAATATACTTACTGCTCTTACAGAGGATCTGGGTTTGGTTTCTAATGCCCACAGATGGCTCAAGGACATTCATAATTCTAGTTCTATGGGCTTCAGTGCCTTCTCCTGACCTCCTTGGGGACACCAGTCATGTCTGTGGTGCACACACATACATGTAAGCAAAACACTCATGCACATAAGATAAAATACATAAATCTAACATATTTTTCAAGACTACAGTTTCCTGGTTTGTTTATTTTGTTGTTTTCAAGACAGGGTTTATCTGTGTATCCATGGTTGTCCTGGAATTTGATCTGTATACCAGACTGGCCTCAAACTCAGGGATCTGCCTGCTTCTGCTTCCCAAGTGCTGGGATTACAGGCATGCACCACCACCACTGGCTAGGTTCCTGGGCTTTTCAGTATATTCAGAGGTTTGGAATTTCACTTGCAATCATTTTAGACTAGTTTCATCCTTCCCCAGAGAAGTGGTATCTATGAGCAGCTCCTTTCTGTTTCCTCCCAGTTCTGGACAACCCCAGATCTGCTTTCTGTCTCCTGTAGCTTGGTTAACTTTTCTAAATATTTCATATAAATGACTCATAGAATATGTGGTTCTTAGCAGCAGCCCTTTCCTTGATTAGCATGGCACAAGATTCATCCATGTTGGAGCATGTGACAGCTCGCAGTTCTCGTCACTGCTGAATTTTATCCTGCGGTGTAGCTGCCTCTCATGTATCTGCTCATCAGCTCGTCATTCCCACTTCCTGCTGTCATGCACGAAACAGCTGTGGAAGTTTGGAATTCCACACCCTGGCACTGGTGTTTTGGGGTCTTTGTTTCCAGTTCTCTTGGATCTTCCCAGGGGTAGAACTGCTGAGCCTCATAGCGATCCTGCTTAACTGTTGCCCAGAACACGTGTACTATTGTTGTTTTCCTTAAAGTCTATTTTGTTTGATAACCTATCTCCCTATAGCCACTCTGGCTTATAGTCTCTTATTATAGTCTGTATTTCTTCCTATCCTTCGAAAGGCCTGTGCATCTTGAATTTAATCTATGTTTCCTGAAGATGATGTACAATTAGGTCTTATTAGTCCGACCACTTCTGGTTTAATCACTCTTGTTTTCAGTGGCAAGAGCCTTTACCCTCTGAGTTATCCTGATGGCTTGATTTCTCCCCCTCCCCACTCTTGAGCTGTTAAAAGCTATGTTTTGAAATTTTTATTTAACAATTTCAGATATTGATATGTGACGGGAGAGGTCCACACTTTTGATATTTTGAAAAAATTATGTGTGGGTATGAATGCAGTCCTGTGGAGGTCACAGGGTCACTTTGGGGATAAGTGCAGTCCTGTGGAGGTCACAGGGTCACTTTGGGGATAAGTGCAGTCCTGTGGAGGTCACAGGGTCACTTTGGGGGTAAGTGCAGTCCTGTGGAGGTCACAGGGTCACTTTGGGGATAAGTGCAGTCCTGTGGAGGTCACAGGGTCACTTTGGGGATAAGTGCAGTCCTGTGGAGGTCACAGGGTCACTTTGGGGGTAAGTGCAGTCCTGTGGAGGTCACAGGGTCACTTTGGGGAGTCCACCTTTCCTTCTGTCTTGGGATCTGGAGATTGAACTCAGGTCATCAGACAGCAGCTATACCTGCAGAACCATCTTTTTTTCTTTCTTTTAAATGTTTTACTACACGATTTCTCTCTCTCTCTCTCTCTCCTCTCTCTCTCTCTCTCCTCTCTCTCTGTGTGTGTGTGTGTGTGTCTCTCTCTCTCTTACCTCTCTCTCTCTCTCTCTTTTCTCTCTCTCTCTCTCTCTCTCTCTCTCTTGTGTGTGTGTGTGTGTGTGTGTGTGTGTGTGTGTGTGTGTGTGTGTGTGAAACGGTGTTCATATGGAGGTCAGATGACAACTTAAAGAAGTTCATTCTTTCCTTCTACCACTGGGTCCTGGGGATTGAACTCAGGGAGTCAAGCTTGGGGCAAGCACCTGCTGGGCTATCTCACTGGTCCCCACTCTTTCCAGACAGGATCTTACTGTGCTGCTTGTTGCTCATCCTAGCCTTAAACTCAGTATTCTCCTGCCTCAGCTTCCCAACAGCTGGCATTTCAGGCATGCACTGTCTGTGCTCAGCTATCATCACAATTGATACAGTTGGATTTAATGGGGGGGAGGGTGAGTTTTTGGGACAGGATTTCTCTGTGTATCCCTGGTAGTCCTGGAACTCTCTGTAGACCAGGTTGGTCTAGAACTGCCTGCCTCTGCCTTTTGAGTGCTGGGATTAACGGTATGTACCACCATCACCCAGTGGATTAAATTTTTTGTTTTCTCTTGTGTTTTCATTCTTCCTCCTTTATTGTTTATTATAACAAATACAATTCATAACTTGCCACTGAGCAAGCAGCCCTTTGTGTGCATGTGTATGTGTGTGTTTGTGCATTTGTGATAGTAATTGCATGGGATGAGATCCAATGCTCACTTTGACACCCACAGACACCAAGTACACACATGATACACATAAATATACATATATGCGCACAAAACAACTATACATACAGATAAAATGAACACAACAATATTTTTTTAAAGCAATGGTGGTGTTGGAGGGATGGCTCAGTGGTTAAAAGTGCTCATTCCTCTTCCAGAGGACCCAAGTTCCATTCCCAG
This sequence comes from Mastomys natalensis, assembly GCA_021653895.1. Lineage (NCBI taxonomy): Eukaryota > Metazoa > Chordata > Mammalia > Rodentia > Muridae > Mastomys > Mastomys natalensis. Next base: position 2,351,457 of record JAJTUV010000222.1, on the reverse strand, counting down.
CACCCACTGGGCAGCTGGCAGTTGCCTGTAACTTTGGGCTTCAGAGACTCTGATGCCCTCCTTGGCACTGGCATACACATTGTATACACTCACATAAATATACATAAATAAAAATAAATCTTAAAAAAATAAAACAATTGTTTTGCCAGGATGTATGTGTGTGTATCATGTGTGTGCTTGAGAAAGTTGGAAAAGGGCACCAGATCCTCTGGGGGATAGAGTTATATAAGGGTGCAAGCTGTCACGCAGGTGCTGGGAATCAAACCTTGATCTTCTGCAGGAGCACCAAATGCTTTTAACCACTGAGCCATCTCCTCAGCCACAGTGTGAATCTTTGTATGTTGATGAAAAGCATCGTCAGTCCTTTGGACTTTCTCACACTGACAACGCATATGCGGTACCTCTCTAGTGTAAGTTCTTTGAAGGGAACTGCAATGAGGAATGGTGTTCCCACACTGCTTATGCACAAAGGGCTTCTCATGACTGTGAGTTCTTTCATGTATTTGTGGGGGACTAGAATAAGTTTTCATGGGTTATCCACCAGAGAAGACTGCTTGGACATGGGTTTAAGCCAATAGAAAGTCTTTATCAGTCAGCCTGCCACTACACTGGGTCTTTGGGATCCCAGCATAGCCCCCAAGCCGTTCTCAGGGTTAGCTTTTAAGCATAAAAACCATGTCATGGGTTGACATAATTCGGTTAACAAGAACAGTTAGCCTGAAGTGGGACTACAGAAGCCAAAAAGCAAGCTTGGTTCATTTAGAGAATGTCCCACAACTATGGATTTTAATGGATTAGGCCTTTGTTTTAGCTTGGGTAGGTGGTGCTGTCTATATGCTGAGTCTTACAGCCTGAATGGTAGGTATTTCCACCATGGAGTCAGTTGTGCTAAGGCCTCAGAGCCAACTAAGGACTGGGGCCCTGTTACAAAGTGAGGGCTTTTTCTTCCCATATCGATTATTGATGAAAGACCTCTCTATACTGTGAAGTTGTTCATCACTTTGAAAGGAATAAGAAGACAAGAAAGCTTTCACACAAGGCTTATTATGTACGTGATGTTTTTCTCCAGGGTAAGTCTTTTCTTGACTTTGATCACTACAGAAATACTCAAAGGCTTCATCGTGGTGGTGGTGGTGTGTGTGTGTGTTGAAGAATTGATTGTTATGAGTGTTTTGCCTACACATGTGTGTGTACCATGAGTGTGCCTGATGTCTGTATAGGCCAGGAGGCATGAGCTCCCCTGGAACTGAAGTGTAAGGTGGTTGTGAGCTGCCGTGCGGGTACTGCCATCCAGGTCCTCTGCAAGTGCAGCCTGTGCTCTTGACCAGGGAGCTAGCTCCCAGCTACGCCATTCACTCGCTTCTCATGTGGGTTTAGTCACTCACTAGTGCCACCTACCTTCAGCCTAAAGACCTCTACTTCTTGCAAGGGAAATCTGTTAGCAACAGACCCTCTCAGTTTTGGATAATCTGGGAATGTCTGTACCTTTGAAGTTTTTTTTCCCGCCCTGACTGTAAAATTTTTGGTTCACAGGTGTTCTTTCCACTCACTAGTTACTTGAATATGCCACCCGATGGGTTTCTGGTCCTGTTGTTTCTGATGAGCTGTTAGCTACCGATCTTTTTATAGCTCCCACTAGGTTGTTGCTTTCAGGATTTCGTCTTACAAGGCTGACACTGTTGCTCTGCTGTGTCTCAGTGTTAAGTGTCTCCTACTCAGTCTGGTGAATGTCTTGGCTGTTTAGGTTCATATTCCTAATCAGAGCTGGACATCTTCGGCAATTTGTCTTTTTGGCTTAAGTTGGTTTTTGTTTTTTAATTTCCCTTTTTCTTTTCAAGTGTCTTCTTCTGGAACTCTTAATATATGTATATTTGGGTAAGTTAATGGGACTTGCTTCCTTCTTATAACCCAACGGGGATTTTTCTATTCCACGAAGAAAACAGATTCTATTATTAGATGAACAAGAGAAGCTTGCTGGAAAAAAGAAAACCTCAAACAATATATCAGATTATAAGAGCAGAAAAAATGTACCAGAAATGACACCATTCTGAGATGGCCATTTTTAACACTGTAGTCTTTGTTTTACCTCTTTGCGTACGATACTTTATGCATCTTAGATATGTACAAATGTAGACATTTTTTCACTGAGTCGCCCCCCCCCCCATTTTCCTGTGTGTGTGGTATTCTGTGGGTGCACATGTGTGGTGTGATTAATACAGTGTGAGTGTGCATGTGGAGGTCAGAGGTTAAAGTCAGGGACCATCTTTTGAACTTTGCTTAATAAGACAGGGTCTCTCAATCGAATCCAGAGTTTCTGAATGTGGCTAGTCTGGCTTGCTTTGGGAATCCATTATCTTTGTCTTCTGAGGGTGAATTACAGGAGGAAGGGTGCAGACATCTTAATGCAGGCACCGAGACTCTGGTTCTCACAGCTGAGTGGTAAATGCTCAATCAGAGACATTGCCTCAGCCAGAGAATTTTTCTTGGCTTTTGTTCGTTTGTTTGTTTGTTGAACAGGCTTTCTCTGTGCACTTCTGGAACTGGCTATGTAGACTAGGCTAGCTTCAAACTCAGAGATCTACTTTGCCTCTGCCTCCTGAGTTGCTGGGATTAAAGGCATGGGTCACCATGCCTGGCTTTCTTGACACTTTTTAAAAGATTTTTATTTTAACTTTTAATTATGTGAATGCATAAGTGCTGTTCGTGGGTATGTGCACAGGGGTGCAGGTGTCCACAGAGGCCAGAGGGCATTGGATCCCCAAGAGCTGGAATTTTGGGTACTATGAACCACCTAACATGGGTGCTCAGAAACACCCAGGAGTTTCGTGAGAGCAGCGCCTACTCGGAGCGGCTGAGGCATCTCTTCAGCCACAGATATAAACTCAGGTTTAGGTCAATAGGAAAGCAGAATTCAGAACCTCCCTAGAGCCCTCCTCACATGTACAACCCCCTCCTTATCAAAATCCCCTCTAGTGGTACACTGTGTCAAATAATGCGCAGACACATCCTTGTCACCAACATATGCTGTTCATGTTAGTGCCATTTGCTGCTGGGACTTTTTACGCCCCACCTGCCACCCCACTACCCCGTAACCCCCAAACATAGGGTTTATCTGTGTAGCCCTGGCTGTCCTGGAAACACACCTTGTGAATCAGGCTGGCCTAGAACTCAGAGATCCTCCCGCCTCTGCCTTCCGAGAGCTGAGATGAAAGGCCGGGCTAGAGACCGATGACTCTTCCACTGTGTATGTTAAAGACATCTCTTTGTAGAACACAAGTGATGCAGAACTTTCAAGATGACAAAATCACCAAGAGAAGAAGGAAGGAAGGAAGGAAGGAAGGAAGGAAGGAAGGAAGGAAGGAAATCTGTGGTTCATCAGCTCATTTAAAAAGACATATTTTTGAAGTGAAGTACCAATGGTTTATTTATTTATTTTTTACTTACTTATTTTTTTGTCAATATAGGGTCTTACCATGTAGCCCAGGCTAGGCTGAAATGAGCCTGTTATCCACTTTGGACTTCTAGCTCAGCCTCCAGAGTGTTGGCATTACAGGTGTGAACTACCTACTATACCCAGCTTATTACTTCATTCAACATTTAGTGTGTGACACACAGGTGTTGTGCTAGGTGTTTCCAAAAACTATAAACAGGACTGACCCGCAGGATCAGGGTCAGTCGAGTGTATATGGGTGTATGTTTACGTTCCGAGCATTTGGTTATCTCATTTTATCTTTCTGTTTTGGTTATTTGGAGACTGGTTCTCCCTCTAGCCCAGGCTGGTCTGCAACTCATCAGGTAGCCCAGTCTGGCAATCCTCCTGCCTTAGGCTTCTGAGTACTGGGATCAAAGGTGTGCACCATCATGCCTGGCCCTTCATTCTTTTTCTTTCTTTCTTTCTTTCTTTTTAAAATTTATTTAATTATTTAAATCACATCATAATTTACTTATTCACACAGGGGTTATAAACACAAAAAGGCAGGATGTGGGGAAGGGAATGACATCAGAGCATAGGTGTTCAGGGGGAGTACAGATACCATTCAGAACAGGGTATCAGCTGGGTGAAGGTTCAGGGGACAGGTCACTATGACTCTGCCTATGATTCACTTGTCCTTATCTAAGTTGGTACTGTCCACCGAGGCTGCCTATTTACAAGGTCTATGACTACTCGGTCTGGTAAATTTCCACAAAAGCTACCTGTTTACAATAGCTTATAGCCTGCTGTTTCAGTGTTTTTCCACAGAGACCCAAGACTTGGTGTTAGCACGCATGTATGTCAGGCCCATTGCTGATTTTAGGCCTATGGCTGATTTTAGGTCTTTAGTGTATATGCAGGGCTGCTCCTGACATCTCCTCCCTTCTCTAAGTATAGAAGGGCCTTGGCGATTCTAGTCTTGCAAAGGCAAGGATAGAGGCCTGACCTCCAATAATTGAAGGGGACTTTGTAATGGCTCCGGTCCTCCTGTCGTTGTCCAGTGAGGCATGAGGGCCATACCCATCCAGATGTCTTTTTCCTGGAGAGGGGATACTTTTGACATCAACCCCTATGCAGTCAGGCTTGTCCCTCAGGGAACCCAGAGAGATATTTTTAACTTTTATTTATATTCCCTTGCAGTGCTTAGTCTCGCAGCCTAAGCAAGAATTCAGATCACCAGTCAGAGGGGGTTCTGGGTGCTGGCCTTTCATTCTTAATCAACCTATTTTTCTGTATGTTTTACTGTCCATGGTGACAGACTTGGGCTGAGATAGCCATTTACCTCCCATTTGGTGTCATTAAGTGTTCCTCTGAAGAACTAAGATGCTCAGTTTTTTTGTTGTTTTGTCCTTCTGTCTGTCTGTCTTGTTTTTGTTTTTGTTTTTTGAGACAGGGTTCCTCCATTTCTGGGCTGGCCTGGAATTCCCTATGCAGACCAGGATAGTCTTGAATCACCTGCTTCTGCATCCTGAGCACCAGGATTGAAGGCAGGCATCAGCCTGTCCGCTAATGTTCCCAAACTCTTAAAGTCCCGTTTCTATTTTGGCCTTTCTGTAAAACCTAGCACATTCTGGAAATGGGGCTCAGAGCCCAGGCTCAGCCACTGCTCTCTTCCGTCACATTAAAATCTAACTGCCTAAGGACAAAGCCACGTTCAGCTCGAGCGCCAAGATTGTGAAGCCCAATGGCGAGAAGCCGGACGAGAGTTAAGTCTGGGATCTCTCAGGCACTGCTGAGCTGGAGATGAACTCGGATCTCAAGGCGCAGCTGCGGGAACTGAACATCACCGCAGCTAAGGAAATCGAAGTTGGTGGTGGTCGGAAAGCTATCATAATCTTTGTACCAGTTCCTCAGCTGAAATCTTTCCAGAAAATCCAAGTCCGGCTAGTCCGAGAATTGGAGAAGTTCAGTGGGAAACATGTAGTCTTCATTGCTCAAGAGGAGGATTCTGCCCAAGCCAACCCGGAAAAGCCGTACGAAAAATAAGCAGAAGTGCCCCAGAAGCCGTACCCTGACAGCAGTGCATGACGCCATCCTTGAGGACTTGGTCTTCCCAAGTGAATTGTGGGTAAGAGAATCCGTGTGAAACTGGATGGCAGCTGGCTCATCAAAGTTCATCTAGACAAAGCACAGCGGAACAATGTGGAGCACAAGGCCGGAACTTTTTCTGGTGTGTACAAGAAGCTCACAGGCAAGGATGTTAACTTTGAGTTCCCAGAGTTTCAGTTGTAAAGAAAATGACTGAATAAAGTGTCATTCATAGTAAAAAAAAAAAAAAAAAAAACTAACTGCATCTCCAATAAAAATGTTATCTGACTTTTTGACTTTTATATTTGCACTTTTTTCCTTTCTTCCTTCTTGTCTCTCTGTCTCTCTGTCTCTCTGTCTCTTCTCTCTCTCTTTTTCTCTCTTTCTTTCTTTCTTCTGGTGCTGGGGACTGAAACTGGGGCCTTGAGTTTATTAGGCAAGTCCTCTTGTGAACCAAATTCCCAAGCCCTGTGATTTTCTGTATTTGGTTTTATTGCCTGTAGTAAGTATGCATTATTGATATAACCAGAGAAAAACATGGCTAGTTTGATTGCCTCGTGTTCAGTTCCTTCAGGTCTCAGTAGGAGTGGAGTAAGGTGGCTTAAACATTAACCTGAGTGAAGCTTTTCTCGCTTCTTCTCCAGGATGTATACTCTGTCAGCACTGAATCCTGCGTTCTAAGTCACTTCCGAATACACTATTAGCTCCCACAAACAGAATACTACTTTATTCTGTCCTTTAGGATGTTTCAAATATCAGCTTCCCTATTCTTTGAGGCAGGGTCTCATGGCAGCCAGGCTAGTCTCAAAGTCCCTCTGTTGCAGGGATAACTTTGAATTTCTGATCTTCCTGCCTCCATCACAGTTGGGTGACATGGTGTTGGAGATCAGACTCAGGGCATTTTAAGTATGCTGGGCGATCATGCTAACAGCTGAGCTAACTCTCCAGCCCTCTCCCCATTCATCTGTCTCCTCATTCTTTCTCTCCCACTTGGCTATTGCCTAAGCTGGCTCTTTAGCATCTCACCTATATTACACATCACCCTTCTAATTAATCTACCCACCTCCAGCTGCGCCTCTGTCCAGTACAGTCTTCTAAATCATGAGTCTCTCCTACTTGGCAGCCATCACTGGCTCTTCCATGTCTATGGGATTCTGCATCAGGATGTCTCAGACACACTGGCTTTATCTCTTCTTGCTTCTCAGGAAGTGCCCTGTAGTTAAGGCATATCTGCTACCTCCATGTTCCTTGGATCTGGCTCTTTTTTTTTGTCTTGTGGGTTTGAGCCTTGTTTTCCTTTTATTTTGAAAATTCTTCCTTCCTTTCCATGACAACCATTCTAACCAGTTAGAAAGTTAGGCTCAAGATGCCTCCTCTCCATTCTCCCTCCCCTCTACCCCAGTCTGATCTTACTACATCCAGAAGAGCAGCAACGGAGACAGTGGTTGCTAATGGAAAGCTTTGAAAACATGGACTTATTAAATACAATGATCCTGTTGGGTAGACATTGTCTTAAACATCTTTTTTCTTGTAACATTTGTCCCAGTTTTCAAATGGCTTGGTTAGCTCTGTTCCCAATAGACAGTCTCAATCAACTGGCTACAGGTTCTGTAAATGTTTTGTTGGGTTTTTTTTTTGTTTGTTTTATTTTGTTTAATTTGGGTATTTTGCTTTGGAATGCAGGTGAAATGTGTAGCATTTAAGTAAGCTTTGATTTTCGGATTAGGTGATGTGAGATTTTTATGGGTCACTTGGAAGACACTTGGATTCTAGCCAGAGGCTCTGGAGTTTTTCTTGCCACCTTTACACTAGATGATATCGACACCCACCTTGTTGCTCAAAGAAATGACCTGTAGTTACCTTGTGTCCACGTTTCTTCACTTCTGCACCTCAGGGAAGTACTCTGAACTCTCTCACCTTTGATTTCTACAGCAAGCACCCTAATCTAGGGACTGACTATGATCCACCCACATGCTTAGCCAAGAACATCTGTGTTATCTTGTTTCTCCTTGTTCCACTTCTGTTCTGCAGAGATCCTTCTCTGTATTCTTTATAAAATAGGTTAAAAAAAAAAAAAGGAAAAACCTAGATGAAAACAAACAAGAAAACACACATACACACACACACACACACACCACCATACCACCACCACCACCACCACCAACAACAACAAAGCCCCCGGTTGACTGTGGTGGCTCTGGCCTTCAATACCAACTGAGGCAGGTGGATGAATGAATTACAGTCAGTGCTTCACAGCGAGGCCAAGGTTCAATTCCCTCCCTACCCCCAAGAACTCTTTATCTTCTTTCCTTTGAACTTATGAATAAGAATCCAAACAACAGGATTGGGCTCCTACTCAAGGCCCCAACCTCCCTGTCCTTTCCCCTCCCCCCAAGTGTGCTCCAGGCTCCTGCTCCTCAGACCAGCCAAAGATGTTCAGTATCAGCTCATCCCACTCATTGTCTTCTCTCTAGAATGTTCTTCCTGCCTATGGCTGGGATTACTAATTCTTCCTTATTTAGGTCTTAGTTCAGACCACCTCAGAAAAATCGCCTTTACTTTGTCTTTACAAAACGTAAGTGGTTAATCGTGTGTAATTCATGTTATCAACTCTCTGTATTATTTTATGAAAACCTGGGGAACCTTTAACATTAATCATGGCATTGTTTCACATCTTTTCCCGACCACTCTCTATTTTTTCCTAACACATATCATGACTTGTAATTGTCTTATTTTAATTCCCCACTAGAAACACACGCTTCAATTGTGGTGGCTGCTTCTGTTTTTAATTCATGGTTGTACCTTGATGCGTGCCTTGAAGTAGATGGGACATTCAAGTCATTTAAAAGGCGTCCTTGGGACTAAATAATCAAAAGATGATTTGGATTGATTTAGGAGGTAGATAAAGCAGTTTAGGCCTTGGACTTCTCAAAAGCAAAGATGTGAGTGAATTTAGGGTAAAGGTGGGTGAAAGAGAAAGCCAAAAGAAACAGAGGCTGAAGAGACACTGTCAGCCTGCAAACATTGAACTTCTCACCCTCTGACTTCTATTATCTATCTGTCTGTCTATCTATCTATCTATCTAATCTACAGGGTCTCTTTACAAAGCCCTGGCTGTCTTGGAACTCACTATGTGGACTAGGCTGGCCTCTAACCAATGAACAGAGATCCAGAGATTCACCTGCTTCTGCCTCCTGGGTGCTGGGACTAAAGGTGTGCGTCACCAAGCTCAGGGACTTTATCACCAGCTCTGGTTTTATACTTACTTATTTATTTATTTATTTATAACTGAATAAATGAAATGTCGAATAGGCAAGTGTCTTTATCAAGAGTCCCAACAGAAGTGAATATTTTTAGTCCCAAATGTTCTAACTGGTGGGATAGGAGGAGAAAGCAAAGGCAGTTGAGCACTTTCAAATGCTATCACCAAACTCTTGACAGAACCATTAATCACAGTTGTCCCAGAGAGGGCAAAAACTGGGTACACCTGTACAAAGCCAAGGTCTAAGGTGAGTAGTGTTGCCTGCTATGGGCCAGCAGGGGAACTCCTTTTGTGGAAGGTCTACAGAGAAGACAATTCTTGCAAGCCTGGTCTTTGTTTAGGGTATCTGACTTGGAAAGGAATGGTCAGCTGGACAAATTAGGGACTGACTGAAAAATTAATGAAGCTAGTTTAGCTGACACTGTTTTGCAGGCCGACAGTATCTCTCCAGTCTGTTTCTTTTGGCTTTCTCTTTCACCCACTTTTACCTTAAATTCACTCACATCTTTGATTTTGAGAAGTCCAAGGCTTAAACTACTTTATCTATGTCCTAAATCATCTATCATTTTTTTGACTATTTAGTCCCAAGGATGCTTTTTAAATTACTCGATTGTCCCATAAATTCAAGTGACTCACTTCTGTCTTATCTAAGTTGTGTGTTGCTGAAGGACAGACTGAGTCAAGAAGAATTTAGACCACAATGCAACTTATGACAACTTTTTGGCCACTGCTTATTCCTTAATGGTCAGTGTCAGACTCCTCTTGTCCCATGCTACCTTGCAGGCTCTCTTTTCAAACTCTCAGGAAGTTGACTCAGTCCCCTCGCCGCTACACTGGAGGAGAGTTGGGGTGGAGCCAGAAAGGCAGGTAGCTGGAGAAGCCCAGCGGGTACCCTAGAGCTGGCAGTGGGCGTGGCAGTGGGCGTTGCCAGGCGCCGCAGGACCACCAATGGCATCCGGAGCTCCAGGCGATGCGCATGACGCAGCCGCCGGCTGGGAGGTTGGGGCGGAGAACGGGGGTGGGGGCCTGCGCTTTATCTTCCTCCGTAGCCCGGCTGGCGGCGTTGCGGGCCAGCGAAGGGACATCCTAACGCAGCGACCCTCCCGCGGCCGCCCAGCCTACCGCCTAGACCGCCAGAGCTGTCCTCGGGTCGCAGGTAACCCCACGCTTCCACCCCACACCCCCTTTCCTGACCAAGTCCACCCTGAGCCCGAGAGGAAGGGGACTGCGGTGGCGGCGCGGCTCCGGCTCTGCGGGCCTGGCCTGGGCCGGACTGTCCCGCCCGGACGCTGCCAGCTACCGGGGGAGGGTCCCGCCGTGTTTAGAGGGGAGAGCGGGAAAGTTACCCGCAGCCATCCGATGCATCCGACGACTGGCAGTCTTTTCATTATCAGTGATGGTTTGATGTCCCCTCCGAATCATGTGGCGTCTCTAAAGCCAGTCAGTGGTGAAGAAAGTTGAGAATTAGAAGTCATCGCATTCTTTGAAAAGCGACGTTAAAAAATGCACTCAGGAAGTCAAGTTTTTTGTTTTTTTCTTTTTTTTTCTGATGTGGGCGAGGGAGATGTATATATCTGAAGGGAAAGATGGCACTACCAGACACCAAACTCTATATGGGCCAGGGGCGCCGAAACCTGTCGTCAAGCTCGTAATCTGTTTTTAAGTAGCAGGGGGAGTTAAGTTTCTGTCTTTGATTTTAAGTGCTAATAGGCATGTAAGTATATTCAGCGGTTATTTGGGAGAAATTATTGCAAGCTCCATTCTCTGCATTTTATATAAAACTCCTTGGTCACTGTAATACTTAAGTAGTTGCCACTGTTTTTTCCCCCCCAAACTTCTTGCCTTCTTCAAGAATGCAGAAGCCAACTTGAATATTTTCTTTTCTTTTGTTTGTTTTCATCTGGGAAATATGACTGGTTTTTAAAAAGCCAGCTCAGGCAGCACGGGAGTGGGGCTTGCAAAGAACTCTGATGCGGTGAAGAGTAAGCAGAGTAAAACGTGGAGGAGCACACGGCTTAGCTTGTCACGTGCTTGGAACTGGTCAGGGGTTTCACGTTCTTTTGGGACTGAGACCAAGCTCCTGGGCGCCTGAGCTCCTACTATCTTCACACCTGGGCTGGTTCTCTAGGCTCCAGCTTCCTTTCTTGTCCTTGGAAAGCTTTCTCTTATCTCCTGGACCATTCCCCCCAGGCCTTATTCCCCTTCTCCCACCCCCTAAGCATTCCTCAAACCAAAGATCACTTCCCGGTAGGAGCCACTGGTTAGTATGAGCCGGTTAGCACTCTGCAGTCTCCTTACTAGCAGTTAATCATCTGTTTTAAGTAGGTGCTTTAATTATTTTATAGTGGATTTCACGAGGTTAGTCTATCTTTTTTGTGTCTTCTCAGTGTCTGGCTCAGTACCTTGCTGGAACTGAACTAAAGAGTTGGAGGGCCAAAGGAGGAACTTTGAGAAAAAAAAAAACATTAACTTTAGGCATTAACATAGGAGTGCCTGCTTCCAACCGAAGTTCCGTTTGTCAGACAGGACTCTTAGAATTTTTTTGCCATATTGGATAACTAGTTATATTTAATCATTTGTAAGTAAACTCAGATGTAAATAAAATTTGCCGAAGTTCTCATATTCTTCTGTCTTGTTAATTGACCCAGTTCTCTTTGCTACATGAAAATGTTGTAGGGTTGCCAGGTGGTGGCTCAGGGTCAAGAGGCAGTCAGATCTGAGTTCCAGGCCATCCTGTTCTACAGAATGAGTTCTAGAAGAGCCAAGGCTATATAGAGAAACCTTGTTTTGAACACCCCCCCCCCCCGCAAAAACAAAACAACAAAAAAAACCCCTGTAAAATCCCCCAGACAAAACACCCATAAAAAAAAAAAAACATTTTTGGAGGGAAGAAAATGAACACATTATGCTTTGGATTGTTATTTCTTCCCTCCTTCCCTCCCTTCCCTTCCTTCCCTTCTTTCTTTTGACAGGATCTCATGTGGCCCAGGCTGTTCTAACACTGTGTAGCTGAGAATGATCTTGAACTTCTGCTTTTCCTGTCTCAGCCCCCCAAATGCTAGGATTATAGGTGTGTGCCACTGTTTCGGGCTTGGAGGTACAGTCTATCCACAGTGCTTTTCTTTCCCGCAGAACTTCAGGGTGATGTAGGAGGTACTCACCTGCAGTGGGCACCCAGTATTTATTTGTGATACAGCTTTATAGGTTCTTTTGAAATCTTTGTTAATGAGAAAACTGCCGGGAGGCTAAAGTTGACATTTCTTTGGGAACATGATTCATTTGTTTCTCTAATTCTTTTTATTTGCTTTCTGGAGACAAGTTAAGATGCTTACCGCAGAACATTACACAACTTCCCTGTACAGATTGGTTCCTTACATTCTTGTCTAATCAGTGTGTTACATTTTAATACAATTGTGTGTGTGTGATTGTAGCTCGCTGGGTAGGGGTGGTACACTCGTGCCACTGTAGTGAGTATGGAGGTCAGAGGACAACTTGGTGGAGTTGGTTTTCTCCTTCTACCTTTATGTGGCTTCCAGGAATTGAATTGGGAGGTCAGGCTTGTGTGACAAGTATTTTTACCCCCTAAGCCAGCTGACCAGCCCCTCTGGTCAACTGCATCACCCAAAAGGAGGATAGTTCTGCTACACAAACGTACGTCTTTACACATGGAGTGGAAATGTGTGTGGTGGCTCAGGCCTATTATCCTAGCACTTTGAGGAAGAGGTAGGCAGATCTGAGTTCTAGGGCAGCCAGGGCTACACAGTGAAACCTTGTCTCCAAGAACAAAGGACAAAGAAACCCCCAAAACAGACAGAAATCAACAAGAAATAAGACGCTCAAATGTTAAGTGAGTTAGTGGCCCACCTCTCCTGGTGCCCAGTGCTATGGATGCTCCTTACTTTCCTTTACTGCTGGGCCTCTCATGAGAACAGTCCTATGATCTGTTTTCAGTTCCTCAACACATTTTGCAATCTACTCCAATACATTTGCTCTTCCTGAAACCAAATGTACACGTAGTTAGTAAATCACCCACTTTAGCATATTCTCCACATTGTGAAATAGCTGTCTCAAGCTCCACCTTCTTGTTTTTTTAATAACCCTTGTTATATATATATATTTTTAAAAACTCTTGCAAATAAAAAATGTCACACACTTCTGTTCTTTTAGTGTTTGTTCTTTACTTGAATCCTTCCATGGACTGACCCCGAGAATCCCTCTGAATCCTCTCATTCCCCCCGCACCCCCCCAGCATCCTGTGCTCCTTTTCTCTTTAATCTCTTTGCTTTTTATCTCTTTGCTGTTAAAGTTTTAAATGTCCCACAATACTGGGGAAAGCACTTCACCATTATAAGATGATATTCTTGTATCTACTGCTTACCACGTTAACTAAGTGCTATGTAAATAGTAGCCTGGTTATTTCCTGGGTGACCTACCTGGGAAACTTCCTGAACTTGTGCCTTAGCCTGAGTTGTCTGTGCACCGGTGCATGGCAGATCCCTATCTATCTTCAGTCCAGACCTGTGTGTGTTCAGCTGCCCTTTTATACCTTGGCTGGCCTACAGGCACACAATTCTGGCCTTATCTAATTTTCCTCCTCCCTGTAATTAGCATAATGATATTCCTAGCCTTTCTGAGTTAGCATACTCACTTGGGATCTGTGAACAACTGCCTTCTGTGAAGCCAGCCACACATCTCAAAAGACTTCTCCAGTTAATCATTTGTAAACTTATCTGATCTCCCTTATCTCTTTCCTCTTCATTTATTTTTCCAATAAACACGTGTCATGTGAATCTCAGGCCTTATGGCTTTGTCTATGAGCTCATTGTTGGCACTGCAAATCTTGCTTTGGACTCAGCCGTCCCTTTAGTTCTGAGTTAATCTTCCTCAAGATAAATATTAGGTCCTTCTTTGAGAACTTTTAAAAAAAAAAAAACTTGGAGACTGAACCGAGGGCCTCCCACGTGCCAGACAGCTGAGCCTGGTGTGGCCGCTCACACTGAGCTCCCGACCCTTCCTTTTAACGAGTAATTAATTCTAGTGCTGTGTTTGAGAGGGAGAAGAAAATCAGTAAGACTAGAAGAGGAGAGGTGATTAGGAGACTACCACAGAGGTTAGTGGAAGGGTGTGTGTGTGTGTGTGTGTGACAGAGTCCAAGATGTCCCCAAACTCATGGCCACTTTTCTGCCTCAGCCTCCCAGGTGCTGGGGATACCGGCATGAGTCACCCTGCCCAGCCTTGTATAGTGCTTTTGACTTAAGTAGCAAATGTGTGAAGCGATTAGAATCTGATGTATCACAATTCCAATAACAAATGGATTTGTCTTGGATTATATAAGGGAAACTTACAGTTTCAAGAGAAAAAAAAAAAAACAAAAAACAAAATCAAATGTGTACCAAGAATGGCTGTAGTCCTATTAACTGGGACGGAGATGAGAAAGGTGGAAATGGACAGGATGTTAGTAGTTCAAGCTGTGTGATGATAGATGACATAGAATCCTGGCCCTTGGGAGGATTGCCTCACACAGGACCAAGGCAACTCTTAAAAGGAAAACATTTAACTGGGGATGGATTACAGGGTCAGAGGTTTAGTCTGTTATCATCATGGTGGGAAACATGGCGGCATGCAAACAGGTGTGGTCCTAGAAAAGGAGCTGAGTGTTCTCCATCTTGATCCCCAGGCAACAGGAGACAGTGTACCACACTGGGCATAGCTTGAGCATAGGACCTTAAAAGCCTGCCTCCACAGCTACACACTTCCTCCAAGAAGGCCACACCTCCTAATATTGCCCTCTCTATGGACCAGGCATTCAGACAGATGAGTCTGTGAGGGCCACACGTATTCAAACCCACACAGCTTCCTTCAGATGAATCCTCAGCATTCACTCCTACTTATCACTGCCCTAATCACTTCTGTGGGGTAAGTAGATGCTCTGTGGCTTCCTCTCAGATTGTTAGATGGATGACTTTTAAATCTCTATCAATAGCCGAGACCAAATTGTTTCTAAGTTCCTCCTTTGCCCATGTGCATATTTGTGTGTGTATTCTTAGATTCATTCATTTTATGTGTGAGTGTTTTGCCTATATGCATGTGTGAATAATATGAGTGCTTCCTGCCTACAGGGCCAGAAGAGGCATTAGATCCCCAAAACCATAGTTACGGATGGTTGTAAGCCACCGTGTAGGTGCTGAGGATTGAACCCAGGTCCTCTGTAAGAGCAGCCAGTCCTTCTAACCGTTTAGCCACCTCTGTAGCCCCCATAGCTGGGGATCGGAACTCAGTTTCTCATACTGGGCACAGGAAGCTCTACCCATAGACCCCTAATCCCAGTTTTAGGTCTTTGATACATTTTGGATTAAATTTCGCCTGGAACTGAGATGAGGGTCTGCCTTAGCTTAGCCTTTGTCTCTCTGTCTCTTTCTTTTTATTCGATCTTTAAACAGTGTCAGGTGATTTCACTCCTTCTGTCAGTCATCACTGACAAGAGGAACGAGCATGACATTGTTACGCAGACAAATAACTGTGACTCTGACTCAGCTCTTAGCTTGTAGTTCAGTTACCCCTGAAAAGATGAGGAATCTGGTCAATGAGACTCCGCTGTTAGCAAGGTCAGCACAGAGCAGGGTCTGTGCTTATTCATTTCATATTCTCTCTCTCTCTCTCTCTCTCTCTCTCTCTCTCTCTCTCTCTCTCTCTCTTCTGTGTGTGTGTGTGTGTGTGTGTGTGTGTGTGAATTTTTGCTGTGTGTATAGGTGCCAGAATAGGGTGTCTGGTCCCTTGGGGCTATAGTTGCAGGCCATTGTGAGCTACCTGACCGGGGTAGGGCCAGGGAGGTAGAGAGTGGGGTATTCTGGGAACCAAAATGTGTTGTCTGGAAGAGCAATAAGAACAGTTAGCCTCTGAGCTGTCTCTCTATCCAAGAGAGTTTCTGTTTTAACTCTTTCTCACACATGCGGTGTTCATCCTTCAAGGCTCCCTCAATGAATACCTTTCCTCTTGAAACCATTATCTCGATTTCTGATCTAGCCTCTCTTAGAACTGTAAATCTTTGTAATTATTACCACTGACTTGGTCATCATACTCTAGGTTGTGGTTTCATGTGTGACTGTTCCTGAGAGATGTAAAATTAGCACCTGCCTCCAAACTGGAATAGCATCTGCAGCCCAAGGACTGAGTCACTCACACTAGCTCATCTCTATAGGGATCGCTTAAGTAGCTATGAACAAATAAAGATAGGCCTATATTCCCTCCGCCTTACCAAGCATCTGTTGTAAAGTCTACAACAGAGTTAATGAAAACCTAGCTTGAGGGTCATGCCCACTGTTAAGGCAATAGTGGTGACTGGTGACTGAGGGTCACATTTTGTGACTCTCAGGCAATCACAGTGTACAGCATTACAGCTGACCCAGCCCCTGAAAAGCATAGCCAAGTGTACCGAGGGAGGGAAGTTTCTTGTATGTGTGCTTTGCCATTGCCCTTCCCAGTCTGCTGCCTTGGAAGGCACTTCAGCCATGGGGAGGGTGGCTTATTGTACTACAGTCTGCATGCAGATCGGTTAAATGGTGGCCGGTGAAAGATGGAGGTCCTCTAGCTGGGACTCCAAGGTCTGGGCTCATACACATCTTTGTCTTCTTCTATTCTTTTTTTTTTTTTTTAATTGTTGTTTTGAAGCAAGATCTCTCTATATGACTATCCTGGAATTTGGGATAGACCAGGCTGGCTTCAAATTCACAAAAAAAATCTCCTGCTGGGATTAAAGGCATAGGCCCACATGCCAGCTCTTCCACTGATCTTAGGTTTTCATCTGCTCAGTGCCTTGCAGTTACATTTTTCTTTGAGAATGGGGCTGTGTCTAAAAAACGGGCCCTTGGAACTAGCCAACTATTTGATAGGGGCCAACTTCTTCAAACTTGTTGCAATATCTTATACTCAAAAAGTCTTAAAACTGATTAAGACAAAAATCAAAGAAGGACAATATATCATTCTTAGTTTCCACTTCTTTTAAACATAATATCGATGTGAAATGCACTAACCAAGTCCTGAGTGAACTTGTTCTCCAGCTTTTAATTTTTTTTTTGGTTTTTGTTTGGGACAGGGTTTCTCTGTGTAGCCCAGGCTGTCCTAGCTTTTAATTTTTAAGTTAATCTTTTTGTGATATTCTGGTTCAAAGCCAGGGTGTCAGCCATGTATATTAGGCAAGTGTCGTATCCCTGAGCTTCAGTCCCCACTTGATTTAGATTTTTAATCAACACATAAGTATTAAGCACACTTAAGATGTGCAGTGATGTTTTCCTGTGTGCTGATCAGTCAGGGCAGATAGTTTGTCGATGAAGCAATTGCTCCTTTGTGTTGGGAACATTCAGCATCTTTATTCCTGGCCCTTGTTCTTTCCTAGGAAGCTGGATGGTAGGAGAAGAGAAGATGTCGCTAAGAAACCGGCTGTTAAGATCTGGTGAGAATCCCGAGCAAGATGAAGCCCAGAAAAATCTCTTGGACACACACAGAAATGGTAAGGGTCTTAATGTTTCTGAGGTAAATTAATGAGCTACAGAACAAGTTCACTGTTTTAGGACAGGGCTTGTAATTTGTTATTGCAAATTCATTTTGGTGGTTTTGTATATCTGGTAGTGAATAAGATCATATTAATTAATTTTTATTATTAAAGATCATCTTAATTAATTTAGTGATGAGCTGGAGAGATGGCTCTGTGATTAAGAGCAGTTGTTCTTGGTGAGGACCCACGTTCGAATCCCAGCACCCTTGGACATGGTGGTTAATAACTATAAATCCAGTTCCAGGAAATCTGCTGCCCTCATCTGGCCTCTGAGAGCACTGCATGCCTGTGGCACACTGACACGTGCAGACAAAACTTCTGTGTGCATAAAATAAGAGTAAATAAATAAAAACGAATTCAACAAACATTTCTATTGTGTTTTAGATGTTACCCATTCATTCAGCCAGCCCAGCCTACCAGTGATTATTGAAGTGTCCTGCTGGATCCTTGATTACAGAAGTGATCGTTACATATGTGTTTGCATTGATGGAGCCTCAAGTTACATGAATGGCATGGCCCTCAAAATCATGCAGTTTGGGATGTAGTTTACTGATGCCCTGGGTTTGTTCCCCCAGCATAACCAAACCAAACAGGAACAAAACAAAAACATCACTGTCTTAGTTAGGGCCTGCCTTACAGGTTCAGTCCGTTATCAAGGCAGGAGCATGGCAGTGTCCAAGCAGGCATTGATTAGTACAGTAGGAATTGAGAGTTCTACATCTTCTTATGAAGGCTGCCAGGAGAAGACTGGCTTCCAGGCAGCTAGGATGAGGGTCTTAAGGCCCACACCCACAGTGACACACCTACTCCAACAAGGCCACACTTCCTAATAGTGCTGCTTCCTGAGCCAAGCACATACAAACCATCACAGCCACATAATTGCATTTCTACAGATAAGTATAATCTTATAAAGTTACTAATTATATTACTTATATGTAATGAATGAAATCAAGTAAGCAGCAGAGTCTGAACTGATGTATAAATTTCAGGAGAGGGAAAATTTGGGGCGTTTTGGTTTTGCTTAATACATGAAGAGTGTAAACAGTGCTTGTTAAGGTTGGGGGCTTAGGGTAAGAATGGTAGATTTGGAGCTGTAACCCTTGTGACGCCATCAGGGTGTTTATCTTTTTGCAATGGCATTTGTATAGTTTTGCTTTTAGTAGAGATTTGAAACTCGAGACTTGTTTGGTTAACAAATAGGGGAAGGATTTCCAGAGTTGTCTTTGGCATCCTCAGACCTCTTTTCATAAAGAGGCTGTCTTTAACCTTTCCTACTTTAAGAACCAGCAGCCAGATTATACCAGGACGATGAAGGAGTCTGTTTAGTTGATATAATGAGGTTATTGACAGACTCTCTGACACCTATTTATGACGCATTGCACCTGGTTGAATTCTAATGTGCTCTAGAGAGTGAAGTTTATGCAAAGCGGGAAGAGGCAGCCCTGGAAAGAAGCGCTCTCCTTCCCGCCCTTTTTCATGGTCTGGCTGTAGTCTAGGTTGTCTCCTTTGCCTGGTTCCCACAAATAAGTCTTTCACTTCTTTTTATGTTAATACTTCTAACAGACTGAGAAAGTGTTACTGAAATCTGTCATCTTTATCACATATTCTTGTTCTCTTTATATTTCGAAGTTTAAAAAGCTGTTTTGTTTTGCCAAGAGGGTTTTTCTCTGATGCTTTGCTTCAGTCTCCCAAGTGTAGGGATTAGAGGCATTCGGCACCAAGCCCAGTTTTCATGCAGGGCATCCTGTTTGCTAGGCAAACATTCTACTGAGCTAGTGTCCCCAGCCATGAGTTGTAGTCATTCTAGGTTTTAATACAGCTGTTAAAAAATTGCATTGTTTAGTTTAAACTCAGAAGTGTGTCCCTCTCCTGGTCTTAATGCAGGTAATGCTGATCGGAAAATAAAGTGTGGTTTTCCATTTTAATGTCTTGTGGAATCCGGATGAGTAAACTCTGACCTTTCAGTTGCAAAGGCTTTGAAGGTCTGTCAGTGTGGCTGAGGAGCTAGGCCAGCCTAGGAGCTTGTTGCTTTCCCTCACATGTGGTGAATAAAAATTTCATTTTAATAGGGTCCCTGGTGGTTCATATACAGGTTAAAATTTGAGATATAGCTTATAAACAACCTAAAATGTGAGAAAATAGCTTTCATTTATTTAGATTCACCCCCCCCCCCCCTTTTTTTTTTCTGAGGCAGGCTGTAGCCCAGGCTGGGCTGAAACTTGTTATGTGGTTGATGTTGGTCTTGAACTTTTGATTCTCCGGCTCGACCTCCCAGGTGCTGGGGTCCTGGCTATGTACCTCCGTGTCCAGCTTGAGACACAGCCTTTAGGTGAATGAGAATCACCTCTGAGTGAAGGCGTTAAAGAACCGCAGCTTGAGGTCTGAGTCAGAATCTCCACAGGGAGGTCCCAAGGTGTGAAGTATGAAAGAGCCTGCTATTGGTACTGATTGCTTTTTTTTCTTGGTCAGATACCACTGCTGTGAAGAACTTCGACACCTAACTTCATTACACTCCACTGATAAAATTCCACAGGCGTGGTGACATGTGCTTTAAATCCCAGTCCTCAGGAGGCAGAAGCAGATGAGTCTCTGTGAAGCCACATTGAGCCCATGTCTCAAAAACAAAAGATAATAATTGGCCGAGGGGGGTGGCGCTGTAGGGATGGCTTAGTGCTTAAGAGTCACCGCCCTCTGCACCCACTAATGGCTTGCAGCCATCCTAACTCCAGGTCTAGAGAATCTGACTTCCTCAGGCACCAAGCATGCACAGAGTGCAAAGACACACATGCAGGCAAAACATTCATATATATAGAAAAACAAATCTAGGGGGCAGAGAGATAGCTCATCAGTTAAGAGCCCTGGCTGCTCTTTCAGAGGACCCAGGTTCAATTCCCAGCACCCACATGGCAGCTCATAACTGTCTGTAAATCCTGTCAGTTCCAGGAGAATCCAACTCCCTAATACAGACATATTTAGTCAAAACACCAGTGTCTCTAAAATAAGAATAAATAGATTATTTTTAAAAAAAACTAAAAAAAATACTTGTATGTATAATGTGTCAGAGACAGGGAAGCCAGCCAGGGTTACACAGTGAGACTGTGTCTCAAAAACAAACACTCAGAGTAGAGAGAGCTGCTTAGGTGCAGGGTGGTACATACCTGAGTGTGGTGTGGGCTTCCCGGGAGTGTCTTAGGATCCTTATCGGTGATCTCCGTGGCGTTGACGCCTTCAGTCCTTCAGAGAGTTTCTCGGCCACTTTTCCCCTCCAATTTTCCAGTAAATGAGATCATCACCGGGTTTCCTGAGGTGCCTTGGGTACAATTACAGTCTGATAAGTAAAACCACGGGTCATAAAGGGTTGCTCAGGGACTGAAGACCTGTTTTTTTACTGTGAATAAACTTCACAGTCTTGTTTTTTGAGATTGCCAGAAAATTGTAGGTTTATATCTAGGAAAGGAGTTTATGCTCTTAGGCCTGGTCTGGTGCTGTGTGAATGGCCTTTCTTGGTTTTTCCGAGACAGGGTTTCTCTGAAGCGCTGGCTGGCCTGGATTCTGTGTGGAGCCGCATGGATCCTCTTGCCTCTGCCTTCTGAGCACTGGGATTAAAGTCTGTGCAGCCATGCTGGCTGTTTGAATATTCTTACTGGAGATGTCTCTTCAAGGGATATATTCTGTCAAGCAACCTTTACTGAAGTTTTTAATTTTGCTGGGGTATTTTTTTTTTTTTTACAGATTTATTTTTATTTATTTATTTTTGTGTACAGGGGTATGTGCATGTGTGAGTGCAGCTACCTACAGAGGTAGAGGCAAGAGAGTCAGCAGGTCAAGGCTAATTTCATTCACATAGCAAGTTTGAGGTTACCCTCAGATAACTGAGACCTTGTCAGAAAACCACCACCACCACACACACACACACACACACACACACACACACACACACAGAGAGAGAGGAGAAGAGAGAGAGAGAGAGAGAGAGAGAGAGAGAGAGGAGAGAGACCCTTAATTATCCTGTGGATCTAGATTAGAGGTGGCTTTCTTTTTTTCTTTTTTAAGAGTTACTTATTTTTTATGTGCTTGGTGTTTTGCCTGTGTTAGAATTCCAGATCCCCTGGAACTGGAATTACAAACAGTTGTGAATTCCATGTAGCCGCTCAGAATTGAACCTCTGGAAGAACAGTCTGTGCTCTTAACCCCGGAGCTGTCTCTCCAGCCCCCTACAGATAGCTTTCATATGACTCTTATCTTTATTTCTTTATGGCAAGCATAGTAAAAGTAGGATGAAAGTCGTCTGTTTTAGGAAAAAATGGGAAAGTTAAAAAATGCTTATGTATATGAGTGCATTGCATGTGTGTATGTGTACCACATGTGTACTTGGTACCCACAGAGGTCAGAAGAGGGCATTAAGTCAACTTATTCATTTTGAAAACAAAAATGGGACAAACTCCTACTATTTTTACTGGGTTTTGGTTAAATTATTGATGTGCAATACATTCTTTACAGGTTGTCAATGGAGTAATTGATTATGTTTATGGATCAGATCTTGACAGTGTTTGCAGCAATTAGATCAGGGTAATTGGCATATCTATCAACCTCATAGTTATACTTTTTATAGATTGGTAGTGAGCTTCAAGGTAAAGGGTTAGCAGTTCAGAGCCCACGGTGGCACCACAGAGTAGGGTAGGGAGAAAGTGAAGGACTGTCGCAGGACTTGCTAAAGGAAGACTGTGCAAGATAGTTGGGCCACGAGCTAAATGGATCGCTGGAAAGAGCTGTTATTTAAAGTACTGCATCTCAAAGTCAGGATTTTATTTTTGTATTTTGCTATTATGTCTAAACCAAATATACTGTTACATATCTTCCATTTCAGTTTTTAAAATTAATTTTTAAGTTAATACACAAAGAATAGGCTTCCTTTTTCTTTGCTTTTTAAAAAATTATTATTTATTGTATGTGTATGATGTACATGTGTGAGTGTGGATGCACATGTGCTATAGCATGTGTGGAGGTCAGAGGTCAGTCACAGCATGTGTGGAGGTCAGAGGTCAGCTTTGGGAGTTGGAACTTTGGTCCACTCTGGGTTCCAGGTACGGAAGACAGATTGTTGAGCTATCTCACAGCATTTGTTGCTTTGAGATTGCATCTTACACTTTAGCCCAGGTTGGCCTTGAACGCTAGGTAACCTTCCATCATGCTCCCACTGACTCCACTATCACGGTGCTGAGGCATGTGTGTGGTGTCAGGAGACAAGTTTTGGGAGTCGGTGTTCTCCTACCATGTGGGGCCTGGGAGATTGAACTCAGGTCCTCAGTCTTGGCAGGAAGTGCCTTTACCAGCTGAGCCATCTTACCGTCCCCAGCCCAGGTGGTTGGTTGGTTGGTTTTTCAAGCAGGATCTCTCTGTGTAGCCTTGGAACTCACTTTGTAGACAGGCTGGCCTTTAACTCAGAGATCTCCCTGTCTCTACTTTCTGAGGTGCAGGGATCAAAGAAGTGGGCCACCACTGGGACCCCCAGTTCAGTTTTAACAATAGGTTTCCTCTTAAGATGGCACCCACCCTAGCTCTCTGACTTGGAGCAGCCCTTTTTAGCAGAGAAGTCACAGTCTCAGCAAGACCAGAAATGGTTTGAGGCATATGGGGGCTGGCCCTGGCCTGTGGGCAGGCTGTCTGTTTCTTCTCACCAGGCTTCCTGGTTTCCTTTCTGGATGAGGTATGTGTGGTAAACCCTGAGCCACATGCCCTGTTATTCCTCATTTGCCTATCATGCTGGAAGGGTTTCTGAAGCGCTTCCTTTCTGGAATAGAGTCTGTATTTTTCTTATTTTGACACTTTTGTACTGTGTCATAGAGGCAGATTCCAGTTTGCTGACTTACCTTGAAGTCTTATTTTGTAACTTTTTAAAAACCCTTATTAAGCAGGGTATGGTGTTACCACCTATGATCCTACAATTTGTGAGCTGTATGGAGGCAGATCAGGAGTTCAAGGCCAACCTGAGCTATGTGAGATACTGTTTGAAAAACAAGGCTTTACTTAGCTGGGCACCTGTTGGTAATCCAAACTGAGGCAGAAGGATTACTGTGAGTTTGAGGCCAGCCTGGGCTATATAGGTAGTGAGTACTACCCTGGACAACATTGATTTACCATGCAACTGGTAACCTAGAAACTCAGTATGTAACATTTGACTTTTGGCAAAAAACATATTAAATACAATATTGTAAAGCAATGTGAGCTTGACATTTGACCAAGGTTAAAAGTCCCAGGAACCTAACAAGTCTTCATACTATTTTTTTTTTTTCTGGAAAAAAATCACTTTAGCATATGTTTGCCATTATTTTTCTTTATTATTTGAGACTATCTATCTATCCATACATACATACACATACATACACACACACACACACACACACACACACACAAATAATATATATATACATGTAATTAAACATAAAACTATACAGAATACATATACATAACATGTATACATGCATGTAAATGAATGTTGTTTCTATGGCATTACTGATGTCTCATCTCTCTGACCTGAGCCCCTTCGTTCTGCCATTGCTGCTCCTCTCGTGGTTTGTAACCGGGAGGAACTTGTTTGTTCTCAGAACTCTATCTGTTAGAACTGTTGAAGGCCTTGGCTGATTCTGTGACCTTCCCGGGAGGAATTGTATTTATCTGTTGGCAGTCTAGGAATACAGCTTGAGTGTGCTGTTAAACAAACACACTCTGAGGTTTTTGAGATAACAAAAAAGTTAAGGTTGCAAAATCCACTGAAGTGTTGCAAGTTTTCGGGGGAGTCTGTCCCGGTCTTTTGAAGGAGAGACAGACACATTTCCTTTCTGCTACCTTCTGTTTCTGTTCAGGACACTGAGGACGTGGCCATGTGGGTCTTTAGCTCTAAGGAGGTATTCTGTTAGACTTCAGAGTCTGAAGTTCAAACAGGCCCTAGGTTTTGCCATTCCATAAAGAACCAGACCTTGGGTCCGGTTTAGTGAAGACCACGTGCCAGTGGCGCCCGTGTGCAGAGACTCTAGCACTTGGCCAGAGGCCATGTGCTTACCACTGTTCCTTAGGGGTCCAGCTTCTTTTTATCTTTCATTCTGTGGACTTGGGCCAGATTTGCAATGAATTTGTTTTAAAGGTTTTTCTAAAAGTTTAATTATGTATTTATGCACATGTGAGTGCAGGTGCCCTGGGAGGTTACAAGGTGTCGGATGCCCTGGAGAAAGGGACAGCGGTGTGTGCAGCCTGACTTGAGTGTTGGGAACTAGCTCGGGTCCTTTGCAAGAGCAACAAGCACTGAGCCTTAAAAGCAAATTTTCCATTCTTAATATTTTATTCAGTATCTTCATAGTCTCAAGAAGATCTGTTCTGGAACCTAATTTCTTACCTTGCTACAAGTGGACCCATTACTCTACATGTTTGTCCTAGACTGTCATGTTTCTGTCTGAACTGCTCTGTTGTGTTTGCACCATGATTATGCTCTCGTCCTTGTATTTGCTTGCTTTCAACTCAGTGGTTTACTGCTGCTAGATAATCAACTTAGGGCTCCGTATTAACATCCAATTATTGTTTCCCGTAGGTCACATGACCATGAGACAGTTGATAGCCAAGAAGAGGCAGTTGGCAGCAGAAGCAGAGGTAAGTATCTTTTTTTTTTTTTTTTTGCTTTTTCAGAAGGGGGAACATGGGGCTTTAGGTAAAGTAACATTGTCAATAGTCCTCATTTATTTTGTTAGGTTTTATTTTATTTTTTAGACAAGCTCTCATGTAGTCCAGAACAGCTGGCACTCCTGAGTCTTACCCTCTGCTTTCTGTTTTATTTTTGTCATTGTGTGTATGTGTTGAACATGTATGTGGAGGTTTGTGTGTATGTGTTGAACATGTATGTGGAGGTTTGTGTGTATGTGTTGAACATGTATGTGGAGGTTTGTGTGTATGTGTTGAACATGTATGTGGAGGTTTGTGTGTATGTGTTGAACATGTATGTGAAGGTTTGTGTGTATGTGTTGAACATGTATGTGGAGGTTGGACGGTAACTTGCCAGAGTCAGTTCTCACCTTTCCACGTGAGTGGGGATTGAACTCAGGTCGCCAGGTTCGCCAGCACCCACCCTTACCAGCCGAGCCATCTCACTTGCCCAGTCCCATTTTTGTTTTTATTTCTTTTTAATGTTTTGAGACTCCCAGTCTAATCCAGGCTTGGAACTGTAGCTCCTCCCACCTCCGCCTCTCCCGTGCTGGGATTACAAGTGCCTGCCTCCTCATCCTACCATTAAAGAGTTATTTGCTTTGCTTATAAGTTGAGGTCTTGCTGTGAACAGGAAAAGATGTCACTTTGTCACCCCACATAAGAACGCACATTGCCCTTCTCTCTGGTCCCGTCCGTCAGTGTCATTATCTGGCTTTTACAAGGAAATCTTTGCAGTGATGAACCCTGAGAGCAGCTGGTGCAGGTGTGTGTGTGAGTGCAGGTGTGAGTGTGCAAACGTGCACGTGAGTGCATTGCTGCTGTGGTTCCTACTACATCTGTTCATATTAGATGTTTTGAATCTAGAAGCTAATTACCTGTCAAGGAAAGAGAAATAATTTAAAAAACTAGTGTGAAGCCATTTTAAATGTGGACAGACTGTCCTGTGAACCATATAGGCTCAGCAGTGTCGTTAAGTTTTCTAAAGATATATGATGTTATTTTGACTGTTAAACTTTTCATTTTTTTGATGAGATCACTAGCAAAGTTCACTGACAAAATTGAAGTTATACTCCGGTCCAATGACCGGTTTTAGTCTTCTAGTTACCTTTCAAGGCCACAAGGATGCCATTCGCTTTTATTTTAATTTGTTTGAAACACTGAACTTTCTTGAGCCTTGGATGATGCTATCACTAGGAATATTAGTACAAGACCCTATTTACTTAACATTAATAGATTATTCTCCACACATCGTACTCTAAGGCTGTGGCTCTCAGCCTTCCAGTGCTGCGTCCTGGTAACATGGCTCCTCACATTGTGGTGACCCCCAACCATAACATTGTTTCTTTGCTGTTTCATACTGTAGTTTTGCTACTTTTATGAATCATAACGTAAATATTTGATGTCTGACTCCTGTGCTGTTGCAACCCACAGGTGGAGAACCGACTTAGAAATACACTTTCTAAGTATAGTTGTGATGTCTACTTAACTGTTTTATAAAGTGGTACTCAAAAAAGTTGCTAAATTATATTTTACTTATTTTGTGTGTGTGTGTGTGTGTACCTGTGTGCTCACACAAATGTGTAGGCATGCCACATGAGTATGGAGGTCGCAGGACAGCACCTTCCATCAGGTGGGTCCCAGGGCTTGCACACAGGTTGCCAGGTGTGATAGCAGCTGCCTTTACCTGCTGAGGCACCCTGCTGGTCCAGACAACATCTTTTCTGACTAGTACATCATTGTTCCAATGTAAAGGCCTGTTTAAAGACTCATTAGCCTAGGTAGGTAGCATATATATGTCTGTAATATGAAATCCTGGCAATTGAGAGGTCGACACAGGAGGATTTCTCTGACTTTAAGGCCAGCCTGGGCTACATAGGAGACCTTGTCTAAAATGTGGAACTGGAGAGATTGGTCAGTGGTTAGAGCACTTGATCTTGCAAAGGACCCAAGTTTGGCTCCCAGGACTCACACCAGGTAGCTTGCAACCACATCTGACTCCTTCAGCTCTAGGGGATCTGACTCCCTCTTCGGGTCTCCATGGTCCCTGGCATACATGTAATGCACATACATACACATGTCTGTACACTTAACTAAAAATAAATCTTTTAAAAAGGTCACCAGGTGCCATATTTTTTTGTGAATTGACTTAAGAATGACGTTGGGACCTAGAGTGATGGCTCAATGGGTAAGAGCACTGGCCGCTCTTCCAGAGGACACGAGTTTGAGCCCCAGCACATCTGTGGAGCTCACAACCTCTGTGACTCCAGTCCTAGGGGATCCACTGGCCTTGTCAAACCTCCAATGGCATTTCATCCATGTAATGCACAGAAATACATGCAGGCAAAATACCCAACCACACAGAATAATACATAAAAGAAGAATGAAGTTGGGCTGCATTGCTAATTAGCCCCAGTACAAGTTAGCGTCATAGTGAATAATGGGATATCTGTTCTCCCTGAGTATTTATAGAAGTATGATAAAAGATTTCCATAAGAGAGAAGAAAAGCTGAAGTGGCAGGACCGTTCTCATACAGTTTCCCAAATCCACAGGGGAAAGAATGTGGAGAGGGAAGTAGAGGGGAGGGTAGGAGGGGTGTCAGGAAGAGCACAGAACTGGGGGAAGTTCCACAGATCCAAGTTGTCTTAGTTAGAGTTTCACTGCTGTGAGAAGACACCATGACCAGGGCTCTTATAAGGGCAGACAGTTAATTGGGGCTGGCTTGCCCTTTCAGAGGTTTAGTTATCTTCACGGCAGGAGGTATGGCGGCAAGCAGACAGACGTGGTGCTGGAGAAGTTGCTGAGGATTCTGCATCTTGATCTGAAGACAGCCAGGGACTGCATTCTGCACTGGGCGGAGCTTAAGTACAGGACATCTCAAAGTCCACCCCCACAGTGACACACTTCCTCCAACAAGGTGTCACCTCCTAATAGTGCCACTCCCTGTAGACCAAGCATTCAATCACATGAATCTATGGGGGGCCATACCTATTCTTTTTAGGCTTGATTTTATTATTTTGGGACAAGCTCTTGCCATGTAGCTCAGACTGGGCTTGAACTCAAAACAATCCCCCTGCCTCAGCCTTGGATTACTGAAATTACTAGTCTGAACTATTCTGCCTAGCTAAAAGCTTTTTTAAAAAGAGTACTCTATCTGTTTCATGTATTCATGAATAAAACCATTAAATTCTGGCACCTGGGAGATTCCTTAATGAATAAAGGCTCTTTCACCCCCTCCCCCACCTCCCCGCCCCAGTCAACAACCTGAGTTCAATCCCCAGAATCCAGTTGGTGGAATTTGGGAATTGACTCCCTAAAATTGTCCTCAACCCTCTATATTTGTGCTGTGGCACTTATGTGCCCACACATACAATAAATATATAAGTAAGTAAATGCAAAATTCCTTTGTTTGGTCATTAGGAATCTGAAGGAGAAAGAAATGAATGAAGTAAAGGAAAAAGTAGTTTGAGGAAGTGGGCATCGACTTAAGGGTGGGCAGCCATCTGAATGGAGGTGCGGGGACAGACAACCCACACTGTCTCTCAGTTCTCTGATGGTTATTTATGCTCTACTGGGGAGCAATGGAAAAGGTCATTGGAAAGTTGGCCTTCCGTTGTATGTTTTCCTAACTCGTGCCCATGTGGTGTATCTGTCTTTACCTGCTTGCTTTGACTTTATTCCTTCACCAGTCAAAACAATGCATTGTAGTCCTCAAATTCTAGCTCATCCCACTGACTACAGTCTCCTACCATCCTTGGTTTGAGTATGGCCTCCCAGTTTGTACTCCTGAGTTCTTAGTCTACATTTTGATTGATTGAGGTACGGGGAGAAAACGGAGGGCCTCACGTGCTCTCCCCTGTACCACCGAGCTGCATCCCTTGCACTACTTGTTTGCTTAGAGATCCTTAAGGTATCTGTCCAGTTGACCCAGAATTCAACTCTAGCTCAGGCAGGCCTCAGCTGAGCACCTTCCCCCTCTGGTTTTGTTCAGATTACAGATGCCTGCAGTGGTTCCCTGCATTTATTATGTAGTCCTCTGTTCTAAATGAACCACTACACTCCATTTAATGAACTGATAAGTGATTTGATATAAATGTGTTTGAATTGGCATTTGTGGGCTAGGGATATGACTTGCTTGGTAGAATGTCTTCCAACCATACATGGATCCCTGGATTTGGTCCTCAGCACCTCTGCTATAATGATCCCTTTTTCTTTGTCCCTCTGTCTTCCAGTCAAATGTCAACCCTCACTTTCTATTTGGCTGTGCAAGTCTGCTTACATTCTTCTGAATTTCCTTCCTCATTTTATTTAAACACAGACCACACTCTAGTCTACCTTGGAGACTTTTGGGAAAGTTGGGTCATTGGTCTTTTTATTTCATCATTTAAAAAGACTAGAAAGTCCCTGCCTTTGGGGATATTCAGCCTACTAGACTCACAGGACCCCATCCGTGTTAGTGTAGACTCACAGGCCTCTCTCCGTGTTAGTGTAGACTCACAGGGCTCTGTCCATGTTAGTGTAGACTCACAGACCCCTCTCCATGTTAGTGTAGACTCACAAGCCTCTCTCCGTGTTAGTGTAGACTCACAGGACCCTATCCGTGTTTAGTGTAGATTCCCAGGACTCAGCCACTTCACCTGCCCAGCACTCTTCATGCTTCTGTGTCCTTGTCCTTCATTCACTGTACAAGATGAGTGACAGGTAACGTGAATCAGTTAGATACTTCAAAGACCTGTGTCAGGTGGTGTTCATGAGAAGGGCGTCCCCAATGTTAGAGGTATTGAAGACTCACTGGGGAGCTCTAGTTTATTATTTTGTGGGGGGCGTTGGAGCGTTGGATTTTTTTTTTTTTTTTTTTTTTTTTTTTTTTTTTTTTGAGACAGGGTTTTACTTTGTAGCAAGATCTTAGCTTGGAGCCTAAACTGGCTTAAAATTTGAAATAGTCCTCTTGCCTCAGCCTCCCCAGTGCTGGGATTTCAGGCTTATCTTGTCAATTGCTCTAGTCTGTTTCATGGTTAGTCTGTTTCTGTTTCAAAACATGAAAATTAGTCAAAGGATTGCATGACCTTGATTGAGGAATATGTTTTCCATATGTTCTATTTAATATCTCTGAAATTGGAATAGATATACTGGGCTATGAGTATAATTCATATTCTCTCCCTCTCTCTCTCCCTCTCTCTTTTCCACCTTCTCCCTTCCCTCACCATCCCCTGCTGGGAAAACAGGGGTTCATGTAGCCCAGGCTGGACTAAAGGCACGATGAGGTTGAGGGTTGTGTTGCACTTGATGTCAGTCACTGCACCCATGGCATGTGTCGTGTCTGGAGAGGAAGCGCTAATCTTAGTACCACACAAACTCAGCGTCATCTGGATTAGATAGAATACTTTAAAAAAAATGAGAAGAGAGCTGGGCATGATGACATACATTCCGTAATTATCCAAGCACATGTGCAGTGGAGGAGGAGGGGGAAGAAGAGGGGGAGGAGGAGGAGAGGAGGAGGAGGAGGAGGAGGAGTTGAAGGTATCACGTTTGATGTCTGGGCATTTGAGACCCTGTCTCAAAACAGTACAAACAGCAAAATCACAACAAACAGAAGACACTCTGATTCTCTTCTGGTTATATAACTCACTTTTACTAATAACAGAGAGCCACAATTTAAGATTTTATCTTAATGTTATATTGCCTCACCAATTGGTTTTATGAGCAGGAGCAATGTATTTTATTATATATATATTTTTTCCTCATTGTAGATGTGGTTGGTATAAGCTCATTGCAAAAAACCCCTAAGAGGAATATTATAAAAAAAGAAATAGTTACCAACTAAATGCCCACCACCAGGAGAGAACATTTTGGCTCATTTTCCTCCTGACCATTTGTTTTCCTTTTCCTGTCATACACATAGTTCCATGTAGACAGATTGTGCAAAACTTGCGTCTATCCATATAGGGAGAGTGCACACACATGCACACATACATACATACATTTGTGTACATTGCTATGCGTTTAGTTTGCATAACGTCTTAAGATTTTGTGCTTTATTATATATTTTGAAGTGATTTTAAAGTGTTTTCATTATAGTTCTTTGAATGGATATCTCATTGGTTAACTATGAGGAATATATTCTTACTACTTTTCTAGTTTCCTGGGATCTTCACAAAGTCTAATGAAGAAGTGAAGGAGGTAGATTAAAAAAAAAAAAAACGCGAGAAAATAAAATCTACCCTTTGGGGACTGGATGTGGTAGCACACCCCCACCATCCCAGCACTCACTAGGCTGAAGCATTTCAAGGTTAGCCTGGGCTACATTGTCAAACCCTCTCTTTAATAATACTTAATAAACTAACAAAGCATTTGGAAGGTAAGGATGAATAGGCTACTTAAGTGGAAGATTTAAGTAGATACATATATTTTGGCTTAGTGTGGACTGATTAAATGAGGTTTACTAAGAATATTATAGACTAAACTGGGTGATAACCCAGTGTGAATTTTGACATAAGGTCTCTCTGTCTTAGGTGGGCCTTAAATTCTGTAGCCAAGGATGACCTTGGACCTCTGATCCTTTTCCATTCCACCATGTGAATGCTGGGATGTCAGGCTGACAAAATCCTGTGTAGTTTGTGCTGTGCCAAGAGCACATCCCAGACCTCCTGGATGCTAGGTGAGCTTTCTATCAACTCATCTGTATCCACCGCTGCTCTCTGCCCCCTCTTACTGTTTGAGACAGAAGCTCAAACTGTTAGCCGAGGCTGGTCTCAAACTGGAAGCAGCCCGCTGCTCTAGCTTTCCGATATGGGGATTACTGTCCTGTAGCGCCATGCCCAGCGTGCAATACCCTGGTTAGGTTTTTACTTTCAGACACAATGCCTGTGATTGACTTAACCTACATAAGGCCTTCCTTCATATTAGATCACCTGAATGAAGCCTTCCTTCTTATTAGATTACCAACCATGTTCTGGCTACATATTTATATTGATTTTTTTATTTTTTCAAGCAGGCTCTCTCTATGTAGCTCAGGCTGTCTTGGAATTCTCTATATTGACCAGGTTGGCCTCAGACTCACAGAGATCCACCTACTACCTACCTCTGCCTCCCATACACATTGATATTTTGTTATTTTTTTTCCTTCCTAAAATTTTGGGTTTTTAAATTTTGTTTATGGTACTGATCATATATAGAGAAAATATTTCAGATAATGTTTGTGGAGAGCAATATCTTGTAATGAAGTCTGAGGGTGTATGAATCCAGGTTTTCCCCAATGTGACAGCTGACAAGTTCTGGGCTTTTGCATACACCACTTTACTTGCTTCTTCTAACTAACCCTCCCAACTCCAGCTTAGGGATGGAACTCAGGGCCTTGCTGCAGCTCAGCAAGATCTGTCAGTGAGCTACAGCCCTAGCTCTTCAGTTGACTTTTTTAAAGTTTGGGTTTAGGCTTTCTACAGTCTTTGTAACAAAGATTGAGTTAGTCCAGCTGTAGTATGTATGGAAGAGCTTACTGGCTGGTTCCACAGTTGTTTGGAAATTACACAGTCACTTAACGGACTTCTCTGAGTGCTAGATGCATAACATACAAATAGAGGTGGTATTCAGCTAGACATGGCATCAAGTGCCTGTAAGCTCAGCATTCAAGAGGCTGAGGCAGGAGGAGCAACTCCAGTTTGAGGTCAGTCTGGGCTAGAGAATACGATTCTGCTTCAAAAGACCAAAAAACTAACAAACAGAGACATTGAAAGCTGGGAAGGCAAACAGGAAAAAGAGAGGTAAAAGCTTTTCAAATGGAGGTAAGTAATGAAGGAAAAGAACCAGAAACAACTTTCCCCAGCAGACCCAGGGGCTCAGTGGAGCAGTCAACCCAGGACCCCGCCTTCCCTGTTCCTTATGTTGCTTGTTTTGTCTAGAAAGATCGGGGTTCTGCTCCGTGCCACTGTGAGGTTGAAGGGTTCTCTGTGCTGAGCCAGGCACTGAGTCAGAGGAACAAAACAATTCCCAGACTATTAGAGGCCTTGTGGAGTCAGCATAATCTTCCTTAAAGCCATCTTTGAAGAAATTGTGATTAAGTCATATGGGTTTTTGAGGTGCTAAATAACTGGGCCCTGATTGGTTTGCTCTGTGCTTTTTCTTCTGGCCTACTTGAAGTTTTTCAGCCTTTGAAAGAGTTATTTTATTCATCTACAAATGAATCTTTCTTATTTCAGTACCCAGTCCACCGTAGCTTCTTTCTGAAAGCCTTTCTGGAAGAACTGCTTTCTGAGTTGTGGATCTGAGCGTGTTTATAAATCTGCCTAAAACATCAGTCCATCCTACCTGTTCGTCTGTACCGTCCTGAGTACTGGGGCTTTTATTGGGTAGGTTCCTAACTACAGGGTCTTTGTTGTTCTGTATTCTTGGGATCTTTCAGGTGATCGGATTGAGCTGCTTGTTTAAAACAGAGGGTTCGTTTGAGCTCCAGCACACAGTGCATTTTCCCCTGGATTTCTGTTCATTTGGTCTTTGTTGCTATGAAACATGGTCTTATTCTGTAGCCCAGGATGTCCTGGAGACATATAGGATAGCCAGCAATCCTCCTGCCTTAGTCTCCTAAGTGCTGGAATGCTTGTTAGATTATCTAAACACCTTCCTTTTCTAGTCAGCTTCTTTCGCCCCCACCCCGTGTCTGTCCATCCCTGTGTCTGTCATCCCACAGCTTCCTTGGCTGAGTGAAGTTAATAAGGACAGATTCACATCTGAGAGAGTGTCAGTTGTTCCGCAGGCTTTATTCCCACTCACTGTGCTCATGTTTTGAAATCTGAATAACGGCAGTTTCCTGTGCTGGGAGAACTTGGAAGGCAGAAGACCCCTTCATTAGGTGCGCCTTTATGTTCCCCCTCACAGAGGGGTGATGTGTAAGTAGTCACCAGTGTCCTCTCTGGGGAGTTTTGAAAGGAGTTTTAAGAAAATTTGTGGTCTCCACAAAGGAATTTTCCTGCATCCCACTGGTAGCAGCTTCTGGTGTCTTTAATTCCTCAGAGGAAGACATTGAGAATGAACGTATTAGGCACCTATTTATAATGTTGTATATAAGAAGTACTGCATTTAATGTTTGGCTTGGATTACAAATTTGAGCTCAGCGGGAGTAACAAGCAGGAATTAATCCTGTTGAACTGCCTTGTGTGTCCTTTGGGGTGTCAGGAAACTTGAAGCCTTCTGCTTCACACCGGCTGTCACCATTGGTGCCTGTAAGTTCCATTTCATATTGTCCATGCTGTCTTGTTACCCGGGTTGTCTTTTGGTGTGACATTGTGCTTTCCCTCATTGTTAGACAAAGGCAAAGGTCCTGCACTCATCTGTATGCAGTTAGAGCCGTGCCGTAGCTAGATGTGGCAGCACATGCCTGTATTCTGTATTTGGGAGGCTAGGGTGGGAGGAGTGCCTTGAGTTTGGGGATATCCTGGGCTATATAGGAGGATTTATTTTTTTTGTCTTAAAGAAAGAAGAAAAATAAAAGACTCATTAATTAAAATTATTATTATTGTGTGTATATTGTGTGTGTGACACGTGTGTGTGATGTGTATTGTGACACTTGTGTACCACGGCACATATCTAGAGGTCAGAGGAGTCAATGCTGCCTTTCTACATAGGGTTCTGGGGGAGTCCAGACTTGGGCTGTCAAGCTTGCACGGAAGCACTTTGACCTGCCTCCCCTCATGGTGACTGACTGCCTCCCCCATCCTGTAACTTAAGAAGGCCAGTATCCATCCAGCTGATATGGAATGAGTGACAGCCTGACTCAGCAGTCCTTCCTGAAGTTTGTGCAGCATTCTTTAACAAGTTTTCATGCTTTTAGACCCTTTAACTTGACACCTAGGTGTGCCACACTGGTGGCAGGCTGTAAGGAAAGCTGCCAAAGAGAGGTGGCTCGGAAACTTTTACCGTGTCTAAAGCCGGGGCTTCTCCTTTAATGCTGGGTAAAAGATGGAAGCTTACCTCCAAGCACAGGTAGTGCTGAGCTGAGGCCTTGCATGGCTTGTCCCTGCACCTTTCTTCCCATTCCTGACTTCAGCTCTCAGCACTCGGCTGTTTCAACAATGAAGAACTCTATTTCAGTTGTTTCTGGAACATATCAAGGTTATAGCCGCACTGCAAATTCCACAAGGACAGGGTTCTGGGTTTGTCATTATTTTTTGCCTTTAGTGCCTCACACTGCCCAGAATTTGTCCTAGCCCTGGATGGGATCAAAGGATCCCGCCCCTTCTCGGTCTGAATTCTCTTTCCACAGGACAAAGTGTTTGCTCTTTAAAAGTTTTATTTTGGGACCTTGTATGGTAGCACATGACTTTAACCCAGCACCTGGGAGGCAGAGGCAGGTCTTGTATCTCCATCCGCATCACCGTGTCCGTATCACCGTGAGAGCACTCGAGCTGTCTAGCGCACTCTCACTGCCCTTCGTGCAGTTATGTGCACAGGCATTTTTAGGCATTATTTTGGCTTTATTTACTTATTCCTATTTATTTATTTATTTATTTATTTATTTATTATGGACAGGGTCTCGATAGAACTGCCTATGCTCGCTTGTGTAGCTTGGGTTGGTCTCAAACTCATAGAATATTATAACCTGAAAAAATATATTCATAATATATAAATATATTCAAAGACTGAAAATATTTGTCTTAAAATGTTAAGATCAGGGTGGAGAGATGGCCCAGAGGTGAAGAGCACTGGCTGTTTTTCCAGAGGTCCTGAGTTCAATTCCCAGCAACCACATGGTAGCTCACAACCAGCTGTGATGAGAGCTGCTGCCCTCTTGTGGCATGCAAGTAGACATGCAGGCAGAACACTATACATTATAAATAAATAAATCTTTAAAAAAAGTCAAGAACAGCTGAAGGCCCAAAACAATAACAATTGTATATACTTTTTATTTATGGTGATTTTTTTGAGACAAAGGATCTTCCTGCTTCTGTTTCCTTCGTGTTTGGATTACATGTTTGCACCACTTCATGGTTCTACATATGTGTTTTTTATAAGATTTACATATAAACACAAATGTACACACACACTTAACAGTTTTATGTGTGTCAATATTTAGATATACATCTCTGTACACATATATTCATGTTTTATGATTAAGTACATAGTTATGGAACATAGGAATAAATATATGAACATAGATATGATACAGAATGACATGGTTTAAAATGTAAATTGTGGGGGCTGAAAAGATGTCTCAGTAGATGTCTACTGAGACATCTTTTCCTTGAGCACTTGCTGCTCTTGCAGAGGACTGGGACTTGGTCCCCAGTACCACATGGTAGCTCACAGCCATTCATAACCAGTGAATCTGATGCCCTCTTCTGACCTCCACAGACACTAGGCACGCACATGGTACACAGATATGCATGTAGGCAAAACACATAAAATAAGACAAATAATTTAAAAAAGCTATTTAGAAAGTAAACTGGGAACTTGGGGGGCAAAGGGATATCTTTAGGAAAAAACATGGTTAATTACATAATATAGATAGGATGGACTGATTTTTGATCGAGGTCAACTTTTTGTCTACATAGGAACTTGGAGGCCAGCCTGGGCTACATGAGATCCTATCTAGGGGAAAAGGCGGGAGGAAGGTGGAGGGCATTCATTCATTTTTAATGGGGTATGCATTATTACTGTGTTTTCGGTAGCCATGTCTGCCTGTGAACTCACTTGTCTAGCGTGGCTTCCTGTTGAAGCAGCTCTGTTTAAGGAATCCCTTCACCCCTTCCAAGGAGGATTAACCACCCACAAGCATGTGCTGACAGTTTCCTTTCTTTGTTTTAAACCTCAAGGAGCTGAAGCCACTGTTTCTGAAGGAAGTTGGGTGTCACTTTGATGACTTTGTGACCAACCTCATTGAAAAGTCGGCATCTCTGGACAACGGTGGGTGTGCCCTCACAACCTTCTCCATTCTTGAAGAAATGAAAAACAACCACAGAGCCAAGTGAGTATGTGAGGCTTGTCTCTCAGTGTAGACCCCTACGCTGGCACAGCTCGGTGGTCAGACGTGGAGTGCAGTGGATGCCCCGTCATGGGGATAGCCACTTTTATTTCATTTTATTTTATTTTCTGAGTTAGGTTCTTACTATATTGCCTTGGCTAGCCTTGAACTCTCTATGTAGACCAGATATGTAGACCAGACTGGCCTCAAACTTACAGAGCCTGTTTCTGTCTCCCGAGTACTAGGATTAAAGATTTTTTTCTTCTTAACATGGAGTTCTGTTTATTTATTATTGTAGTCTTAAATTTTTGTTACATACGTTTACTATGTAAGTAGGCATGTATGTGTATATATATGTGTGTATGTGTGTGTGTATGTATGTGTGTATGTATGTAGGTATGTATGTGTGTATGTATATATGTATGTGTGTATGTGTGTGTGTATGTGTGTGTGTATGTATGTGTGTATGTAGGCATGTGTGTGTATGTATATTATGTATGTATGTATGTAGGCGTGTATGTGTGTGTGTATGTGTGTATGTGTGTGTATGTATGTATGTATGCATGTAGGCATGTAGTGTGTGTATGTATATGTGTATGTATTGTATGTATGTGTGTATGTATGTAGGCATGTATGTGTGTGTATGTATATATGTATGTATGTGTGTATGTATGTAGGCGTACAATCCACAGTATATATGTAGAGGTCAGTGACAGTTTTTGATTGTTGTTCTCTCCTTCCACCATGTAAGTCTCATATTGAACTAAGGTTGTCAGGTTTGGTGACGAGTACCTTTACCTGCTAAGCCATTGCACTGGCCAGTGTGGGGTTTATAACATGTGTACATAACCTCCTTAGCCAAGCCCCTCATTGTGTGGTTGATACTATAACTATCTGCAACAATCTGTGAGAGCCCACAATGGGGAATTTAACCCAGAGTCTGGATCAAGTCCTTGCTTTTAATCACGTCATTCCATGCCTGTTATAGTTTATGCGGTGTGTACTTGTTATAAAGTGCCCTGTAGTTAGGATGTGTTTTTCCATTTGTTAAGTTACCAAAAATAAGAGGGAAGGTATCAGTGGCTAGTATGTGCTAATTTGCTGTTCTGGGCTCTCTGCCAGTGTCTCCTGGAGAAGAGTTTTGAGAAGCAATAGCCAACAGCGGTGCCCAAAGTAAGATGGTATATTGGGTGCTAAAATGTGAGCTTTTATTACCCAAAGCAGCTGATATGATCAGGAGGCTGTTAGGAGTTGATGTAAGTTCTTTGCCACTGGGAAGATGCTCCATAAACATCCAGGCAGAAGATGTTTGCTGCTAAGCTTGAGTTCAATCCTTGGTTTAGCGTGGAGGAAAGAGCTGACTCCTGCAAGTTGTTCTCTGACCTCTGTACACATGCGCATGCCACCCTCCCCTGAATAAGAAACCGAACAAAATGTAAAAAGTAGACAAACATCAGGACAGTGTGGAGGACACATCAATAGCAGTGTACAGCATGGTGGGGGCCCTGCATCCCTCAGGGGCTCTTAGGATGGGTGATATAGGGACTGACTTTCCATGGGAGCTGGAAACAGAAAGTCTAGGGCTTCAGTTAGGTATCTGATGTAGGCCCTTCCTAAATACGAATCACCCACCCACTTTAGTTCACTGTCACGAGTGGTGGGAAAACTTGCGTAAGACCTCAACATAGTACTGGAGTGGGAGGGGATGGAGCTCAATAAATGTTAGTGAGCCAGCACAGCTGCTGGTGAGCACAGCACTCTCTCACTCATGGAGTAAGTTTCTTATCACACTTCCCCTACCTATGTTTGTTGTGATTTTTTTTTTTCTTTTTCAGAGATCTGAGAGCACCTCCAGAACAAGGGAAGATTTTTATTTCAAGGCGGTCTCTGTTAGAGTGAGTGATAATTGCTTTTTATTAATTGCCAATTTAATGTGGGAAGAAAAAAAAGCTGTCCTGATCTGTCTGTCTGTACATCTGTCCATCCATCCATCCATCTTTCTATCTGTCCCAAGTCCATATAAATCATGAACTCTTGTGATGTTTTTGTGTTCCTTCTTGCTTATCTTCTGGTTCTCTATCTGGCTTCTCTGGAAAAGATAGAAAAACAGCTATCTGTCCTTTGACAAATTCTTTGAAATTGTGCTACACAGAATTGTTTATCCAGAGGGGTAGAGTAGAAGAAATCCACTTGGAGAAGTTTTGGAATTGCTGCCTTCTTAATATGTATGTGTGTTTTCCCACCTCATTTTCTTGAGTAAGATTCTTGATAGTTTTCTCAAGGCTACTTTGAAAACCCCCCTGCCTGTCTAATCTGGTGGCTCTCAACTTTCTTAATGCTGCGACCCTTTAATACAGTTTCTCATGTTGTAGTGACTTCCAACTGTAAAATTATCTTCATTGCTACTTTTTGTGAATGGTAATGTAAATATCTGTGTTTTCCAGTGGTCTTAGGTGACCCCCACTAAAGGGGTCGTGACCCACAGGTTGAGAACCACTGGCCTAATCTCTTTCATATTGCATGTTATGAATGGATCATGCTGACTTAATTTATGAGCCAAAACCAAAAGGTGCACCTTGGGTGGGAGATGGCTGTCTCTTCTTTGCCATTGTGTTCATTGGAATATTGATGGGATTTACCCTGTCAGAATATTGGGTTTGTGAGAATTCCTTCATGTGCCTTAATGTGCCTTTGTTTAAAAATGAACCTTGTTTATGAAAATTTACTGTCTAAGGGAAATTGGTATGTACTTCCTAACCTTAACGAGAAGGCAGAGCCTTTAGAATTCCGTTCATGTTGAGACTGGGTTGTGTTGTAGTTTCAAGAGAAGGATCTTCTACAATTGACATCTGGAGAAAAATGCAGGCTTCTTACATAAAGGAGTAACATAAGAATTGCATTATTGAAAACTTAAAATGAAAGGGGCTACAGCTCAGTGGTAGAATGCTTTCCTAGATCTGCCTGAAGCCCAGACGGAGTTCAGTCCTCTTTAACAAGAAGGGAGGGAGAGAAGGAGGGAGAGAGAAAGCAAAGGAGAAGAGAAAAATTATCAATTAAAATATACTTAAATTTTAAATAAAAAGAAAGGTGACTAAGGAAATAGCTTAGCTAGGTTTTTCTTAGGTTTTTGACGAGCCTTTAAATAGAGGCTTAAGAATATTTTAGACCGGCCGGGCGGTGGTGGCACACGCCTTTAATCCCAGCACTTGGGAGGCAGAGGCAGGCGGATTTCTGAGTTCGAGGCCAGCCTGGTCTACAGAGTGAGTTCCAGGACAGCCTGGGCTACACAGAGAAACCTGTGTAAAAAAAAAAAAGAATATTTTAGATCCTTCAAAGTGGTTTAGAAGCTGCACACACTTCCCAACCCTTGCAGAGTCAGATACAGTAGGTGCTCACTGGGGAGCAGCCATCCAGAAGGTCATTTCTGTGAAAGGGAAACAGCCCAGTCTGAAGTGCCATCTGCCAGCCGAAAGTGGAAGGTGTTTAGGAATGGCTGTGCTTTTGCCTGCTTACTGTCCTCAACAAAGGAACAGAAACTCAGTAGTAAAACTTGGGATTTGAAAAGTTACTTCTTGTCAGTGACTAGCTTTTGTGCACACAGTAAAGCACCATGGTGGTTTCTAGATGCAGATTAGGGACACCTCTAAGGCAGCCGAACTGCTTCTGAGTCACTGTCCTAGTTTGGAAAGAAAAAGTTTAAGGATCCAGTATTTTTTTACCTTGATTGTATCCTTTAATTTCTGTATATTGCAGGTTTAATATTGTACTTTTTTGAGCTTTTATGTTTTGTTTGTTTGGTTTTGGTTTGAGACAAGGTTTCTCTGATAGACCTGGCTGTTCTGGAACTTGCTCTGTAGAGCTGGCTGGCCTTAAACTCAGAGCTGGAACTAAAGGTGTTTTTTGATTTTTCAAAGAGATTTCATGAAAAGTAGATTAAACATCTTGTAAACTGCTTTAGAGAGTGCCTTTGCTGCGTGGTTCTTCAGAATTAAGCATGGATTACTAACTCGTGACCTGCCTGACCTACCCTTGCAGCGAGCTGTTTGAAGTGGACCACATCAGAACGATTTACCACATGTTCATCGCGCTCCTCATCCTCTTCATCCTCAGCACACTCGTCGTGGATTACATTGATGAGGGGAGGTAAGGCAAGGGCCGCTCAGCCTGTTGGCGTGTGGAAAGTAGATTTGCTTAAGAAAATTCTCAGGTGACCGGTGTGGTGATGAATGTCTTCTCTCCTAAAGTAAAAGAGGAGGTTTCATGTCTCCTCGCTATCATTATTAATAATTGGTTTTGAGAAAGTAGTCCAGCCAGACTCAGACTGACCACATAGCAGATGATGATCTTGAGCTCTTGATGGACCTTCCTCCCTCCCAAGTGCTGAGCCGACGCCTGCAGCGGTCCTGCCGAAGCACGGCTGAAAGTTCTCTCTCTCTCTCTCTCTCTTCTCTCTCTGTCTATGTCTCTGTCTTTCTCTCTCTGTCTCTCTCCAGGGTACATGCGGCTACTTTTGTGCAGGTGTATGCCATTCAGTGAACTTATTTTCCCCTAGAGGAAGAGACTGCCCTCCTCTCTCCTCCCTCCTCTTGATCCTCTTTCTGCTCCGGTTTGTGTCCGCTTTCATGTCACCTGTACATACATGATCTTGGGTGTCTATAAAGACACCCAGGACCCACAAATGATAGAAAACATGTAATATGTATCTCTCTGAGACTGACATAATTCCCTTAATAAGATTTTCTCCAGTTGCACCGTTTTCCTGTAAATAACTTCATTCTTTAGAATGAAAAAAACTCCATTATGTATGTAATTTTTATTACTCATCCTCCATTGAAGGACATTTAAGTTGGCTCAATAACCTGGTTCTGGGAACAGTAATATAATGAACACATGTGACATGATGACACCCATGACCTTGATGTGTTAATATTTCCAAAAGTCAAACGTGCGTGTGTGTGTGTGTGTGTGTGTGTGTGTGTGTGTGTGTCTGAGAGAGACAGGCACAGAGGGAGAGAGAGAATTTTGACTTCTGTTAATTCATTGCATATCAAAGATTCACTTTTTTTTCTTTTCTCCCCCACAGGCTGGTGCTTGAGTTCAATCTCCTGGCCTATGCTTTTGGCAAAATTTCTACTGTTATTTGGACATGGTGGGCCATGTTCCTCTCTACACTGTCAATCCCCTATTTCCTGTTCCAGCAATGGGCCCACGGTTATAAGCAAGAGTTCTCACCCGCTGATCTATTCCCTTGTCCATGGCTCGCTCTTCTTAGTCTTTCAACTTGGAATCCTAGGTTTTGTACCAACATATGTTGTCTTAGCATACACACTGCCACCGGCCTCCCGGTTCATTCTGATACTGGAACAGGTAAGGATTTGAGTTTTACTGGGAATGGCGGCATGCTTAGCTACATAACAATCATGATCTGATACTGATGCTGTTATTAACTGGTGCTAGTGCTGGATACATGTTCATAAGCATGTCACTACCACATGCATACCAACTTAAGTCCTATTTTCCTGCCATCTGCTCACAAATCCTGGGGTTGCAGGTATGTTCCACCATGGCTGGCTTTAGAATTGAAGTGCTTAACTGGGTGATATTTTAACAAATTCATTCTACTTCAGTTATCTGGATCTTAAATTCATTATATTGAACTGTTTTGTTTTGTTTGAGATAAAGTCTCTCTATGTAGATCTGGCTATCCTAGAACTTACTAAGTAGACCAGGCTGGCTTAGAACTTACAGAGATGAATCTGTCCCTGCTTCCCGAGTGTTGGGATTAAAGGAGTGCGCCATCACACCTTGCTCCCTTGAACAGATATTTAATTTCCCATTTTTTAAAAAAATAAAGCAGTAATAGTCATGTCTTTATTTGGAAGGTCTTTTCCCCACTTTTATATAGGCTAACTTGAGATGGTATGTGCGAATTTAAGTTCTTTTGTGTGAATGTTATTAGCCAATGTAGTTCTGGAGTTACTTATAGGAGACAGAGATAGGAAATTCATTTTCCCTCTACTTTGACAGATTCGTTTGGTAATGAAGGCTCACTCGTTTGTCAGAGAGAATGTGCCACGAGTACTAAATGCAGCCAAGGAGAAGTCAAGTATGTAACTGTCAGCCTAGCGGGCTATGGATGGGACATCCTGTTGTCTGGCGCTGGGATGATGTGACCTATAGGGACTGTACTGCAGATAACAGCACGGGGTCCATATTGATTTGGAAGACTCACTGTTTCCTGACTATTCCGTTTTGTTTTGTCCTTTTATCTACAATGAGAACAATTATCCTCAGACTCCTGTAACTGAGCATCCATGGAATGTTAATAACCTTGTTCCACTGCGTCTGCTTACTTTGCAAACCGTTGCTTCCCACTCTGGAATTTTTATCTTGGTCACGGGAATGGCTTAGAGAGATTGGCAGTACTGGGCTATTGCATGAATAACAAGGCATCTTAGTAGACCAGGAAGAAAAATGGGAGCCAACAGGTCATGCTGGTCTTTCCTGTTCTGTTCTTTTGTTTGTTTAGCTTGGGTTTTGGGTTTTGTTTTTTGAAACAGGGTTTCTCTATGTAGCCATCACTGTCCTAGAACTCACTCTATGGACCAGGCTGGCCTGGAAATAAGAGCTTTGTCTACCTCTGCCTCCAGAGTGCTGGAATTAAAGATGTGCCCACACTACCCAGCTTTGCCAACCATTCTTAATCTGCCTTAGCTTAAAGGCGTGACCATTACCCTCCCACTTCCTTGTTCTTGTTGCTGTCTTTGACTCTCCTGGTTTTATGGGTGAAGTCAAAGATCTTGTAATCCAATAGTTTTCCTTTTTTAGGCACAGTTCCGGTACCCACAGTCAACCAGTACCTGTACTTCCTGTTTGCTCCTACACTTATTTACCGTGACAACTACCCAAGGTAACCGTGAAACGGGGAAGTGTGTGGGACAAAGAGGTACCCAGAGAGGGACAGCTTTGGAGACAGGCAGTCCATACAGGGCTATAAAGAAAACTGAATGCCTTAAGTGCTCCTTCTAGCAGGGCAGTGCTAGTTAATAATTCTTGATAGAATTATATAATCTTGTTATGATTGAGGGGGGAGTTGGAGATCAGATTCAAGGCTTTGTGGCACACTGCCCTGTTAAACTATTCCTCTAGCCCATAAATGATATTCTGTGTAGAAAACCATTGTTAGATTCTTTACATTGTAGATAAAAGGACAAAACAGGAAGAGTTCATTGCTTATTTTTAGAAAACCTTCTTTTTTTCTCTCTCTCTTTTCAGGACTCCGACAGTAAGATGGGGTTATGTTGCTATGCAGTTCTTACAGGTAACTTTTAAAAAACTGCTTAATGTGTTATTGATTGGTATATTTTATTTTAGATTTTTATTTTATTTTATTTTTTAACAAATAGGCTTCTTGTTAGGTGGTGGTGCCACATGCCTTTAGTTCCAGCACTTGGGAGGCAGAGGCAGGCAAGTCTCCTAGTTCAAGATCAGCCTGGTCTATGGATGGAGTTCCAGGATAGCCAGTGCTACACAAAGAAACCTTGTCTTGAGAAAAACAACAACAACAAAACCAAATGGGCTTCTTTAAAATATATATATAATTTATTTTTATTTTATATGCACTGGAGTTTTGTCTGCATGTATGTCTGTGTGAGGTGTCAGAAGCCATGGCATTACAGACAGGTATGAGCTGCCATGTGATTGCTGGGAATTGAACCTCCGTCCCCTGGAAGAGCAGCCAGTGCTCTGAGCTGCTGGGTCATCTCTTCAGCTCTATACATTTTTTTGAGATAGCATTTCTCTATTATGTAGCCTGGCTATCCTAAAACTCAC
Source organism: Mastomys natalensis (assembly GCA_021653895.1). NCBI lineage: Eukaryota > Metazoa > Chordata > Mammalia > Rodentia > Muridae > Mastomys > Mastomys natalensis. Next base: position 2,306,668 of record JAJTUV010000222.1, on the reverse strand, counting down.
TATGTAGACAAGGCTGGCCTTTAACTCACAGAAATCTTCTTGCCTCTGCCTTCCAAGTGCTTAAAGGCATGTGCCTTTAAGTCTGGCTCTGTTTTTAAAAATCTATTTAAAATGAGCCAGGGTTGGTGGCTCATGCCTTTGATCTTAGCACTTGGAAGGCAGAGGCAAGAGGATCTTTGAGTTCTAGTGTCAACCAGAACTTTATAGTGAGACCCTATCTCAAAAAAAAAACAACAAAAAAAATCTGACAAACAAAACAGCTCAAGAATGCTTTCTGTACTTTCCCAGCATCAAAGGTCATTTTCTTCATTAAAGAATATTTAAATTAAAGTAATTCTGTTTGGTTATTTCAGTAAGAACCTAGATAGCTTTCCCTTTGCCTTTTCTGGGGGGTAGTGGTATGTGTGGGATCTGCTTGGAACTCCCCATTTCTTCCTCACTCATTTTGAGAATCAGAAACCCCAGAAAATCCCATTTTAAATTCTGTTTAAGTCAAATGCTCAGTTGTAAAATGAGTTCTCTTAATTTAGACTTCATAAACAGGTTCTTTGATAATCGTCTAAAAATGCCGTTTGGGCCAGGTGTGGTGACACGTGTCTGTAAACCCGGTACTTAGGCTGCTGAGGCAGGGAGATTATTGAGTTTGAAGCTAGCCTGGGCTACACAGCAAGACACAGTCTTCGGTAAATGATCGGGAAGAGCCATGCTAGATATGAAGCTTGAATAGCCTCTCTGAAGGGCTGTGGCAGTCTATATACTGGGTTAAATGGATATGTGTAAACATTAGTCATACATGTATTTCTTTGGGAGGAAGCCATACCCTCTCTCTTCCTTTACCGAGATGCCATGGTTTCTTTGCTCTGTGTTCCAGGTTTTTGGTTGCCTGTTTTATGTGTACTACATCTTGAGAGACTCTGCGCCCCACTGTTCCGGAATATTAAACAGGAGCCCTTCAGTGCTCGTGTCCTGGTCCTATGTGTATTTAACTCCATCTTGCCAGGTAACCGGGGTACTCATCAGTTTGTCCATCCATATAGTCAGGAAGAAAGCAGGAAGCTGCTGTCTGTTGGTACCTTTAGTTCCCTGGTTTTCCTGTGAACTCAGCTGTACACCCACCCACCCACCAGTTCTCCGTCTGCTCCACAAGTAGAATGCCTTTCTGGTTTCAATTCTTGCTTAAATCTGCTTCCTCCAATGGTGGAAAGTCCACATTTATGTCTATCTTCCTCTTTCTATTCAGTTCTCTATAACCTCTCAATTTCACCATCAAATACCCCATAAAGTCACTGGTGACCTCCTCCTGATGCTAAATCAGACACAGGATGCTCTGGCCACATTTTTTGAAGTCTTAATTTGCTACCATTTCTTACCTGTCTGCTTTTCACCAGACTTTGTCTTTTAGCCTCATTCACTCAGCGTACTTTTTCCTGCCGTGTGCCAGTGCTGCGGACGCACGTGTGGATGATGCAGACAGTCTTCACTTCAGGGAGTTTCCTCCACTTAAGCCATCTTGTCTCCACTTGCTAAGTTTTAGCATTGTCTGTTGTTACCTTTCGTTCCTATAACAGGGACAGCTCCCTGGGTAACCTAACTCATGTGACTGTAAACTCTGTGGGATTAAGGATCATATTTTAAGATTTTTTAAAATTTATTTTATATTATGTATATTAGTGTTTGCCTGAATGTATGTGCATCATGTGCTTGCAGTGGTTACAGAGGCCGGAAGAGGGTGTCCAATGCCCTGGGACTGGAAGTCACAGACAGCTGTGAGCTGTCATGTGGGTGCTGGGAATCGAACCTGGGACCTCTGGAAGAGCAGTCCATGCTCTTAACTACTGAGCCATCTTTCCAGCTCTAAGAACCGTATTTTAAAACCACTTTCAGTTTATCCTGTATCATCCAGCAAATTCTTCTTTCTGAACAAGTGAATGGAGTGGATGGGCCTGCAGTGGGTATTTTACAGTACTGGGAGATATGATAAGTACTATAGAGAGAGGGTGACTGTGGGTTTTGTTTCTCATGTCAGAGATGACATTTAAACTGGGCATTGGAAAATATGCTCAACTAAAAAAAAAAATCTTAATTACAAAATATTGCCTGTAGAAAAGTGGTGTAAAAGTTTCAAGACAGAAGAACAGATAGAAGGTCCTTGGGTACCTTGGAATGGCAGAAGTCCCGTTGTAGATGGTGATCGCAGCACACAGGGCAGAGATAAAGGATTTTGGGTACCACGTTCATCTGCATGTCCAGGCATTTCTTTAAACCAGGCTGGAGCCATCTATTTACTTAAAATTACATAGAAATAATTTTTTTAAAGTAAAAGAATAATAATAACCTAGCTTCCCAAGATGCACTGTATCACCTCTGCATTGGGTGAGCTGGAATCCCAGCAGGCTTCATGGCAGCGTCCCAGCTAAACACACGCTGGCGTGTTTATGATGGCTGGCTACACAAGCTGCTCGGAAAGGCTTCACATTGTCACTCTGGTTTCAGGTGTGCTGATGCTGTTCCTTTCGTTTTTGCCTTTTTGCACTGCTGGCTCAATGCCTTTGCTGAAATGTTACGCTTTGGTGACAGGATGTTTTATAAGGTATTGTATACATTATATAGTATATATACTTAGTGTGTGTGTGTCTGTCTGTGTGTGTGTCTGTCTGTGTGTGTGTGTATGTATAAAACTGAAACATATATATTTCTCTATGTGGTTGTGGCTGTCCTAGAACTCACTATGTAGACCAGGATGGCCCCACAGAGATCCACCTGCCTCTGCCTCCCCCGTGCTGCGATTAAAGGCATGTGCCACCATGCCTGGCGCCTGGCATTTCTAATAAATTAAAAAAACTACTGGGCTGGGGAGTGGGCACACACATGTAGCACAGAGTTCATGTGTGTCCAAGAGATGGAACTCAGGCAGTCAGGCTTGGCAGCACGCCCTGAGCTATCCTCCCGACCCTCATATTCCATTTTATTTACAGATTGTTAAGCATTGAGTTTTGTTGACAAGTATCACCAGCTTTTTGACACAAATCCTGTAAGATACTTTTCTTTTCTATGAGTCTTACCAGTGTTAAATCTGAAATTCTGATACAGGTATAATTAACATAATCCAGATGCTGTTACATACTCAGGAGGCCGAGGCAGGATGATTACCATGGGCTCTAGGCCAGACTGGGCTGCATTAGAGTAAGACCCAGTCTTGGCCTTCCTTCTTCCCACCCGCACAAAGAGCATAGTGTCTGCTGGGTCCTGTAACTTACTGCGACTGTGGTGGGAAAGTGCTTGTCAGAGGATATGCCAGTGCCATCACTGCACATCTCAGATTGGCCATTTGACTTTTATAAAGTGGCTTCAGTGGGTCAGTCACTGTCAACTAGAGCAGTTCACAAAGGAAATCACTTCTTCACTTTCAGTGGTGTTTTCTTCTGCTTCAAATGGTATTAGCCTGCTAAAGCCGTCCTTGTCGAGTTGTGTTGTTCTGACTTCAGGTCCACCTCTCCCTTCTCAAAGGCAGTCAGTGTGGATGGCAGATTTTAGATATATGATAGATACTGGATAGTCTTACCTTGAAATTGGGAGCCAGAATTTAAAAGGGACATTGGGACCCCATCTCACTTCACTCTCATAATTAAATGTTGCCACGGTGGTCCCAGTCGGTCTGTTTCCATGTGTGCTCAGTTCTCTTAACAGGGTGGGGGGAAGTTTACTGACTCTGTCATGGCAAACATTAGATTTAAATTATAGTGTGTTCAGTATCTTTCCTCATAACATGTTGATAACAAGACAGTGCACTCTGAGACTTAGCCTATGTATGTATGTGAATGTAAATGTATATGTAGCATTAGTAGTAACACTAACTGCCCACATGCCTTTTGAGATTTTTAGCACGAGTGTGTGGACAAACATTTTTATCATAATGTGCTCCAGGCTTTCCATCAGGCATGTGTACCCTTTGGAAGTGGCCAGGGGTTTTGCTCTGTGTGTGAGTTTGCAGCTTTTCTTTTCCCCAGGACTGGTGGAACTCTACGTCATACTCCAACTACTACAGGACCTGGAACGTGGTGGTCCACGACTGGCTCTACTACTATGTTTACAAGGACCTCCTCTGGGTAAGCAGAAAGACCTCGTCAGTGATATGTAGGACATGGGGATTCTAAGGGGCCTAGGGAGATGGCTCAGTTCTCAGAACTCACATTGGGCAGCTTACAACCACATGTACCTATAGTTTCAGGGGATCAGATACCTTCTTCTGCATGTACCAGCATGCATGCAGTACACATATATACACATAAAAACACAAGAAGTAAATCTTTACAAAAAGTCTCCCACGATGGCACACACCTCCCAGCACTTGGGAAGCAGAGGCAGGTGGATCTGTGAGTTCAAAGCCAGGCTGCTGTACATCATAGGTTCCAGGGCAGCCAGCCAGAGCTTACACAGTAAGGAACTGTCTTAAAACAAAACAAAAGCCAGACAAACAAACGTGAAAGGAACGGAATTCTTTTACAGGCAGTGCTGGACGAGCAGGAGAAAGTTGTGTTTAATTGCCTGTGAAGGTTTCTTGTCCATGTCCCCAGAAGTTTGCATCTAAGAACCCATATGCTGTGAATGGTACTGACCATGAAAACCGTTGTACACGTTACCAGGGCGGGGTCAGGCCTTTCTCTGGGTGTCACTGCCTGCTTACAAAATTACAGTTCTTAGAGATCTGTGTGTAGGAGCTGAAGTGACCCACCTTCCAAGGACCTTAAGAATTTCATTGCCTGCTGGGCAGTGGTGGTGCACACCTTTAATCCCAGCACTTGGGAGGCAGAGGCAGGGGGATTTCTAAGTTCGAGGCCAGCCTGGTCTACAGAGTGAGTTCCAGGACAGCCAGGGCTACACAGAGAAACCCTGTCTCGAAAAACAAAAACAAAAAAAAAAGAATTTCATTGCCCACAAATAATTTCCCTCTCTCCAGACTTCCATGCACACACACACACTCTCTCTCACTCTCTCTCTCTCACCATCCCTCATTCTTCCCCCTCCCCTCCCTCTTTCCTTCCTTTGTAGACTAGGCAGGCCTGAAATTTGCAGAGATCCTCTTGCCTCTGAGAACCACACCCACTTTCACTTGGGTTGGTTTCTTTGTTAAAAATAGATTTGAATTTACATGTCTCCAACCAGAAACAGGTTTATGTGAGCCATGCTTTGGAACATAATGTATTTAGAGTAACTAGGTATAGTCTGTCCTTGGTAAGCACAGGTGTCTCTGAAGCAGTTTTCATTGTTAAGCAAGTGTGTCATCCGCCTCTGTGACTGACAGCATCCTAAGGAAGGAGGCATTCGATAGGCTGTGAATCCCCTCTCGCACAGTCATGTCCCATGTTGGGCTGAGCCAATTCTTGTTTTTTTAAATCTTAGTTTTGGAAAGGGTGCCTGCTCTGTTCTACGTAGCATCCCTCTGATGATTGAAATTTGAGCTTGATGTAATTCTGTGAGCACTTGGAAGGTGGAGAGAGATCAGGAGTTCAAGACTAGCCTGTGGTATATGAAACCTGGCTGAATAATGCTTTTAGAACTTCCCAGAATAACACCACAACCCAGGAAACCAAGCCCTCAGCACACAAGGCTTTAGACCGGACACTTCATATGCAAACTAGAGCACTGAGCATGTTCTTGCAATTATTTTAATAGATTCAGATTAACCTCAGGAGGAGGTTGGAAAGTCAAATACAGTATAAGACCAAATAAGAGGTCTTAGCGTGTGATAATCACGTCTCCTATTGTTTGTACGTACTTTTTTTTTTTTTTTTTAAGTTACAACTCTGATAGTTTCTTTGTGCCTTAGTTTTTCTCAAAGAGGTTCAAATCTGCCGCCATGTTAGCCGTGTTCGCCCTGTCGGCTGTGGTGCATGAATACGCCCTCGCTGTCTGCCTGAGCTACTTCTACCCAGTGCTCTTTGTGCTCTTCATGTTCTTCGGAAGTAAGTGACGTGGCCGGCTGCTCCTGCAGCTGTTACTCCAAAGGAGAGATTAGACAGGAAGGAAACTATGAAGTCACTTTAGCAAAGCTGGATGGTGATGGTGACACTGTTTCAAGGCAGTTTGTTTACCAGGGGTCAGAATATTGACTTTAAATAATTTCGTGCAGCTCTGTCTAGAGTTGTTTGCACACTGGAGGGAGATGTGAACTAGGTAGCCTTGGGGACCAGCAGTAAACACTGTCACTGTGCAACTCCTGAGAATGGGCCATGATTGAGCGGGTAGAGAATACGAATAACTCCATGAAATGTGTTTTCACTTTGTCTCAATACAGTTGGTTTCCTAATAATTAGTGGTAATTAGTAGGGATAACGGATACATTTCAGTAGTTAAGCATCACTTACTTGTAGAGGAAGTGAGCAGGATGAAAAATGCATATGAGAGCTCACTGCTGGGAGCCAGCCGAAGCCTGTATCTGAGCTGTCCCAGTGGACTGCAACTGGATAACTGGGTTTTTTTGTTTGTTTGTTTTCTTTCTAACTTCAGTGGCTTTTAACTTCATTGTTAACGACAGTCGGAAAAGGCCAATCTGGAACATTATGGTTTGGGCTTCTCTGTTCCTGGGCCATGGAGTCATTCTGTGCTTTTATTCTCAAGAGTGGTATGCTCGTCAACACTGTCCTCTGAAGAATGTGAGTTGCCAGCCAGCTAGCTGGCTAGTTGTCACCCCGATCCCCTGATGTAAGATGGTGTTCCCAAGGGTAGTACCATAGTGGAGAGTGACGGTGGCTTGAAAGGAGGGAGTCGGAAATGAGCCTCAGTTTACCTCCCAGTCTGACCGTGCGCTCCTTGAAAGCCTGCTCCTTCGGCTTGCTTCGTTCAGTGCCACGGACTCGTGGTTTCTTTTTTCTTGCCTCCCTGTGGCTTCTCTCTCCAGGGTTTTCCCAATGACACATGCATCCCTGCCTCTGAAACATGGATATTTTTCACCTCTGTCCCCGAGGAGTAATAAGCTTTTCTAAAAGTCAGTCAGCATCGCGTCTGGACTGCAGCTCCTGGATTAGTCTGTTCTTTATTTTGTCTCCCTTATGCTTGTGTTTTGTTTGTTCCATCTTTCCTGTTTTGGACAGAGTACTTCATTTTGGAGTGACTCACCAACAGTCACATGCACATGCGTTATTATCTAGTCTTACCTCTAGACTTCAGGCTAAAACTGAGTTTTGCTAAAATAAGCTTTCAAGATGCTGAGAGACAGCTGGGCAGTGGTGGCGCACGCCTTTAATCCCAGCACTTGGGAGGCAGAGGCAGGCGGATTTCTAAGTTCGAGGCCAGCCTGGTCTACAGAGTGAGTTCCAGGACAGCCAGGGCTACACAGAGAAACCCTGTCTCGAAAAAACCAAAAAAAAAAAAAGATGCTGAGAGACAGTGTCTGTTTGCCATTTTATCCATGGTCCATGGAGCTGAATGCAGTTCACAGAAATGAGAAACTTGTTGGTGAAGCTTCTCAGTTGAATTCATTGATGTTGTTAGTAGAAAACATGTGACTGTCTTTTGAATTAGGGGGTTTCTTATACCTTAAAGGCCACTGAAATGCTGGGAGGTGGCTTAGAGAAGTCAGTACATAGTGTTCAGCCAATACCCACCCCATACTAATTCATGAGCACCGTGGACATAAATAAATTGTTCTTCTCTTTATTTCTCCCATCGTAGCCTACCTTTCTGGATTATGTCCGGCACGGTCCTGGACTTGTCGGTACGTGTTTTAGAAGCCCTGGCTCTGCCTCCTTTCTTGACACTGAAGATTGGATATTCTTCCTGATTCCGAGCCAGCCGTCTTCAGCTGTTACTGAATTCCTTAGCCACGGAGTTTAGAGCTCTCAGGCCTTGCCGATGGACACCTGGAGTTGGGCTGTGGGAAGTTCACTTAGTGATTTTTTTTTTTTTTTAATTTTGTTCCCTTTTGGGGAGAAAGACCAATCACAGATTTTTGCAGGGCCATCTCAGGTCAAGCCTTGGTAGTTTTATCTGTTTATTTCCTTTATTCCATCCAACCAGAGACTAAACATATCTTGTCCATGAACTAGCCAAAACACTTAGGAAGACATCGTTTCAGTATCTCTGAACTTAGAAGTTTTTTAATGCACACTATCAGGAGGTATGCTAGTGGATTTGGGAAAAAAATTTTGTTATTTTTGGTAGAGAAAAAAAAAAATACCTATTTTCCAAAGATAATCTTGTCACCCAGTCTGCTCATATCTTTTGTTGCTTTTGTGTTTTGCTTTGCTTCCGTGCTGGGAATGGAACCCAGGTCTTGCTCAGGGCAGCACACTGAGCCACACCCCAGCCATACATTGTATTTTTCCTGAAAGTTCTGGTCTACTGTTTGTTTTCCATTTTCTGTATAAGTTGTGATTCTTTTAAACAATTAGTGTTCTTTCTCTTGAACTCAACACTAGTACAAATTCAAGGGTCGGAAGTAGAAAGGGAAAAAAGACATTTCCTTTTAAAACTTCATGTTAATACAGGCTCACTGAGCTGACCATGTGTTTTTAATTATTCTATCATAGAACTTCTGTGGAAGATTTTATTGTTGTTGGTTTGATTTTAGTTTTTTAGAGGTGGGATCTTGCTATGTAGCCCAGGCTGGTCTTGAACTTGCTATATAGCCTGGCTGGCCTTGAACCCCTCCTGCCCCTGCCTCCCAAGTGCTAGGATCACACAGAAGACATCTCCATGTCCGGCCAAGATTTTTTTTTTTTTTTGGTTTTTCAAGACAGGTTTTCTCTGTGTAGCCCTGGCTGTCCTGGAACTCACTCTGTAGACCAGGCTGGCCTCGAACTCAGAAATATGCCTGTCTCTGCCTCCCACTCTGCCTCCCAAGTGCTGGGATTAAAGGCGTGCGCCACCACTGCCCAGCTTTTTTTTTTTTTTTTTTTAAACTTTTAGGTTATAACTTCTTTGAAGTTTCTTAGAAGTATCCTTTGGTACGCTTGCTTTATTGTCTAACACCTAGTGACTTTCCTTGTTATAGACTAGTGAGTCCATAGTGGAAGTATTAATCTTTCTCTACTAATAATCCTAAAATGGCTACTAAGAATCCAGAAGCTGGCTTCTGAAATGTCTGCTCAGTCATTATCCTTTAACAGTATATTTTTAGATGAAATAAATTACTATGTGATCATTTGTAAGGACATGTACTCATTATGTGACATTTGCAAATTATGGAGTGCCCGTTCCTCACCTGGTGTGTCACAAGGACCCGCTGTGCGTGTGTGCAAGGGTAAGCCTGTGTGTGTGAAGATTGTGCATCAGAAGGGTACCACAGACCATATACTTCAACCTCCTGCCCTAAGAAGTGATCCTTACAAGTTACTCACACATGTAAAATTCCATGGCACAGTCACTTCGATGGCTCCCTGGCAACTATCCATATAGTTTTGGGAAGTCTTTTCAGAGTGGCTTTAAAAATCACTTGAAGATCTCACAAGAAGATCTGTAGAGCTCTTTTATAATCACTCTCCACGTGTCTCCAGGTTCCTTACCTGCTTTATTTCCCAAGCTGGAGATGGGTTGTGGCTGTTTCTGTCAGCCATTCTTTGATCCCAAACAATAGTGTTCTGTGTCATCACAGAAGCATAGCCCTCAAAAAGCCTGTGAATGGAGCCTATGAAGTCCTGGCTTGTGTTTTAAAGATTATAGCAAGCTGGTCACTTTTATGTGTAATGGCATTTTAAATATAACGAGGAAACAGACTGGCCGAGGACTTGGTTATAAGCTGAGGGAACAGACTGGCCTGGAACTTGGTTGTAAGCCTGACTTCTGAAGCAAAGGGATGGGATTTCAGGGAGTCCCTTTCTTTGAAGTACTGTGTATGCATTTTCAGGAAATGGTGTTACTTTGTAGCAGTTCTCCATTCTAATTTGATGGACTGATCATGGCTGCCCTTCCCGGTCAAGGGCTGGTTTTGAAACATTGTCTTTCTCAGTGTGGACCTCACATCCTCCTGCCTCAGCCTCCTCAGGTGCCAGAGTTTATAAGCATGTGCTGCCACAGAAGGCCTTTCATTAGGAATTCTTTTCATGTCAAGATTTTAGGTGATAATAATGTGTGTAAGACTGCAAACTACTTAGAATTCAAAGAGCGTCTTAGGAGAACCTCGAAAATACAAAACCCTTAAGTAGGTGGCCACTACTGTGAAAGAAGACTGGGTTGGCAGCCATGACCACATTGCTGGCTGCAGTAGCAGGAGTCTTTTCTTACCATGCCTGAACTCTTTAAAAAGAAAATAAAACCAAAACCTCTTGCTAATAATGTGTTCCAAGCGGGTTTGTTTATTATTCCCTGTTGTGCCAATGGGAGAAAGTTTTTTTTCTGTTAAGAATACTTATTTGTCTACAAAGTAAGGGACTTAATGTTTTCTATAAGAAGTATTAATGATGATAACTGGTTTTAAATGAGCACACAAGAAAACTACTGTGTGTACAGTATTTCACTTTGCATTTGGATGTCTGCTTTGGTCTTTTATTGCTTCTGTGTTGGATGTTTTTATTCTCAGTCTCAAATAAGAGGGAGAGGGAACAAGTTTAGGGTTTTTTTGTTGATGGATGAATGTATTAAAATTGCCTGAGTAATGTTGCTTGCCTCGTGTTAGAATTTAATTAGAACACTAAGGCTGGGATTTTTGTTGTTGTTTGTTTGTGTTTGAAATAGGGTGACTCTACATGTCTCTGTCTATCCCAGAACTCTTGTTGACCAGGTTGTCCTTGAACTCACAGATCTGCCTCCCAAGTGCAGGGTCTAAAGGTATGCACCACCATGCTGCCTGGGGCTGCATTTAACTTGTCAGTAACTGCAGCATTTGGCAGTGTGGAAAATGTACCTGTTTCCCTTCTATTCCAGGTAAAAGTGGTTGATATTGGCAGGTTAAGAAAGTACAATGTAGAAATAATTGTATCTGTAAACATTGTTACAAAACTAATTCATGATATGTAGCTTGTTTTGAAACTTTAAAATTATTCTTGCCTAAAAATTGGATATCACAGATTTTCTAAGACAAGTCATATTATGTTTGAAAATCACTCATGTGGTCTATATAACCTAAAAAGATGGAATTTAGCCTAGTAGTGGTGGTCCATGCCTTTAATTTCAGCTATTGGGAGGCAGAGATAAGTGAATCTATGAGTTTGAAGCTTGCCTGGTCTACCGAGGGAATTCCAGGACAGCCAAGGTTACACAGAGAGACTCTGTCTCTCGAAAAGAAAAAACAAAAAAAAAAAACAAAAAAAAACAAAAAAAAGGACAAAGATGAAATTTACTAGTTGCCAAGAGAGTCTATTAAAATAAAATGTCTGTTTTGCACAGGTATAAGAAATGTTAAGACAATTCCAGTTTCATGTTTGTGGCAGCGGGGATGAAGCTAAAGGCAAGGGTTGTCAGCCTGTGGGTAACAACCTCTGGGTGGGGGTATCAAACGCCCTTTCACAGGGGTCACCTAAGACTGTTGAGAGACACTTACAATTCATAGCAGTAGCAAAATTACAGTTACAAAGTAGCAACAAAATAATTTTATGGTTGGAGGGGTCACCACAACATAAGGAACTGTATTAAAGGGTTACAGCATTAGGAAGGTTGAGAACCACTGACTAAAGTCATGTGACTATAGTAACAGGACTCCTCAAAGTGTAAATAGTTTAAACTTTTATGATATCATTTAAAAAATTAAGTTGTGGGTATTCTTCCTTGGAGGAATTTTTGAGTTCTTTGTCACCTTTCCTTAATAAATGTTTGTTTATTCTGCTCAAAAGAGTGGGAGGGATTGTTTGGGGTTTGGTGATGTCCTTGCCTACCACACACAAACGGTTGATAGGCTTAGCCAAGACGTAACAATGGCATAAACTGGATGAGGTGACACACACCTGTAATCCCAGCTCTAGAGAGGTGGGAGAAGGAGGATCACAAGTTCTACATAGCCAGTTGAAGTTGAAGACCAGCCTTGGCTACAAGTGACCCTGTCTCTCAAGCTCCTTCACATAAAACAGAAACAATGTATCTACATAGGACTGTTCCTCTCCATTGGTACAGAGATTCTCTCCTTCCCCGAGATACCCAGATTGAGAACCAGTAGGGAGGTGACTGATGCATGGGCTGTGGATTCAGACAGCTGGGGGACTTACAGAAGAGTGAGTAGGGGCAGGCTGCCTGTATTACAGAGCCATCTGTAAAATGGGGATGGTAACTACCTCATAGGATTGCTGCAGAGCACCACCCTGGCAGAAACAGCCTTACGATTTTCTAGTCTCCCTACAATTAAAACCTAAGTCTGGGTTGTTACCTCTTAAAAACTGCAAGGTCCTAAGAAGTACCTACTGCTACTCTTAAAATAGACCCCTGCCCACCAGGATTGTTGAGTCCACCTGCTCCTTGATAGACTTGTGCAAGATGCAGTGCCCCGCCTTGCCTCCAGAGAGTATCAGGTGGGAAACACCACACGTATCTGTCTTACCTCAATATCTTTTTCCTTTTTTTTTTAAGATTTATTTATTTTATGTATATGAATACACTATAGCTGTCTTCAGACACACCAGAAGAGGGCATCAGATCCCATTACAGATGGTTGTGAGCTACCATGTGGTTGCTGGGAATTGAACTAAGGACCTCTGGAAAAGCAGCCAGTGCTGTTAACCACTAAGCCACCTGTGTAGCCCTTACCTTGTTATTTTAAACTACATGGTCATGGGCATTCACTCATGTTTTGTCTTTCCAAAATAACTTCAGGTTTATCTGCCTTAACATTGGGAGAGGCAACAAGCTTCTGGAAAGCATTGCCGATGCTGTTACTTAAGTATTTATACCAAGTGTTTAGAACCAGTGCGCATATTTGATAGCCAGGCCCTAGGATTACTGAGTGGAAGGAACCTCTGACACTGTAAGGAGTGCTTTATAGCCTTTGGAGGTGGGACCGATTTCTTTTTTGTGCTGTAGCAGGGCTTAAGTCCATGCGTAGCCTTGCACATGCTGGGCAAGCACTGAGCTAGAGGTCCAGCCTTAGAATAAATTTCTTAGTTGAAGATAGTTCACGCCTTTGATTAATAAAGGTTTAAGTGTCTTGCTGATTAATCGTATGTGATAATTTCATATAACATTCCCCCAATGCTATGACAGCTACCCACATTGCTAAAGAGCTCTCAGTGTCTAGGCTTTGATGGCTCTGACACTGGAAGGCTGCAGGGTTTTGAGGAGTACAGCAGTGAGCAACACTTGTTTGTCAGTTTCAAAGTCTCTACAGCTTCAGTTGGGCAGTGGAGCGCTAGGCCCTCTGTCGGAACATGACATCACCATCACATAAAAGCTCTTGGGTGTGAAGAGAGCTGAAGCCCTGGTTGAGGCTCTGCCATTTGGACTGTGCAACAGCTGCCTTGATGTCTTGGGTCTGCATGTCATGGGTCACAAAAGAAAAAAGCTGTTTTTAAAGTGTGTGTGTGTGTGTGTGTGTGTGTGTGTGTGTGTGTGTTTAAACAGCTTCTGGTTGTCTTTTTACTCCAGAATTTTGATTACCTCTTCCTACAGATCTTTAATCACCAGTGTGATGAATTTGTTTAATACATATTGTTCCCAGTCCACTGAAAACATCTTAAATTTTGTGCTCATATACAAAATGGCAAACTACTGCATACGTGAAGAATGCGATAAATAAATATATTTTGAAAAAAACCTTCAGAGTGTGTAGTGTATGCATGTGCATAGCACTGTGGGTGCATATGGAGGTCAGAGGACACTGGGTGTCTTGTTCTATCACCGTCTGCCTTGGTTCCTTGAGTCTCCTTAACATGGATTCACTCTTGACTAAAAGGCTGGTCAGCAAAGCCCCAGTGATCCTGTCTCCAGCACCATGGTTACAGGCACACGTGGCCAGCTACGCTGCTTTTGTTGTCCTTGAGACAGTCTCATACTGAAGACTTGGGTGGCCCGGAACTCCTTATATAGACCAGACTGGCCTAGAGATTTGTCTCTGACTCCCCTGGCGCTGGGATTAAACAAGTCCACTAATAGGTGCAGCTCACATCCATGGGTGCTGGAATCGGCTTGTACAGCGACTGTGTTTACCATTGAGTCATTTACAGTCGCTATTCCCTTTTAACAGACAGACACATTCATTCAGCATCTTGACCAGCTAACAGCATGGGTATAAAAAAATCTAAAATATAACCCCCCCAAAGCACAGAAACACCAAAAAGCCCTAGTACATACTTAGACACAAATACAGTCCTTGAGTGGTTCCTCCCCCTGCCCCCCACTCATGAGAATTCTCTAAAACATCTCTGTGACAGGCCCTGCCACCTTTGTGCTGCTCTGAGTTGTAACCTGTAGTTTCCCTGGCTCTTCCCGTTAAAATTTGTTTCCTGGAATTAGAGCAGTCCACCACCACACACCATCATGGCCACCTTAGTTACATGCTTTGGCAAAGGATTGACCTTTGCAATCACAGGGGCCGGAGCTGCTGCCGCCTGTGAGGTTTCTGTCACTGCACAAGGCTGATGACTGATGATATTGCCACCATAAAGGTCACTGCAGCTCCCACCACCGCTGCCAGGTGCTGCCACCTCCATTGTGCCGCTTGTACAGGTGCCATCTGCTTCCTGGCTTTCCATAATCCTGTCCATCACTTCTGCTGTGCATATTCCTCCAGGATAACCAAGCCCACACCCTCCACAACCACTATCATTAGCAAGTCTAGGAGAGCCATTTCTATTGCCACCACTTCTGCCACCAAAACTGCCACGGGCACAACTGTCATTAGCACCAAACTACCCCAATGAAACCACCAAAGTTTCCATAATGCCTTTGGCCAGAGGAAGCGCGGGATATCCCTTGCTCTGACAGCTGTCTTCATTTCCTAGCCATTCAGAGTCTGTTTCTGAATGACGGTCTTAACCAGGACATCATGCCCATTGGAGGTTATGAAAACAAAGCCCCTTCCCACTGTCCTGGCCAACTATGATGTCAATTGCTTCCAAATCAATCATGCTGTGCAAAACAATATGAAACTGTTCTTTGTAGCCCTTAATGCCACCCACAGAGATCTTTATTTCCGTGTGCACCTAGACTTTGAGAAATTTCTCTGGACAGTTTTATTTGGTCCCACAGCTCTTCCTGTGTGGCCTTGCCTTCACAGCTGTGTCAGTTTGCTCCACAGTGTTGGAAGTGACCTTTCTAAAGGCCTTGGAGCGGTTGCTGTGGGTCCCTGTTCTCTCCCACATAACAAGTGAGTGAGTGCTCCCTGCTTGCACAGTGGCTCCTCGGCAGACATTTCAAAACTCAGCTCCTCTGTGGAAAGCTTCCACAGCTGTCTGGCTCTGGAGCGTAGTGCCTAAGCTTTCCCTGCTCACAGCTCCTTTTCTCTGAAGTTGTTGTTTTTTGGTTTTTTTTTTTTCTTGTTTCTTGTTTTTGTTTCATTTTGTTTTAAGATGGTCTCTTTGTGTGGCCCGGAACTCACAAAGATCCACCCCTATCTCCCAAGGCTGGGATTTAAGAAGTATACTATTATGCTTAACCAATTATTTATTTTTACATAGGGTTTTTAGATATTGTGACTGAATGTTTAATAGTGCAGGAAGTAGAGGGTTTTAGTTTTTTAAAGAATTGATTGATACAAACACCGATGCTGAGAACACAGCCTTGCACAAATATGCTGATCCCAAGTTAAAATTCATTTAAGGCTTTTCTTTTTCTTTTGGAGACCAGATCTCTCATGTAGCCCAGGCTGGTCTAGAATTCAATATGTAGCCAAAGATGGCCTTGAACTCCTGATCCTCCTGCCTCCCTCTCTCAAGTGCTGGGGCTACACGTGTGCTCCCTCCACCACATTCCACCATTTAATGATTTTGTTATTAAAAATGAAACTCCACTGCAATTCTAGCAGCATTATTTAAAATCAATATTTTTGGGCTGGAGAGATGGTTTTGTAGCTAAGAGGGCAGATGCTCTTGCAGATGACCTGGATTTGGTCCCTAGAACCCATGTCAGGGGGCTCACAGTCACCTGTAACTCCAGAGGATCTGAGTCCCTCTTCTCTGGGTATCTTCCCTCACATGCACATAAGCACATAACCTAAAAAGAAATGAAAGTATAAAATCAAAGTAAGCAGCTATGCCAACCTTGAGTATGGGACCCCACAAGAGCTTTCTCTTGTTAAACTCACAAACTGCTATAGCAACGTCACAAATCAGATGCACAATCTTGGTTAACTTGAATCCAGGTGGACCCTAAACCTTCATAAATCGGTCCCCAACCCCACCATGCTGTCATTTGCCCCTGCATGACAATGAAGAGCCATTTGATTCAATAAACAGGCACGCTTAATTTCGGAAGAGATTTCTCCCATCTCCCTTGCACCGTAGAAATGGGTGGGAACAGTTAGGTCATGGAGAATAAGCAGAGAGTTACTTTGTGTTTGTTTCCATAGGTGCTTCAATGGGACGATTGTTGTAATGTCAACTACTGATCATGATGTGCTCCTACAATCGGTAGATTCTTTGGAGAGAAAGTGTCTTTAGTACACTCATGCTGTTACAATAGAAGATGGGCAGTCTGTGAAGAAAAGACATTTCTTTCACAGTTGAGACTAAGAAGAGCTAAGGGCTGGCAGCTCCAGTTTGGTGGCTCATGGCAATAATCCCAGCACTTGGGAGGTGGAAACCAGGACCAAAGAAACCGTCTCAATCCCTACCTGAGCTCCACCTCCCCCCAACGAGGAATGACCGCAGTAGAGAGAACAGGGAGCCAAGGTGACTGCAAATGCAAATCGGGGCCCGTTTCTTTCTTTGTAACCTGTAACGTAATTCTTCCATTAGCCTAGGTGAGAAAGTCCTGCTCAGTTATTTGTCTTCTCCTTCAGCTACTGTTGGCATATAAAGCTACCTGACTCTAAGATGAACTGCACGTTCGAACATGAACTGAGGGCATAGAAGTTACTTGAACAACAGAACTAGGATGTGTGTTTGCTTGTTTACTCCTTCTCCTCTCCCTTTGAGACAAGATTCTCACTAAGTTGCCCTGGCAGGTTCAGAACTCATAGTAGACTATGCTAGCCTTGAACAGATTCAATGATAGAAAGGACTCACTCCTATATCACTCTTTCGTGTGTGCGTGGCCTCGGGACTCTGATGAGGGAGCTCAGGTCTGCGCTTGCGCAGTCTGCACCCGGAAGCGCGACCTAGAGAGGCTGTCCCACTCGGAGACAACAGCCCGATTAAATATTCTTATTTATTGCTACTACCCATGACTAAACCCGCTAGGAAACATCTAGAGAGTGTAGAGACACTTTTTCATCTCTCTTTCTTTTGACGACTCCGCCGGAGGCAGCTGGGCCCCGCAAGTTGCTAGGACGTGGGGTGGGGGTGGGGGGTGGGGTCCTGCGTTGCTATGACAACACAGGGCGTTCCAGAAAAGGGATGGCGGACCGACGTCAGGCGGCAAACACAACTTGTGGGTACAGCGGCGGGTGTCATGCACTCCTTCAGTGCACTCCTAGGGTGCAGGCCTTTGCTGAAAGGACCGTGGGACCACTCGCGCCCGCGGAGCTGGGCCGCGCTAACCCGCCCGCAGTCTTTAGGGCAGCGGAACCTGACTCTCCTGGGTTGGGCCCTGACTCAGACCCACCCATATCCCTCTCATGTCAGGTTATCCTAGAGGGCTCCCTAAAAAAAAAAAAAGGAAACGATGCCAGATGAATTCTGAATTTCAATCTGAACACAAACACTCAAGAGGTCTCTCTGTTCATTTGCTTTGTTTTGCCTACAGAATTATGGACAGCTTGAAAGTCCCAGCACGATTTTGATTTGTTTTTGAATTAACTTTTTGGAGGAATATTTCTGAGAGTGATAGCAGTCATTGTTTTATTATGTCTCTCCACAAAGTGTCGGACACTTCGATGACCTCCACACCAACATCTGAGGCCAAACAGGCAAAACTGTATGTAGTCAAGGAGGCAAAAGGTAAACTTCAAAGATACTATAGACAGAACCATCATGGCCACTGACAGAATTTACAATCCGTTCTCCCCTTCTCCCCAGGTAGCCTGGACAGTCGCCAAATCAGAATCCTGCTTCATCTTCATTTAAATACTAATAGCTATATGAAGTTTGGCTTCTTGTTCTCTGACTTTAAGGGAGCTTTAAAAACGTAGTCATGTGGATAAGAAAAACACAGCTTGGTTCAGTATGCCTATTAGTATAATTCAAGAATTATTTGAGATTCCTTAAGATTTCCATCCTTGGGACTGCATCTTTGTGGCTCACACCTTTAATCCCAGCACTTGGAAGGCAGAGGCAGGCGGTCTTTGTGAATTTGAGGTCAGCCTGGTCTACATAGTAAATTCCAGGCCAGTCAGAGCTACATAGTGAGGCTTTGTTTCAAGAAAAAATGTAAAAAGACTTAAGAATAAATGTGGACCTGTACCAGAAGAAGAGTCAAATCAGTAACCTTTTCATCCTTGCTTGTCAGACTGAAGCAACCTCCAGTCTTAAGGTCACAGGGCTTTTTGGTTTGTTTCTTATTTATAGTTTGCTACAGTCCATCATCTAGGAGGTATGGTTTTAACTCAAGGACTTACACTAAGCAAGCACTGTACCCTGAGCTAGCTACCTATTCACTATGTTGAAGGGCAGTGAAGGGGGTGGGGTTTGGGCTGGCTGTACACTCACTCTGTAACCCAGGCCTTTTACTTTGTATCTCTCTTCATGTTCTCATATTCCCTTTCCTCTCTTCCCTCCACCCTTCTCTGGACTGTATGCTACTCAGTGCTTTAAGTATTATTTGTAGCTGGGCTTGTCCACTAGAAGCACCTATTTTGGTCATCCTGATAAGCCCTTAGAAATAGTGATCATAGGGGTGATCATGGGACTCTGTGTATTGTCCTGCTTGTTCTTTGACTATCAGGGTTTATTGTCTTGCTTGTTCCTTGACTATTTGCATCTATTGTGTTGCTAGTTCCGCAACCTAGAACTGACCTTAATACTTGCATGTAATTTAAATGGTATAAAAGCAAAAAAGGAGGAGGAGGGATGGGATAGGGGATTAATGGTGGTAGGAGGAATGGGGAAAGGGAGTAACATCTGAAATGTAAATAAATAAAATATCTAATAAAAAAAGAGAAACATATGAGATTGCTGAGGCAGTCTGGGAAACTTTAACTCCCAGAACACTCCACTAAAAGTTTGTCTTTCCTATTACTTTCTTAGGGCTTCCTGAGCTAAAGGAGAAAAAACCCATGGTCAACCACCTCAAACCCCTTCCTACGTCCCTTCAGAATGAATTCAGAATCCCTGAGGAAGTTCTTCTCTCTCTGAATTATGCAGCCAATGCTGGCCCCTGTCCTGAAAACTTATTGCCTGCGAAGAAACATAAAGCCCCAAAGGTTTGTACACACATACCTAGCAGGTTTGGGGTCATTATCCTTTTTGTATTCACTTTGTTAAGTGTTTGGTGAGCAGAAGTTGTGTATTCAGATGATCTTTTAAAATGCAGATTTAAATTTAAAAACCAATGATTATTAGTTCACATGTGCAGGGTCACAAGATGGCTTTCAGGAGCTGGTTCTCTCTTTCCAGCCTGGGCTCTGGGGAGAACCACAAGTCATGGGGTCTCAAGCTCTTTCAGTTGCTGAGCCATCTTGCCAACTAGAAAATTCAGATCTTGCTGAATGTCGTGGCTGGCACTGATAGTTCCATCACTTCAGAGGCTGAAGCAGGAGGAGTTCCAGGCCAGACCCGGCTACACAGTGAGATCCTGTTTCAAAAAAACAAAACCAAAAACTAAAGCGAAAAATCCTCAGGTCTCTTGAAGCAATCTTTCCATTGCTTGAATATTTCCGTTAACTGTTTTTATGTAAATTTACTGGACACATTATTCATGCTCTCTTAATGTTCTGTTTTGCCCTTCTTTATGCATTCTGCTCCCCTATAAAGCATCCAAGTGCCCTTGATATAAACAGTCAGATAAGTAACATTTTCTTCAACCAGAGTGCCCTCTGCTGGACATTTGTCGTTTTTGCTTTTTTTTTCCACAGGGTACCCTTCCACGTCTTGTAGATCATGTCTGGCAGCACCCTATTCGAAGAGATAAATTCAAATACCTGATTGATCATCCTGTCTCCCTAACAGGAGCTGGAAGGTAAAGGATGAAGAGAGTGGGGTGCAGATAGACAGATAGATATAATTATTTCCTCATTTTGTGTGGCAGATTTGGAGAGGACAGAATGGCAACACTGAAGAATTACAGATTTTGAAACTTGTAGTATCATTGATAAGTGGGACTTCTGAAAAGATATATGTATAATTATTATTAGTAGCTATACATCTTTTGGTTGTTGAATTTCTAAACATATATACATTTATGTATGTATGTATGTATGTATGTATGTATGTGTGTGTGTGTTAGTTATTCTGTGTATGCCATGTCCCATGTGTGATATTAGAAGGGAACTTACAGGAGTGGGTTCTCTCCTTCCACCATATGGATCTTGTAGATTGAACTCAGGCTGTCGTGCTCGGTAGCAAGTACCTTTATCATCTGAACCTTCTCCCAGGCTTGGTTTGTTTTTGCTCTGTTCTATTTTGCTTTGCATGCGTTTGTATACTTCTTCCTGTAGTTTCCTGTGGGTTTTTTTTTTTTTTTTTGTCCTGTATTAAAAAGGACAAGATCTGCCAAACTGAAGCCCTTAGTATGTCTCCCATCTGTAGATGTCCATAGTTTTTGTACATCTTAGAGGAAACATGATGTAGAAAACCTTGATGAGTAGGTTCATTTCCCCAGTCTTTTTTTTTTTTTTTTTTTTCTCCTCGAGACAGGGTTTCTCTGTGTAGCCCTGGCTGTCCTGGAACTCACTCTGTAGACCAGGCTGGCCTCAAACTCAGAAATCAGCCTGCCTCTGCCTCCCAAGTACTGGGATTAAGTGCGCCACCACTGCCTGGCTCCCCAGTCTTTTCAAAGGGAACCTGTAGCTGGTCTTTGCTACTTTGTGGGTTCTCCTTTTCCCCACCCTTTATGCCCCAGTTTCACCTCCTCCCATCAGTAGATAGAGAGAAAGGAGGATAGGATGAGGGATATCTGAATCTAATTTCTTTTTTCTTTTTTGAGTATAACTACTAATAAACAGCAACCAAGCCCCTTAAACGACCAACAACCTCCAACCCTGCCTATTGGGCTCTCACACTTATATACCTGTGGGCAAAGCCAGCTCCAAGAGTATCCCCCGCTGGTGCCCACCAAGAACCTCTCCACAGTACCGTGAGTAACTCCAGCCTAGTCCACAAGACTAGGTAAGTTTCTCTCTGTCCCCCCACCTCCCTCTTTCTCTCTCCATGTGTTTCTGGCCAGCATCTTCTCTCTGACTCTTAGCTACCACTAACTCCTGCCTGACTCAAAAGACTAGGTCTCTCTCTCTCTCTCTCTCTCTCTCTCTCTCTCTCTCTCTCTCCCCCCCCCCCCCCGCCTCTCTCTTCCTCTCCTCCACGTGTTCTCCAGCTCGAGGGCAAGGCGACTCCCTAGCCTCTACTCTACCCATCCCCTAGCTCCACAGAGAGGAGCTCCTTCATAGCTAACAACTGTCTTTAAGGCTACAGTGCCTGCTGCGATCCTCGTTCTAAGACTCTTTTCCTTGAGTGAGAGACTCGTTGAGGCTGAGACTGTCCTGTCGTTCTCAAGAGCACTGACTTCAGTCTTTAGCATACTGCCTGCTAGCGTAGGTTTCTTTCTTCCCACGAGTTCTCCAACTCAACAAGATGGTGGCGATGCCCTAATCTCTGCTCTTGAAAGGGTTCCTCACTCAAGTCCCGGGAGAGCGCACCCAAGAACTCACAAGAGACCGTCTTGATGCAAAACACACGGGCAGTGTAATATGGCAGAGCTCTGGACCGGCTCCACCTCACGCAGGAGGTAGTGAAGTCTATTCAGAATCTCAAAAGCATAAAGTTTTTATAGGAAGGGATCGGGGAGTGTGGGGAGCTTTGGTGCGGCTGCACATGATTGGTTACAAACATTTTTGAGCATCAGCAATTTTGGTAGACCATCTGGTTAGATTACGGGTCTTTGAAGCCACTGCAGCAGGGCCTTGGGGAGTGAAGCAAACAGATTAGACAGGACAAGGGGGTTTCTTGGCTGCCCATCACACACTTACTCATCTACTCTTATCTAGCCCACATTTCTCTTAGGAATGTGTCCTTGTCTTGTAGCCAGCCTGTCCCTGACACACTCAGTAGCTCTTTGTTCTTGAGGCCCAGGGCTGGCTTGCAATTTTAAGGCTTATGTCTCTATTCTTAGAGAGTCTCACTGCTCCTACCATTTTAGGCTAGTTGAAACCTCCTTTCACTCTCTGCTCCTCCCCTAGGGGTCAGCCTTTCACACTCTGCCTGCTAGCTTCTCAGGAACACTGGCTCTAAACTCTAGTCCCCAGTGATTTTCCCTCTGGGGGTCAGTCTTTCATAGGCTGCCTACTAGCCTAGCATAGACTTCCCCTCCTCACAGGCTACAACTACCTAGTTCAGCCTGCTCGCCTAAAACAACCCTGTCTGCTCCCTTTGCCCCAGTGTTCCTCACAGTTTCTTTCTCATGGCTAAAAACTGCATGCCGACTCCCAACCCCCACCCTCAACTCCCCTTACCCTGTGACTTAATTGTGCTAACCCCTCTGGCCTAAATAGTGCTTTCTTTTGACTTCTTCATCCAAAATTTTCACCACAGATGACACAGTGACCCTCCTTTAAAAAAAAAAAAAAAAGTAAAGGGGAGGAGATGTGGAACTGCCTAAGGGTATCCTGGTTCTTGGCTGGGCATGGGCTTGGAACCCCGAGACTCCAAGGGAGAAACGGCAGGAGATTGGCCGTGTCCCCAGAACTCAGGGTCCTGACAAGCAGTCTAATCTCCATGGACCTACATTGTTCAGTCATGTAGGCCATTACAGGCCCTCCCAAAGTGCACAGGTAGAGGGTGTGACTACAGGCTTCAGGCCCTAGAGATTTACATACTAATGAAGGTCTGAGGGCCGAGCCAATTAAGCATTCTCCCCCTGACCCTTCCCACTTCTCCCTCCCTATTTAACTCAGGTCTGCCCTGAGTTTCAGGGGTGGGGGTGTGGGGGGTGTGTACATCCAGATCCATCCACCATCCGCCATGAAAATAAACCCTTTTGGAACCAAGGACTTCCTCGTATCATTGGGGCCTGCTGTCGCCAAAGCTTCCAGCCTCTGGAACTCCAGACCTTTCTTTTGTATGTGGGACCCGCCGCCTGGAAGCCTCCAGGACTACTCCACTGTGGCCCCTTTTCCCACATATACCCTCTGAAAAATTCCCAGAATTCCAAATGGCAATCTCAGAAACTAACTGTAGCTGGCAGAACCATGCCTCTGCTAGACATGAGGTAAATCACAGTTAGCTGCTGTGAAGGAGGTCTGTATCTCACACCTCGGATTAAAACAAAAACACAGTCTTATAATATTTATGGGTTTTTTGTTGTTTCTTTAAAAGAAAAGAACCCAAAATTCCAGAATTGTCACTACTATGGGAACCCTTAACCATTTTATACTGTTCCAGATTAGATCATCAAATACTATTTATTATTTTGTATCATTCCCAAAAATACTCTGTCAAATTTTGTTCCTTAAAAATTGTGGGCTATTCACTTGAAAGTATTTTCCACTTATTAAAACCTCTTTGCACGCCTTGCTTACATGCCATGTTCAACTGGAAGGTTACCACACGTAAGTAAGATATTTATTCTTACTGAGTTTCTTTTCTCATCTGTGAAAAGGGATGAATAGAGTCGCTCAGTTTTATGTGTCCAAAGGGATCTCGGGAAGCAGACGTGAGAGGGTGGAAGCCAGAGTGTCTCCAGCCATAGCGTGCTATCCAAGTGTGGGTATCACCGCTCAGCTGTGCTGCACCTCACAAAGAGCAGCAGAAACCTGGCTGTGTGGCTTTCCTCGTTGTGGAGCTTTTATGGCTTTTATAGCTTCAGATCACAGTTGTAATTACTATTACTAGTGTAGTAATTAGCAGCTGTAAGATGTTTGAAGTGTTTTGAAAGGTTTACTAGTTCTATCTGAATGTTACAGTAAACTTACTAAAAGTTTTAATGTCAAATGCTTTCTGAGTAGAAATTCTTAAAATGTGGACAGCCGGTAGTGGCACCCCCATCCTCACTGACATCCCAGGCCTGTGAGCACAGAGCTCACCAGCAGAAGACTCTGCAGAGAGAGATTGTGGCTTTTGTTAGTGAGCCTAGCATAAGCACCTGGCTCTGAGAGAAGAAAAGGAAGGTGGTTGAGTGGGTCAGGAGATGAGACCAACCAAGGATTGCAGAACAGAAGGACACAAATGGAAAGAGGAACGGAATACTAGAAGCTGGACCGTCTAAGGACAACTCAGCTGATATCCATCAAGGAAACAGTCTCGGTCCCATGACCTCCAGGAATGAATCCTGTCAACAACTGGATGAGGGCATCTTAGGGTTTCTCTTGCTGTGATAAAACACCTTGATGAAAGGCAACTTAGGGGAGAGAGGGTTTGTCTCACCTTACAACTCTCAGGCTACACTCCTTTGCAGAGGGAAGTCAGGGCAGGAACTGAAGTAAAAGCCATAGATTCAAGGATGAATACTGACGATTGTTGTGCTCCTTTTGGCTTGCTCAGTTTGCTTTCTCTGTCAGAGCAGGACCACTTGCCCAGGGGTGGCACGCCTACCTCAGTCATTATTTAAGAAAATGCCCTACGGGCAATGTGATGAAGGTATTTCCTCAACTGAGGTTTCTCTTCCTAGCTAACTGTAGCTTGTGTCCAGTTAACAAAACAAAAGACTAGTCTGCACAAGCATGGCTCCTCCCGGCATCCACACCAGTCACCATCCACATCTTGATTTTAGTTCTGTGACACCAGCATTGGGCCTGTGCACATAGAAAATGACACAGCTGGTAGGGACAAGGAGTAATTTGTCTAGGCATGTCAAATATTCATTCAGAGCACAGCAATAAAATATAGTCAAGAAAGCATTTAGCCTCTGAGAATCTTTTCTGATGGCTCCACCAGTCAGCATTCAATACAAAAAATAAATCTCAGGATTTTCATCAGTAAGTGATTGGCTACAGAAAATTGACTGCTACTAAAGTTGTTGAGGCCAGCAGGATGGCTCAGCAGATAAAGCTCTTGCCTTGCAAGCCTGGTAACCTGAACCCATTCCCATGGGTTAAGGGAAAGAATTGACTTTCCCAAATTGTCCTCCAACTGCCAAATGAGCGCTGTGCCTATACTTACACCTATATATGTGCCTGTACTTACACTCTCCCCCCACACACAGACACACATCCCCACCAACAATAAAATAATTAAAAAAAAAAAATGGTCTTATTGCATAGCAGTGGCTAACCTGGAGCTTAATATGTAGTCCAAGCTGTTCTTGTACTCATAGAGGTCTGCCTGCTTCTGCCTACCAAGTGCTGAGATTAAAGGCATACCTACCATGCCTAAGTAAGAATGTAGTAGATGTAGAATTGTGCATTATTGTATATTTACATAAAAGGGAGGGAGGATATAAAACCTATTAATATGAACATAACGCCTGCTTCTCCTTGACTTGGATACGGCCATCACATGACCAGCTTCATAAAGACTTCACAATGCTTTCTGTGAGCAAAGGAAAACCTTCCTTTTATTAAATTCCAATATGACATTTTCTTTTCTTTATTTTTTTTTCTGTTTTTTTTTTTTTTTTTTTTTTAAATACAAAGTCTCACTCACTTTGTAGCTTTGGCTGACTTAAAACTAACTATGTACCCCAGGCTGGCCTCAAGCTAAGATCCACCAGTTTGTGTCTCTTGGGTGCTGAGACTAAAGGCATGTGCTACCATCCCATGCTCATTAGAATGTTTTCATACACGTGCCATTAGACTTTGCTCTAGTTAGTTCCCCTCCTGCAATGCCCTCTTCCATGCTTTGGGTATTTCTATCAAATAAAAATTTTAAAATGTGTGCAGTGTTAATATTCTGTCTAAACTCCACCTCCACAGTTACCTGGCAATAGCCAGGTAGGCCTGCCCACTATTAAAGGGGCTGTCTGCCCCTCTTCTTCCTCTTCCTCTCTTGCTCTCTAGATCTCTCGCCTGCAGGTTCTCTCTGCCCACACACAGACACACATCCCCACCAACAATAAAATAATTTTTTTTTTTAAAAAAAAAAATGGTCTTATTGCATAGCAGTGGCTAACCTGGAGCCACTCTCCCCTTCCCTTCCCCCTTCTCCAAGTGGTCATGGCTGGCCTCCACTTCTCTCCTCTACTCCTCTACCTCTCTGCTCTCTCTCTCTCTGCCTCTGCTACCCTCCTGGCTCCCCTCCCCATGCCCTGAATAAACTCTATTCTATGCTATACCATCGTGTGGCTGGTCCCTCAGGGGAAGAGATGTCTAGGCATGGGCCCACTGAGACATCCCCTTCCATCATTGGCCCCCTTTTCCATCATTGCTGACGAGTTCCATCCTTTCATGCAGTACTACTTACTATTTTTCTGTTATGACCTCTGCATGTGACATATTTTACTGCATATGACCCAGGTCACTACTGTGACTACATTTACTTATGTTTTTTTTTTATTTTTATGAGTATTTGTTTAGTTGTGTGTGTGTGTGTGTGTGTGTGTGTGTGTGTGTGCACCTACCATGGTATGCACGTGGGGAACAGAGGAGAACTTTCTTGAGTCTGTTTTCTCTCTGCACTGTGGATTCTGGCAGTCAAACTCAGCTTGTTCAGTAATTGCTTTTACTGAACAAGGCATCTTGCCTGCTGTAAATGATGTTTTAAAAATATTGTTTATATTTTGCTTAGTATTGTGTGTGTGTGTGTGTGTGTGTGTGTGTCACAGCCTTCTTGTGATGGTTAGATGCAATGTTAGCTCAACTGGACAATGTTGTGCAGTTCTACTTTCATTTGTTCTACCCTCTACCTTTATTTGGGTCCCACTGATCAAATGCATGTCTTCAGGCTTATGTGGCAAGTGTCTTTACCCACAGAAATGTCTTGCTGGCACCCAGAATTGTTTTTGAGAGACCAAATAGAAGAGCAAGGTAATTATTCAAAGGAAAACGAGAGAACTAGAACATGGATGGAAAGGGAAAAGAACCTGGCCAGCAGAGTCTGCCAGTGTCCTCTATAGCATCAGCAATGCAGAGAAGAGAGAGCAGGCAGTGAGCATGAGTCAGGCCAAAGTCAGGCCAACGTCTACTTTAAAGTTAGATGGCAGGATGGAGACATGAAAACATTAGAAGTATATAGGACATACCCTAGAGACCTGAGAACCCACATCACAAATAATGACAAATCAGACTAGAGATTTGCTATTGGTATGAAATGAAAGGACTGGCCACTGTCCTGATCTGAGGGCAGCTGCAGTGTTAATTGGTGCTAGCAGTAGATTGGGGATTGAGGGCAAAGGATAGGGAGGGATTGGGTCTCGATGCTGAGATTTTGATGACAGCCTAGCAAATAAGGAGGGTGAAACAGACTGCAGATTTGATGGCTTGGCCAAGAAAGAAAGTGTAGAGTGGGTGTTTTCTACAGAAGCTTTCAATGGTGGAATGAGATTCTGGGGCTGTGAACCAAGATGGACTCCAACACACAACTGTCAGGAATGACTTGAGGAAAAGCTGATTCATTCGAGGTTGAAGGGGAAGAAAGAGTTGGTGATGTGAGTGAGAAGCTTGTGATGGTGAGAGGAAGAATGTGTGCAGACTCCTGGCTAATGCCCAGTCTTCCATGGGGTGGGAAGTGCTGGTCCAGGTGTCTGCAGGTTCACCCCACAAACTTGGATTCTGGTCATGGAGGGGCCTCCATCCAACAAGCTGCTGCTGGATGCTAAATCCAAGGTCACCAACCAGGTGAGCAGCTGCAGTGTGGACCCTGCGGGAGTGAGTCTCACCTGTTCTTCCATGTTCGACCCAAGCCAGGGACCTTCTGCCCGCCTAACTTGTTTCCTCCCTTCTGCGTGTGAAGTGATGCCAATTGTGTTTTAAGCTTTTCTGCTCAGAGAGTTCAGATCAAGTACTGTTCTACCTTAACTAGGCAACCTTTACTGGAAGCCTATGTATGCATTTCCAGAGGGAGCTGGGCCTGGCTGTGAGTTTGGACAGCGGTGGCCTTTAAGTGTCCTTAAATGGCAGCGATGCTGAAAGAAGAGCCAGCCCGCTGGAATGAGACCGCTACCGTTCCAGCTAAGTGTCCCCAGACAGCTCTAACATAAATCTAACATAAACCATCATTTCTAACATAAAGGACTCACCTTCTGACACAGAGCAATGTAAGGATCAAAAGACTTATATTCATTATAAATCATTCTTCCATTTTCCCATGTCTTAAAATAATTGAAAAATATCCGATAAGCAGGGAGAAAACGAGGCAGTGAGAGCAGTTCTGCTGCCCTTACCTATCAGCAGGGAGTGTGTGGCTGTGGACACTCTTAGGAAAATCCACTTTTAAAAACATATTTTTCTTAATTTTTAAGGGATATTTCTTTCCTGTATGATGTTAAATACGTAAAAGGAGAGACCAGGGAGAACAAACTTTGTCCCCCGAACAAGTCATCACAGTCACAGAACAGTGCCATGGTGCCTCATAAGGTAAGTTGAGAAGAAGACTTCTCCTACTCTTGGCTTTTCAAAGTGTTTCTCTAAACTCTAAAGCAGCACCAGACTGTAACAACAGTCGCAGAGCTCCACTGTCTTCAGATACATTCTAGCTATTTCTTTACAATAGCATTTGCTGGGCAAAGATCAAAGATCTTCCAAGCCATTCCCCAACCTACACTGAACTGTTTTGATGAGTAAGTATTTACTGATTTTTCAAGTACAAAATCAAGGAAGACTAGATTCTCCCTCCCCAGGGAAAATTCACAGAGTTGTAGACAATGACTTTTCCAATCTCCCCTCCTCTTTCTTTCTCTTCTTCTTCCTCCCTCTCCCCTCCCCTGCCTCTCATTTGAGATAAGGGTCTCTCTATGTAGCCCCACATATCCAGGAACTTGCTATGTTAATCAGGCTAGCACCCAAGATCTACTTCTATCTCCCAAGACATCTCTCCTATTATTCATAGTGTAGGTCAGACCACTATTGAATTACCTTATCCCTTTCATCACAAGCCTTGGCAGTAACATTAAATTTCCTGGTGTTCTTTTTCTCTTCAAACTGTACATTTTGTATCTCTTTCTGCCCCACTTGCTCTTTTTTCATCACATACCAGCATAAGAATGATTACTAATAACCACACGACATAGTCAATTAGGTTGTCTTGAAATCTCCATCAAAGAAATTAGTCCATTACTCCTTAACTTAACCTATTAAGACAAGGGCAGAAAGCAGTCACAGTCTTTGCCAAAATATCACAGGCGTGGTCTCTAGCCAAGTTGCTAATATTGTTCCTCTCTGAAGCCTCTTGATCTGGTCCTTTACAGTCCTCATGGCTCTCAGATTACTGTCTTCCAGACTCTACTGGGATGACCCACTAACCTCCATTTACAGTGTTCAAAGGTTCTTCTAGTCCAAAGTCTTCTACATTTCTACAAAACCCAACATGGTCAGGATTCACAGGAATAGCTCATTCTCTGGTTCTAATATGTCTTAGTTACTTTTTTATTGCTGTGACAAAATACCATGACCAAGAGAACCTATTATGAAAGTGTTAATTGGGCTTATTGTTTCAGAGGGTTGAGTCCATGGTGGTGGAGCAAAGGCATGGTAGCAGGAACAACTGAGTACATCTTGATTCAAGAGCAGGGGGCAGAGTGAGGGCACACTGGGAATGGTGCAAGTTTTTTGAAACCTCAAGGCTGACACCCAGTGATATACCTTCTCTAATAAGGCCACACCTCCTAATCCTTCCCAAACAGCTCCACCAACTGGGAACCAAGAGTTCAAATACCTGAGACTTATAAGGGATTGCAAATGAATTATCTTTAATATAAATATTAGCAGTGAATTAAAACAGTGACTGTATTTCCTTACTTTATGCTAGTTTACAATAACTACACAGAGAAACCAAGATTATTTAAAACTGTACCTCAGTTGCTGAGCAGTTAAATGATATACCTTAACCTTCTATGCCAATCTGGCTTCCTCCCAGCCCCATTCTGTGACATTTGCATATCATTATTGATCTAGAGCTTTAGGCTTCAACTGTATTTCCATGATCTCTCTCCAGTCCCCTTCCTCATGGCACCCACCAAATCCTCCATCCCTGCCCTCTCTCCTCATTCCTCCCTCTGGTGGCAGATGTCCTGCCCTATTCTCTATTCTGCCTGGAAGCATTTTTACGAGCCAGGACAAAATGGTAAGAATTGTTTATCAACTTGAGTAAGAGATCCTTGGCTGAACTATTATAATACCGTGTCTGGATTGAAACAAGATATGAGGCAGAGAAATCAGCATTTGAATTAACAAAGGTAACATTAACAGTGTATTAAAAACATTATGTACACAAGGGACATCTCATTCAAACTGGCACAAAAGAAGAATGAAAAAAAAAGGACCTAAAGGATTAATGGATATAGTTGGCCTCCATACTGAGGGTTCTGCATTCACCTATGCATCAACCACAAGTGAAATTTTTTCACCACACACACACAACCCACACCACACACCACAAAAAGAATGTTACTGTACTACACAAGTAACAGATGTTTTCTTGTCATTTCCTAAATTGCTGAGTCTGGCTTGGCCATGTAAGGGATGGCATGGAATGGTTCCTGCCCCTGGAACAGAGCCAGTCAGGTGTGGTCCTCCATGAGTGTTGATGGTTGCTATGGACACAAGGCTTGTTTGTGTAATAATGTACATATTTTCATGTTCTTTCTTTGAGGAATGTCTTCTGCCAAGGTCAATAATCAGAGGCAGCATGAGTCATGGAGGCAAGGGTGTGACTAATATCTCAGCAAAATGGTAAATGCTGAGACCTTCAGGACAGCCCTTAAGGCTGTAGGAAAGAACTCTGAAACCATGAGTTCAGGAATATATATTTCTCAACTATGCAAAATATAATGATGCAATATGAATTATAAAAGGAGCTTTGTAGACCTAAAAAACATAAGCAGCTGCACTGTGAGCCAGCTTGTCAGAAATATACAAAAGCAGGCATATTCCTGAGTTCATATTCAAGGCATATTCAAGGTCAGCATGGGACAGAACTAGGTTAGGCCCAGGCAGGGTAGGAATGGCAATCTCAGAGTAAGATCCCATCCAACTAGCTTATTGTCTGTGCTTACAAAACCAGGCAGATCTCTGAATTCATTTGCAATGTTAAAAAATGTGCTTGCTGTACATTTCTAAGAATCAGGGGGCTGGGGTCATGGGATGCTGATTTGTGGGATGGTCAAGAGGGAACCTGGAGTAAATGACTGATTGGATGTGTAAATAAAAGACTGGACTTTTGGTCTGAATGAGATGAGCTAGCAGAGAACAATAACAGTTCTTTTGTTTAGGATTTTTTTCCTATCAAGAGAGAGCTGTCTCAAGCAGAGAGCTATCTTGAGCAGAAAGCTATCTTGAGCAGACTATAGAGCTAAGAGCTATCTATAGAGGGCTATCTGGAAAGCTGTCTTGAGCAGAACACAGCTTGTAACCCACAATTTGAGTTTGAGCCTTCTTTTCTCTGGTCCCAGACATCTCTTCCTCAGAACCCCTCTCTAGGCTGAGGCTGGTCCTTGGTACTAAATAATTCAACATGACAGCAATATACTTGTATGAGGTATTATAGTCACACAGAGTCAATACAACATAAATAAGAGATGTATATAGGCCCCACCTAAACACTAAACTGTTTTATGTAATGGAGTTGAGCATCTAAATTAGTGGTTCTCAACCTCTGGGTCACAACCCCCTTAGCAACCCTCTATCTTCAAAAACTGCAATTCATTTTCTTCTCTCTCTCTCTCTCTCTCTCTCTCTCTCTCTCTCTCTCTCTCTCTCTCAATCTTTCTCTCTCTCTTCCTTTCTTTCTTGCCCTGTTTGTGTTTTGAGACAGGGTTTCTTTGTATATCCCTGACTATCCTGAACTTGCTTTGTAGGCCAATCTGGCCTTGAACTCACAGAGATCTGCCTGTGTCTGTTCCCAAGTGCTAGGATTAAAAGCATGTACGTCTGCTGCCCAACATATATTATGTTTCTCATAATAGTAGTGGAATCACAGTTATGAAGTAGCAACAGAAATAATTTTCTGGTTGGGTGTCACCACAACATGAAGAACTGTATTAAAGAGTCACAGCATTAGGAAGGTGGAGAACCACTGTTCTAGATTTTGATATCTTTGAAGGATCTTAAAATTAGTCCTTCTCAAATACCAAATAATGCTTACAACAGAAGAAAATCTGTCCTCACATTCATGCTTATTCTTACAGTATATGTCCAGCTTAAAGCATTTTTTGGCCTATGGTATGACTCACATATTATTATTAATATTACTAATATTATTATTTATCTTATCAAACTCTCTCAACTTAAGATGATGTGTGGCAGTGCATGTCTTCAATCCCAGCACTTGAGAGGCAGAGGCAGGAGGATCTCTGTGAGTTTGAGGCCAGCCTGGTCTACAGAGTGATGTTTAGGACAGTTGAGACTACATAGAGAGAACTTGTTTAAAAACAAACCAAAAGTCTCTCAGCTTACAGTTGGGCATGGTGGTGCAAATGTACAAACTGGCTCTTGGAAGCAGAAGCAGTATTAGCCGGGAGTTCCAGCCAGGCAGGGCTACTGTAGTGAGACTGGGTTTCAAGAAAGCTTACCACTGCGATTGCTCAATAATCGTATCCTTTTGGGATAGGGACTAAAATTTGTGTAACTTAAGTGTTTTTCATGTATTAATATATTCATCCTTTTCTTTATATGCAGAAGACATTAGCAGATACTTTGGTTCCTGAAGAATTTCATATTGTGTCAAATACAGGAGTTTCAGGGTTGGAGTGTTATGACGAGTGAGTACCAGGATGTTCTGTTGAATATCTGACATGAGGTCTGTTCTCCTTTCACACTTAAAGAACCTGGGAAGAGTACACTCACTTCCTAATGTGGTAAGGGGATATAGGGGACATGTGGGCAAGCTGCCCTAGCACAGTTTAGGAAAGAGTACTACAAAGCAAAGGCAAAAAAACCTCTTGGGTGTTCTCTCTCCTCTCTCTCTCTCTCTCTCTCTCTCTCTCTCTCTCTCTCTGTCTCTCTGTCTCTCTTTCTCTGTCTCTCTCCTTTCTGTCTTTCTTATTTTCTTCCTTTCTTTTTTTATTGCCTCCTCTTTTTCTTCCTCCTCCTGTTTATTTTTTTAGAGCAGAGTATATAGATTTGTTAAGGTAAAGCAAGAAAGAACTCTTGACAGTCAGGGGGACTCCAAGGGAAGAACACAAGAGTTTGGGGTTTTCATGATTAAATAGTTCTATAGCTTTTCCTGCCATTTAATTTTTTAATATTTTAAAAAGTGAAACTTTAGAGCTAAAGAGATGACTCAACACTTAAGATTACTTGCTGCCCTTGCAGAAAACCCAGGTTTGAGTCTCAGCATCAGATGGCAATTTACAACTTCCTGTACTCCAGTTCTTGGGCGTTTGTACAAGCCAGCAAGTGGCCTTCCACTGAGCTACGTTCCGAGTCCCTCCTGCCATCATTGAAAATGCCAAAAGGCACCTTTGTTGTTCTTAATTACATTTATTTATTTGTGTGTGTGGAGGGGTGCACATCAGAGAATAGCTTTTGGGAGTCAGATCTCTCCTTTCAACCTTGTGGGTCCTAGGCATCAGACTCAGGATGCTGGGCTTGGTGTTGAGTACTTTTACCTGCTGAGCATCTCAAAGGTGTTTAAAAAGCCTCATGCGGTTCAGATAGGTCTCAAACTCTCTGTAGAGGAGGTGAGCTTAAACCACTCTTCCTGCCTCTGCCTCCCATGTGTTGGAATTGCATGCCTACGTCTATTTTTTGTTTGTTTTAATGAATCAGGGAAATCTTTGTATTTTGATATATCAAGGAATGAAGTTAAATATCCTTTACTAAAAGTGTTGCACATTCGATCAGTGTCACAATATTTCTGTGTGGATATCTATGGATGGTCCTGTATGCACATAAAAGACCTTGAACAACTGTGTCTAAGCTTCTAAGTCCCAGTGAAGCTTTAGCTTTGTTTGGCTGTAATTTCTTCCATCTCCCCTCCATGAACACACGGTTTTTTTAGTGGAGAATGGCTCTTAGTTACCAAGATGCTGGGTCTCTGGTGTGCTAACTGATGGACAGGTCAGATGGTGCCCTTCCTCCTTCGTCTCCCTTCCCCCCTCTCCACCCAGGGCCTAGCTTTCCACCACCGTCTTAAATGCCTCAGCCCTAGAATTTTTTTGATTTAACACTTTTCTTATCTTATTTGTTGCAGCAAATACACCACCCTCCTCACAGACAGCGAGAACAGGCTGCTGCTCTTCCCATCCATGTAAGTACAGATGAGTCTTAAAGTGTTTCTTGGAAAGAGTAACCACACACATGTTCCTTTTCTTGGTACTTTACTATATAAAAACATTCGAGTCATAGCAGGGACTCAAGCAGGTAACAGTTGCCTATAAGACATCATTTAATCAGTTGTGTTCCTGTGACCAGCTGCATATTCAAATAGTATACATAGCACGGTACTAGAGCACTATAGTGTGCTTTTATATTTTGTACATTGTTAGAATCTTTCTGCATTGCCGTCTTTTGTCTTTTCTCACACTCCCAGTGTTGAATCCAGTGTTGAAGCTTGGTATTTATGGCTCCCTCCTTTTCTGTGTGTTCTTGCCATTCCTATATATGGTTATATAGCATCTTTGGCTATATAGCAAGTTACAGGACAGCCAGGACTACAGAGAAATCCTGTCTCAAAAAACTAGTAATAATAATTATATATTTTATATTATTAATATAGTAATTAATTATATATAAATTATATGTTAATATCTATTTATGTCATATATAATATACAATAAACATGTTATATTAATACATAATATGTAATATATAGTATATATGTAATATGTAGCTTATAATATATAATGTAACAAATATATAAAATATATTCATTAATTATCAATTAATATATACTATGTGATTTATGTAATTAATATATTAATACTAATGATAATTATAATAATATTTTATTATCATTATTATTATTTATTGTTGTTATTATTATTCTCATTGGGATCTGAAGATGGCCTAATGAGATGTTATTACCCAGCCTGTCCCTTTGATCTTCAGGAAACCGAATAAGAGAGTAGAAGTGGTCCAGCTGAACGAGGTGATGGACACCATGCTGGAGAGGGCTGGAGTAGAAAATGAGAATTATGTGGGGCCAACCAAGGTAACCTCACGCCAGTCAGAGGAACCCCGTGGGTAAGAAGGGTGTGTGCCTGGGAGGCACAGTGTGCTTTGGAATCTGACTCTGCCATTTGCTGTGAGCAGCATGGGTCAATCATCTCAGGTATTTGCACTTCAATTTCCTAACCTGTTGGTTATAAGTGATACTAGTGCCTGCCACATGGTGTTGTGAGTGAGATTGAGTGGCACATTAAAGTGCTTGGAAAGCACTTAGGAAGCACCTGAGTGGCAAACGATGCAGGTGTCTGGACGGTTGTATATTGTTTGGTCTTGTGTTCTGAGAGAGGTATCATTAGGTGATGCCGTTACTGTGCAAACATGATAGCATGGATTTACATAAACCTAGACACACATGTCTAGGCAGGATAGACTGCTACACAGCTACAGGTACAGCTCCAGCTCCACAGGCAGTTGTAGCACAATGGTAAGGATCTATATCCAAATGGAGAAGGACAGTAAAAGTAGCGGGTGACAGGGATTTTCAGTCCTATTTAACCTTACAGAGCCATGGTTAAGGCCTGGTTTGTTGTTGACGGAAGCATTGTTATTTAGCATGTGACTGCATTGCTACTCTGTTTCTCAAGGCTCCATTGGGTTGATCTGATTACTTAGTTTTATTTTGAACTGACATACAAGACATATGGAGTGGAATAAAATTTCCTTATACAATGTGTAGTGACCAGATGAGGTAATTTGCATATCCTCCAATATTTATTATTTCCTTATACTAATATATTTAAAATCTTCTTTAGTAGATGTTTTGTTTTGAAATAGGATCTATGTAAGCCAGGCTTGTCTTGAACTCTCTATGTATCAAGAGGTGATTTTGAACTTTTTGTGGATGAACTTCTGATCTTCCTATCTCCATCTTTCAAGGGTTATATATTGACATCAACATGCCTGGCTTATGTGGTGTTTGGGATTGAACCCAGGGCTTTACTGGCACTTTACCAGATGAGTCACATCCCTAACTGCCCTCTTGGTTATTTTGAAATACATAGCTGCTGGTGATAGCATAGTTCTGTAGCCTTCTTACCACTTGAGTGTAGAGGCAGAAGAGTTTCAAGTTCTGACCCAGTATGGGCTATATAGCAAGTACTTATCTGAAAACAAACCTCAAACAAAAAGAGGGCTGGTAAGATAGCTCAGTGGGTAAAGGCACTTGCCAGCAAGTCTGATGACCATGGATTTGATCAATACATGATGGGTAAGATGGTATCAGCTTGTATTAAGATTATATAATTCACCAGCTGTTCCTCTAATGGGTTTTATAAGCTATCCCCATTCAGCCTACGATCCCAGGATCCCAGGGTGCTTTTAGTTGTCATTGCTTTAGATAGCTTCGGTCTCAAACAGTTATCAGCATTTGTTTGCTTTTCTTCCCCATGACACCCTGCTGTCCATAGGCTAGTTTGTTTATAGAATCTGTCTCAGTTTGATTTCTCTGATGTAGACTCATGATCAGAATCAGGCTTCATTCTGGTAGGCACAATTCAGGAGTGGTATCAATATTTTCAGTGTATCTCATAAAAGCATCCAAAATCAGCTAGATTTTAAATGTCATTTCTGGATATGTAAATATGTGAATGAAAATGCAATAAGTCAACCAAGATTCTATAAGCCATGCTCACTTTCAGCGTGCTTGCCTCTTAAAACGACTTGGCTGATAGCCTGTGATAAGCACCGACCGTGTGGCTTGCCTCTGCTAGATGCACCAGCTGCTCAACGTGTTGAAGAGGGAACAGAGCATTTACAACACAGTGTTTCACGAACTGATTCGACAAGTCAGCGTGGACTGCGTAGACAGAGGAGAGCTGCTGTCAAGAATCAGGTTAGAACTTATTAATGGAATATTCCAGGTTCCCCTCTTCAAAAGTTGTATAATTATTAGTACATATTAATTATACTAGTTAATAGGATTCTATACTATTGCTATACATGCATCTTTTAAAATGTGCTAGAGTGAGTTGGAGGCCAGCCTGATCTACAGGGTGAGTTCCAGGACAACCAGGGCTACACAGAGAAACCTTGTCTCAGAAAAAAAAAATGTGCTTGAGTTGTGCTTGTATATACTTTTGAGAAAGCTACAAATATATCTCTATGGAACCAACTTTTGTTTAGTGTTTAGTTTTAATTTCTATAGTAAAATGCCCATTTTGGCATAAGCTCTGGGTAAAAGTCCAAGCCTTTGTTCTTTCATCTGAGTGAAGAAAGTCGCCACTGGGAAGGCTCCCATGCACCTAGCCACTCATAAACCAGGGGTTTCGCTGAGTGCCTACTCTGTGTCAAGTACTGAGATGTTTGACAGGACAGTGGAAAGGTCTAACTGATTAGTTATTGAAACAGAGTTTCATGTAGGGCAGGCTGGCCTCAAACTTGTTATATAGCCAAGGTTGGCCTGGAACTCCTGGGATCAATGTGGTGGAATTTAAATGAGAACACAGAGCTGAGTGTGCCCAGGCCCAGAGGGTAAAGTGCTTGCCATGCAAGCCTGGTGACCTGAAGTCCACAATGGAAGGAGAACCAACTCCAGAGAGTTGCCGTCTGACTTCCACATGTGCCATGTCACCTTCATACCTGTGAGTACACACAGCCCTATCTCAATGACTAGGTTAAACTTAAAAAGGAAAGGAGAAATAGGTGCTCATTATATGTGGTTATTAATGATGAATATTGTGACTATAAAAATCCTTCTTAAAACTTTGGTTCTGTCCAAAAGATGAAAGAATGCAGTGACCAAATAGTATGTCTGTGTTTCATTTTTCTCTAGAACTGGGGGACTGCTTTTTGAATAGTTCTTCTTTTCTTCCTTTCTTTTTTAAATACAGGATCTCACTATGTAGACCAGGCTGTCCTTGAACTCACAAAGATCTATCTTCTGGTGTGTGGGAGGTACTGGGATTGAAGGCATGCACCACCATATTCAGCCTATCAATTTCTTTTTAAAAACTATTAATATTTTATATGTGTATATCATGTGTGGATGAGGGCACAAGGAGGTCAAAGGTCAAGTTTGCAGAGTCAGTTCTCTCCTTCCACTGATCCCGAGTCACAGGGTTGGTGTGGCAAGAGCCCTTATCCACTGATCCACATCTCTGACTCAACAAGCTTTCCTCTAGAGCGAGTTATCAGTGTGAATTTCCTCCTCCTGCTGGCTGACTGGCCTGAGAAGCTAGAAGCAAGGCCATTAGAGACTGGTTAGGGTTAGAAGAAGAGGAGTCAACAGAATGCTGTGAGGAGCACCAGGCTGGAATAACAGCAGGACAGCAGCCCGCGCAGGCAGAGCCCCAAGCAAAGCTGAGACTGGTGAGACAGAAGTACAGACCAGAGACGAGAGCAGAAGTAACAGCCGCTTTGAATGAGAGCATCTTAACCGCTCTTAAATAGTTGGTGTCTTTTTACATTTATCCAGTTTGAGGAAAATGTCATTTATGAGTTCAACTATATAAAATCTCACTCTACTCAAGGCACTCTATTAATATAAAGAGAAATTTGTGACGCAGTTCCTCTCTCAAAAGAGTTTATAATTTAGAACTAAAAGACGTCGTTATTTTTGTTTTCTGTCTCAGATATTATCTATATTTGTAATAGCCATGCCTTGTTTTAGGTTCATTTTCTGTGTCCTGGGTTCCAGCCCGCCTATTAGCTCCCTCTGTCTCTCCTGCAGAGAGAAGTACGTGCAAATGCTTGACCATATCGCCCGGCAGATGATTGAATTTTACAAAGACCTGGTGACTCAGCGGTTGATGGACCAGCGCATCTTACAAGAACTGTATAACTTCAAGAGCGTGATTGAGGAATTGACCAGGTGAAAACGTGTCAAAGCTCCGCGACACAAAGCAGAGCCCTTGTCTTTACCTGTAGTAAATGATAATCACGGGGAGGAGGCTTCAGTGCTTAGCAAGAAAACCAGGAGACCTGGGCTCTGCTGGGGCAGAGACAGAGAATGGGTTACTCATCTTAACGGAGAGCCAACATCTTGCCTGTATTAGTTAGAGAACAACCTGTCCCACATTATAGATACTTATCCTATATTTCCAGAACGCTTCCATGGCTGTAGATCCTAGTGTTTAAATTCCAAAGAAAATGGATATAATATAAGCAAGTAAGGTTCCGGGGCTAACCTGGAGTCAAGATGACCATTGGCAAGAATGAAGAGCCCAGGCTAGAAAGGACAAAGCAGGGCCACAGCATCTGCCCCTGCTGTGTTCTAAAAGATGTGCCTGCCAACCTTTTCCTGTCAGCCCAAGTCTATTGCCAAACCTGATGGGATTCCATCCAGGATGTACCCTGGAGGTTTTTTGGTTTACAGGGTAGAAAATGAAGGGAGAGACACACAGTAACTGAAATTATGTGTAAATCTGATTTGTAGGGGAGAAAGTTTTTAGAAGTTTTCAATTTTGAGTTTGAAAAAAATTTTTTGTTGTTGTTCTTTTTCTTTTTTCAGGGAACTTTGTCTGGTTCGGGCCCATGACAGGAAATTAACACAGGAAGCAGAGACAGTCCAGAAGAACCTGGCAGAAGCTCTTTTGGAAGCAGAAAAGAATGCCAAGTGAGTTGGTAACCTTTATACTGCTTGATAATGGACCAGGGCTCAGTTGGCCGGTCTGTAAAGTTCATGCTGCCGTGTCACCTGCTTCTTAGGGTGTCACCTGCTTCTTAGGGCTGTTAGGAAGGTTCACGTGACAATGCAATGGAACCCTTAGCTCTAGGTCAGTGCCAGCTGATGAAACCTCATGGGGGCATGCCACGTTTGTATCCTGCCCTTGACTGTTCTGGCACTCGAACAGCACAGGTCACAAAGGCAGACAGTTGTGACAGGAACCATATTTGTGTCTGTCCCTGAAACACAATGACAGCATTAATGTGGCAAAGCTATATTATGAAAGTATTGCTTGTATTCTAAGAGATGGGACTTTTGCTGGACCTCACAGCCAGAGTCACTAACACACTTGAGGCCACTTTAAGGCTGGTATCGCTCTGTCTACTCAGCCTGCTAGTTTAATCTGCCTTTAAGAGAACATACAACAATCAACCTCACTTGCCTTGGATTTCCTGTGTAGTGAACATTTACAACTTAAGCCAATGTACAGCTGTAATCTTAAATTATGTACTCTTCCATGCCTGTGATCCAGAACAATGCATATGTGTTATGATATCGTTTGCTGGACTCAAAGCCCCACCCTACTGACACACTTCCTCCAACAAGGCCACACCCACTCCGACAAGGCCACTCCTCTTAATAGTGCCACTATTATGTCCAAGCATCCAAACTTATGAGGCTATGGGGCCATTCAAAGCACCACAGTCACTTTGTAACTTCTGTGGTTGTTCTTTCATCACATGTATTGATTGATTGATTGATTGATTGGTGTGTGTGTGTGTGTGTGTGTGTGTGTGTGTGTGTGTGTGTATTCTGGGGGTTGAACTTGGATTGTCAGGTTTGGCAGCAGGCTTACCTTCTGAGCCATCCTGCCAGCCCCAACAACTTCTGTTTGGCTAAACTCAGAGTGCTTTTAATCCTGAGAGAGGCGATGGTGTAAACAAGAAGAGAAAGGTATGTTCTGTCAGACATGAAAACCACAATAAGAAAGAGGGAGTGATGAAGTACCGTGGCCAAAAGCAATGTGGGGAGGAAAGGGTTAATTTGTCCCACACCGCCCATTGAGGGAAGCCAAAGGACAACTCAAACATGGCAGGATCCCGGAGGCGGGAACGGATGCGGAGGCTGTGGAGGGTTTGCTGCAGGATCCCGGAGGCGGGAACGGATGCGGAGGCTGTGGAGGGTTTGCTGCTTACTGGTGTACTACTCTTGGCTCATTCAGCCTACTTTCTTATAGCACCCAAGACCATCAACCCAGGGATGGTTCCACCCATAATGCACTGGGCATACCATATCAATCCCTAATTAGGAAAATGCCCCTATAGGATTGCCTATAGCCCTATCATGTGGAGCATTTTCTCAATTGAGGTTTCCTCCTCTCAGATGACTCTAGCTTGTGTCAAGTTGACATAAAAACTAGCCAGGACAAGTACTTAGTTACACATTATCTTGAGCTAATTATATGATTAAAAATTTTAATACCTTACAGTTTATTAGGCTTCAGGCCTTTAATAAAGAATCCTAACCAACGATCAAAGAAGATTAACAATAAAATTACTGAACTTCTATTATTTGCATTTTAAAGTTTTAAAAACTTCAAAAACTGTTGTGTGATGAATGTGAATGACTGGGGTGTGTGTGTGTGTGTGTGGTGCATGTGCACACGCATAATAAGCACATGTGTAGAAACGAGA
The DNA here is from genome assembly GCA_021653895.1 of Mastomys natalensis. NCBI lineage: Eukaryota > Metazoa > Chordata > Mammalia > Rodentia > Muridae > Mastomys > Mastomys natalensis. The sequence goes on along the minus strand of JAJTUV010000222.1, from coordinate 2,265,009 downwards.
GGACAACTTACAGGGTTAGTTTTTGCCCTCCACCCTGGTTGAGCCAGGGTCTCTCTTATTTCTGTCACTGTGCTAATTACTCCATGGTACTATTGAGCAGGCAGTTCTGCTTCTGGTGTCACTCTCGGCATGTTAAAATCCGATGCACGCTACTACAATCTGGCTTTTTAATGTTGTCCCTGGAGACCTGAACTCTGGTAGATCACCAGGCTGGCAAGGCAGGTGTTTTTACCCATCCAGCCATCTCTTGGGGATTATTCTGAAGTTTTCATTGGATACGATGGTGTTTAGAAGGTTGGACTTACTTTTTTTTTTTTTTTTTTTTTTTTTGGTTTTTCAAGACAGGGTTTCTCTGTACAGCCCTGGCTGTCCTGGAACTCACTCTGTAGACCAGGCTGGCCTCGAACTCAGAAATCCGCCTGCCTCTGCCTCCCAAGTGCTGGGATTAAAGGCGTGCGCCACCACTGCCTGGCTCGGACTTACTATTTTTTTTTATCATGACTATCATATTTGTAAATAAAATGTGAACTTTTAAATTTTTCACTCTAAAAAATGTTACCAATATATACAGCAAATATGCCACGGTTACCTTATGAAGAAGCTTGAAGGAAAAAGATGCTTATTTTCATAACAAAATATTTATGGTATCTACATAGATACTTCTTACTTTTCTTTCAGAATAGTAGAAGACTACCACGACTTATATACATTGCAGAGAGGAAGGATGGAGAGTGATATTAAACTGTTAATGACTGAAAGAGACATTTGGAGCTCAGCCACGTATGAACTGGCCCTAAAGGTTTGTTCTTCTGGATTTGTAACTCAGACTTCTATATTGACTGAAGTTTCATTTGACAATTTTGTTTTGTTTGAAACATGGTTTCTCTGTGTATCCCTGGCTGTCCAAGAACTCATTCATGTACTAGATTGGCCTCAAGCTCACAGAGATCCGCCTGTCTCTGCGTCTGCCTCCTGAGCTTTGGGAACATAGGTGTGTATCACCACGCCCAGCCTATTTGATAGTTTTTCAAAAAAAAAAAAAAAACAAACCACACACACACAAAGGGTACAAGAAGGAGGTGCATAAAGAAGGAGGTGCATAAAGAAGGAGGTGCATCATAGGTTTTGTGGGCACTGAAGATGGAAAGTTTCTTCCCTCTGTTTGTAACTAGCTATTGTACAATTCGGGTTTTTTTATTTATTTTTTTTAACCAGAACTTGTAAACCACTACTATAAATTCTTTTTGTTTGTTTTGAGCTTATATTAAAACTTATAAATGTAATGCAGGCCAATTTATAGATAAAATGTACACTAATTCCCCAGAAAAGGTAGTATGGCTAATGAATACCAATTCTAATGTCTATAAAGGGGAACTCTTACTTTTTCATCTCATATAACCATATTAGGGTCCTTGGGTGTCATGTCACACTGGCTATAGTACCTTGGCCAGTAAATTGAATAAGGGAAACCCATAGACATGGCAACAATGCTTTGTGGTGGTAGCAAATTCTACAATATTCTACATTTCAAAATGTGTATGTGTTGGCTCTGTATTCTGATGCTAAGGACCAATAGGAAATTAAACACACACACACACACACACACACACACACACACACACACACACACACAAAACTGGATCCAACTGGATTGGTTCAAAATTCTACTGGTGGCAGGTCACCGGGCTCTCTGTACAGACAGTCTGCATGGTGGATCTGAACAAAAGTACTCTTTAGTACTGCACTGTGTGGAGTTTGTCAGAGCTTGGATGAAAGTGCAGAAGAAATTCCTATCAAAATGGACAGGTGTCCTAAACTGAGAGAGAGAAAGAGAGAGAGAGAGAGAGAGAGAACATTATGTACTGGGCAGTGGAATCAAGAATTTTTTATTTGGGTTTAAGTCCAAGAAAAGATTAAAACTTAAAAGCCATGACATTATAAATGTATTAAAGTCAGTCATGAGTATAAATGAATACTTTTATAATACTGAGGTGAGGAAGTCCTTTTGTAACCACAACATGAAAGGAAACCTTGAAATTAAAATGTTCTATAAGATAACAGTCACCAGAAACAAAAATATATAACAGACTAGATGAAAATGTTGATATATACATATATATGTGTATGTATACATATATATATAATGTCATGTATATATTTTAATCTTGAAATACTTATATTTGATTTAAAAATTTAGTCACTTGCAGGTTATTAGGTTTTAGGCCTTTAATTATGTATACATATATATACGGTTAATAAAACTAAAGTAATCTAATGGACATACTTTAAAATGAAAAAATAAAGCAATATGAACAGATCCTTCAGAGTAAAAACTTCAAGTGACTAATAAATAAATAAAAAATTTTCAGCATCACTAATCTGTAAAATGAAGAGAAATTAGATCACATGGCTTATCATAGTCACAGCCATTAGACAGATGATAAGTGTGGGTGCTTTCATATACCTCTGAGGGCAGTACATAGTGGCACAACCTTTGTAGAGATTTATTGGACAACAATAAGCATAGACCAGTTAAGACAGTTTGGGATTTGATTTCTAGCTTAATGATGCTGTGAAATATGAACAGAATCAAAACTGTGCTTCAAAACTTGACTTTTGTTCTCGTGTTACAATATACAACACAATGTATGTACAGTAGGGCCCTCTGTCAGTGCAGCTCTTAGTTCTACTGTATACTTAGTTGTGTACAATACTTGGTTACTACAGTAGTCACTACAATGTACTATGCAGTACTCTTCCTTAGTCTGGGCAGCTGCCATGAGCAGCAGTTCCTAAGATGCTGAGAGGATACAGCCCATACTCTGCAGTGCACTAAGCTGCTAGGCTACAATGTATTTGGTAGATTAACTGCATCTATGTATTTTCAATTTATGATGAGTTTATTTGGATGAAACCCCATAGTAAGGTGAGGAGAATTGTGTATTTTAATTCTTTAACCAAGAAATTCCATTGATAAAAAGACATTCCTGAGAGATACTAGTACAAGTGAATAAAGATATGGATATTCCTTTTTATATTGCTTATGGTTACAAAAATATTGAAATAACATAAATAAGCCACCAGCAAGGGAATAAATTATAGTTATCCAAATAAAAGAATAATAAGTAAAGATAAATGTGATGGTATATGCTTTCAGACCCTGTGCTTGAGAGGTAGAGGATCAGAAGTTCAAAATCATCCTTAGTTACATAGCAAGTTCAAGGCCAGCCTGGGCTACCTGAGACACATGGCCCAGCAGGGAAAGGGACCTAAGCTGCTAGGCTACAATGTATTTGGTAGATTAACTGCATCTATGTATTTTAGGCCAGTGAGCCTAACGACTTGAGTTTGATACCCAGGCCCCACAGAGTGGAAGGAGAGAACCCACCCCTTCAGATTCTTCTATGGTGGCACAAGTACATGCACAATCAATAAGTAAACTTTAAATAAAACAACATCAATAAAAATTGTTATGGACATGGAAAGATGGTTATAAGTGAAAAAGTTAGTTTTAGAATAATATATTGCAAATATACATTTATACATATCATTACAAATATAAAATATATTTTCAATTAAGGCTATCTTATGTACATAAAAATTATGTACATGTAATCAATATATCTATTGATAAAACACAAGACTAATCACATTGATTTTTTTTTTTTATGAGCTGAAATTTATTGTTGAGAATTTTGTAATTTTACTTTAAAACTTATATATTGTCTGAGTTGATTTTTAACAATTATGTATCAGGATTTTTTTAAACTAAAGAAGGTTATTTTTCATTTTATAGTAAACTTTGAGCACCTGTTATGCATCAGACATCTGCCATGTCCTGGGTGGTGAAACAAAAATAAGACAAATTTGCTGTTTCTGTTTATTTGTTTTTATATTATTTGCTGCATATCTATGGAGACCAGAAGATAACTTTTGGGAGCTCTCTCCCTACTGTGGGATCTTGGGATGGAACTCAGGCTGTCGGGCTTGTGTGTAGAATTCGTTTACCTGCTGAATCATCTCATTGGCTCCCAAAGTTACTGCTCTTAAAAACTTAAAAGAGTCAAGTATCTTGTCAGTCAAGAATACTAGGCTTTGTTGGGCATGGCAGTGCACACCTTTAACTCCAGCACTTAGGAGGCAGAGGCAGGCAGAGGCAGACAGATCCCATTGAGTTTGAGGCCAGCCTGGTCTACATAGTGAATTACAGGACAGCCAGGGCTACACAGTGAGATCCTGTCTCAAAAAACAAAAACAAACAAACAAACCTGGGCTTTGTAAAGTTTGCATGAGTGTGAGGGGTATAAGTGTGAATAAAGCTGAATAACAATGAGAGAGAGAGAGAGAGAGAGAGAGAGAGAGAGAGAGAGAGAGAGAAAGGAAAAGTGACTGTACATGGGGAGAAGTGGGGTCAGAAGTTATAGAGGGGGAGGGGGAAGGAAAAAAATCCCAAAGCCTTGGTTCCAATATTAAATTTTCCAGTGCTTTTTTTCTCTTCAAAGTATATTTGGTATTTCTTTTTTCCTTTACTTGCTCATTTTCATTATAGACCTGTATAGGCTTAGGTGTGATTACTAACAATTACATGACAAAGTCAATATTAGGCTGTCTTGAAATCTTCTCTATCAAAGCATTTAGTCAATTACTTTTGAATTTAGCCTCAGGCAAATTCTTAGGACAAGAGCGAAAAGAAGCCTTAGACTTTGTCAAAACATCACAAGAATATTCTCTAGTGTGGTTTTAATACTGTTTCCCTCTTAAACTTCTTGAACAATACCTCTGCAGTCCACATTGCTCTCAGCACCACTAAGTTCTGTTTCTAGCAGTCAACCTCTCTTCTAGTCCAAAGTCCTAAATTCTTCCACATTCCTCAAAACAAAACAACAACACAATCCACAGTCATATCAGTCACAGCAATAACCCACCTCCTGGCAACAACTTCTGTCTTCGTTGCTTTTCTATGGCTATAAGATACCATGACCATGGCAACTTAGGAAGAAAAGTATTGAATTGAGCTTATCATTTTAGAGGGTTAGAGTCCATGATGGTGGAGCAAAGGCATGGTGGTAGGAACAGCCGAGTGCCTCCCTGATCCAAAAGCAGGAGGCAGAGAGAGGGTACACAGGAATTGTGCTAGTCTTTTGAGACTTCAAAGCCTGCCCCCAGCGATATACCTCCTCCAACAAGGCCACACCTCCTAATCCTTCCAAACAGTTCCACCAACTGGGAAACAAGTGTTCAGACCTATGAGCCTGTGGGGGTCATTCTCACTCAAACCAGCACATCTGTCACACAGAGGACCGTGTCATCTGCAGTAGACACTTTGACATCTTTCTTTTATTTCTTCCCTTCCGTTACTGCTCTAGCAAAGACTTTATCCACAATATTGGCTAAGGGTAGTGACAGTAAGCACTTTTGCCTGATTCCTGGATTAGTTTATCTTAAAATTGTGTGGTGTGTGTGTGTGTGTGGTGTGTGTGTGTGAAAAGGGGGTGCTAATAGTAGCACAGTGGATTGTGCAGGGATGGGGGTGGTTGTCTTGGGCATAGTCTGCCCACTATCCAGGGCTTTCTTGCATCCAGCTCTCTGCTTGCTGTGGGAACACCGTGGGTACAGCAGTGTACTATTACACTGGCTTTCTCTGGGTTCTTGGTATCTGAAGTCAGGTCCTCACATTTATCCACTGGGCTGTATTTTTATTTTTCTTGACAATTTTCAGGTATCCTATCATTATCTTTGTGAATTCGGAAGCTTTCCTGTCTATTAGGATTAGTCTGAATTTTCTTTGTCTGGATAACAGTCCGTGGTCTTCCATCTTGCCCATGTGGTTCAATAGTTTTAGAAATATATAAATTTATGATGCAAATTACTTAATTATTTAACTAGGGATTTTTGATTGAAGTAATACTGATAAAAATTGATACAAAAAAATTTTAAAAGTTAATTTTAGTGTTTAAAAATGTTTTAGGTTTCTGATTATAGCATACTTTTTTTTATAGGTAATTGAAAGAAATAGAGTCATACTGGCTAAAAAACTCTACCTTAGTGAAAAAGGCTGGAATAAATATGCTAAGCATTTCATTATAATGCTGTCAACTAAGGTAAATCCCAGTTTACTTAAGTCACGGGTAAAATGATGTACATGTTATGTGTTGAAGCCATAGGCTTAGCTTTGCCGAATCTACAGATTCCTAAGTCCAGTTCTATACTTAATGCTTTATTGTGGGAGAATGAGAAATACGAGGGAAGGGAAAGGGGGTCTTAATTACATTGCCTTCCACGGTAATAAAAAATACACCTAAGTCTAACAACACTCCAGAGTTATTAATTTTTTAGTGTTTAAGCTAAAATGGAAGTAAGAGGTGGTGGTTGGGTTGTGATCATGCCTATAACCTCAGAACTCAGGAGGCTGAAGTGGGAGGATCACAAGTTTGAGGTTAGCCTGAGCTACAGAGAAAGATGAGGAGGAGGAAGAGGAAGAAGAAGGAGACATTACTGATATATTCTTAAATAATTTTATGAGAAAATTTACTGATCTCCAATGGAGAAAATGAATTGGCACTTAGTGCATTTTTCACCAAGTCAAACCACGTACCCCCGTGAGCCGTTAGACCCCCTCCCTTTTGAACATAGCAAACACAGATATTATTAAGGAAATTTAAGAAAGACCTCTGGAGAGTAGGAGGGGCTCTAGGGAGGAACACCTTCCATTCATTTGACTATTTTTGTTTAACAGTTATTTTTAAATTTATATATGCCTGCATGCCTGTGTTTGTGTACTGTGTGTACAGGTGCTCACAGGCCACTAGAGGGCATCAGATCCCCTGGAACTGCAGTTACAGGCAATTGTGAATCACCCCACATGGGTGCTAGGAACTGAACTCCAGATCAACCCTCTGCAGATTAGTAGGCATTCTTAACTACTGAGTCACTTCTCCAGCGCCTGTCACCTAACTGTCAAAATAAATAAAACTCTATCTAGTAGGGTCTTTATTTTATGGATAATAAATATAAACTTTAGATTAAATAATGTCACTGTCTAGAATTCACATTTCGTTCTGCCTAGCTTTCCAGTTCTTGTCCTTGCCTGTGCAAAAATCCTGTGGGGAAACTAGGTTTATGTTGCAAAGGAAAAATCTTTGTTCCCAATAACATGCAGCACAGAAAACCATTACCATAATGGTGTTTAAGAAAAAATCTTCTCGACCTTTGACCCACTTCCTGTGAATTCTTTAAGTAATTCACTATTAATAAAGGTCTGGTACATGTCAATCAATGTTTGTTACACAAATAAGTGAATACCTTGATTCTGTGCATTTTAGGACACTGGAGACCTTGGAATGGTGGAGAAGTTGACAGAAAAATGGAAAAAGTTAGTGAACAAATTTAAGCAGGATGTGGAACGCACGGAGGAATCTTTGAAAGAAAAATCAGCAATGGTGAAGGCTGGGATCCTCAAGTGGCAGCAGTTTTTCAGTAACAACATGTGGGTCTGCGGGGCTTGCTTTTCTGGTTGTATTACATTATGTTTGGTAACTCAGCCTGTCCCATCACTAATTACTAACACAGAGTTTAGGAGAGGTAAGAATATCCACTACTGGCCCAGAGGGATGCTTTTCATACAGACCTTGAACACAGGTTCTTTCCAGGGCTAAACATCTGGGAGTCCTCCTGATCTCCCTGCCAAGCGGCTGCTGCTTTCTTTTAACTCCACTCTTTGATCTGTCTGCCTCCCTCCTTCCTTCTCTTCCTCCCTCCCTCCCTCCTTCCCTCCCTCCCTCCCTCCCTCCCTCCCTCCTTCCCTCCCTCCTTTCCTATGGGTCTCCCTGCCTGCCCTCATGGACCATTGGCCTATACAGTCCAAAGGGCAGTGGGAGCTGGGGGTTGGGAAGCCCTATGTTTAGGTACTGTGAATAAACCACACTGGGACCACTCTCAGGAGGCAGGTCAACTTTACTTAGGGTGATTCAAGGCTTACTAAGTTTTGGGGGACTGAGGGCAGGGACATCCAGTATGGGCAAAGGTCTTTGGCTGGGGGCTTAGGGTACCAGGAATGCCTCATTAGCATGGGGAAGCATTTCAGGAATCTCAGGTGCTGACTGAACAGGTTTTGTCAGGAGAAAGTAAACTGATCCTATAAATTAATTGAGGCTAAATGACATTCCTCAGGTAGAGATGAGTATAGGTGCTTAGAATACCCAGACAAGGTCAGAGAAGGAGAAAACCCGGCTGTGGTGTATTTCAACCTTAATTAGGGTTTCCCCACACTTCTTCCTCCCTTTCTCCCTTCCCTCCTCTCTCCTTCTCCCTCCTCCTTGTATTCCTTCTTCCCCCTCCTCTTCCTCCTCCTCCTCTTCTTCCTTCTTCTTTTTCCTCCTCCTTCCTCCCCTTCCCCCATCTCTAGAGCTGCTTGAGGATCTCCATGCCCAGCTCCCAAACCTTTTCTCTGTCTTCTGTCTTTCTCCTATCAGCAGCTGCTAAGAATTTCAGGTTACTTGCTCATTTTTCTTTCAAGCTGTAATAAAGCTCATCAAGATCATCAAGCTTCAAAAAGGACATTATTTTGTTGTTTAAAAAGATTAAACAAATAGCCAGGCAGTGGTGGTTCATGCCTTTAATTCCAGAGGCAGAGGCTTATGGATCTCTGAGTTTGAGGCCAGTCTAGTCTACAGAGGAAGTTCTAGGGCAGCCAGGTTTACACAAAGAAACCCTGTCTTGAAAAACAAACAAACAAACAAAATATTAAACAAATAATAAATAAAAATATAAAAGAATAAAAATAAAAATAGAAAAACAAAACAGTAAAAAAACAAACCAAAACAACCCCCTCCAGCTTTCTCCTAGTACACGTCAGATAACTGGAAGAAGCTGAGACACCTCACGGACTGCTGCCTTCATTATCGGACTGCTGCCTTCATTATCGGCTAGACTTCCTTCTCGTCCATTCCTATAATGTTTGGCAGTTGTACTCAGCAGGAATTCTTATGAACACCTCAGTCTTGGTTTATTAAAATGAGAGCTTAAGCCAGGCGGTGGTGGCACACGCCTTTAATCCCAGCACTTGGGAGGCAGAGGTAGGCAGATTTCTGAGTTCGAGGCCAGCCTGGTCTACAGAGTGAGTTCCAGGACAGCCAGGGCTACACAGAGAAACCCAGTCTCGAAAAACCAAAAAGAGAGAGAGAGAGAGAGAGAGAGAGAGAGAGCGCTTACTCTTTAAAGAGATACTCTGAAGGCTTCAAGCCCTCTAACTTGGTTAGTTAGAATCAAAATTTGTTATTTCTAATTGTGAACTCGAAAAGGAAGGCCTATGAGGAGAGAGGCTGGGCCCGGAGGCCATGCTGAAAGACTGCAGAGGTAAAACGGTCATGGTGCCGTTCACGTGCGAACTTGGGGTTTTCTCTGCGTATCCCTCATTCCGAGAGACCTTTCTTGCTCTTTTCTTCTTCCAGTGGAAAAGATCTTATAATCCCTAATAAGAGAAACCCGCTTGCTGTAGCCCTTAATGACTTCAGGGAGTTTCAAAAGGTAAGACGTTCTCAAAAACAGTCTGGTAGTCCATTGCAGGTGTTGGATTCTAAGATCCAAAACCAGGGGACGCGCTCCCACAGAAACTCAGGACTCACTGTAATTAACATGAAGTTTAATGATTCCAGTATACTGGGGTTCTCTCGAATGCAAGCAAGAAGAGAACCCCGATTTGGACCTAAGAATAGTTTTTATATAGTTTAGGGGGTAGAACAGAGAAACAGTGTCTAGGCACAATCTGATTGGCAGAAAAGTGTGACTTTTAAACTGATTGGTCTTTGGGGAATGAAGTGGCAAGGACCTCCCTTGTCTGTCTACATGCTCTGGGCCTTCCTCACCCGCAGGTGGGTTCCCCCTCCCTTGGTCTGAGGAATGTTAATCAGCCTCTCCCTTCCTCCTATGAATGTTAATCCAGCAAGTGTCCTCTGACTAAGGAGATGTGTCCTGGGACAGTGGGATTCTTTTAATCTTAAATTCAAACCGAGACCCAAAAGTCTTACACTGTCAGAGAGTGCCAGTGCCAGCTCTCACCCACAGCCGAGCCATTTGCCAGCCTTTAAAACGCTGTGTCAAGGTTGATGAGTAACAGAGAATAAGGAAACAGCCTGTAAAACACGGTTAAACATTTTTCAGTTCTGTTTCTGATTTGCCAGCTAAATGAACTTAGGCTGTGTGGTGAGAGGATCTCTGACTCTTAGATCCCCATTGACCCATCATTTCTACTCCCCTTGAATATAGCTTTTGTATAAAGGACAAATGGGACTTTTAAAACTAATTAATTTTTGTAAAGCATGGGAAAATACACATAACATAAAGCTTTGCATTTTAACCACTAAAGTGTATAGGCCAGTGGCATGGCCCATAATCACACCACTACGTGTGCCAGCTTTCCAACAAAAGTGCTACTCATTAGACAGTAACTCCTAGTGTTTGCTTTCCCTCAGCCCCCGGCAAGCATTGTTAGACTTCAGCGCGCAGCTTAGAACAGACAACACCAGACCAAACGGTTCCAAGTTGGGGGTGTTATTCAGGGCAGAGGGCAAAGGTGCGGGGAGAGAAACAGAAGAAGATGGCAGAGAAAGAGGGCAAGGTCAGGGAGGTCTGCCTGTTTTATATGGGCGGTGACTTAGCCTTTCCCAGGTAAAGGTGAAGTAGCCAGGTGGATTCTGGGAGTGTATGGCGGTTGCCTTGGCAATGATGTGGGGTCACCTAGATGTGATGTCACTGGGTTCGGGCCTGATCCCAACAAGCATAATTCTACTCTCTGTGAATTTGATAATTCTAGTATTTGTCCATTATGAATGGCTAATTTCCTTCAATATATTGCCTTCAAGGTTCATTCATGTTTCAGGATTGACTCCCTTTTTAAGGCCAAGCTGTATTTTATTGTGTATGTAACACATACACATACAATATGTGTATATCATAGTTTATGTGAGTATTACAGTTCCGCACATTATTAGGATGATTTTTTTTAAAGTTTCAAGCTTTGAAAATAAATTAGATTAATTAAGTCACCATTATGATAGCCAGGGATATGTTATAGTGCTACTGAGTCTGACACATGCAAGGCCCTGGTTCAAGCTTCAGTAACACAGACACAGACACAGACACACACAATATATAATGACATTGAATTCATGTAAGAAGGAATATCAAACTCATGACCTAATGAAACCTCATACAGAGCTCAAGCAATGATCTGTATGCGTGTGTGCTCTTGAGATTAGCACTTGAGTATCCTTTTCTGATCTTGAACTCACGATGTGGCCAAGAGCACACTGGAGTTCCTCACAGCACTCTTGCCTTCTGGTGCTGGGATTACAGACGCACACCACTTCCTCCTCCTTTGGAATGACTTGACTGTAATCATTTTAGGACCGAGGATGTCTACCTTTCTATATACAGGAGATTTTAGGGATTTATTTGGCAGTTTTGACATGTACAGATAAAACTGAAAAGTGCTTTATTAGGAATAATAATAATTCTTATTTAGTTTATTAAACACTGTCAGGCTGAACATACAGTCCACACAGCATCTTTCTGACAGCTCAGGAGTGAGGATTAATGATCTCCGCCTCTCACATTCCGAAGCTGGAGCTTAGGAAGGTAGTTACCTGCATTGCCCATCGGGGCCGTCGTCAGAGTGAGCGATTCAGTGTCTCTAACCCCAAACTCTTACAGGAAGTACACAGACAATGACGACAACCCATGAGCCTCCGGAATGCCAGAGAGTCATGGAGGATGGACGCTCCAGGCAGACTTTGGTTAATAATAATAATTAATAATAATAATAATAATAATAATGTGATAATAAATCTAATGACATTAATTCATATTAAATATGATAGTATAATAATAGATACAATAATAATACTATTCTCTTTGCTTCACTTTCTAGATGATGGATGATGAGAAAGAGAAGTTTACAGGGATTTTCTGTTGTCCAGATATGACGCTCTCAAAGTGATTAAACGCTTACAGGAAAACTGGGCAGACATTGGGTTTGGGATACTTAGTCGCCATAAAAGTATGGATGGGTTGTTGCCACCAGAGCACGAGTACATGGAGGAAATGATAAAAACCATAAGCAAATTCTACAGAGAATATGAAATAAGAATAAATGGTGACCACGGTAAGCAAAACAAAGAAAATGAAATTTCTGGCAATGTAAAGAATCTTAGCAGTAATCACAATGTTGAATACCATTAAAATTCAAAGACTTCATTAGAAATGAAAGTCTAAAATTTAAGTATGAGGTGTCACAGTTTTATCAAGCAAAATAAAGCATCAAGTATCATTTTTTTCTGAGGTACAGTTTAATATATAACATGATCCACATGTTTAAAGTGTGAATTCAAAACACACAGGCTTGTGCACCCATCACCAGTTGAGTTTACAAAATGTATTATACTTTACTAGGAGTCCTTCATCCTGTATCTCTCATTTCCTATCCTTCCTCCCTTCATCCCTACCCTATTTCTAGATCTACTTTCTGTCTTCATAGAGTTTCATTTGGGTTTTTCATAGGAATGAGAAATGTGTCTTGTACCCTTTCATGCTTCTTTACATGGCATCATGAAGTTTCTATCTGTATTTACAGCATGTACCAATCTTTAATCCTGCCCTCCCCTTATTTTGAGGCAGGGTATCTCTATGTGGCCCTGGCTGTCCTGAGATGACTATATATACCAGAACCTTGAACCCCTGTTGTTGTCTTCTTCTCCTTCTTCTTTTTTTAAGATATGACTTAGCCCCAAACTTGTAGTCTTCATGCCTCAGCCCCCAAGTGCTAGGATTACAGTCATTTACCACCATGGCTGGCCTTCCATCATTTTTATGACCAGATAGATTGTATGAATATACCTGATTTTGTATATATTCCCAACTGTAGACAGACATTTGGGTTTGTCCCTCTTTTCTGTCTTCATTTCTCTTGGGGGAACACTTGGCTTTTTGACTCTGTGTTTAGCTTTCTGCAGAGGTAGACACAGTTTTATATTCTTAGGAGCAGTTATGAAGCTCTGACCTTTCTGCTTCCTTGGTACCACTGTGGCCATCTTACCATGACAGTGGGTGTGAAATACTGTTTCATCGTGGTCTCTATTGATATGCTCCTGATAATGAAGGATATCAAAACTTTTTATGAGTCTTGTTAGCCATATGTCTACCTTCTTTGGGAAAGTACCTTTTTAGATTGCTTGCTTGCCTGTATGTGTGTGTGTGAGTGTGTTGTCCTTTTATGATTAAGTCACAAGAGTTCCTTTATTCTAGGCATCTCTCGGACAGTTAGCCCGGCTAAAAGTTTTTTTTTTTTTGTGTTGTTTTTGTTTTTGTTTTGTTTCTCCTGTGAGCAAGCATAGGCGGGATTCGAAGTTGGGAGAGACGCCGCCTCGGACTCCAGAGCGTGGTGACTGCAGCGGTGCGCCACCGCTGGCCGGCTCAGATCCTTTAATTACTGTTCACGTTATATATTTTCCTTCCTTCAACTAGTGCTGACTAGTTGACGTGCTAGAGATGACGTGCTCTCAAGAATGTTTAACTTTTAGCCCTTAAGTAAGCTAACAGCAGGAGATGAAAGGGGCTCTAAAAGTGGGATATATCCATAGTCATCAGATTAGGTATTTTGTGGAAGATGGTGATAGATCTTTTTCCACTAAGAAAGCATAGATGCTGGGGAGTTAGCTCAGTGTGGGAAGCGCTTTCTGCATTGCATGAGCATCTGAGTTCACATCCCCAGCTCCCAGGTTAAAAACCTAAGTATGGTGATGTGTGCTTTTAATCCCAATGCTGGGATCCTCCAGGATCCCAGAGCGTGGTGGCCAGTCTGTCTAACCAACGGTGAGCTCCAAACTCAGTAAAAGACCCCATCTAAAATATGTACAGGAGAACAATTGAGGAAGGTAACTAGTGTCAATCTCTGGCCTTTACGTACACACATAAACACAGGCAGACACCACACCACACATGCACATACCATACATGCACACACATGTGTATCTGCAGATGAAGAATGGGTGAAACCTAGTGCCAGATGGCTTACTGAAGACTTAAGTGGGCTTTTCTGAACCCACCAATGGTTTTATTAATAACAAAATCTGGCCAGTACTCAGCTCTCTGCCAGCACAGCAACCAACAATTGAATATACAGAGACAACCTTCACACAGTGTACAGAAAGGTTACCCCAACACAGACTTCTACCAAATGTTTACTATTAATTTCCTATGAAATTATTTCAGGATATTAAAGAGGATATAATTCTTTCAAACTCATTCTATGAGGCCACTCTTACTGGTTTGCAAAGCAGGAAACAAACAATTTAAAAAGCTATAGGTCCACATCCTTAGTAAACATATTTGTAAAACTCCTCACCTGAATGCTGTCAATACAAATGGCATATTAAAAGTAGTTTTATTAGGGCTAGAGAGATGGCCCAGTGGTTAAGAGTGCTGTCTGCTCTTCCAGAGGTCCAGAGTTCAATCCCAGCAACTACATGGTGGCTCACAGCCATCTCTAATGGGATCTGGTGCCCTCTTCTGTTATGTCTGAGACAACTGTGTACTCACATTAAATAAATAAATAAATATTTTTAAAAATAGTTTTATTTTTGTATTATTTTTAATATCCTGACTGCAGTTCCCCCCTCCTCTCCTCTCAGCTCCTCCTCCCAACCACTGCCCGCCCCCATCCACTCCTCCTCTGTTGCTACCTGATGGAAGGTTCAGTCTCTTTAGCTCCTGTGAGCCCAAGTTTGTTGAGTTCATGGTTTTTGTTTTGTTTTGTTTGTGTGCTGTTTTAGACCATTCTTGTTCCTACAATCCTTCCTTCCCTCTTCAGCAAGATTCCCAAGCTCCACCTAATGTTTGGCTGTGGGTCTCTGCATCTATCTCCATTAGTTGCTGGGTGAAGCCTCTCTGATGACAATTGCAGTAGGCACCTGTGGTGGTTTGACTATGCTTGGTCCAGGGAATGGCACTATTAGGAGGTGTGGCCTTGTTGGAGTAGGTATGGCCTTGTTGGAGTAGATGTGGCCTTGTTGGAGTAGGTATAGCCTTGTTGGAGTAGATATGGCCTTGTTGGAGTAGGTATGGCCTTGTTGGAGGAAGTGTATCACTGTAGAGGTGGGCAATGAGACCCTCTTCTAATCATGCGAGAGCCAGTCTTCTCCTAGCAGCCTTCAGATGAAGACAAAGAACTCTCAGCTCCTCCTGCACCATGCCTGCCTGGATGCTGCCATGTTCCTGCCTTGATAATAATGGTCTGAACCTCTGAATCTCTAAGCCAGCCCCAATTAAATGCTGTCCTTATAAGAGTTGCTTTGATCTGGTGTCTATTCACAGCAGTAAAACCCTAACTAAGACAGCACCAATCTATGAGTATAGCAGAATATCATTAAGAATATTTCATTGACTTTGTTTTTCCAGTTGTGTTTGGTTCTATACTAAGTCTCCTGGCTATCCAGCCTCTAGTTTCTGGCCCTCCAGGGAGTGTCAGGGGTGGGCTCCCTCTTAGGGAATGGGTCTCAAGTTGGACCAGTCATTGCTTGGCCACTCCCCTACTTTCTGTATCACCTTTACCCCAGCACACCTTGTAGGCAGGATAAATTGTAGGTTGAAGGTTTTATGGTTTGGTTAGTGCCACTGGAAGTCTTGACTGGTTACAGGATTACTGGTTCCCCCTCTGTATCTCCCACTGTTAGGAGTCTTAGCTAGGAACACCCTCGTAGATTCCTAGGAGTTTCCATTGCACGAGATTTCTAGCTCTTCCCAGAGATGCCCCCCAATTCCAGTCATCTCTCCCAGCCCTCTCTTCCTCTACCCTCCCCATACCTGATCCCTTCTGTTCCCACCCCTCCTCCATCCACCCAGGATTTCTTTCTGTTCTTTATTCTATTCTATTCTATTCTATCTATTCTATTCTATTCTATTCTATTCTATTCTATTCTATTCTATTCTATCTATTCTATTCTATTCTATTCTATTATTCACAGTGAAAGTCATGCATCTCTCCCTTGTTCTCTCCTTGTTACCTAGCTTCTCTGTGTATGTGCATTGTAGCATGGTTATCCTTTACAGCTCATACTTACTTATGAGTACATACCATGCATGTCATTCTGGGTCTGGGTTACCTCACTCAGGATGATCATTTCTAGTTCCATCCATTTGCCTGCAAATTTCAAGATATCATTGTTTTTAACAGCTGAGTAATACTCCATTGTGTAAATGTACCACATTTTCTTTATCCATTCTTCAGTTGAGGGACATCTAGGTTGTTTCCAGTTTCTGGATATTACAAATAAAGTTGCTATGAACATAGTTGAGCAAGTGTCCTTGTGGTATGGTAGAGCGTCCTTTGGATATATGCCCAGAAGTGGTAGAGCTGGGTCCTGAGGTAGATTAATCCAAAATTTCTGAGAAATTTCCATAGTGATTTCTAAAGTGGCTGGATAAGTGTGCACTCCCACCAGCAATGCAAGAGTGTTCCCCTTGTTCCACATCCTTTCCAGCATGAGCTGTCACTTGTGGTTTTGATCTTAGCCATTATGACAGATATAAGATGGAATCTCAGTCATTTTGATTTGCATTTCCATGATGGCTGAGGATGTTGAACATTTTCTTTTAAGTGTTTCTCAGCTGTTAGAGACTCCTCTGTCAAGAATTCTCTGCTTAGATCTGTATTCTATTTTCAATTGGATTATTTGGTTTGTTGATGTGTAGTTTCTTGAGTTCTTTATATATTTATTATGATATAAGGATATCAGCCCTATGTCAGATGTGGAGTTGGTGAACATCTTTTCCCATTCTGTATGTTGCCATTTTGTCCTTTTGATGGTGCCCTTTGCCTTACAGAAGCTTTTTGGTTTCATCAACAATTTATCAATTGTTGATCTTAGTGCCTGCATGACTGGTGCTCTGTTCAGGAAGTTGTCATGTGCCAATGCATGCAAGGCTATTCCCCACTTTCAGACTCACTGATACATGCCTGTAGTCCCTTGGGAAGGGGATATAGAAATATTGTTTGCGCCCAGAGGTTCAGGGCTAGCCTGGGTTATATACAAGAATGACTCAACATGATCAAGTACAATTCATCCTGAGCAAAGGTGGCTCCACATGCACAAATAAACATACCACATCAACAGGATGGAGGGCAAAAGCCCGAGATCATCTCAGTATATGCAGAAAAGGCACTTGATAATGCCTCATAAAAACAGAAGGTATATATTTAAATAATACAGGCTATATTATAAAGCCAACCATTGTTGTTTTAAACAAAATCTCAAATGTTTGATTTTACCAATAAAGACTTAGGAGCCAGATGCTGGGGTGAGAGCCTGCCTGCTAGCTCAGAGAGGCAGAGAAAGCACCCAGCTCACCTTTCTCCTCTGCCAATGTCCCCAAAGCAAGTTCTTCTCCACACCATCTCAAAAATATTTCAAACTGAATGTCCCTCCCATCTACTTCCTGTGCATCTCTCTGTCCGTCCTCCTGGCTCCCTCTCACCTTCTATGATTTTTTTTCCTATGTTCATGCTCTGTCAACTGGTTGCTTATGCTACCTCTTGACCTATGGTTGACTTTGTTTAATCCTGTTAACAATTTTCAAACAGAGAGCTCTTGGATTAAAAGCGTGTGTTAGGGTTTAGTCACATGACAACTAGGAACAGGTTTTCCCAGTAAACAACACAGTCTCTGGTTCAGTGTGATCAAATATCCTGCAAAAAAACATTAATATTGTACTGAGAAGAACAGCTGAGGCTTTTCTAAGTCCTGTAGCACACAGTAATGCTCATTTCCACCCAAAGTAGTGCTGGAACCCTAACTAGAGAAGGAAGTAAGAGAAGGAGATAAATGCATTTAGATTAGAAAGGGAGGAACTCAGTTGTCACTGGTTGCCGGTAACAAGATCTGTCTTAGGGTTTCCACTGCTGTGAAGAGACACCATGACCAAGGCAACTCTTATAAAGGACAACATTTAATTGGGACTGGCTTAAAGGGTTCAGAGGTTCAGTCCAATATCATCAAGACAGGAAGCATGGCAGCATCCAGGCAGGCATGGTGCTAGAGGAGCAAGGGTTCTACATATTCATCCAAAGGCAGTTAGGAG
The DNA here is from genome assembly GCA_021653895.1 of Mastomys natalensis. NCBI lineage: Eukaryota > Metazoa > Chordata > Mammalia > Rodentia > Muridae > Mastomys > Mastomys natalensis. The sequence goes on along the minus strand of JAJTUV010000222.1, from coordinate 2,246,880 downwards.
AGGGCTGTCTTTTGGTCCTCCTCCGGGCAGCTGGGAGGAGGGTCTGAAAGCCCACCTCCACAGTAACACACTTCCTCCAACAAGGCCACACCTATTCCAACAAGGCAACACTTGCTGACAGTGCTACTTTGTGGGCCAATCATATTCAAACCACCACATGAGCTTATATATAGAGCACCCCAAGGACTCTATCACAAAACTAATTGAGCTAATAAATTCAACAGCTTCAGGACACAAAAGCAGCATAAAATCAGTAACACTGCTACAGCTCAGTACTGAATCAAAATAGTAATTCCATTTCTAGGTTCTATAAAAAGTAAGAAAAAAAATACCTGTGAGTACATTTAACCAGAAATAAAAGATCAAAATTAAAAACCATAAAATTTTTATGAAGGAAATTAAAGAAGAAATAAAGAAATGGAGATACATCCCCATGTTCATAGATAAGAATTAAATTAAATTAAATTAAAGTGAATATAAAGAAATGGAAATGCATCCCATGTTCATGGATAAGAAGAATCAATATTTTTTTAAAAATCTATGTTACTCAAAGTGATTCACAAGGTCAGTGTGTGGAAATATTAATAACATTATTTAAAGAAGTATTTTTAAAAAAACCCTAAAATGTATATGGGACAGCAATAACAAAATAAAACCCTAAATAAACAGGGTAGTCCCAAGCAAAACCTTTAAAGCAGGAGTCATTATACTACCTAACTTCAAAATATATTACAAAATTATAGTCATTTAAGTTAGGATGCATAAACACGCTGTAAGATACAGCCCAGGAATCAGAGTGGTAAAGGACAGAAGCAGATCTCCAGGACCTTTTACCTTGAAAGTGAGACTCTATCCATTAGACAACTCTTCATCTCCCTCTCTTCCCTAGTTCCTGGCAGCCACAACTCCACTCTGTTGCCAGGAATCTGACTGCCCTTGATACCTTAAGGTAGTGATTCTCAACGATCTAATGCTGTAATCCTTTAATCCAGTTGCTCATGTTGTGGTGACCTCCAACCATAAAATTATCTCAGTTCTGGGGCCTGGAGAGATGGCTCAGCGGTTAAGAGCACCCTCTGCTCTTCCAGAGATCCTGAGTTCAATTCCCAGCAACCACATGGTGGCTCATAACCATCTATGGTGAGATCCGATGCCCTCTTCTGATATGTCTAAAGACATCGACAGTGTACTCATATACATAAAATAAATAAATAAATCTTTAAAAATATTATTTCAGCGCTACTTCATAACTATAACTTTGCTAGTTATAAATTGTAATATAAATATCTATGTTTTCTGATGGTCTTCCTCTTCTTCTTCTTCTTTTTTTTTTTTTTTTTTTTTTTTTGGTTTTTTGAGACAGGGTTTCTCTGTGTAAGCCCTGGCTGTCCCGGAACTCACTCTGTAGACCAGGCTGGCCTCGAACTCAGAAATCCACCTGCCTCTGCCTCCCAAGTGCTGGGATTAGAGGCGTGCGCCACCACCGCCCGGCTTCTTCTTCTTTTTAAAGATTTATTTTATTATTTATTTTATGCATGCGAATTCACTGTCATTCTTTTCAGACACAGCAGAAGAGGGCATTGGATCCCATTACAGATGGTTGTGAGCCATCATGTGGTTGCTGGGAATTGAACTCAGGACCTTCTGGAAGAGCAGTCAATGCTCTTAACATCTGAGCTATCTCTCCAGCCTGACCATCTGCTTCTTAGTAGATTCACTGATGAGTGGGGTGCGAATGTTTCCATCAAGGATGCAATAAAAAGCTGGCTTGTAGTCACTTCTCTGTGTAGCTCTAAGAAGGCAGTGTTTTCAACTTCATGATTCAAAACCAATATCAGACACAGAGAAGGTATTTTTCTGTGATCTCACAGTGAAGTAATCTACTGGGTTAACAGTGGGATCCAGGTTCTGGTCTTCAGGGGACTTTGGGGTGTAGTTGGTTGCCATGGCTAGAAACTGTGGACTTTACAAAGACTAGTTTGCTGACCCAGAAGTGGATTCAGACCCTGTCTACTCTCACCTGTCATTAGCTATCCCAGGGAGAAGTTGCTTATCATTGCTGTTCTCTTCAGAAAGAAAGCTCTAGTTAGTCATTTTTGTCTGGGATTCTCCATGGAGAAAACAAGAAAGTTAGAATATGAACTCACTGGATACATTCACCAGTGAATCAATAAGAAGCCAGGAGTGTTCAAACTGACTTGAGAAGTATCCCTCATTTTACTGTACGGTGTTTATTTGCTATTTATTTAGAAACTGAAGGGCTCTAGTAGCTCAAGCTTGGCGAGTGACTCTGACAGGCCTTACCCTCCTCCATTCCCTCTGCCTTGCTAATCCTTTAGATTGCTTTCCTAAAGCTAGCCCTCAAGGTCTATTCCCTTATTTGTCCACTTCCTCCTCCTAAGGCTGACTACCAAGGTCCAGCTATCAAAGTATTGAAGTCCAGCAATCAAAAGCCCCCTTTGGCTCATCTAATTAACATGCCCACTTAAAATGAACACCCCATTCTAACACTGGGTTTCCCTTTTAATCTTTATAAACTGCCATTTTCTTATGTACCACATCTGTCTCCTCTCTATCTAGAGGCAATATTTTGTTGTGCCCCCCACCCCCACCAAAATCCCTCCTCCTCCTTATTCCTTTTCTCCTTTGCCCTCACCCTCTGTCTCCTGTTTTTGTCTCTTATTCTCTACCCTTTGTCCCTCTGGGGCAAATACATCTTTGTGCTGAAAACTTGGTCCTTGGGTGTTTTGTGTGTCTCTCTAGGTTCTCTGGTAGATGATAGACAAGAGAAGGTCTTTCCTCGCCTAGATTTTATACTCTTAGTAATGAAACAATGGCATCACAAAGAGTTTGCTAATATTTTTTTCTCCCCACTTTCCTAGGTATCTCCAAAGTTCTTCCAAACTTGGTCATTTCTTTAGACATGTGTGTTTTCAAGTTAGAAAACTTGCTAGAGTTTTCTATAATCCCCCTTGAAGAGTGGCTTGAAGTTGATGAAAAGATTAATGAAATGAAGTTTCAGCTGGAAATACTGTTAAACGTTATTGGTTCAGTTCCAGAGGGCATGGAGATGGATGCTGGCTCGTAAGTTCCCGGGCTTTTCTCCTTGGGGTGGATGTTTCTGAAGCCCTAATGTAATAACTGAGCGGTTTCAGTGTACTTGTGAACGTGGGCAACTGTAGTCAACTTTAAAACATTTCTTTCATTCTTCTCAAAAAGACACTTTGTATGTTATAGTGAAAAGCTTTCTGTAACTCTCATGAATTACCAGTAGCTGGACTGCTTATTCAGAAGAGGCTTATTTTTGTTTACAGTCTGGAAGCTGAAAGTCTTTAACAGCATGGCGCTGACTCTATAACAAATGACATCATGGCAGGGATGCATGGTCGAGGGAGGGTTATCACCTGGCAAGCCAGAGGGATCCAGCTCCTTCTTTTCCAGCAACCCCTTCTTATAGGAACTGCCCACAATCTCCTGGGAGCACCCCAGTAACTTAATCACTTTCTAGTAGGCCGTATCCCTTAAAGGTTTCATGACTATGCAAACAGTTAAGCTTTCAAAAACTTGAGGAAAAACAAAGCCAAACAAACATAGACAAACCATACAACCTATTTAGGCTACATCCCTTCACCTATATCTCTAATCAACCACGAATATGCTTTCCATCTCTTTGCATTTCTCCCTTATAAACACTTCACATGAAAGAAATACTGTCTGCAAAAATAACCACTATCAAATCTAGAACCACTATCTAAATACAGTAGTATTAAAAAACATTATCTTGTAAGTGCCTCACTATGGTGGCTTGAATATGCTTGGCCCTGGGAGTGGCACTCTTCGGAGGTGTGGACCTGTTGGGATGGTCTTGTTGGAGTAGGTGTGTCACTGTGGGTGTGGGTTTTAAGATCCTCCACCAAGCTGCCTGGAAGCCAGTCCTTCTCCTAGCAGCCTTCAGATGAAGATGTAGAACTCTCAGCTCCTCCTGCACCATGCCTGCCCTGGACACTGCCATGTTCCCACCTTGATAATGGACTGAATCTCTGAACCTGTGAGCCCGTCCCAAGTAAATGTTGTCCTTATAAGACTTGCCTTGGTCATGGTGTCTCTTCACAGCAGTGCAAACCCTAACTAAGACACTCCTTTAAGAGGAGGTATTGTGATAATATTGTGTACATTGACTAATATTAGTTACTGTATTTGAGAGTTAGAAAGAAAAAGGAAAGGGAAAAAACCCTCAGGGTAACACTAGTAATTATTTTTTGGAGAGACAAAAAAGTAGAGAAGGAGACATAGAGAACAGTAAGGGCAAAGGAGGAGCGTGAGGCCATATTGTCTGAGGGTTGGTTGACAAAAGAGATGTACAGAGGTAATCAGGTAAGGATATTCCCAGCTTTCAGATGGATGAGACACAGGTGCTGCAGGCCAGACAGCTTTTGTTCTCTGGGAAAGGAAGATGAAAAAGAATGGTAAGGGTGTTAATCACTGTTCTGCTGATGTGAAGAGACACCATGCCCAAGGCATCTCGTATAAAGGAAGCATTTAATTGTGGCTGTGCTACAGTTTCTGAGGTTTAGTTCATTGTCATGGTGGGAAGCATGGCAGTGTGCAAGCAGGCATGGTACTGGCATAATTGAGAGCTACATCCTGACCTGCAGGCAGAGAAGGAAACCTCAAAGCCCAGCCCCAGTGACACACTTTCTCCAACAAGGCCACACCTCCGAATCTTTTAACTCCCTGATAATTTAGCATTAAAGTATAGGAGCCTGCAGGGGCCATTCTTATTCAAACCATGATAGGGGGACATGGAGTTGTCTTGCTCAACTGATACTGATTATTAACCGTGGAGGGGAGAAGCTGGGTGAGTGTACACACTGGGAATCGCCACACAAACCACTCAGACACTGAGTTCAGTTAACAGGGCTGATTTATTGGATGTGCACTCCAAGACTAATTGATCATGGATGTAGTCTAGACTTGGGAGTTAACCTGAGATCCTGAATATTTCTCAGGGCCAGTTTATATAGGCAAAAACTACAAGGAGCTCAAGTGCAGGTTCAGGAAGCACTACCCATTAGTTGGCTGTGACTCAGGCTATTTTGGCTCACTAGACAGAACAGTTCTAACTGATCTTCATTCTGATTGGTCCTAAGTGGAGCCTATGGTTGTGGAATTTCTTACCATTAACAAACCTCAGAACATAACAGGGTATGTGGTCAGCTTGACACTGCTCTGAGCCAAGCTGTTTGTCCATGTTAGTAACAATATGAAATGACTGGCAGGCACAGAATAAAATGGCTACAGCTATGCTGGGGAGTAGGCTTCAACAGAAAGCATTTTAGTCTGCTCGAGGTCTGCTGGGTTCAGTTTCCTGTCTGAGCCTCTTGATTATCCTTCCCAGACCACCAGAAGCCTGTTGTGTCTCTGAATGACTCTCTTCTCACCTGGGCACTTTCTTTTGGGAGATAAGATTACAGATATGTCTGGTCAGTGTGTGGCACTTTACAGATCTAGTCTCAGATGTCCCAAAGGACACCTCTGGGATGTCCTTCGGGAGACCTGTTACAAGTGCCTTGCCCTTGTGTCTTCAGCCATCTTGGTTCTAATCTGTGCTGAAGTTCTGCAGCCTGTGGCTCCCTCCAGCTGGCTCCCTCCTGCTGGCTCCTGCTGGCTCCCGCTGGCTCCCTCTGGCTCCAGCGAGTTTCCCCTTTGCCAATTACCAATTCAAAGAAAGATCCTTCTCCACCTTGAAGTCTCTTGCTATCCTGGATCCATTACATACTCCCAAATTATTTGCTCTGAATTTCCAGAGAGGGCAGTTGACAGTGGACCCCAGGATGCACGATGCCAGCTAAGCAGAAGACTTTTTGAAATGGCATTCCATTGCTGTAGCAGCCCTACAGAATTCTGACATCTCTTTCTGCATGTGCCCCTTAGGTATCCCCTGTTCGATTCTCTCTCTGCTGTTCTCTAAAGTGACTGTTGCTGGAAGCACTGTGCAGATTCTCTGAGGTTATATTGAGTTGTGTTTCCACATCCAGGTTAGCACTCCTCAACATTTTTTGGTATTTCTCTCCTGATTTGTAAAGTTCTCAATTTTACTTTGCTATCAAATCTAGAAATGCCAGGCACCAGCCATCTCTTCTAATGACTATTAAACATTTTTTTCCAGTACATTCCTTGAAGGGTCTAACAGACCCTGCCTGAATATCTAAATCTCAAAGTTTCTACTACTTTTTTTTTTTTTTTTTTTTTTTTTTGTTTTCAAGACAGGGTTTCTCTGTGTAGCCCTGGCTGTCCTGGAACTCACATGGTAGACGAGGCTGGCCTCAAACTCAGAAATCCACCTGTCTCTGCCTCCCAGGTGCTGGGATTAAAGGCGTGCGCCACCACCGCCTGGCTACTTTTAACAAATATTTTATTTTAATTTTATGTGTATGACTGTTTTGCCCACGTGTATGTCTGGGTGCCTGGTGCTTATGGAGGTCAGAAGAATGCATCAGATGCCATGGGACTGGAGTTACAGATGGTAGTGAGCCATGATGTGGGTGCTGGGAATTGAACCTGAGTCCCCAGGGAGAGCAGGAAGCAACAATAGAGCCATCTCTTCAGCCCCAGGTTCTGCTGCCCTTTAATATTACTGCACAGAGAACAAGCTTCTAACACAGTGACCACTGAGGGACATATTCAAACCACATCCGAGTTACAGCCTTATCCCCCAAAGTCGGCACTGATATCCCCTTTCTCCTTTCAGAATATTGTCCTTGGACCTTGCCTCCACTTTTCTTGGTAACTATAGCTAAGTGTTTCTTGTGTTGGTTAGTTTTACATCAGAAGGTGTTTCTTTGAAAAGGATGTGTTAGTTAGCGTTTCTCTTGCTGTAATAAAATATCATGACCGACAGCAACTTGAGGCAGAGGGTTCCTTCAGCTTACATTTGTAGCTCCACTCAACACAAAGGAGAGTCATTTGGGAAGAAGGCCTCTCAACTGAGAAAATACCTTTGTAAGACTGGCCTGTAGCAAGTCCACAGGGCATTTTCTCCGTTAATGATTGATATGGGTGACCCAGGGTATAAGCCAGTGGGCAGCCTTCCTTCATAGTTGGTGCTGCAGTTCCTGTCTCCAGATTCCTGCCTTGAATTCCTACCCTGACTTCCCTAAAGAATGGATTACAACTGTAAGCTGAAAGAATCTCTCACCTCCATGCCATTGCTGGTCATTATGCTCCATTACAGCAGGAGGAGCCCTAACTAAGACATCCTTTTCAAAGAACCACCTTTTGGTTTAATTGATTTCTCAAGACTTTTTGTGCTCTGTGGTATTGATTTCTATTACAATTATCATTATTTCCTTCATTTTGCTTTTTATTGTATTAGTTTTTAGTGCTGCACTCCCCTCCCCCTCATAGCCTTGTACTTGGGCAAGTATCCTGTCTGCCACTCAGGGACATAGTCTTAAGGTGAACTGATAAGTCATAAATTTGAAACCCTTGCTGTTTCTTAATATTTGAAGTCATGAACTTCCCCCTAAGGACTTATGAGTTACAGAATGGTATCTCTTCATTTGCATTAACTCAAAGCATTTGATGATTAGTCTTGAACTAATTTGTTGACCCACTTGTCATTTACATTTCAGATTTGAGTTTCCTCTTTTTTTCCAATTGTTGACTGTAGTTTCATTCTGTTGTGTTGTGTTATTTTTGCCTTTAAATGAATTGAGACTTGCTTTGTGATGCAGCGTCTCTCTCTGTTTATTCTGCTTGGAGACTCTGCTGAACCTTCTGTGTTAATTGTTTTTTCCATAAAATTGGGTTGTTTACAGCCATTGTTTCTTTGACTTTTTCTTCATTTTTCTTTCTACATAATTTCTGGAAGCCTTCAATAGTTTTGTTTTTCAAAATTAACTCTTATCATTTTCATTGAGGAGTGGACCATGCTGACTGCATGCTGGAAACCAATCATTGAAAGGGTTTTTAAAATTAATTAGCATTATACAAAATAGTCCTCCTAGCCTAGGAGTGGAGGCAGGGGCATGCCCATTTATAGTGCAGAGAAATATTGCAGGTAGATCGTATGCTGTTTCTTGTGGATTGTGCCAGCTGACAGCTGTCTAGGAGTTAGGAAGGCTGCCTCAACCCAGCCAATCAAGCAGTCCATGGCCTTGAGTCACTTTTGCCTACGTTCTTAAAAAGTTCTCAGTATCTGTGCTTACCATGTCCTGCTAAACAAACCCCTCTCATCTCACCGATGGTGTCTTGTATACTCTGTTTAACTCTCCTGTGTTTATTTTGCCTGCTTCCTTCCTGCAGGGCACTCCAAGTACATATATATGAAATGATTCAACAATGGCTTTTGAAGTTAGGCAACGAAATCACCAATGGTCACACTGAACTTCTTCACCAAGTATGTATTCGTATGGCTTTGCAGGGGTCTATTTTTGCTTTGGTTGGGGATTTTCTTCAAGGAAGAACAAGGCCCAAATGAAGCAAGGCAGTGGGAAGAACAAAATGAAAACTTATCGTAGTAATAATTCAAATGATTTTTAATGAAAAATAAAAAGAAGTTTAGCAGAGTGGGTATCCCATCATAAGACTCAACATTTGTCTTATGACATGAGGAAGAACATTCCAGAACTGTTAGTATCTCAAGGCATTGCTACAGCAAGCCTCTCCACAGAGTGCTCGGTTTGCCATTATTGAGATCCATGGACCCACACACTTGCTTTCTTTTGTGTTCTAGAATTCATTCTCTGTCCCAGGAACACTTGGAAATGCCCTCGTGCTCTTCTTTATCAACACTGATTCTGTAGTGTAGCTAGTCCATGGAGGGAGTGTGAGGAGGGAGATGCTTCTGGAAAGCCTGTCTTTCTGCCCAACAACCAGGCCTTTCACTTCCTAACCCATTTCCCACCAATAGTTTCTGCTGGTTTCTCTTTGCCCTTTGTTCCATTTGCTCTGTGCTATTTGTCTGTCTGAAACATTGGTTGGTAAACTTTTATTTTTTGCCCGTGAGTATGGTGTGCGTGCCTGTGTGTATGCATGTTTGCAAGTGTATGGGTGAGCATATGTGTGGAGGCTACAAGTTGATGCTATGTGTCTTCCTTACTCTTTATTTGCTGAAGAGGGTTCTTTCACAGAACCAGGGCTCACAGATTCAGGCACCAACTCAGCTAGTCTAGCTAGCCAGCCAGTGTGCCCGGGATCCCTTTCTACCTTCTGCGCACTGGGGCACAGGCAGGCCATATGCCTCCCCAGGTTTTACCTGGGGCTTCTAACCTCATCCTCAGGCTTGTGAAGTAAGAGCTCTGAGAAAAAAATTGAGGAAGAAATTATTTCTAACTTATTTCTAATTTGCACATCAGAATTATGACCGTTTTCTATGTTATAAAATACATGCAAAAATCAACAGAGATTTTAAAAAATAAACAAACCAACAAGTATTCTAAAATAACTCTGAAATAGTTCAAAATATGGAAGTGACCAAACAGTTCCTCCAGCCCTGCTTCTTAAATGCAGGCTGGTGTCCACCCATAAAGCTCTTGTAGGTCTCTTCAAAGCTCAGCTTACTTTGATGATGTGACGCTATGGTCACAGAGAGACCCAGATCCGAAGTGAAGCTCATCACTAGCTGGGTTTGTTACACGGTGGCATGCATTTTTGAGTCTGTAAATTATGCAGTGGGTTCTTTTTAATCAACTAGTAAAACTTTCCACCAGCTTCAATGTACATTAGTTGTTCTTGAAAACAGTAGCCAGAGTAGTATTTCTATATTTTAAGACAGCTTCTCAGTTCATTCTGGAGCAGATTGGAAATTTACTTTCAGGCTTACATGTAAAGGAGCAATCCAATGGGACTGTGTGGTGGCATGCACCTGGACTCCCAGCACTTAGGACACTCAGGCAGGGAGATGATCTCTGTCAGTTTGCAGCCAGCCTGTGCTACGTAGGGGGTTTAGTTCCAGGAAAGCCTGGTCTACAAAGTAAGACCTTGTATCAACACGCACACGCACACATGCACGTACACAATGAGTAACAATGGCCTATGGTCTACAATCACTTTCAACAACCGAGTCACACCACGATGGAGCAGCAAACAGCTGTGGATTTATAAAACGGCCTCCCTTTGGTATATTTCATTTACTCGTTATTTACCTCTTCTCTCTCTTCTTTCTCTCCCCTCCCCTCCTCTCTTCTTTCACTCCCTCCTGTTTTGTTTTTCCATGCTGGGAACTAAACCAGGACCTTGTATGTGCCAGGGCATATTCTACCAATGAGCTATACACCAAACTGCCACTTATATCCTGAAAAGGAAAGTTAAGTATCCTTTTATTTTTTTATTTTTTTAGCATAGAATAGAGTTTATTCAGAGCATGGGGAGGGGAGCCAGGAGGGTAGTAGAGGCAGGGAGAGAGAGGAGAGAGAGAGAGAGAGAGAGAGAGAGAGAAAGAGAGAGAGAGAAAAGTGGAGGCTGGCCATGACCACATGGAAAGAGGGGGAAGGGAAGGGGGGAGGGGCAAGGGGACAGAGGGAAGCTAGATGCAAGAGAGTGAGAGAGCAAGAGGGTAAGAGGCAAGTATCCTTTTAAAAGTGAGTTAATTAACTGTTACTATTTTGAGACAAGGTCTCATTACATAGCCCAGGCTGGCCTTGAATTCATTGTGTAGCCCAGGTTGACCTCTAACTCCTGATCCTCCTATAATCTTCAGAATGTTGTGGTTTCAGGCCTTCCCATCCATCCTGCTTTGTTTGTTTGTTTATATGGGCTAGGGAGTCACTGAGTAGTCACTTGTCCTTAAAGAGACTAGTAAAGCTGAGCAGTTGGTTCATAAAACAAAAACTCTCCACAGTAACTTCTGTCTTGAGATCCTGAATTAGAATCCAGCCAATCTGTTTTAGTGCAAAAATGATGATACTCATTTTCTATTTGTTAAAAATTCTGGGAATAAGTGATAATCTTTTGCTTTTTGTTTTAACTTTAACTCTACCTATGATAATTGCACAACCTTGAATCTGCCACTTCCCCTCGGTCATATCACTTTGAACTGACGAGAACAGCATCTGTTTATGTTGCCTTCATAGGGAGGCAGAGATGGGCTGACACTTTAGGTCAGCAAAAAATGTGATTTCAGTGACAGGATAGTCTAGGCCATCGGATGTGACAGAGCTGCTACTGGCTTTTACCTCTGAGAAGTTGGGGGAGCAGCCGGAATGGGGGTGCAGGCTGTCCTTGATAACACAGTCTGGGCTGCCAAGTTCACACTGCACATAACAGATGTCCAGTCACTATTTCCTTCAGTTAAAGATTGGGGGTTAGTAGTCCTTTTGAGTTATTTGTAGAGCACTCAAATGCTTTGGGGACAATTTGGCAACTAGAACTCTAATGACTTAATGGCCCTTGGTCAAGATACAGAAGCAAAAAACAATCTAACACACAATAGTTGAGAAAAGAAAAATAGGATTACAGTAGCTAAGAAATTACCAGATTTCTTTAAGAATTATGGGTTGCTGAAAGTTGGACATGGGTATAATCTCCCTATTTTTTAAAAGTCTTCTCTTCATGTGTATGTGCATGTTGTGTGTATACGTATGCAGGTGCATTCGAGCATGCTTGTGACGGCTTGAGACTGATGTCAGATAGCTTCCTCAGTGGCTCTTCTCCCTTATCATGGAGGCAAGGTCTCCTAACCAAACTCGGAGCTCACCTGTATGGCTAGTCTTGCTAGCCAACTTGCTTTGGGGGTCCCCTGCCTCTGCCCTCCAGGACTGGAATTACAGGCATGCAGGCATGCCCACCCAACATGTGTTTGAAGTCTCTGGCTTACAAGTTCCGTAAAGGCTGAACCATCTTTCTCAGCCCCCTTTAATTTAAATGTGATATAATGTTCTAAAAGGGTTGCTTGGATTGTAATCATTTTCACAGATGGATGAATTACATATAGCTATGATCCGGTGGATGGTAAATTTGCTGACCGTAATGCTTCCTGATTTTACTGACCAAGACAATCCCTCAAAGATGAAGGAGCACAACTCAGAGATCTCTGAGGAGCGTGAAATAGGAGTGGCAGAATTAGAGATAAACGCAATTTCACTGGCCAAGCGGTTGGCACAATACTCCAGCTACTTGCACAGGTGACACCTTCTGGTTCCTGTATTGCTGTCCATTTGAAGGTTAATACATGTAAGGTAGGACAGATCAAAGTAACAACAGTAGAGGTTGAGACCTTGAAAAAACAAACCAGACTGAAGCAGGAAGGTTGTGAGTTCAAGGCCAGGCTGGCTATGTAACAAAATTCCTGTCTCAGAAAAAGAATGAAATCCTAGTTTAGGTTTTTCAACTTGTGTCAACACTGTGCCCAGTGGTAATACAGGATTCTTTTGGAAACAGTTTTGGCAGAGGAAGGATAGGAAATATGCTATGCAGAGCTGAGTATTGTTTTTTTTCTTTTGTTTTTTGTTTGTTTGTTTTTTTTGTTTTTGTTTTTCAAAACAGAGTTTCTCTGTGTAGCCCTGGCTGTCCTGGAACTCACTCTATAGACCAGGCTGGCCTCGAACTCAGAAATTTGCCTGCCTCTGCCTCCCAAGTGCTGGGATTAAAGACATGCGCCACCACGGCCTGGCCTGAGTGTTGGTTTTTTAAAAAGGACTGGCTTGCTTGCATAAATAAGATATGTCTTGCACTTTTATGTGTGCTGGGAAGCACTTAAGATGTTTGTAGTCTTGGGGCCTAGAAGATGGCTCAGTGGGTAATTCGGCTGCCATGTGAGTGTGAACACCCGAGTGCTAGCTCCAGCACCTACAGAAGAGGCAAGCATTATGTCTGTCCCTAGAACTGGAGGCTGGGAGAAGCAGAGAGAAGCAGATCCTTGGAGTTTGCTGGCCAGTCAGGATAGCCAAAACAGTAAGCTCCACACGGAGTAAGAGACTGTCGCAAAAGATAAAATAGAACACAGTAGTAGAAGGCTCCTGATGACAGCTCCTGGCTTAACACCCCCCGCCACACACACACACACACACACACACACACACACAAAACACACAAACACACACACACGGGGTGGGGGAGGGAGAGGGAGAGGGAGAGAGAGCAGAATAAAGCAAGATGCTTCTAATTCCATGTAAAATTGAATGTATACAATTAAAATTGAATTTGTGTGTTTCACTAAATACTAACCGTTATCTTTTATAAAGCTGAAAAAACAAAAAAGCAAAACACCTGAGCTGGGTGGGTGGCTTACACCTTTAATTCCAGTGCTCAAAGAGGCAGGGTGAGGCAGATCTCTGGTCTAATAGTTAGTTCTAGGACAGCTAGATCTATATGGAGAGGGACCTTGTCAAACAAACAAACAAACAAAAAACAAACAAACAAAACAACAAAAACCATCACCAGCAGCAGCACTAACAAAAACCCACCCCCAAACCAAAGCACAGAGACAACAATAAAAATCTGGATCTGGTGATGCGGGAGGAGCAGGAGCTCAGGGCTGAGATCAGTTTGACTCGCATGAAATACTGTTTCAAAAACAAAAAACCAAGAATCTGAAAAGTTAGGAGATTTGCAAAATTAGAAGATTCCCATCAAGCAAAGATTAGACATGAAGACTGTAACCTGTGCTTTAAACCGAGAGTTGCATGTGGTTACTTTTAGTTTGGGAAGTAGCACATAAAATCAAGCTGAATTTGCCCTTCAGTTCTCAAGTTTACAAATGTTCAGTGGTGAAAGGAATGGATCAGGAATGCCACAGGGTGGGAAATTTAGCAAGCAGAACTTACTGTCCCACGGAAGCAGTGCAATGATTACTGTGGTAAATTATCATGGTTAATGGTGTCTGGATTTTAAGCACTTAAAGGATCAGTAATGAGTAGAGCATGCTAGTAATTAATATTAGTCAGCTTCTCATTGCTATAATGAAATACCTGAGATAATTAATTTATAAAGGGAAAAGTTTTGCTTTAGCTTCCAGTTTGAAGTGTCCCTGTCTATGAGCCTGAAGCCGGGAGGCATAGCATCACTTCAGGAGCCTATGAGAGAACAACTTCCTCACTTTATAGCAAGGAAGCACATGGGAAGAGATTGGGATAACACAGGCCGTTCTGTGGGCACACCTCCATGGGCAGAGACCTAAAGGCCTCCACCAGCCCCTCCTCTGGCAGCGTTCAAAATCTCCCAATAGTGCCATCTTGGGAGGAGAAGACCAAGTCTGCAGCATGTGACCCTTTGGGAATTACAGTTTTCCAAATCACAGTACAGAGCTTATGTGAACTCAGTGCCACTGTCTCATCGGTCTCTGTGTGTCTGTGTGTCTGTCTGTCTGTCTGTATCCAGTTGCTGCATAGGCATAGTAAGAGCGATGGCCCTGAGTAGAGCTGCCCACTTACAGAAGAACCCTGCTAAGGACCGTCAGGAGCTCGAGAGGATGAATGTAAGAACTTTTTGTCTTGTTTTGTTGTTAGCAGATTTTCCAGACCTAATTAAATCAAAACACACTGTAAATATTTGAATTAAATAATTTTATAGTTCTAAAATATTCATGCAGTCATTAAAACATTTATTATAATAAAGTGGTGTGTAGGCATAACTTTTTTGCAACCTACTTTTAATAAGGGTTCAACCTCTCCTCTAACCCACCACCCAGCAGAGGTAGTGGACAAGGAAAGTTATTAGGCGGTGGGGGACGTGGACCTGTTCAGCAACAGTTCTTGGCGGTGAGATTGATCTTCTTTCTTAGCAATTCAGTCCCACAGCAAACACCAGACACGACTTAGCAGCTGCAGACCAGTGCACTAGGCAGGCAGACATAAGGCAAGAACCAGCAGCTTTAGTTCAACCCTGAAAAAACCATCTGAGGCAAGGATGCAGAAGTAGCAAGCTGCCTCAGGAACTTGAGCAGCAATTCTTTGGCAAGTTTCTCTCAATGGCAGCATTACCACAAGTTGAAATCAACAATGCTATGTAAGGTGAACCAATACACGTATGTCATTAACGAAGAATAATGAGACAGAGCAAACCAAACCAGTGCTCAGTGCCCATCCCCCACTGTCTGTGGGTCACATTTATACTCCTTCATCAAGCGTCCTTTCACGTGTTGCTATATCAAAACATCCTTTCACCTGTGTCTGCTTCAGAAAAACAGTCTTTCTTGTGTCTACTCCAGCAAAAAATCCGTTCACCTGTGTGTCCCAGAAAAATATCATTTGATATAACTAACTTTCCAAAGAAACCAGAAGTTTCCACTTTAGTGGTGAATATATTTAACACTCTCACAGTTTACACTTCTTGGTGATCTCTCCTCTTGGCCTCGTTTTTATCCCCAGGGAATATTTGAACCACTTTCTGATATTGACAATTATTTTTAATTTTCTTGAACCTATAAAGATGGAATTTTATAGAATCAGGGATATTTTGGGTTAAAAAATATTTTAGTATTTCTATATCCCTGTCTTTGTGTGCACATACATGTGGGTATCCTCCAAGGCCAGAAGAAGGTGTTTCATCCCTTGGATCTGGAGTTACAGACGGTTGTGAGCTGAGTGACAGGAGTTACGGGAGGACGGAGATCATGTCCTCTATAGGAGCATCAGCTGCCCGCACCAATGTGCTTCCGGCCTAGCCCCAGGCCTGACTTTTTTGAATAAGTAGTTAATATGAGATTTCACTCATATTGCTGATTGTATCAAAAGCCTGTGCTTTTTAGTGATGAGTAGCTGTCGTACTCATTTGTCATGAGTGTGATTTGAGACGAGGAAATATTTTGGCTCATAATTTCAGTCAGTGATCAGCTGGCTCTATTGCTTTGGATCTGCACTGAGGCGGGGCATTGTGGCAGAGGGGATGTGGTGGATAAGAGATGTTCACCTAATGGCAACTAGGAAGCAGAAAGAGGCAGAAGAAGGGGCTAGGGACTGGACTTACTCTTCAAAGACAGAACCCCCACATTCTCCAGCCATATGCCACCTTCTATTAGCATTTCTATTCCTCACAAACTTCTCAATGGACTGACCCATCCATGAAGCTGGTACCCTCATGATAGACCTCTCAATAGCACCATAAGGCAAAGAGCAACACAATTATTTTACTATATGGTTCTCTCTCTCTCTCTCTTTCTCTCTCTCTCTGTCTCTCTCTCTCAATGGACACCTAAGTTGTTTCTAACTTTAATTATTATAGGCAAAGCTTCAATGTACTTTAATGCCCTAATCATTGAACAGACATTTACTTTTTTCTGAAGAAAGACCCCAGACTCCATTAGTATACAAAAGCAAAGAGTGTTTATTCAGCTGAATTTTCTGCATGCAAGGGTCTCCCCATTCAGGAATGGAGACCTCTGGTGGACTCACAGGCCCAACTCTTATCATCAGTTAGGGAAATTCCAGGGAGGGGTACATGCCCTTTTACCTTGATTGTTACCTCAATCTCTAGGATTCTGATTGGTTCTGTAATTGGTTAAGTTCTGGAAACTTCCCAGGGGGTTGCTTATTCATTCTAGCTACCTATTCTTACTTCAGGCCAGATGACAAGATGTTCTTGGATTGGCTGCCTGTGGCTGTGGTTGTCTGATCATAGGTTCCTAGATTCAGGCTCTCATTTCTGGGAAACAGAAACTTAGGCCTAACTAAGTCTCCCAAACTGTCAGTGTGCAGCCTGTCATGGAGTCAGCCTAGCTCTGACTAACTCAGTCCTCTATCAGCAATAAATAACAATCCTTTGTTTCACATCCTCACTGATAGTTGATATAGCCCATATTTTAAATTATGAACATTCCAATAGGTGGGTAGTAATAGGTTATCATAGTTATTTGCATTTCCTTTGTGACTGATGATGTTGAATTTCTTTTCTTGTGCTTATTCTTTTTTCTTTCTTTCTTTCTTTTTTAAAGATTTATTCATTTTATGTATGTGAGTGCACTGTTGCTGTCTTCAGACACACCAGAAGAGGGCATCGGATCTCATTACAGATGGTCATGAGCCACCATGTAGTTGCTGGGAATTGAACTCAGGACCTCTAGAAGAGCAGAGTGTGCTCTTAACCACTGAGCCATCTCTCCAGCCTGTGCTTATTCTTTATACACATGGTGTCTTTGGTGAAAGTCTGTCTAAATCATTGGCCCATTAGTGTTGGCTTGTTTCCTTATTAAGTACTGGAAACTCTTTATATGGGCTGGATAATAAATCTTATGTCCTATGTATTATTTAAAAAGATGTTTCTTCCAGCTTGTGATGTTTCTTGTCTTAATAGGACTTTGAGGGCTGGGGGGATGGCTCAGCAGGTAAAGCACTTGCTTGCCCATGCCTGAGAACTGGTATTCAGATCTCTAGAACCCATGTAAATATCAGGTGTGTATGGCAGCCTGCCAGTAATCCCAGAGCTGAGAAGGCAGAAACAGAAGATCCCCAGATCAAGCTGGTTAGTTAGACCAGTAGACTCTTCCTCAGTGTGTAAAAGTTGTCAAGGACAACACCAGATATCAACCTCTGTACTCCACATACATTCACACATAACCCTCCCAAACACATGTCCAAACACATGAGAACACATTCATAGACATGCATGTCATACATACATATACATACAAAAGTGACCCCCCTCAAAAGGTACCTTGAGAGATAGGAGGTTTTTAACTTTGATGGTGATCTAGTGTAGTAGAAGAAATTATTTAAACCACCAGATTTGTTGCTGTAAAATCTCCTACCCCAGTGAGACCAGTAAAGGAAAACACAACTCAATAATTATGGTATAAATAGCACACCTAAATTGGGCAGATTTACCACTACACCACTCTAATCCCCGGCTATGAGATCCCTTATAACTTGCGGTTTATCCAGGCCGCGTGGTTGTCCTTCCGGGTCCAGCTCCTCCGTAGTCGGCTTCCTTCTACCGCCAGCTTCCTTCTGCTTCGACTTCTACCTCTGCCTGCTCCTTCTGCCTCTCTGGTTCTGCTTCTGCTTCTTTTTATATTGAATTCTTCTCACTGTCTCCTCCCCTAAGCCTTTTTCTCTGCCTCCCCTTCTACTGCCCAATCTCTGGCTCTAGCCTTTATTTTACAAGTTTTAATTGGACAGAAGGTTCACAAGACGTCATCTGTGTACAGATTCAATCCTCCTCTGCAGCCCCTCCCAGGAAAGTGAAACTAGGATCAAAATACAAGGCTGGGGCTATCCACTGGGAACTAGGATCAAAATAAGGGGCTGAGGTTATCCACAAGAATCTAGCTTTTGTTTTATGAATCTTGCTTTTTGTGTTACCTTAAAGGAAAAGTTTTGCCTAACAGCAGAATAAAGATTTTTCTCTCATGTTGTCTTCTAGATGTTAAATAGTTTTAGGCTCTATTCTTAGGTTTATTATCTACTTTGAGTTAGTTTTTTTTTTTTTTTTTAAATCTGTGTTGCTAGGTATGGCTCTTTTTTTGGCATCTATGTATCTGATTATTGTGTGGCCCTCTGTTAAAAAAGACTGTCATTTATCAAGAGGCCTTGCCATCTTTGCTGAAACATCTATTGAACATGTATGTATTGTATTGCAGATCTATTGGTCAACATGATCACTGTTACCAATCTTCATGATTTTTATCAAAATCTCATAGTGGAAATCCTCAAAATTTGTTTTTAAAGGTTATACCAGATCTTTTGTTTTACCACATGAAACTTTAGCTTACCAATCTCTTCAAAAGGTGTTGAGTTTTTAAAGTTTAGATTACATTTTAACTATTGATCAGTGGGTGGAGAGTTGGCCCCCTAACCACCTTGTGTCTTTGGATCTGTTAATACAGTATGTATCTTCATTTGTTTTGTTTTATTGAAACTGTGGCTTTCAGCAAATAGTTCTTATTCTCACCAAACATATCCCTATTTTATTTTGGTGTTACTATAAATCTTCAGTATTTTATACTGAGAATCAAATGAATATTTGGTTGGTACAAATATATATATACAGTGCTTAGGAAAGAGTTTAATATAGAACTAAAAAACATAAATGAGTTTACTACTTCTATTTGTTTCCTGAGGAGACATAACACAAACATATCTATTTACTCCAGATAGGGAGCCCATGACAGACCAAAGTAATAATTATAACAATGTTCAAGTTGGTGAATCAATGAGTTTTACTGGGGCTACTCATAGGAATACGAATGAGAGGTTACTTACAGGAAGAGAAATCACTCAAGGACAGCTGCATCACCAAAGCCCACTCCAGCATAGTTGGCAGCTCCCAAAGCTGGGAACCCAGATCACACTATATGACCTACACACCGGTCCCAACTGGTTCAGTCCTTTCCAGGTGGTTCAGTTGATCTGAGCCTTTTCCAGGCAAATTAATTAGTCTCTGCTACTGGACTTGTCTGAAAGTAACTCTCAACAGGTTTTACTAAGTATATACTCTTGGGGAGAAAGGGAAGAAGTCTAGTGAATGTGGTCAGTTTCAAGGACTCCCTGAAGCTACTTTGAGTTATCTCCTGTTTCAATCTTAGAGGAAACTCTCACACAACACTTTTGTTATTAACAAACAATCATATTGACATGGTCAGTTTCATAAAATGTATTGGGACAGATCATTTAAGTGTTAGTAAATCCAAGAATTCTGTATCTGGTTTTATAGTTCCTCACCACACTTAACCTATTACAGCCCAAATCACAAACCCTGTCAGTGAGGCATGGTGTGATTAGGCCTACGTTTATAGTAAGACACTTCTGTGCAGGTCTTTGAACTGAACACAAAGGAGTTATAGAGGAATTGTGCTGAGCAGCCCAGTGGGAATCATTGAGTCAGCATAGTTAGTTTTTTCCCTTGTATAGTAATTATGCTATATCTCTTCCCAGAGAGAATGTTATGATTGGATCAGCACATGTTCATACCTCATTTCTGATGTCAAAGGCAGGAAAATACGATTACTGTCATATGAGGAAGCAGAGAAGCTGATTGGAGAAGAGGTATTTGCTACATGCTGGTATCATTTGGTTTGTAAGGAAATGAATGGAACAGTCATTAGTAAGGTCATACTCAGGTTCTTCCTGCATCTCAGGGTACGTAAGTTGCAGCATCTTTCTGAAATTGCTGTTCTACATCCTCACTATAGACTGCCGGAAGAGAATTCGTCTCTGATCTAGAGTGTCAGCAGCTCTTCTTCCTCCCGCCAAGGAAGACTCCCCCGCCCCACCCCACCCCCACCCCTCATGAAACAAGGTCTCATTCTGTAGCTCTGGCTAGCCTGGAACTCCCACCAGCCTCTGCCTCCTGAATGCTGGGATCAAAGGCATGTGCTTTGAATCTGGCTTGAATCTACTTCTTAAGGGAAAATGGCTTTCAGATGGGAGTTCCTTGAGGTTCCTGTGGTCACCAGGGTTATGTCCCCTTTTGAGTATATCGTCTGTGGAATATCCACTTTTGTATCTCTAACATCTTTTCAGTGGCTTCATCTTACCTATCGGAAAATACTTTATAAACATGGTAATTTCTCCCATTCTAAAAAATATGTCCTCTGATATTTTTTTACCTCATTTTTCTCTATTCTTCCATCATAAACTTTTTTAAGGCACTGATCTTACCCAGGTCTTAATGAATGCTGAGCAACCTCTGAGTCATAGCCCCTGACCCACATGGGTTCTGTTAAAATTCTAACGCTTCTGTGAGTCACTAGTAACTTTATTGTCTGCTCTAGAATGTTCAGTTCCCCATTTAACCTGGCTTCCCTTTAGCATTTGACTCTTTTAACTCTTCATTGCTTTGGTAAACTCTCCTTACAAGACAAAGTTCCTGGATTTCATCCTCTTTGGTTTATTTCCCCTTGTTTTTGTCATCTACTGCTGCCTGCGTGTGACATATTGAGACTCTGTCCTTAGGGTGCACTCAATACCTTTTTTACATCTCTACATGGTATTGTATTCATCCAGTTTCTTGTATGTTGAGATGGAGTCTCTTGTAGCCCAGACTGGCTTGAACTGTTCAGGATAGGCTCCTCTTGGCCTTGAACTTGTGACAATCTTTCTTCATCCGCTTCTTAAGTACTGGGATTACAGGTGTAAGCCATTAATCCTGGCCTATCCTGTGTTTTCAACTACCACCTACTTACCAGTGAGTCCAGATCAGTACTCACTGATTATTTCATGATAGTCCTTCAGTCTCTGACTGACTGGCATTTACCTCTGGTAAAATCTGAAGAAGCTCCTGTTATGACAGCTGCACCCACAGTATGATCTGATGACATGCATGTCAATGCCCCTGGGTCTGAGAGGAAGATGTCTCTGTGCAAACATTTTTAAGACTTTATACATAGACTTTTAAAAAGTTGTGCATCTTCAACAAAACCTTTTCTAGGTTGACCAGATTGTGACCAGAATTATTTCGAAATTACCACTGAAAGAGTTCATTGACATTATAAATCTTAAACTGCAGTATAATACTAGAAACTTGCTAAAGTAGCATAGTCATGATTGTGGTTACAAACTTTACTAGGGGAACCATTTAAGTATACAGAATCAGTTGGGTATGGAGACAAACATCTTCCTCCCAGTCCTTGGGAGGAAGAGGCAGGATGATAGGAGTCAAGGTCATCTTTGGTTACACAGCAAGTTCTAGGCCAACCTGTACTACAAAATACCTTATATCAAATAAGCAATCAACACATAAAGTTTTTTTTAGAAAGTATATGTAACTCTAGAGACATGAGGGCAGAGAAAACCTTACAGGTGATTTAACTCAACCTGACAGGAATTTGAGCATGTAGCACACATGATCACTGTGCTCAGGTTTGAATATCTGATGACAGAGATGCTTTCAAAAACAATCCATGTGGTTTTGATAAGCAGTTGAGCGCTGAACATTAGTCTTTCTACTGAGATGAATGTGCTGTGTCTCCCTGTATCTTTTCCTAGCAACTGCTGATAATTCCTTTTTTTTTTAACATCTTAATTCAATGTTTAAGTTAATATCTTTGACATTATAAAATTTCCAATACTTGGTAATATTCAATCAAAGTCTATTTCTGGATTTTTCTTTAATCTGTTTATTCATGAACCATTACAACATATTTTCTTTTTAAGATTTATGTCTATTTCACTTGGGTGCTAAAAACTGACTTCTGGGTCCTGTTTATGTATCCAGTCTGTTAGTCTACATCTTTTTATTGGGGAATTGAGTCCATTGATGTTAAGAGATATTAAGAGAAAGTGATTGTTGCTTCCTGTTATTTTTGTTATTAGAGGTGGAATTATCTTTGTGTGGCTATCTTCTTTTGGATTTGTTGGAAGAGGATTACTTTCTTGCTCTTTCTAGGGTATAATTTCCCTCCTTGTATTGAAGCTTTCTCACTAATATCCTTTGTAATGCTGGGTTTATGGAAAGATACTGTGTAAATTTGGTTTTGTCATGGAATATCTTGGTTTCTCCATCTATGGTAACTGAGAGTTTTGCTGGGTATAGTAGCCTGGGCTGGCATTTGTGTTCTCTTAGGGTCTGTATGACATCTGTCCAGGATCTTCTCGCTTTTATAGTATCTGGTGAGAAGTCTGGTGTAATTCTGATAGGTTTGCCTTTATATGTTACTTGGCCTTTTTCCCTTACTGCATTTAATATTCTTTCTTTGTTTTGTACATTTGGTGTTTGATTATTATGTGACGGGAGGTATTTCTTTTCTGGTCTAGTCTATTTGGCGTTCTGTAGGCTTCTTGTATGTTTATGGGCTTCTCGTTCTTTAGGTTAGGGAAGTTTTCTTCTATAATTTTGTTGAAGATATTTACTGGCCCTTTAAGTTGGCAGTCTTCACTCTCATCTGTACCTATTATCCTTAGGTTTGGTCTTCTCATTGTGTCCGGATTTCCTGGATGTTTTATGTTAAGAACTTTTTGCATTTTGCGTTTTCTTTGACAGTTGTGTCAATATTTTCTATGGTATCTTCTGCACCTGAGATTCTCTCTTCTATCTCTTGTATTCTGTTGATGATGCTTGCATCTATGACTCCTGATTTTTTTTTCCTATGTTTTGTATCTCCAGGGTAGTCTCCCTTTGTGATTTCTTTATTATTTCTACTTCCATTTTTATGTCCTGGATGGTTTTGATCAATTCCTCCACCTGTTTGTTGTGTTCTCTTGTAATTCTTTAAGGGATTTTTGTGTTTCCTCTTTAAGGGCTTCTACCTGTTTACCTGTGTTCTCAATTTCTTTGAGAGTGTTATTTATGTCCTTCTTAAAGTCCTCTATCATCATCATTAGAAGTGATTTTAAATCTGAGTCTTGCTTTCCTGGTGATATGGGGAATTCAGGACTTTCTAGTGTGGGAGAACTAGGTTCTGATGATGCCAAGTACCCTGGGTTGTTGATCCTTATGTTCTTGTGCTTGCTTTTTACCATCTGGATCTCCTTAGTGCTATCTACCTTGTCTCTTACTGGAGCCTGTCTTTCCTATTATCTTGGTTGTGTCAGAACTGTGTGGGGTGGGTGTTACAACTGGGGTTAGAGCTGGGGCCCAAAATCTGCTCAGTGCTTGGGCCCAGACCTAGAAGGAACCAGTGCTCTGGGCCAGGAGTGAATTCCTCCCGTTTGTGTTCTTATTCATAGCAGAATACTCATTTGTACGATTAGTGCTCATTTACTATGAAACTGCTAATATTTGCATACATGAACTACATTATGTAAATACATTTTATAATACTGTTGTTAAATTGCACAGGAAGCTACAAAACTTTATTTTGACCCAGAAAAACCTCCTATTAGTGATGATACCGATTGATATTGACTTTAAGAAGCCTGAGGTTTTCAAGAAAAGGAAGCACCACCACCACCATCACCACCTGCAGCAGCAGCAACAGCAGCAGCAGAAGCAACAGAAGCAGTAGCAGCAGAAGCAGCAGAAGAAGCAACAGAAGCAGTAGCAACAGCAGCAGAAGCAGCAGCAGAAGCAACAGAAGCAGCACCAGCAGTAGCAGCAGCAGAAACAGTGGAAGCAGAAGTCACAACAGAACAGGTAAGATTATTTTCTGGTCATAGTGATGGGTGCCTATAATCTCAGCTACCTGGGAGGTTGACACAGAACTCTCTTAAGTCTAGAAATTCACAACTAGGCAACACAGTGAGAACAAAACAAAATAAAACAATCAAAAAACCCAAGAAGACAAATAAAAATGATGCATGATTATTTAGCATTAGTTTCTCCCTTCTTTTGTCTTTCAAAAGTTTTCTAAGTGATAACAGAAATAGAAGATGGAAGTAGGTCTGTTGGAGTGAACGCTTCAACCTCTTTTCCCCATGCAGGTGTACTCATCCTTCCAGCTGTAGCCACAGCTGCAGGTGTACTCATCCTTCCAGCTGTAGCCACAGCTGCAGGTGTACTCATCCTTCCAAGTGTAGCCACAGCTGCAGGTGTACTCATCCTTCCAGCTGTAGCCACAGCTGCAGGTGTACTCATCCTTCCAAGTGTAGCCACAGCTGCAGGTGTACTCATCCTTTCAGCTGTAGCCACAGCTGCAGGTGTACTCATCCTTCCAGCTGTAGCCACACCTGCAGGTGTACTCATCCTTCCAAGTGTAGCCACAGCTGCAGGTATACTCATCCTTCCAGCTGTAGCCACAGCTGCAGGTGTACTCATCCTTCCAAGTGTAGCCACAGCTGCAGGTGTACTCATCCTTTCAGCTGTAGCCACAGCTGCAGGTGTACTCATCCTTCCAGCTGTAGCCACACCTGCAGATGTACTCATTCTTCCAAGTGTAGCCACACCTGCAGGTGTACTCATCCTTCCAAGTGTAGCCACACCTGCAGGTGTACTCATCCTTCCAAGTGTAGCCACAGCTGCAGGTGTACTCATCCTTCCAGCTGTAGGCACAGCTGCAGGTGTACTCATCCTTCCAGCTGTAGGCACAGCTGCAGGTGTACTCATCCTTCCAGCTGTAGGCACAGCTGCAGGTGTACTCATCCTTCCAGCTGTAACCACACTTGCAGATGCACTCAGCCTTGTGACTTTTTTTCTAAACCCAAATATACCTCGTTAGCTTCATTCATTCACCTTTTACTAACAACCACACAGTCTAACCGACACCCTGCTGTTGCTTTTTTCTCCCTTTATTATTAGATTTTCCAAAAGGAAGTTTAGGTCCTTTATATAACTTACCTGTATAAAGGACATGCCAGCCTATAAAAAGGACTTATATAGGTGTGGCCCAGATTAGAGGTGGATCTTTCCACCTCAGAAGATCTGGATTAAAACTGGGTTTTCCCACTTGAAATGATTTAATTTAAAAAATCCATCACAGGTGCACCCAGCTGCTTTTGAGTATTAGTTAGTTCCTAGTGTCCAGATGCAGTCAAGCTGACAACCAACAGTAGCTCTCCCAGTTTTAGAGGTCTGGGATGAATCCCCTCGGTTTACTCATAATTGTTTCCTCCTGTCCCCAGTCCTCCATCCCCATCTTTGTAAGTGTTTGGAGCACACCTTCAAACACTGCTGGATGGAGACAAATGGGAAACTAAAGTTTCCAACGGGCTCTGGGTGACTTGCTGTGCTGTGTTACACTGGCTGGCTAACAGGTCCTTGGTTTTCCTGTACTCTAGGAGCCTTTGCCATCTACAAACGAGAAAATCATTCGATACATTAAGAAAGATGAAAATATTCATTGCAAACCTCTGTTTGAAGAAGGCATATTTTTATCCTGGGTATGTAATTTAAACCCAACTAGGAAATCTAAAACTTCTTAATATTCTTAGAAAACAATATGGGTCTAACGTAGCTTTTAAGCATGCCTCTCAGGTGACTTCTAGTTAATGTATTTTGCAGATTTTTTTTCTTCTTCCAGCACTGTCTTTAGAGGACTCTACTTTTTCCATTTTGACTTAAGAAAAAAAAAAAAATCCAAGACCAAAAACAAAACCTTCTCATTCTCTTTCTTCTATGTCTCCATAGAAACTCACTCTAGGGCCATGGTAGACTTTCTTCTGTGTCTCTGTAGAAACTCACTCTAGGGCCATGGTAGACTTTCTTCTGTGTCTCTGTAGAAACTCACTCTAGGGCCATGGTAGACTTTCTTCTGTGTCTCTGTAGAAAGCTCACTCTAGGACCATGGTAGACTTTCTTCTGTGTCTCTGTAGAAAGCTCACTCTAGGACCATGGTAGACTTTCTTCTGTGTCTCTGTAGAAAGCTCACTCTAGGGCCATGGTAGACTTTCTTCTGTGTCTCTGTAGAAAGCTCACTCTAGGGCCATGGTAGACTTTCTTCTGTGTCTCTGTAGAAACTCACTCTAGGGCCATGGTAGACTTTCTTCTGTGTCTCAGTAGAAAGCTCACTCTAGGGCCATGGTAGACTTTCTTCTGTGTCTTAAGGCAAGTTCTTTGAAAAGAAAATGCAAAGCTGCCAGGCCCAGCCAACAGAGTTCTTTCTTGAACTTGTTTCCCTGAAGTAAAAACCCTGCTGTTCCATCTAGAGGAGGGATTGGGATTGGGCTTTGGAGGCAGGCAGGAAGCAGAGGGGAGCTAAGCCTGTAGTGTAGCTTATGGGGGCAAAAGTGAGGACCACTGACCTGAGGCTCACTGCTCTGGGATGCAACCTGTGTTAGTCAGCTTCCTATCCCCGTGACACAGTGCCCAAGAAAGCCAGCCAAAAGGAAGAAAGAGTCCTTGTGCTCCAGGCTTCAGCCGACCTCCATCCCTGGCTCCAATGTGCCAGTGCTTCAGTGAGCAAACCAGTTTGGCAGAGAGCATGTGCTGGAGCAGGGCTGCCTCCTCAGTGGTGGGAAACTCGAGAGGGAGAGAGGAGGGTATGAAGGACATAGGAAGAGGGAGAGAAGGAAGAGAGGAAAAGTGGAGAGAGAGGAAAGAAGAGGAGGTGAGAGGAAGGGAAGGGTGAGGGAGAGAAAAGGGAAAGGGGGCCAAAATACACCCTTCAAGGCCGGTCACAAGTGACCCAACTCCCAAAATCTCCATTATGTCCCATATTGCCACAAGCTGGACCAGGTGCTTAGCATATGGCCGTGGGGGACATTTCAGATCCAATAAGCAATACTGACTTGCCTCTCCTCCCTGGGAAAGGCTTCATTTTATTAACTCTGAAAATGTTTAGCATAGCAGCATTTTGGGTCCCTGTCTGGGATACAGTTATTACAATATCTCACTACAGAGCAAACAGCCCAGACTCTGAGATTTCAGACCAACTGGTAGAGATACAGAATGTTTCTCTACATTCATACAGGGACCACCAGAGGGCTATGCTGGGTCTTAATGAGATGGCTCAGCTGTATGAACAGGGCTTCCTGTAGCTCAACTATTCTAGCCAGCAAGCAACACATTAGA
Source organism: Mastomys natalensis (assembly GCA_021653895.1). NCBI lineage: Eukaryota > Metazoa > Chordata > Mammalia > Rodentia > Muridae > Mastomys > Mastomys natalensis. The sequence continues at coordinate 2,219,622 of JAJTUV010000222.1, read as the reverse complement.
AACAGGCTACAAAAAGGCCATCTTAAATTCTTGGGTCCTGACTGTCCACAAGGAATCACAGACATATCAGAAGATTTACCTGACCATATGTGAATACCCTTGGAAAGGCAAGCAGGAGACAGATTGGGGTTCTGCCATATTTTTAACCCAAGATTGGATATTCTTCCCTTACCTGTCATTTGAGCTGAAGGACTGGTCTGAATTTTCATACCATAATACTATGTATACCCCAGGTATAGTTGTTAAGAGCAGTGACTAATTTATCCATTTTATAACAACAATATGAAAGGGTCTTTAAAAGATAGCTTCAGGAAAAAATGTGTCAAAAGCAGATAGGGCACAAAATCTGGCAGGGAGTTTGGTGCTAAGAATGATATCTACAGACGGTGGGCCTGGATCTAGACCTTTTCAGAGGCACTTCTAGGCCAGAGAGGTTAGTCCCTTCCAAAGCCCCTAGGAAAGCTGAGAAGAGTGAGCCCCACATTCCAAAGGTAGAAGGTCCCAGCAAGAAACTAGCTTAAAGCTACAGCATGTGGGCGTAGGTAAGGAAAGGCCACATGCATTTTTACGAGCTGCCTCTGAGTTCATCTCTGTCACTCAGGCAGAAGAGTGTAATGAATACACTCCAGAAGGAGGTCATGAATAAAAATAAGGTGTGCCGGGCCGTAGTTGTGAACTCTTTGCTGCATACAAACCAGTGTACAGACCTACCCCCAATATTCTCTCTGCTTGGCAAGATTTACACCTTTAAGCAATTATGGCATTCCCTAAGGAATGTAAAACTCTTTCTGGATTTTGCAGTGTTTGCAGGAAGTGAAATTATTAACAGTGAATTATTAATAATTAACTGTGAATTGCTTCCTTTTTTTTTTTAATTCATTAGAGAAGAGACATGTTTACCCTTCTTACTTTTCAAGCACTTCCACATTTCTTTGTTACCTTTCCTCCCACCTTTTCTTCTCCACACTAATGTCTTTCCCATTTACCTGTATGTGATTAATTTGGAATCTACTGTGCTATCTGATCACAGGCAATGCCTATAGAGTCTTTGGTGTTTGGGTTGTGAGCAATCATCTACTAGATAAATATGAGCAACAGAAAAGGATATTCTAGACAATTCCTGAAGACATAGACCATTAATTGTTCTGTCACCTCTCACATTTTCTTTGTCAGAGAGAATCAGCTAGTCAAGGTGTATTGGAGCCAAAGTATCTTGAAATAATGAGTGTAATTGAACATATGCAGGAGAAGCTAATGTAAGTATAGATACCACAATGGTTAGAGGATAAAGACTGTTGGCCAGAAGCTTGGCCAAGCCATCCACACTTCTTAGCTTACGTCTGTCCTGCTTGTTTTGGTCTCGCTAGTGGGATGAATATCTGAAAATCATTGGCTAGAGGCAATAAACTGTACTGCTGTGGTAAGAAAATCTTTCCTTAGCCCACAGTGGAGATAGTAGCTGGTGCAGATATTTGTAATGTGTACATATGTCAGGAAGGGCATGTGGAGCCATCCAAGTCAGTGTATCTGTGGGAGATGACTCAAGGAAAAGAATGGAACTGGGAGAGAGTAATGTGCTTGAGAAAGAATGTTCTATAAACCAGAGTTGGGAGTACAATACAGTCAAGATGGCTGACAAGTATGAGAAGACTCTATCATATAAATATGACATGTACCCTACACTTAATGTTTGTTACATTTACTTTGTGTGCATGTATGTGTGTGTATGTGTATGTCTATGTATGTGTGTGTCTGTGTGTCTATGTATGTGTGTGTGTTTGTGTGTGTATATGTCTATGTGTGTGTCTATATATGTGTGTGTATTTGTGTGTGTATATGTATGTCTGTGTGTCTGTATTGGTATCTGTGTGTCTACATGTGTGTGTGTATCTGTGTGTCTATGTATGTGTGCATGTGTATATATATATATGTATTTATGTGCATGTATTTGTGTGTGTATGTATGTATGTATGTGTAGGTGTATGTATCTGTGTGTATGTATGTGTGTTTGTGTATATGTTTGTATGTATGTGTCTGTGTGTATGTGTGTATGTATGTGTCTGTGTGTATCTGTGTGTATGTGTGTATGTGTGTATCTGTGTATGTATATATGTTTGTGTGTATATGTGTGTATGTATATGTCTGTGCCTGTGTATCTGTATGTGTATCTGTGTGTGTGTTGTAAGTGGAGATCAAAGGATAGCTTCCAGAAGTCAGTTCTCTCTTCTGCCATGTGGGATTAACTCAAGGTTGTCAGGCTTGGCAGCAAGTCCTTAGGTCACTAAACCCTCTCACCAGTCCTACCATGTACTCTCATAAGTAGAAAGTATATCTCAAACTGGTTTTCTTGATTATAAATTCCAGTTTTAGAGGTGTTAGAAAAGAAGAGACATTATTGGGTTTAGTTTGTTGAGTTCTATTAATTATCTGAAGCTAAAATCAACTACTGATGAGGGTTCTCTGGCTATTGAATTCTCTGGGAATTTCAAATATACCAAAGTCAGTCTCACTTAGACATGAGAATGATGGTCTACTCCGCTGTGGTGTGGAGTAGCTCCTGGGCCTCATGACTCCATTTGCTGCTGCTGCTCTGCTCCCCGTGTCTGCACACTTCAGATAGGGACATCTTCCCTCACGGAGCTCTCACACGGCTTTCTGTAGGGAGGAAGGATCCCTTCTCACCACTCTCTGTTGTTGTTTCCCGGGACTTCATCCACACCAGAGAGATGGACGCCAGGGCCAAAGAGGCCGAGGAGAGGTTTGACGAGGTAAACGAGCAGCTCCATCACACCATCATAAAGAACAGAGATCTGGAGAAGGAGCTAGAAGAGCTGGTGAAGAAAACCATAAAGGAGTCACAGGTAAAGATAGAAGGCACCAAGAAGGACAATGAGGAGGACAGAGATGAGGAGGATGAAGGAGAAGACCACCAACAAATAAAAAAGTCCCCAAAATCTGCCAAGAAAGGTGAGACTCGTTTTTGAATTTTTATGAAGAAAACTTGACTGCACCACAAATATTTTAAAAGAGCATGAGTATTTTACATTTATTCATATATTGTACAGAAGCTCCACATGCACAAATACATGTATGTGCACCCCTCACATGCACATACACACACAAGTTTTAAAAGATAAAAGGAGACTGATAGAGGATAACTCCTGACATCAGCGTCTGGCCTTTACACATGCACAGGTGACCATTCCCATAATGCATGCACCACACACATACATATATTGCATGTACACATACAACACACACACACACACACACACACACACACACAAGCAATACAGCAGGCAAACAAAGGTGACTATGTAGAGATGACACCCAGCTCCTACAGCTGAGTCCTTCAGACAACCTCTGTCACTTCCCCCTCATGTTTAGTCACCTTTTAATGTCCGTGCTCTGAGAACAAGCTTGATGGCCAGAGGTTTCCTGTCCTGATCCCCCTGCCCCCCCTCCCCCCCGGTGCTTCTCATAGAGCCTGTGTGTTTGGGAGGCTAGAGAGAGGGGGTAGGAGACAGCAGAGAGGCACAGGAATGAGTTAGAACACTGAAGACTAACTCTGCTTGAATATTCTCTTGTTTCTTGCTGCATAATCCTTTATCCCAGAACCATGAAATCAAGTAATTAACTGGCCACACATAATTCTGAATAACCAATTTAGCCATTAGTTGGATTGGACTTACTCAGGCCAAATGGCATTTAAAAACTTTTTTTAAAAGTTAAAAACCTTTAGTTCATATAGGATACCAGTCACTAACATATTCTAATCGGTTTTGTCTTTTTAGAAGTACAGTCCAAGGACAGTTCTGAAACATCTGGAAGTCGGACTAAACCTAAGCCCAAACCCAAATAGCCTCCCTAGGGACTGGGGTTCACAGTGGCTGTGTCTCTGAACATTTGTAAGCATTGCTGAGCTGTAGTGTTGGCAATGCAGTACACATGGATGGACTCCCTTGGCAACAGCCATTAGAAAAGCCATGCCATCAAGCCAAGAACATTTCTCTTTAGAAGCATAGAAGAGGCCATAGGAAGTCAGTATATGAATTTACTTGCCAGATTAAAAACAGCTTATGAGAAAGTATGCTGGCCTCTTCAGTTGCTTTCCCCAGAACTCTGTTAAAAGCGTTCATTTCTTTTTTTTTTTTTCATTTCCTTTTTAAAAAATTTATTCATTTAAATCAAAAGCGTTCATTTCTATGAAGAAAATAATGCTGTAGACTCAGCTCAGGAAGGAAGGAAGTAAGAAGCTTCAAGTCCTGACTCAGCAGAGAGAATCCTGTTCCTTTGCTTACATTTCAGCCACAGATCTGACTTTTCTGATTGTAGGCACTCTTATGATCCTTCATGATAATCCTCTAACTAGGTAGGGGAAACACTATTAATCCCATTTCTTAGAAAATAAGACTGAGGCCCAGAAGGGTTATCAGTCCTCCTGAGCGCACTGGCCTGATGGCTGTCAGAATCCCCAGCTGGCTGAATATTGTGTACACTGTGTTCCCGGCCATGGCCCCTGCAGCTCCCTCAGCTCAACAGTGTGTTGCTGGAGACTCGCCAGAATCTGTTTTCTTTCTTTGACAACCTCATTAATCTGTCCTTTTCATGTCCCTGACTCTGTCCTATAAGAATAAGCTGGGAATGACAAATGGATGCTGTGGCTGTCTCTCTACAGGTCTCCTCCCTACTCAGTGCTTCTGACCTGCTTGGGTTTGTGTATCTTTCTGACTCCAGTGGTCACTGGAAAGACGGCCACATTTGTTTTGGTTCCACATGGCTGGTGCTTCTTTGGCTTTCTCTCCTAGACTTTAGACCTTTGCCTGATCTTTCAGATCAGTAAACCACTAACTCCAGAGTTCCCAGCTTTATTTACATTGAATCCCTGAGCAGTCTTGAGGGATAGGTTCAACATTGCTTACGAGTTACCTATGCCAACTGGACAGAGTCAATCACACTTTGCGCTTATAGGAAAGAAAACAGGAAATTCTTCAGGCAGTTGGGTATGCTCATGGCCCAACTGAATGCCACAGCTAAAGCTCTTGCTTACAGCTTCCACCCGCCTGCTGGGTCATAGCCCTGCTTTCCTGCTTCCAAAAGGCATTCCTCAATGGCACTGGCAAACCTAGGTGATTTTTATTTTCATACAATTATAGAATATTTTTTATAGATTTTTCTATTCCATAGGAATGAGTGGACATTCTCATACAAATTAACATATCCCATTGGTGAGCCCAAGAGCCTTGTCCTGCAGAATGTGTCAAATCATTAGCAGCTACATCAGGTAGAAGGTACTGTCTCTAACTTCAATGTCTACTGATACCCTGACTATAATGACATGTTTGGAATCCAGAATTTTGTTAGTTGGTTGTAAGTCACAGAAACCCACTTTTACAGGATAATTTATTGGAAGAATTTGGGGGTGCCCAGAGAATTGAAGTCTTTAAAAGCCAAGCTGGGACTAGATAATGACCAAGCACCTTTGGAAGATCTCTAGTGTAATGACTGCTTTACCACATCACTGCAGTGCTACTGTGAAACAAAATCCAAGCATTTCTTTCATCTTTGTCTTATTCTGCCAAGGTCCCAGGGTCCCAAGAAACAGAAAGTCTGTCTCATGGTCATAGGTCACACCATGGGTATACTAAGGATGCTGTTCTGGTTTCCTTTCTATTGTGATAAAACACTGACCAAAAGCAACTTATGTGGGGGATGGTGGAGTAGGGCTAATTTCAACTTACACTCCTTCATTGTGAGAAATTAGGGCAGTAAGCCAAGCAAGAGCTTGAAGCAGAGAACATGGAGGAGTGCTGCTTGCTGGCTCGCTCATTGGCTTATGCTCAGCTAGCTTTCTTAATAGTGAAGGACCACCTGCCCAGGGAATAGTGCCACCCACAGCAGACAGGGCAATCAGGTCAATCCCCCAGACATACACACTGGCCAATCTGATTTGGGCAATCCCTCAGTTCAGACTCCCTTCTCAGCTAACTCTAGGATATGTAAAGTTGACAGCTAAAGTTAACATGACAGAGTTTTTTGTGGGATGTTTTACAGTCTTTCAGACATTACTGTACTTTCTTGACTCTCTTAAGCAATGTTGAGAGAACTCTTTGTTTTCCATCTCTGGCATTAGGCTATTGAGGCCACTTATGTAAAGGAAGACAGAAGACAGTCAGATGGGCAGATACAGCCATGTGACCTCATCTCTAGAAGAGAAGAAACAGATTGGCTACCTTGTGGCTATGACAAATAATTGAGAAAAACAACTTATCAGGAAGGTTTTTTTTGTTTTGTTTTTTGTTTGTTTGTTTTGCCTCATAGTTTCAATCCAAGGACGTCTGATCTATCTGGGCTCGATGTAAGGCAGACTATCATGGTGGTGGGGTCATATGCTAGATTCTTTTAATCTGTGGTGAATGGGGAGCTGAGAGTAACTGGAAGGAGCCAGAGACAAAATAAACCCTTCAAAACCATGACCTCATCCACCCACTTCCTCAAGCTAGGCTTAACCGTCCCTAATTCATCACTTCCCCATAGAAATGGAAGGTGGTTTGTGTTGCCTGTCACAGAAGCCAAATGCAGAAACAAGATGCATCATAAAAATGTACTTTATTCAGTGAGCAAGCAACCCGAGATGACAGCAGATTATCATCTCAGACCATCATCATCACGATCTCCAACAGATGATACAGGGAGAGGCAGTCAGCCAATCATCCCAGACTCACTCTTGTCCCTCTGGTCAAGAGGTCAGCCACGTTTTTGAGGCATGTGATGATATCTGACTTCTCTTCCTATCATTCCTTGTATTTTTCCCTCTTTGTGTAGATGTTTGGGCCCATATACTTATTGAAACTCTAGGTCGAGTTAGTTTCTGTTGGTATCAACAGTGTTTACCCAGGAGCACCTAGGCTGTGGAAAGTGGTTAACTTGGAACAAACCATTAACAGTGTATGCTAAGCTATCAGTGCTATATCCATAGGAAGAGTCCTTTCGACAATACTGAGTACAAATGTGTCTTTGTATTACCGAGTATGACAGTGCCCATATCTGTCCTTTCTGTGCCCTCTCATTCCCTACTGTCAGTAACTCTTATATCCACAAGATCTGTAACACATACAGGATATGATGTGGACACATATCCCTGGTTGATTATCAATATAACTTCTTCTCAGTAAGAGAATTCTCTGGCACCTAGTTGTATACATTAGAGTACATGATAGCAAGCAATTAGGACTTGGTATGAAAAATTCTGCAAAATTAGAGTTATGAAGTAGCAATGAAAATAGGTTTATGGTTGGGGTCACCACAACATGAGGCGCTGTATTAAAGGGTCACAGCATCAGGAAGTGTGAGAACCACTGGACTAGGCTTTACTTACTTTTTGGAACACTGACACAAGTGACTCAGTTTTTGTTGTTGGCTTTGAGACGGGGCACTGCTATGTAGATGTGAAGGTTAGTTTTGTTTGCCAACTTGATAAAACCTAGAATAACCCCAAAAGAGACTAATGAGGGATTATCTACATTAGGTTGTCCCGTGGGTATGTCTGTAAAGACACTATTTATAAGTTAATCAATGTGGGAAGATCCAGCCTATGGTAGGTGGCAGCACTTCTAGGGGAGGGGAGCCCTGAGCTGGATGAGTGGATAAACTGAGCTGAACTCAAACAACTAAGAACCTTGTATTCATTGCTTTCTGCACTTGACTGAGACATGACCAGGTGCCCCAGCTTCTTGCCTGCATTCCCACATCGGAAGTGACTAAGAGTTGCCTCACGTTCCTGCCTTAACTTCTCTACAGTGATGGACTGTAACCTGGAATCGTGCCCTAAAATAAACTCTTTCTCCTTGAAGTTTCTTGTTGCTGGAATATTTTAATCATTAAAACAGAAATGGGACTGGAACAGAATTGCTACTGAGGAAGTGACAGCATGCCTGACCACGAGGCTCTTACGCCTTTGGAGTATGTTTTGAGAGAGTCTGGAATTTTAGGCTGGAAAAGTTGTTTAAGTCAGAGTAGAGCTGTTTCCGTGGGAGTTTGGAAGAATACAGACTGGGGAGAGGCCTGTGTCTTAAGCCTGGACTTTCCAGTCAGTGTGATAAGCACACTGATAGGCACTCACAGGAAAGGCTGTAGGCCCCGCAGAGGCCTTGCTGAAGGAGCCAGGAAACATGCAGTGGAGGGTATTGGAACTAAGTCTTCAGAAATCAAAATCAGACCACCTGTCAATTCAAAATTCTAAATCTCTTTCCTGTAATTAATATGATGAGTCAACTCACTTGTGTGGTTGGATGTCTTTGCTGTCACTGTGTTCTCATGCATGTGGCCATCTTGTGACATCATATATTCAAAGGGCATTCTATTTGGCAACCAAACAAGTGCAGAGCAGGGGTGGGGACCTAATACCTCACTCATGGATATGACTTTATATGGCAGATTCACGTTGCTTTTTTTCATTCACCTACAACATAGGAGAGTCCTTCCTTTTGGGATTTAGTGGTTCACCAGGTTTGGAAGGATTTGGGTAGTTGATGCTTCCTTGTGCCCTGCTGCTGGGAGAAGACAAAAGGTTTAGCATGTCAAATGGCAAAGGCAAAACCACGGTGGACGGTTTCTCTGTGGACAATGACTGAAGCGTGTGCAGGTATCGGAGCTGGACAGCAGCTGGGGTGCCTGACAGAATCTCAGCCGCCATCCTCAGGGACTCAGAAGCAGCCTTCTCCCCTTCTGCAGCAATCACCTACAGAATGCACATGAAGAAATGCAACGTGAGCACACTGCTTCACTGCACGGGGGTCTGAAGTGCTTGACTTTCAGAGTGATCCCAGCAGGCAGGTACTACACACCTACTCGGGGTCAGGCATTGTTAAACTTGGGGCGGTAGACTCAGCGGGGAGCAGATTACACTAGTGATCACAATGTAAGGTGGGTTTAGTTATGGGTCTGAAGACCATAGGTGAGTTTAGGGGTATGGTTAATGTGTGGTGTGCTTGAAAACTTAGGGAATCCTGCTTGCCAAGTGAAGGATAAGTTCAGAGACCCAGGGACAGACATGGAATTATAACCTGGTCAAAAAGAATGGGTAAAGCATTTCAGAGCAGAAGGATCTCGGCACCCTCACAGATGTCACTCAATACTGGGCAGATAGCTGGGTCAGAGACCTAGATGTAAGTTAAGTGTGCCTTGGAAACCACCTTTCTTCCTTCTTCTTAAAGGTTTTTTGTTATTGATTCTTCTATGTGGTCACAGCCTTTTTCTTCATTGACTCAGTTTATTTGAGAGGAATCTGCCTCTCTTTATCCCTTTATTAGAGATGATAGGGCTCTTGGTTACCCAGGGACAATCCCAGCACCAGAGATGAAGGATAGCAAGGGGAGATTTTTAAGGAGAAAGGGTAAAAGCAGAAGAGGGGCATGTTGGCAGAAAATTTGGGGAGAGGTTGGGGTACTGCATGGTCAGTCCTGTGAACACATTATCAACAGCAGTAGGAACACAGCCAGATTCCACTCAGTTCCTGGACCACTGGATTCTCGGATGCTCTTCAAAGGCATAGGCAGGGGATGGAGGGCTCATGAACGGCTCACCCGCACTTTGGCCTGTCTTTGTGCCTCAGCTTCCACAGCCAGAGAGTGCTGAAGCCCTGCTGGGAGCCTCACATCCTTACTGAAAAAGAAGACAGATAATCTAGGTATGCACCCTAACCTCAGCACCAGGGCATTCTCACAGACTTGCCCCTGTCTACAGCTGTTTCACAAATAGCAATTTTTAATATAAAGATCTATGTGCATGGGTATTTTGCCTGCATGCATATCAGTGCACCACATACATGCCTATCACCCTCAGAAGCCAGAAGAGGGTGACTGGAGTTATAGATGGTCGTGAGCTGACTGATGGATGCTAAAAATTGAACCCAGGTTCTTCTGGAAGAGTAGACAAGTTTTCTAAATCATTGAGTCACCTCTCCAGTCCTGAAGAGCAAATTCTGAATGAACAGATAAAGCTGTTCCTAGAGCTCTGACATGGGAGGCAGTCAGGGAAGAGCACATCTGGGGTCAGTGCCCAAGTGCAGGTGTGGCCACTATGGAGGCTGCATGGGGCTACACTATTCTAATTACACAGCCCATATTTTATGTTCAAAACTTGTGGTCATCTTTCTCACTTAAGATCTTGCATAAAACCAAGCTATTAAATTTGGATAATGAAAAACAGCTTTGAAGAGCCATACGATTAAAAACAAAGATCAGAAGAATTCATCTAAGCTTATAAAAGAATATTGGTTTCAAGAGAAGAATTGAACAAATGAGAACAATTCTAATATTCTGTATAAAAAAGATAGAAGTAAAATTTCATTACAGCACTGTCCATAACAACCCTGAAGGTATTTTTACACTAAGGAATGTAAAAACAACAGTTTTGTATGGTAATACATTGGAATAATATTTGACTATAAAATGGAATGAAATACACCATGGGCAAACCTTGATAATTTATGCTTGCCAGGCAGTGGTGGCCTTTAATCCCAGCACTTGGGAGGCAGAGGCAAGCAGATTTCTGAGTTCAAAGCCAGCCTGGTCTACAGAGTGAATTCCAGGACAGCCCAGGCTACACAGAGAAACCCTGTCTTCAAAAACAAAAACAAAAAGATAATATATGCTAAGTGAAAGGAAGCCAGACAAAATCTTTATGCTATGACTTTATTTCTGTGAAATATTCAGAATAACAGGCATATCCACTGAAGAAAAACTTGGGACTGAGGTGAGGAGGTTTGGGGCTGTGATGTAAATGTGAAGTTAGACACATTTACATGGATAAAATCACTAAGCTAATACAAAAACATGGTTAAAATGCTAAGTTTTACAGTAAAAAAGACCCCTTACTGAATAATTAGAAACCATGGGGATAGTTTGCTTAGATGTTGTAGTGGATGAATCTTGGCTATGAGATGATAGGTCATTTTTCTCTCATATTAATGTGGCCACAGTATTTGAAATGATTTTTAAATATCATTCTTGCTGGTTATTTTCCTACCTACATTTCAGTTCTCTCCACTTTGATGCCCCAAATACAAGTCACTGAGTCCAAGGCAACCTGTGGAGGAAAGAGTTGAGATGCCAGTGAGACCTGCCTCCCCCAGGGGGAGTAAGAGACACCCACCCCCTGTGCACCATGGGCCAGTGTTCTGTCCTCAGGACATGTCCTTCCATAGGACATTGCTTTTCAATGTCACAATGCCTGGGACAGAGACACTTAACTTGCACTGTGCTGTTAAATAACCACTGAGGAGGATCTAAAGCTGATGTAGGAGCCTGAATAACAGCTCCCAAAGATACTTATGTCCCTAGGACCTGTGACTGCTTCTGGGAGAGCTTTTTTTTTTTTTTTTGGCTTATGAATGAATGAAGATTATTTTTATTTATTTATTTTTTAAAAATTTATTTAGTTATTTAAATCACATCATAATTTACTTATTTACACAGAGGTTATAAACACAAAAAGGCAGGATGTGGGGAAGGGAATGGCACTGGAGCATAGGTGTTCAGGGGGAGTACAGATACCTTTCAGAACAGGGTATCAGCTGGGTGTAGGTTCAGGGGACAGGTCACTATGACTCTGCCTATGATTCACTTGTCCTTATCTAAGTTGGTACTGTCCACCGAGGCTGCCTACTTGTAGACAGACTACTCGGGCTGGTAAATTTCCACAGAAGCTGCCTGTTTACAATAGTTTATAGCCTTCTGTTTCACTGTTTTTCCACAGAGACCCAAGACTTTGTGTTAGCATGCATGTATGTCAGGCCTATTGCTGATTTTAGGCCTATGGCTGATTTTAGGCCTTCAGTGTATAAGCAGGGCTGCCCCTGACATCTCCTTCCTTCTCTAAGTATAGAAGGGCCTTGGCGATTCTATTCTTGCAAAGGCAGGGATAGAGGCCTGACCTCCAATAATTGAAGGGGATCTTGTAATGGCTATGGTCCTCCTGTCGTCCAGTGAGGCATGAGGGCCATACCCATCTGGGAGAGCTTTTAGGATGTGATTTTGGATGCGATTAAATCCAAGGTTCTTGAGGGACAGAATCATAAGACTCTGAAAGACAAGGCAATATGACAGAGGGAGCATGGGTCTGGTGTCTGTGAAGGCTGGGGCTAAGAAGGCAGAGGAGGAATTCAGGTGATCTAGAGGCCCAGAAGGTTGTAGATTCTATCTCAGCCTCCACAAGGAATCTGCCAAGCTCATGCCTAGACTTAAGCCCAGCAAAGAGGATTCTGTACTCTGATCTTCAGGACTACACTAGTATACAGTAAGCTTGTGCTGTTACGAATCACTGGGCTTGGGGGAGTTTGTTATGTGAGTGATAGGGAATTAGTACCGATGGTATATTTTTTTCTGTTTGTTTTAAAATGCACCCCCTAAATAACCCACACCCCCAGGCTCAGACCCTGCCACATGGCTATCATTTTTAGGGTACTCTCACTTCCTTAATGCTGATGGTATTAGGTTCCTCGTGCTTCTTAGCCTTCTGTGCCCTGCACAATTAAAGTTGGAAACGGAACGAGAGAAAAACTATGTGGGTTCAGGAAATGGGTGAAGGGCAGGGCAGGGCAGGGCAGAGCTTAGAGCCCCCCATGATGGCCCAGACTCCTTTCAAACTAAGCTTCTAATAGTATCTTAGTGGCTAAATTCTAATCTCAAGTGTGTTGCAAATCTTAAGAAGGACCAACCAGTTTGAGGGAGCAGGTGTGAGTAAGAAATACTGAGAAACACATCCTACATGATGTCCTGGAGCGAGAAGGAAAGAACTCCAGGCTAAGGAGATAGCTCAAAAGGAAATCGGAGGGAGAGAAAACACTGTTGCATGCTGGTGAATGCTAAGTAGGTGGGAGTTTGAGAATAAAGAAATGGTGGTAGGGTGCGAGGCTACAACAGTTGGGCCATTTCTTGATTCATTGACTATTCTGTACTATGCCAAGTCCATGGAATACATAGTCTGGGGAGATAAGATGTATAAGTGCTTAAATCATAACTATTGCAACAAAACTGAGCTTGGCCACCAGTGGCCTGGCCTATATCCCCCAGAGGCCAGGGATGAACAAGATGCTGGAGGGAACAGTGGGGAACACGCCAAGGCACTCCATGTCAGTGCGGGGCTCCTGCCTGCCACTCACCTTTGTCTCTTTCCAGCCTCTATGTACTTCCCAGCTCCTTCACCCATCCTCAGCACATGGATACTAGTTATCAGTAACACTCAGACAAGCCACACACTTTGGACACTACATTTTGTTTTCTTGGGTTAGTGACTTCTCAGATTCTATAAAACAGTCATTGCTGGTGCCATTGGTCCTTGCGGCTCCTCCACTTCACATCCTTCTTCCTAGCTGCTTCCAACCCAAGTTTGCTGTGCCCATGACTTCAGCTCTGGGCTGGGTTCCTCGTGGTGACTACCACCTGCCTGGCTAGTTGCCTGCAGCCCTGCTTGGCTCTTTGTCTTAGTATTTCTTGCCACTGCCTGCGTAATCGAGACATCTACCCAGGCTGTAGATGAGACTGCAGAGCTGACTGCCTGGGGACTCAGTAAGGCTCTGCTTAGAAGATTTTCCTTTTTCAGTGTGTTTGTGTGTGTGTGTGTGTATGTGTGTGTGTGTGTGTGTGTGTGAGAGAGAGAGAGAGAGAGAAAGAGAGAGAAAGAGAGAGAGAAAGAGAATATGAAAGCCCAAGGTCTACCCTGAGTGCCTTTCTCTAATGTTCTCCACCTTATTTCCTGATACGGTCTCCTATTGACCTGGAAACCCATCAACCGACTAGACCAGAGAGCCCCGGGATGTTCCTGGCTCTGCCTTCTCATGCTGGGTTGCATTGCCACACCCAGCTTTTCACGTGGTTTCTGAGAATCCAGACTCAGGATCTCATACTTCCACAGTGAGCACTTTTAATTACAAATCATTTAAATGTGCAGCTAATGCACAAATTAAATGTGCAGCTAATGATTAAGGGTAGGTAATGTCTGGCCTATGAAAGTCTTACCTGAATTCACCACTATTTTACCTTTGGGCATACTATGATGATCTTTCCAGCTAGAACCAGCATCTGGGAACCATCTTATGCATTGCCATCAACCATCCTGCTCATCCCCACCAGTCCTACCCTCCCACCCATGACTGCTTCCAACACTTGGTACTAAGCTGGTATTTCACAGTGTGCTGAAGATCACTGAGGAGTGATCTGTACCCCAGGCCAATGATGTCATTACTGGCTAATCCCCAAGGAATGGCATCTCAAATGGCAGAATGCTTGCACATGGCAAATTTAACAAATGACCATTCATCATTAAACTCATCTTGGTACCTTTACATCTTGGGCAATGCTCTTCCTTTCCAGGAGAATTTCAGTGAGGGATCGATGTGCCAAGAGGCGTTTCATGGTGGTTTGCACCAGGAACTGGATGGCTTTGGTCACATGAGCTAGACTGCTTAGAAGAAGAGAGGCATTTTCCATGCGGTAGTAGCAGACAGCGTCTATCTCCATTATAAACATATCTTTGGTTACCACCTAAGTGGAAAAAAAAGTTTGAATGCAGGCTGGATTCCTATGTAGGAGAGGGGAACTAAGTGTATTTAAAGTGTATTCTCTAGGAGTAAGATACTATTTTTTAAGAAAAAAAGTAATGGAAGACGGATTTTTTAATTTGAAATAGATATTTTTTTAAAGCATGGAGATTTTATTAAGTGTAGTAAAGAGTCAGGCATAGTGGCACTTGCCTCTGGGAGAAGAGAGAGAGGGAGGGAGAGTTAGCATCCTTTAAAGGAAGCCATTTGTATTCACCAAGAGAAAGAATAGGAGAGAACTTTAAACAAGGTAAGAGACAATTTGGGAAAGGCTTGTGAATCCTTCTCTCTGATGAAGAAACATGGATGCTGCTCAGCATCACTAGTCATTAGGGAGATGCCAATCAATCACTTTACACCTGTTAGGAAGGCTGCCGTTTAAGAAAAATGTAACAGGCTGGAGAGATGGCCCAGCCTTTAAAGCTTAGCTCACAGCCAAAATGCAGGAAAATATAACAGAAGTGGGGAAAGAAAGTGACAGTTCTGAAGCGAGTGTGGAGAAGCTGGAATCCTTCACTCTGGATGAGTGTGGGACGGTGCTACACCGTAGGATGCGGCTACCCAACAGAGCGATTCCCCCCAAACTTCAAAATTGCACATTTTCATGTGTTGACGATGTGCATATCTTCAAGTTCTTCATCTGCGTTCTTCAGAGAGCTGTCTGATCTAGCCTGCAGTAGCCTGCGCTTTCTAGAACAACAGAACCAATAGTGTGTGTGTACGTAGAGCTATATGATTTTTAAAGGATTAGCTCATGTGATTATGGAAACTGGGAAGGCCAAAATTTTGAGTCTGGGACCCAGGAAAGCATTTATATTGCCTCCACTTCAAGCCAAAGTCAGTTTAAAACCTTCAACTGACTGAATGAAACATACCCACATTATCAAGGGTAAGCTGATTTATTAAAACTTTGCTGATATAAATATTAATCTAATACCCCCAAAATACCTGCACAACATTCAGATCTGTTTAACTAAGTATAGGTCAAATAACTGAGGCCTAGCTTAGCCTAGTTGCTACACAAGATTAACTATTATTAATTCCTTTGTTCATTTTTTAAAGTTAGATTGTGACTTTTGCTGTTTGTATTGACCTGAATGGACTCCCTCTATATCCTATATATTAAACTCTTATAAATTATTTGAAAATACGGTTTCCCATTACATGGGTTGCCTTTCACTCTGTTGATTGTCTACTTTGATAATTATGCTTTTAATTCTGTTATAGTCCCCATCTTTACTTTTGAGCATAGTCACTTTGCCTCGGGATTGACTTGGATGGTAGACTATGGAAATGTCAAGAGAAAAGAAATATACTGTGTTAGCTTACCTCATGGAAAGGTATTTCCAAGGTCTGGAGACGGAGGTCAACCTTGTGATAGGTGTCCAGGCAGGGTAAAAAAAAGAACAGGCCTACAAGAGGGCATGAGGGGAGGAACATGTGAGCAGCAAGTGTGAAGACTGCTGGAGGTGACCTTTTCAGAGCCAGGCTGCATTGCTGGCTTGGCCTATGTTACCCAGAGACCACTGGGTAGCTTCATTGTAAGTAAAGTATTATCCTGTAATTCATTATTCAACCAGGGGCGGTTCTGAAGGTAAAGCAGGTGGGGTAGGGGTGGGGGCATAGGGGTGTTACATTGTTAAAAGTAAGTGCAGCATACCAGGTATAGACGGAGATTATTCCAGAAAATTAGACCACTTGGCTACTTTAGGATCATTTTGACCCTTCCAGGTCTCTTACATATCTGTCTCTCCAGTAGATTCAATCTCTATAAATTCATACGCATGAGTGTTAATCTTAGTGTGTCTTAGAGCCTTTTGGGTACTGTATAAAATTGTTGTACTCTCTGAATGTACTGGTGCGTTAATTTAGAGCTGACAACCTCTATGTGTTATTTCTGAGAACGCCCCAGGATCACCAGAGTAGCAGTACCATGGCAGCAGCTTCTGTTGGTGAGTTAGTCCTGACTTACCCCAGATGATATACATACTTTATATGCAGCATCTATAGACTGGCTCTTTGAAAGTTTCCTAAAGCTCACTGGATGATTTAGGACTATGGTGGTTTATATAAGAGTGCCCCCCCCCGTAGGTACATATATTTAAATGCTTTGTCAGTAGGGAGTGGCTATTTGAGAGGATTAGAAGAATTAAGAGGTGTGGCCTTTTTGGAGGAACCGTGTCACTGGGGGTGGACTTTGTGGTTTCAAAAGCCCATAGCAGAACCAGGTGTTCTCTCTCTCTCCCTCTCTCTCTCCTCTCTCTCTCTCTCTCTCTCTCTCTCCTCTCTCTTTCTCTCTCTCTGACTATAGATCAGGATGTAGCTCTCAGCTACTGCTTGTTACCTTGCTTACCTTGTTTATTCTTTCTTTTGGTGAATATAAATGGCTTCCTTTAAAGGATGCTAACTCTCCCTCCCTCTCTCTCTTCTCCCAGAGGCAAGTGCCACTATGCCTGACTCTTTACTAGGCTTAACAAAATCTGCCTGCCTGCCATGCTCCCCGCCATGATGATAATAGACTAAGCCTCAGGACTATAAGCAAGCCCCAACTAAATGTCTTCTTGTATGGGAGTTGCCTTGGTCATGGTGTCTCTTCACAGCAACAAAACAGTGACTAAGACAAGGACCCTTCAAGAGACACAGCACTGTGGAAACTAGTGCCAGCTCACAGTAGCAAGGATGTATGGGGAAACAGCCAGCTAGAACCTTTTCTCAGCCCCAAAAGAGAAGATTCTTTAAAAACAGTACCATAGCAAGATGTAATGCATTCTGGAACTCTAGAGTCTGGTTTTATTTTGTGTGGACTTGTATATTGGGTTCTGAATCCTGAAACTCTAATATGTGTGTTTCCTAGACTGGTCTCCATTTTTAACTTGTTCTTGCATGGAATGGCTGAACTCATATCCTCTTAGTATATGTATAGTGGGATTTCACTGTTTCTTATGCCTTCTTGGCTGTCTTGTATCTCCAAATACAAACTACTAGGCTTCACAGACTAACCATACTTTTATCTGTATGCCCTGAAGTCTGGCTGAACCTGCTGTGGGTTTTCAGATCCTAGAGATCAGGAATGCCTTATTTCTCTAGTCCCTGGTAGTTAACACACTGTCTGAGACACTAGGATTCAGTCTGTGCCTCTTCTCCCAACTACATACATATTTGTTACTAGATGCTGAATTTTGCTTTGAGCTCCATGACTTAATCTGATCAACTAGCTCCAAATTTCTCTGAGAAATCACAGGATCCTGATTCTACATGCACTGTACTCAGACCAACACTGTACTCAGGCCAATCCTGAGCTATGGGTCTGAAGCTGACTTGCTGTGACAACTAGACTAGCCCTGGTGTAGGGTTCTCTCCATACGTCATCTCTCTCAGCCACCTGTAACCTATAAATAATGCTTTCTATCATTTCATGCAACCTGCCCTATAGTTAACAGATTAAAATACAAATATATTGAATCAAATAATTTCATATAATCTAATATATAGATAATAACTATGCATGGATTAAAGAACTCATCAACTCATGGGATGGGATAAAATTTTAAAAAGCATAGAGGATAATTCTTACCAGGACCTTTGGCTCTTCCAGGAAGCAGATGTCCCAGTCGGAATATAATTACTCTTTCATACTCTTGCACAACCTAAAGGGACATGCAATGCTTTCAAATGATTTCAAAGGAGGAAAAACGCTTCAAAAGACCTTTGCATGAGAGTGATTCTAGGTTATAGAAATCTTTTGTTAGCCAGGCATGGTGGTACATGCCTTTAATGCCAGCACTTGGAAGACAGAGGCAGAAGCAGGCAGATCATTGTGAGTTCAAGGCCAGCCTGGTCTTCATAGTGAATTCCTGGACAGCCAGGGCTATAGAGAGACCCTATCTCAAAACAAAACAAAACGTCCTTTGAGAACTAAGAACAAGGCTAGCATGGTGATTCATATCAAATATCTCAGCACCTGGGGGAGGCAGAGGCAGAAGCAGGAGGAACACCTGTGTGGTGGTGTCTACATCACAGATTCCAGGACAGCCAGTGTTACATTGACTTTGTCTCAAAAAGGGGGAAGGAGCTGGAGAGACTGCCCAATGCACAGTGTAGTAAGAACTCAAATTTCAACATGTAGAACCCATGTAAAGCTGGACATGATAGTGCATGTTCACAACCCAAGTGCTCCTACAGTGAGCCAGGAGGCAGAGACCGATGAAGCCCAGGGAGCCTGTGGGCCAGCTAACCTGATGCACACAGCCAAACAACAAGAGACCCATCTCAAACAGAAAAGTAAGGACACCTGAGGTTCTTCTCTGACCTCCACCTGTTCACTGAGGTGAGCGGTCCCCCATCTCATCCACTCACACACACATAGACACAGACAATAGGTTTCTATTAATATTTAACAGTCTAAAATCTACACACAGTAAGTGTAGATACTAGTGAGACAGGACATTGGCTGTGTTAATGAAACTCTGATATGAAACAATTGTCTGCCAACAAATTAGCTTAGAGAGACACAAACTACCCAAACTACTCACGGAGATGGAGAGCTGAAGACATACAAACCCTACATTAATTTAAACTTCCTGCTGCCAGGGATATAAATTGTCTCCCTCTTACAGAAAACAGTGTGAGTGTTCTTCAAAAATAAAATAAAATCCTGTCACCAGCAATCCATCAGAAAATATATATAAAGAAAATGAAGTCAGTATTTTTATTTTTTGAGACAGACTCTCACTATGTAGTCCTGGCTGGTCCAGAGTGGCCTTGAACTCACAGAGATCCTCCCACCTCTGCCAACAAGAGCTGGGATGGAAGTCACTGTCTTGACAAGATACACTGCTGCATATTTATTGCAGTATTATAACAATAGTCAAGATAAGTCAAGTGAAGATGCAGATACCTTAAGAAAACTATACAACCATCTCTCTTATGAGTATACGTGCAAAACAATCCAAAACAAAGCCAGTAGCCTACATCTAGAAACACATAAAAAGATTTTACATTATAACCAAGTGGTGTGTGTGTGTGTGCTTGAGAGAGAGGGAGAATGAGAGAGAATAAGTGTGGATATGGAGGCCATAGGACGAAGGACAGCCTTCGCTATTGTTATTCAGTCACTATCCATTTTGTTTTTAACACTTTCTCATTGCCCGGAGCTCACCAAGCCAGGCTAGTCAGCTGGAGAGTCCCCGGGACCCGCCTGTCTTCATGTCTGTGCTGGCTAGTTTTATATCTACTCAACATAAGCTAGGATCATTTGGAAAAAGGAAACTTCAACTGAGAAAATGCCCTTAGTGTATTGGCCTGTACAGGAGCCTTTCTTGATGATGTGGGAGGGTCCAGATCACTGTGGGCAGGGCCACCCCTGGACTGGTGGTCTTGGGAGCTATGAAAAAGCAGACTCCATGGTCTCTGCATCAACTCCTGCTTTCACGTTCCTGCTCTGTTCGAGTTACTGTCCTGACTGCCTTCAAAGATACACTGTGCAAGATTGAGTTCTCTCCTCTCACCTTCTTTTGATCATGATGTCTCATCATAGCAATAGAAAACCCAACTAAGACACCTTCCTAGTGCTGGGGAGGAGTACAAGTGTGCACTATGGTGCCTGTTTGTTTACTTTTTAGTGTGGATTCTGTGGATCAGACTCAGGTCTGTAAACTTGGGAGGTAAGCCCTTGAGCAACTGACCTCTCACCGAAGCACCCCCACCCCCAAGTTGGATTTTTAACATCCTAAAATGAACAAACATAGTACATCCTATCAGTATAGAATAAAGACCAGATACCATGTGAAAAACTCAATCGACGAGAGGAAAAAAAAGTCATGTGATACAAGCCAATGCAGTCTAGTGGGGAAAGGAGGGGACGGGGTTTGTCAAGGCCACGGGATGCTGTGAGGAATATGAGCAGCAGCACGACCTGCATCTGTAGTGTCTGGCCATAACTTCACTCTTCCCCAGCAGGAGTGCTGGTGCCTGACCATCTCTGCCCACTATGGCTGTCCTATGAAGCAAACTTTCCTTTAGGGTTCCTTTTTAATCAGGGCGTGGCTATTTGAGAGCTGTACCACACACAGTCTGGTGGTTCTTTCCTGTGCTTCCACTTCTATCCCAAGTGTCAAACTATGTCTTTAAAGATGTCCCCTGTCTTTAATTCTTGTTCTCTATCCTCTAAATCCCTTGGACTTCTAATTTCATCTCAGCATGTGCTTCCTGAGCAGACACAGATCTTCATTCACTACTGGGATTAGTATATGTAAAACACTTGTGGACCAGATATATTTGTGTAGGCAGCCGTGGTTATGACCAGCACCTGACAATGTAAGCAGCTGGCTTCCAGAGTGGCCAGCTCAGGAACTGGTAAACTGTAGGCAGCCGTGGTTATGACCAGCACCTGACAATGTAAGCAGCTGGCCAGCAAACAAGTCCTTTGAGCATGCGTCGGCCTCGTGCCCCTTCTGAGTGGGCTTATGCTAATAAGGTGTTGGCAGCTTAACCTATCCTGGGAGGACACATCACCCAGCCCGCCTAGGGCAGTTATATAAGCAGCTCCTTTCTGCTGCTTGGGGTCCAGGCCCTTCCATCTCCTTCCTAGTCCAGGCCTTTCCCTTCCCTTCCTGGTCCAGGTCCCCCGTCCAGTTCCCCATTCCTATGTCAAGAGCCGTTCCTGGATTAAAGCCAACTGAGAAGAATCCTACCGTGTCGCGTCTTACTTGCGGGCCAAGGCGGACGCGACATATGGTGGCCCGCACGGGGAAACTGAGGACTTCACCTTCGTTGGATTCAGAACTCAGCAGCTAGGAACGGTGGCGGTACAGGTATATTTATTGCCACAGAAAGTGCCCAGTGAGTAGGGCCGTCACAAGGTCCGCGGTAAAGCGGCGTCACAGAAAGTGCCCAGTGAGTAGGGCCGTCACAAGGTCCGCGGTAAAGCGGCGTCACAGAAAGTGCCCAGTGAGTAGGGCCGTCACAAGGTCCGCGGTAAAGCGGCGTCACAGAAAGTGCCCAGTGAGTAGGGCCGTCACAAGGTCCGCGGTAAAGCGGCGTCACAGAAAGTGCCCAGTGAGTAGGGCCGTCACAAGGTCCGCGGTAAAGCGGCGTCACAGAAAGTGCCCAGTGAGTAGGGCCGTCACAAGGTCCGCGGTAAAGCGGCGTCACAGAAAGTGCCCAGTGAGTAGGGCCGTCACAAGGTCCGCGGTAAAGCGGCGTCACAGAAAGTGCCCAGTGAGTAGGGCCGTCACAAGGTCCGCGGTAAAGCGGCGTCACAGAAAGTGCCCAGTGAGTAGGGCCGTCACAAGGTCCGCGGTAAAGCGGCGTCACAGAAAGTGCCCAGTGAGTAGGGCCATCACAAGGTCCGCGGAAAAGCGGCGTCATAAGGTCCGTGGTCATAGGTCCATGGTAAAGTGGCAATTGAATCATGAGAGACCTTAGAAGTATCATGTTAATGTTTGCTTTTTGTGTTTGTGTTTGTTTGGTGTGGGTCTGTCTTGGTGCCGTAATTGTGTTTTCTCTGGGGTATTGGCAAGCATCAAATCAGGAAAGTGAAACCATGGGGAACTCACCATTGTGCCCCCTGAGAAGTGCCTTAATCACGAGAGACATTAGAAGTATCATGTTTGTGTTTGTTGTAGACCAGGTGTGGGTCGGTCTGGGTGTCGTAATTATGTTTTTCCTAGTATGTAGTCTTTGTTTCTGTTTAAATTGTCATTGTCCAAGACATAAGTGTAAAAAAAATAATAAAGGACGAAAAAGGGCCTCCAACATCTATCCTAGCACAAAAGATTTAGAGACAGAGAGTTCCTCCAGCTCGATAGCTCAGTTGAGGAGGAAGGAGGGAATTTAGGCAAGATGGAGGAGGAAGAAAAGTTAGAAAAGATGGAGGAGGATCAAGAGAACCTATCAGTTGAAAGGGAGTCTGTGACCCTCTCTAGGCGGAGGAAAGGCAAACATGGGCGGAGAAGCTTAAATCACCTGCTTGGGAGACGCCCACAGCTCCGCCCCTAGGCCCGCCTCCATATGCGGAGGTTCCTCGGGCCGGTCCACCCCCAGGGACTCCAGGGACTCAATCGTTCTGCCCTGAGACTTGGAAGGAAGTGCGTATAGCCTTCCCAGTTTATCTTGACTGGAAATCCATTTACAGTACTGCGTTGGATACCGGGTGACTTTATACCTTTGTGGGCCGTCACACGCACCTGGCCAGTGCCTATGCCGGTCCATTCTAACTCCCCGGTCCTCCTTACCTTTTTCCCTACCTACTTCTTGTGCTCAAAATGCACTTCCTGCTGGCTAACCTATATAAACCTATTCAGCTCTCTTGCGTCTCCTCTCTCAGGGGACTGTATATTATTCCTTTGGTATATAACTCTTCTCAGTCTCTCAATCAGAGTCGTCTCCTGTCTGAGTACCTGAAAGGAAACCGGTCGAAAGAAGACGAGTACCTATCCAGGAGGCTCCTATTGCAGATCGCTACCCTGAATGGCACCCGCCTGGATCCCTCTACTTTGGAGGGGCTCACCACTTGGGTCAAGGGTGCCCTCAATTTTCTTTAAAAGAATGAGCGGGAGTATTTATCTGGGGAGCTGTTGTTCTCCTAGGATGTGGTTTCTGCCTTTGGTTTCTGTGTCATTTGTGCCATGACCATGCAGGACATAAGGTTGTTGTTTACCAGGCGCTGACTGCCATGAAGGAAGGCACTCCCCCAGGTATTTGGCTGGCCTCCCTTAGGGAGGCATAGTGGGGAGCCTTCTGGACCCGGTAATGGCCATCCAGGCATAATCCCTAGATCCTGACCATCTTGACCATTGCCAAAGGTGTACACTCATGAGGCTCCTACAGCATCACCTCAATGTTTCTGAAGCGGGGAGTACGAGGAGCGCCTCGACTAGAGATGTTCTCAATCCTGAGATAGATTCTCTGAAAGCATGTCCGAGTGCATAGAGGTTTTGTGCCAAATGTACCTCTCCCTGAAAAAAGGCACGAAGGCGGGTATGGCAGAAATATAAACTTTCCCATCACAATGCCTTCACTTTGCACAAGGGCTCGGACCTCTGTTTTCCACCGCTGACTTGCTGCGCTAGCGGCGACTCTATAGGTGTGCTTTATCGCCTCACGCCAACCACCTAATGAATGAGTTCAAGCATGCTTGGGTGTGGGATGCCTAAGGTCTGAAGGGTCCAGAGGTAACCTAATTCAAATTTAATAAATAAATAAGGGGGAGATGTAGGCAGCCGTGGTTATGACCAGCACCTGACAATGTAAGCAGCTGGCTTCCAGAGTGGCCAGCTCAGGAACTGGTAAACTGTAGGCAGCCGTGGTTATGACCAGCACCTGACAATGTAAGCAGCTGGCCAGCAAACAAGTCCTTTGAGCATGCGTCGGCCTCGTGCCCCTTCTGAGTGGGCTTATGCTAATAAGGTGTTGGCAGCTTAACCTATCCTGGGAGGACACATCACCCAGCCCGCCTAGGGCAGTTATATAAGCAGCTCCTTTCTGCTGCTTGGGGTCCAGGCCCTTCCATCTCCTTCCTAGTCCAGGCCTTTCCCTTCCCTTCCTGGTCCAGGTCCCCGTCCAGTTCCCCATTCCTATGTCAAGAGCCGTTCCTGGATTAAAGCCAACTGAGAAGAATCCTACCGTGTCGCGTCTTACTTGCGGGCCAAGGCGGACGCGACATATTTGTCTCTCCTGGTTTGTAGAAGCTGCCTGAGATGGTTCCCTGTAGTGTCAAAGTAGATGATCCAATCCAAGATGCTCTTGTATCATTGAGCATGGATAAACTGAGAAGCTTCTGAAGGCTCTCTCAGTCTAACAGGGATGTCTCGTGTGTGTGTGTGTGTGTGTGTGTGTGTGTGTGTCCCTCTACACACACAGAGACATAGACAAAAAGAAACACACACACAATTTGCTAACATATTGTCCTAGCCATGACAGGAGACCTACACCAACATTCTGCCTGTGGGAGATGTAAACGTGAAAGCAGGGAGTGCCTAGGAGCATGGCGGGGAATGGCAGGTTGTGAGAATGAAGAAGGCTTCATGGTTACACTGAGCCAGGTCTTGAAGGAAGAAGAGCTCCCTTGGGAGGTAGGTAAGTATCAAACACAGACTGAGAATGGCCTGGTTTGGTCTATGGAGACAACAGAAACCATCTCGTGGGTTCATGTAAGAACTCACCTTTATGCAGAACCAGATGGAAAAGGGGAACGTTATGATGATGAAGATCAGGGAGGTGAGGACAAGAAGCCACTCACAGGCCCCTAATCCAGAGGGCTTGATCCCTAGGGAAACAATTATATTGAAACATCGTCATATGTACTGAGCAGCATTTGTCAGTCTAGTGCTCAGTATTAGAGTCAGAGCTGTTTGGAGACATGTCTGGAGAAACTGGAATGAGCCAGGCATCCAAATGATCAGAGTTCCCAGGTCTGGGATTGTGGGGGTCAATGGGAGGTGGAATAAACTGGACAGGCAAGGGGAACTGGGGGACCGGAAAGCCAAGGAAACCAGTTGGTTCCAGTTCTAGTTCCACTCATTTCAAAAGTCCGTGGATGACTTCTAGGCAGGGCTCAGGACCTTTTTAAACCTAATTTCCTCACCTATATAATGGAATTTTGACGGATTACACTCTCATAATAGCTGGCTCATGAGCTATATCTGGTACATCAGTTCAAAGGTAACGTGGCATATACATATAAAGATGCCAGCTCCTGCGTGACATGTCTGAGTTCTTACTCTGTGAAGTGTCTGCAAGCTCCTGGTACTGCCTGCCATATCTGACTTTCTTCCTTTAGAGTCCCTTTAATGGATTAAGATGTTCTACAGTCTTTTGGAGCCACCTATTTAGCATAATATTAGGCTGTATCCGTAAAAAGGTGACATGAAACTGGGGCACTTCACATCCATGATGCTTCAATTTAATACCAGACTCTTCAGACAACATCTAGGCTTTCAGGGCTGGGTTGAGACAGTTAAGGTGACCCACTGTTTGGATTGGGAACCTGCTATTTCTACCCTTGTAGCATTACCCAGACCATCATGTGAGTTGTACCCCATCCCTATTAATCCTGTTTCTTTGGTAAGTTCTGCTTAATACAGCAAGCTATTTAATTTCTCAAAGCATCTTCTCTGATCTGTGATATGTAACTAAGTAACTCAAAAACAAAGCACCCTGTGTGTGCCTGCTGCATAGAAAGGGCCCCACAATGGGGCTCCTCCCTTGTCTACTTCCCTGCTGTGATCTGGCACATACTAACCTGCATTTCTACAGCACTGGACCCAACGACCTCTCCTAAGGACCAGAGGGGTATCCAGCAAAAAAATATGAGCACCAGGGCATGCTTACACTATAGCCCAACTGCAGGTGTCCACAAATAGTAGCTGTCTATGATCCAACATATATTGCATTGCTGGTAACTAGGAAATGTTAACTCTTCAAGTAGCCAGCAAACAGCAATATAATATGCTGTTTCTTACTTTTCTCAAACATCTGCTAGTCTTTAATTTGAGCATAATGACTTTTTTCTTATATTTGTTATGAAAAGGACTGGATGTAGATACCTTTCCCCCTAAGTGTGGTGGTGACACCCACAGAGGGAAAGGGACACCTTTCTTCCTATCCTCCACTGTGTACAAGAATGCTCTTTTTTTTTTTTTCAAGCTCAAAAGGATTTGGCTGAGATTGTGCAAAGTGCGTTGGAAGGCTTATTTTAGTCCCACATCTACCCTATGAAACATACATTGTGGTCGATAGTGACCGCTCTTTCTGTGGTCACACTGCTGGCAAGTGGCTAGGCTCAAATTTAAACTCACGTCTGGTGCTTTGACTTGGCTCTGCTGCCTTTGAGGTTTGGGGGGCAGGTCAGGGGAAGTCAATCCAAAGAAAGATTAAAATACTCTTAGACTGAAGACTGCCAGGTGAGGATGTGGGAAGAGGAGGGACATAGTTGCTGCTCAGAGCCATCATGTAAAGTGCTATGTCCACAGGTCCATGACCACAATTGCACTTTGACTGGATCCAGTCCTGGACAACTCTCTCTCCCAACTTCAATGGTGGCTAGGGACAACGTATTAGCTGATGTTGCTATTTGTATTTCATTTGATGCACTTTGGTCTCCATCACAAGGTAACTGCCAAACTCACGCCTTCTCCTCCCCAATCCCCACCCTGACCCACGAGCATCTGTCTGGCTTTGTCACAGTGGGACAACTCACTGCTCTTGTCTGACATCTCTCGCCTATTCTCCATACCTTCTTCTCATCGGATCTACTTTCCTTACCTTCTTCTGGTCGCTCGCTCTCCAGCAGCGCCACCACTTCCGTGCCCTCATCACCCGGGCCCCGAACCTCGTCCACGTCCACTACTGTGGCGGCGGGAGCTCGGGGTTCCCCGCGGGACCCAGTCCGCCCGGCGCTCTGCTGCTCTGTCCCAGCATCCGGGCGCGCACGGCCTCTGCTGCCCCTCCCGGCCTTTGCCTTCTTGTCATCCCTAGAAGAGCATCTGCCACCTCTCCCGTGGGCCTCTCTGGAAGAGCTCCGCGCCCTGCTCTCCATTCTCAACGCCGAGAGTGCGACCCTGGAGCCAGCAGCTGGCAGAGTCGCAGCCCCAGCTTTGTGAGGGCTGGGGAGCGACCCCAGGGCCCTAAGGACCTTGCTGCCGGGAGGGAGGCGCGGAGGGCGGGGCCTGAGGTGGCCATACCTACACCTAACCCAACTGCAGTTCCTTTGAGGGTCTGGATGGAGCCAGCGGAACCCCTAAGACAGACAGGGTGTGATGCTCTCAGAGGACCTGGGTGGGAGATTCCTGGTGCACCTGGTTGCTTTGAGAAAGACCACAGCAGGCTCTTCTTAGGTGGCTAACTGTGTGAAATAGGACGGGAGGGACTAAGGAATCTGGTTTAATTTCTGTGTTTAGAAAGGTTCGCTTTTCTTTCCCAGATCCTGTTCCCACGCTTTCTTGAAAGCTAGAGTTCAGGGTTTTCAAAGTTCACCCGCCAAGCTGCTTCCAAGTGGCAAACCCAGGGGCTGCCTCCCCCTTTTCTGGGGAACTTGACACGACCATGGTTTTCTTTCTCTTGTACTCCACTGTTTCTGTTTGAAACAGAAGCCTGTCTAGATAACTTTTAAAGCCAAGTTCACAATTTTACTCCAATAGTTGGAGTCCAGGGTAATAGGTTCATTTACTCTTTAGTTTTGATATTGATTTCACACATGCCGCCTTTCCTCTCAAAAAACGTATTCAGAAAATTTTAGTGATGAGACCTTGAAATGAATTGACTTGAAAACTATTGTTTTCTCTCATTTCTATAATTTCTTCTCATAGCCAAGGGAATACAATAAAACGTAGTAACCAAGTAACTTGAAAGTAAATACAATTCTGACCCTGAGTTTTGATTTTTTAAAAATTATTTTATGTATGGGTGTTTTGCCCACACATATGTTTGTGTACCTTGTGCATATCTGATGCCTATAGAGGCCAGGGGACATTAGATCCCCTGGAAAAGAAGTTATAGACCGCCATGTGCATGTTGGGAGTCCAACATGGGCCCTCTGGAACAGCAACTTCGCTCTGAACTGCTGACACTTCTATTCAGCTCTTGACACTGACTGTTCGTCTGGTTCAATCAGTACTTCCCATCTAGAATAGCACACTGAGAAGTTCTGTAGCTGCCTTTGGTTCACAGAGAGAAAAGAACTATGATTTTCTTCTCTTTATCTAAAGTACCATAAGTACCTGCTTACAAGTTGGTTGGGGTTACTGATGGTGAAACCCATCTGAGAGAAAAGCAGGAAGGTTCATGATAAAATGGCTAATTCAGCGTTCTGGAAGGTGGAGGGCTGGGGAGGGCAGGACAGAGTCAGCAGGGAGCTGGTCAGCCTCCTTTCTGACTGCAGTCATCATGTTTTCCTTCAGATTCCTTTTTAATTGAAAATGTTGCTCATACCTTTGTTGAAACGATCTATCCACTGGCGAGCTTTTAATTCTTCACTCCTTGTTTGGATTTGTTGAGCCTGACCTCTGTTAATAAGGCAATGAGGAGGAACAACTCGCTGTTGACTTGTGTGCAAGATGAAAGAGCCAGGCATTCATCCCCATTTGGCGCTTTCAGATATGATCTCTGTATAAAAGAAGGAGCAGACCTACAACTATACACATCGTTCCATTCATAGAACATAACTTATTAGCATTAGAGAGAAGCTCAAATGTTACCATTTGGGACCTGGCAGCTACAAAGTTAAGTCCGACTTTCTCAATTTTCAGATGTCAGACTGACCAACTATGGGAGAGCAGCAGGGTCCAGGGAAGTGAGGCTGATAAAAGCTGATCCAAGACTTTGGAATGGGATGGTGTGGATTTAGAAAATATTTCAGAGGAAAGAAAGCCAGTTTTCTGGATCTACATGAAGCACCTACTTACAACAACTTGGTTCCATTATGAATGACAAGGGCACTCTGGCAATCTCTTGACATTATGGAGCTTGGTAAAGGTTTCCAGAGACTTAGTGAGCTGAGCAGTTGGCCTTAATTACAGCTTCTCTGGAAGACCCACCTTCCAGAAGAGGGTTTGTTAAATCACCGCTGCAGTGGACTTCCTCTTTTTGATTCAGTGCAGTTGGGTAGAGTCTGAGATTCTGTGTTTTCTTTTGTGAGACAGGGTTTCTCTGTGTAGCCCTGGCTATCCTGGAACTCACTCTGTAGACCAGGGTGGCCTTGAACTCAAGAGATCTACCTGCCTTTGCCACCCAACTGCTGGGATTAAAGTTGTGTACTACCACTGTCTAGTTTTGTTCTTGGATGAGCTTTATATTTAGTGGTGAATGGTGGAGGAAATGGTAGGAAAAGATGTCTGAAGTGGGCTGTTTATTCAAGGACTGGGCTGTGAAGGAGATACAAGAAAGGGATGCAGGTCAAGGGAAGAGGGTTTTGTTTTGGTTGTTTTCTCCTCTTCCTGGCTTGCTATCCCTTTCTATGCAAGATAAAATGAATCAGAACATACTCATGTTATAGGAATCTATAAAAAGATGGAAACACAGAAATGATAACTGAAGAGCAATACGCTCATGGTTCTCAGGTGCTGTGGGGCTGGAAAGCAGACCCTCCACTCCAGCACGCACGCGCGCGCACACAACACACACACACACAGCACGCACGCACGCACGCCCCCGCACGCACACGCACTCACGCATGCACGCGCGCACGCACGCACACGCACGCACGCGCACGCACGCATGCACACACACACACGCACGCACACGCACGCACGCACGCACGCGCACGCACACACGCACACGCACGCACGCACGCGCACGCACGCACGCGCACGCACGCACGCGCACACACACGCACGCACGCACACACGCACACACGCGCACACACACACACACACACACACGCACGCACGCACGCACGCACGCACGCGCGCGCGCGCGCACACACACACACACACACAGAGAGAGAGAGAGGGAGAGAGAGAGAGAGAGAAGAGAGAGACCTCACTCCAACATACACAGAGACCTGAAAGAAAGATGTGGGGGAACGAGGACAGAGACCTGGGCTGGAGCTGAGGTTTACATATAAAAATTTACATTTTTAATGGAGGCTGGAGCAAAGTTGTCTTCCAGTGGTGGGGTAATAATGGGTTAAGATATCTAAGATGTATGTCAAAGTCTTGGAGTAACTGTCAACAGACTTGAACCTTGATACCAAATGGCCAAAACTGGGCATTAATGTTCAAAGCCTAGGAAAGTAGGAATAATGTATATTGATTCTATCATGGGCTTCTAACAACCTTTACTATCCTCTTCAAAATGTTCTCTAAGGCTGAGATTGTAGTTCTGTTGGGAACAAACAAAAGAAACTTAGACTAAGTACTACCATTTCTGTTAGACTCCATGTAATCATAAGGAGAAACTAGATTCGAGGTCCCAGGCCCAAGGGGAGTTGGGGACTTCCCAGTAATTGAACAGCTTCTATTATAAGAGTTCAGACATCTCAGGGATAACTTGTAAGAAAACAGTTGTCTGAATCCAGACATATCAAAGACAAAGTCCCCATCTTGCTGGCAGGGTCAAACTAAATTCATGTTCCCAAACCCAGGAACCTGGTCCTATTCTGATTGATGAAAACTCCCTTGCTCAACCCCTTATGTCAAAATGATTGGACAAAGCTAGCCTACCCTGCTTCCCCTTACTTCCTGGCTTTATCTTTTAAATATGCTATGCAGTGTATCTTCCGGGTCCTGGTTCAACTCCTGAGTCTGTTCTCTCTGATCAATCCATATCAGCTTGATTACAATAGATTTTTGTCATCTGCATCGACCTGATGTTTGAATTATGTTGGCTTTAAGCAGACTCCACAACAGCTCCGAGTCCTGTGTTTGCCTAGCATGCACAAAGGCCCTGAGCTCAATCCTCAACACGTCAAAAAGTTCTAGAAACTTTTACTGACTTCCTAAGGCAAGAATGTGTGTAGGAGCAGTTGCAATTGAAATTCACTCCCAGATTGCAAGCCTGTCGGTGCTGTGCGGAGGCCAGGTGGGGGCTCTTAATTACCAGACGACAGATCATTAGCCATCGTGACAGACAGGGAAAACAAGTGGTCACCTGACCCACAGAGTTCTCCGTGATAAATGCAGGGCCCAAGGAATGGTCCCCACAAACAACCCACTTAGACCTGTGTGTGTGTGTGTGTGTGTGTGTGTGTGTGTGTGTGTGTGTGTGTGTGTGTGTAGCAACAAAAACAAACCAGCAAAACACAGGCTTTATGTTTTGAGACTAGAAACTTCTGTCTTGTCCTAAGTCCTACAAAGACTTAGAATAATTCTAAGTACTAAATCCAGATTCCAGATCCACAGCCCTTAAATGAATTCCAAGATTGAAACATTTCATCCTGCAGCAAAGCTCTTTAAACAGGAAGGTAAACAACTCCAACAGCTTAAGACCTGAAATTGACCGGATTTACTAGGCCCCTCCCTGCCAGAGTAAACAATAAAGGCTGAAAGTCTCTCTTTTTGGGGGGAAGGGGAAAAGGAACGGGTTTATTTGCTTTACACTTCCATATTTTAGTACATTATTGGAAAAGGTCAGTAGAGAAATTCAAACAGTGCGGGAACCTGGAGGGATGCAGGAGCCGATGCAGGAGCCATGGAAGGTGCTCCTTGCTGCCTGCCTTAATTGTTCAGTCTGCTGCCTTTCAGAATTCAGGACCACCAGCCCAAGAATTGTACCCCCTACGATGAAGTGGACCCTCTCCATTAATCACTAACAATAAGATACCCTACAGACTTGGCTACACCTACATCCTTTAGAGACATTTTTTAATTGAAGTTTCCTCCTGTCAGATGACTTTAGTATCAAGTTGACATAAAGCTATCCAGCACATGAATTTTATTCTTTGAGTTATAATTCCATGTTAGTTTTGGGTGTAGGGACTAACTGGGCCATTTCAACCTATAGCTTCCTCCTTTTCATGTTTACTGTAAAATAGTACTACTGAGATCCGGTCTGCCATTCTGAACTCTCAAACAGGATCTCCAGTTATTCATACTCCAGAAAGCAAATGTTAGAGCCAAGACCATATTTTGTTCATTTCACACCCATGGGGAAAAAAAAAAG
Source organism: Mastomys natalensis (assembly GCA_021653895.1). Lineage (NCBI taxonomy): Eukaryota > Metazoa > Chordata > Mammalia > Rodentia > Muridae > Mastomys > Mastomys natalensis. The sequence goes on along the minus strand of JAJTUV010000222.1, from coordinate 2,187,425 downwards.
TCTCTCTTAACTAAGTCAAGCTGCCAAGAAGACTCTGAGAACAGACCTGCTGCCTGGAGGAAGCAGAAATCAGCAGAGCTGCCTAGAAGAGGTTTAGACCAACTGAGTCACTTTAAAAGAACGGGTTCCAACCTGTTGAGCTGCCTGTAGGCTGTGCATTGTGTTCCAGGTTCCCAGCTTTTGTTGGGGTGGGCTTGGGTTATGAGGTAGCTGTATCTGAGTCTTTTCTATTTCTGTAAGTAACCCCAAAAACACTCATTGGTTCACCAAGCTGGACTTGGGTGGTTATTATACTGTGTCTGAGTCCTATGGAGAGTATCAACGTGTGTGGCATCTCCCTAGAAAAAATTTTGTCACACAATGATGGCAAACCTTCATCTTGGGCTTTCCTCAAAAAACTTTGAGACCTCTTATGGATAGCTATTTAAGAGAAAACAGTCAAACTTTGCAATGACCACCGTTTGTCAACTCTAAAATTAACAATAATTGCATTCACTGTATGCCATCACTGTTTTAAGCTTATATGACTTAGGGAGATAAGTGACATTTTGGTCCAGGTTTGCCTTTGCATAGGGCTAGTGGGACTGAATTTATCACCTACTTATGAGTCTTGTTACCAAGTGAATTGTTGGAATAAGTAATTTTAGCAGTGGATGGAATTCCTGTATCGCCATATTCGATTGTGGAGTAAGGTATTTTTGTGATAGGAAACTTCAAGTGGAGAAGTATCCCTGCAGATCTGCAGAGGTATCACCACAATGGAAAGGGACCAGCGAGATGGTCCTCATGCTGTTCCCAGCTAAGCTCTTTCCAAACAGAGGATGCTACTCCTTAATGAAGCAGTGTCATACTGTGCATTCTCTCTTTTCTATCCCTCTCCAATAACCTTCTTAAAATTCAAATTTTGTTAGGGTTAGTTTGTCAACTCCACACAACCTAGAATTGTGTAGGAAGAGAATCTCAATGAAGATTGTCTACATCAGATTAACCCATGGAATATTTTATTAATTTGCTTAATTTAGCTGGATGACCCATTCTGAATGTGAACGTCACCACCCCCTGGGTTTGACCCCTGGATCATCTAAGACAAAAGAAAATGAGTTGATCATTAAGCATGCATGTGTTTTCTCTCTGCTCTGGACTGCAGATGTTACAAGATGCGTATGGTTCCTTCCTTGACTTCCCCAGTGATCTACTGTAACTTGGAATTGTGAGCTAAAATAAACCCCTTTTGCCCTGGTTGGTTTTTTTGTCAGGGTATTTTATCACAGCAACAGAAATAAAACTAGAATATCATTCATCAATCATTCTATTACAACCTGTATCAAAGCCAGACATGTTGGTCCACACCATAATCTGTCCATAGTAGAGGCAAGAATCTCATTAAGTTTGAGGACAGCTTGAGCTACATAATACTCTTTCTCAAAAAAAGAAAAAGTTAACTTTCTCAGTAGGAATAAAATATAAAATTAACCTATACAGACTTCTTGGTGCTAAGTGTATATTACCTTTTGTAATTTCAGATCATTTCATATGAGAATCTGGGGTGATATCCTTTTTGAAGGAGTCATCCAGTGAGATATTTTCTGAAAACATTTTAACTACACTCTTAATGTTAGCTTGCCAAGGTAAAAGTTTACCAGATTCAGCTGGGTGGATTTTACTTGAATGGCAGTTTAATTTCCACAGTTTTAGAGTTAGCTGTTTATACCTAAAATCTCTTGATTCCCTTTCTCCTAGGCTTTGTGTAAGAAGGGATCTTTGTTTTAGTTCGGAGGGCTCAATGGGCTCTTAAAAATATGAAGACGTGTTCCTTCTAAAACGTGTCACTGAAATGCTGCAATATTTGGTTCCATTTTTCACCTTAGGCTGTTCTTTTCTGTTAATCTACTTATCAGATACTCCTGCTCTACTATAAACTGAAACATCTAAATCCTTTCTAGTTTCAGTTTTTAAAAGATTCTTTAATATTCCTCATTCATTGATGGAACATTTTGTTCTCTTGGAATATTCACTTACGGGTTTTAGGCAGAAGAGTGTACTTTGGGGCCCCGCCGCCTTTCTGCAACCCAACCCATCTCCAGCTGGGGCTTTTCCTCTTTCCACCTCCAGAGGGCTGGCCTCAACAGGTGTGCATCACCCCACCTAATTTCCGGTCTCTTAATTTGAATCCTTTGAGTATCTTTTAGTTTGTCCATTTAAGAGTGCATAGTGTTAAGGGAAAGGTATTCACATCCTGAATTCACATCTACTTGCTAGTTTTTGAGGATTCCAGTTTACTCTACAAATCCAACAAACATATCCAAATGAAATTATCCTACGTAGTCTCCCACTTCTCTTTCTTTGCATTGCCCCTGGGAGGTTCTTCATTCCAAAAGTCCGTCCATCCATCCATTCTTCTCTTCTAAGGAGTCAAAGTCGCTTCTAGCTCAGCAGTAATTCTCAAGCCAGAACCAGACTCTCTCTTAATCCTCCCCCCACCCCACCCCAATAAGCGCAGACCTTGGGGCGGGGTGGAGGGCACCTGTCCTCGCTCAGCGGGATCCGCAGGTGCCCGGGGGCTGGGCGAGGCGGCTGGGCGCCGGTGGACGAGGTCCAGCCGCACCTGCAGCTTCCTGCCGCGCCGGGAGGAGACCCGCGCAGCAGGTTGCAGCGCCACCCGGGAGTGGGCGGCCTCGCCCTCACCCGCACCTCCATGGCGGGTCTCCGCTAACAGTCACACCCGCCGCGCCCCCTCGCGTGGAACGTGGCGCACGGGATCAGACGGCCCGCGGTGCGCAGGCGCACGAGACCCTCGCCGGCTCGGCTTCTCCGAGGCCCTAGAGGAGCGTCCCGGACTTGGGCGACGCGCAACGGCAGCGCGGGTGCGAGGGAGCGAGGCGGGCGAGCCGCAGCCAGGTAGTGGCGGGCCCGCAGAGGGATGCGCTACCGCTGTCCTCAACACGACTTCCCGACTTGGGTCACGGGAAGAGCGCGGGGCAGACGGGAGGACCCGGCCGAGGGAGGGGACTCCCGCCCCTTCTCTAGCGGAGCGAGGCGTCTGGGCGGCCTGCGGCCGGTTCACACTTCTTCCTGGTCGCGCCTGAACTACGACTGAAATACCCTTGGTTCCCAAAGAGTGGCTAGAGATTCAATCTGATACTGAGCTGCAGTGGGGAATGACACCCCCTAAGGAGCTTGAGATCATTCTTTAAGCATCTTTATCAGCTGGGCCCAGTTGGGACTTATTACCAGCCAGCTGCAAGGATTGAGAGGCCTCATCCCTACAAGCTGAGCTCTGGAGTTTGTAGTGAGTGAGGGCCTGTGGTGAGCCTTGGAACGTTCAGGGTATTGCTTCAGCCTTATCGCCTATAAAACTTACATCTGAGTTTTTATATTCCATGGCTGGTCGTTAAAGGGGTTTTTGTTTGTTTGTTTGTTTGCTTGCTTGCTTGCTTTTGGGTTTTGTGCTGCTATGGTTTAACCACTCTCAAGAGCATTTTTTTCCCCTTAAATCCTATAGCACAATGTCTGAACAAGAGCGTATACAGGACTGTCTGAGGAAAGAGATAAGGTCCCTTCTTATTTCCACTAAAGATGGTTTAACTCCACAACAGTTGGAAAAGGAGTACCTTTTGATGGTTGGCAACCATCTGCCCCTCCGAATCCTTGGATATAGGTCCACTATGGAATTGGTGTTGGATATGCCTGATGTGGTCAGTGTCTGTCCCTGTGGGGATGGTACTGTAATATTGAAAGGTATGTTTAAGACTTTGGAAGGTCTATATAACTCTTTATAATTAAAACACGTGCTACTTAGTAAAGAACTGTCGTAGCTCTTCAGTTATCCTGTATCCCAGGGCAGCGGATCTTAACTGGGGTGGTGGTCATGGGTGCCTTTAAGGTTGCAGGGCAAGTGAGAGCAAAGGAAAACCAAAACAACTTCCCACATCCCCATTCTCCAGAAGAATGGATATTCTCAAAACTATATTTGCACAGTTTCAGATCACTGATTTTTAAGTTCCAAAGACTCATTTTAAATTTCATTAAACACAAAAAAGTCATGGTGGGTAAGTTTCTTCAACTCAAGAGTCTTGACACTTTCAGACACTAATGAGCAGTAAAAGCACCTTTTCCAGCTGGTAGAGGAGTTAGGAAGCTATTAGTCAGAATGTAAGAAATGGTGGAACCAGGAGCTTTGTGTCATCTACATAAACAGCTCTTTGGGAAGGTAAACAATTGCCTGTGTAATTGCAGATACAAAGGGTAAATGGAGTATGCATTTTACCTGAAAGTGATTTCTCCACCACCCCCATATCTCCTTAGCCATTCCAGATGAATCCACCAAAGGAATAGCAAGTTTGGTTGCGAAGCGAGAAAGGAGCCATAAGGTCCGAAACTCCATGCAAAAGGGAAGAACCAGCGTTTGCTCTGGCCGGGTGCCTTACCGTGGAAGGGTGCCCCCTATTCTTCCAGCCGTAGTGAAGAGTGAGTTGAAAGACCTTTTGGCATTGTCCCCTGTTCTCCTTTCTGACTTTGAAAAGGCATTTGCCAAGCGTTTTGGACGATCATTTCAGTATATGCAGTATGGATTCCTCTCTATGTTTGAAGTGCTGAATGCAGCTTCGGATGTCATTTCTGTAGAGCAGACCAGAGCAGGTTCTCTGTTGACACTAAAAAAGAGTATATCAGAGGAAAAGCAGAGAGGATGGCCTGCAGGTAAGCTCGTCAGCCTTAATCATTGTGTCGTGTCCACAAACTCTCGAAAATGTGGTTACCTAAACAAGACCCTGCACAGAGACAACAGCAGTTGATCCGTCAGCCTGGTGGGGATGTCTCAGAAGGCTCCATCTACGCCAAGGTGAACAGCTACAGGCAGTTAATGGCTGTGGAAAGCGAATCCATCTTCTCGAAGGATGAGCCCTGTGATGGGTTTTCTAGTCCCAAGCAGTCAGATTTAAATATATTTACATATGAGCAACAGCAAATGAACTCAGCAGGAGGGGTGTGACTGTGTGTGTGTGTGTGTGTGTGTGTGTAACAGTAATTGAAGAGGTCACAAATTTGAGAGAGAGTTAGAGGGCAGACAGAAGTGGAAATGATATAAACACACCACTCGTGTATAAAATTCTCAAACACTTTTAAATTAGAAACAGTAATTGTGGACCTGGGGAGATGCCATTCTCCCAGAGAACTCAGTTCCCAGCACCCACAGTTATCTATAACTCCAGTTCTAGAGGATCTGACCCCCTCTTCTGGCCCAGGTGGGCACCAGGCATGTATGTGTTACACAGACATATATTCAGGCAAAACACACATCACACAGAAAATATCTTTAAAAATGATTGTGCCATGGGTGAGCATTAGAGCAACTCTAGAAAGGGACTGAAGGGTTAAACTCCGTGAGTTTGTTACAGTAAAATTGTGTCTGCCACTTGCAAGTTAAATAATCTTAGGCAAGGCAGTTAGTCTGCCTAAGTCTTGGTCCAGATCTCTGCTGTAGATACAGTACATGGGATTTGGAGTTGTACTGAGAGCAGGGGTGTGTCTCATGTTTACATAAGATGGGGCAGAGGAGAACCTGGCATTTAGTACATACTGTGTGGTAGATGAGGCTCAAGACTCAAGTAGTCGTCACCCTGGACCCTGGACAGAATGTGTTCACTAATCAGGGAAGGGGAGCTTGTTTCAGAGAATTTTATGTCTGTTTAGCTGACCTTTTCCTCTGAAGTCTGCATTTATGAAAGTATGTGAGTCACGAGAATGCGTCATGAGTTTGCAAGGCAGTGTTTAAGCCAGTGGGTGATGTAGTTCTGTAAAGACATGAGGATATGTCGTGCTCAGAGACAGCTCTGGATGCCAGTGCGTGCTAGGGAGGCCTCTCAACCCTTTCAGTGTTCTTCCAGATTAGGAGGACTCAGCTGTGCTATGGAGCTTACTTACAGAAGGGCTGAGTGTGTAACCAGCTCACTGCTAGAGCACTCGCCTAGCGTGTGCAAGGCCCCGGGTGTGTATTTCAGCACTCGAAGGAGAAAACAAACAAAAAACTTTGGTAAAGCAATTTGCCAACCATTATTGAATGTTGGAGTGGGTATTCTTCCCAGTGATTGGCGTGTTCACATTCCCCGTTCATGGCTCATTTCCATATCTTCAGAAGCAATTGATATATTTAGTAAATGTGACGTTTGGGGTAAAGGAAACACTAGATCATGATGATTGTCAGGGGATACAGGTACCGTGGAACACAGCTCCCAGTAGAGAACTTACATTTTAGGACTGTGTCCCCTGTAGCATGTCCTCCTTGCTTTCTTCACACCTACCATGAGTAGCGTAGCTCTATGCAGATTGCGTAGTTGGACACTCTTAGGTCTTTGAAATGAAACGCAGTTTTTAAGGTTTTTGCCTATAAAATGCTACTTCCCAGTTACAGTCAGGTGACCTTATATGGAGTTTTAGAGAGCAACAATCTTTTCAGTAACATAGTTTCTTAGTTTTTTTTTTTAAAGAATGACTAATCACATAGTATGTAAGTTTTATTGAATATATACATTTTCCCTTCTAAACTGAGAGCAGTTAGTATACAGTAGTCTTTTTTATAAAACGCCTGGGAAATGACTAGTCACTGTGTTTTCTTCTTCTTTCTTAACAAAAGGTAAAATTTTTACTCAGCCATTTAGAATGAAACAACAGGGGTCATATTCTACAGGATTCTCAGTAACGAAGACACGCTTTTCACAACCCACTTCAAATATGGAGCCCCCAAAGCAGGTACTGAGCATGGAGAAGGTACCCACATTTAATGCAGTGGAGACTTCAAGGCTGAACCACACTGAAAAATTAAACCAGGTAAGGTGAACTCCCAAAAATACGTTTTCCGGTTGAGCAGTGTTGTGACTTAGACCCAATGGGAAAGCTGATCTTGGAACAGTTAAAACCTGAGGCTAGAGAGTGGGTGCAGTCATTAAAGGCACTGACTGCTCTTGCAGAGGACCTGGGCTCAATTCTCAGCACATGGTGGCTCACAGTCCTCTGTAACTCCAGTTCCAGGGGATCTGATGTCCTCTTCTGGCCTTTCCTGGTACCAGGCCACAGACATATGTGCAAACATTCACCTATACACATAAAATAATAAAAACAAAAGTTTTTTTTATCCATTCATTGATCATAGACGTGACTAAGCTTCTTGTCTGGTTACAGTGATTTAGAGAGGTGTGAGAGGCAGCAGTTTTAGCTTCTTGTCTGGTTATAGTGATTTAGAGAGATGTGAGAGGCAGCAGTTTTATCAGCTTCTGGGATTTTTTGGCAGATACCTTGTCTGTACCTTCAGTTCCAGCTTCTGTTTAGAATTATGTCATTTGATTTTACGCTGGAGAATATACCTAATAACCATGTTAGGTATCATTTTGTGTACATAGTTGCCATTTGTATATTGTCTTTGGAATATCAGTATTTGGTCCTTACAAAATTTGCTTTTGTCGTTTTATTGAAATGGATGAATTCAGTACATTCTGGGTATGTCTTTTAACATTTTAGTGAAACTGAGACATTTGTCTCCCTGCTGTTGTTATCGTGGTTATGATCTTTCATTTTGTTTTTTCTTAGGTTTGACTTTTTTTCGTTATTTATTTTATTCTATGTGCAAGTGTTTTGAATGTAGGAGGGATGTGCACCATGAGCATGCCTGGTGGCTACAGAGTCCAGAAGAGGGCGTCAGACCTCCTGGAAGTGCAGTTAACAGACGGTTGTGAGCCAGCAGGTGGATGCTGGGAAATGAACCTGGGACTTCTGCAGGAGCAAATTCTAGAAATCACTGAACTTTCCTCCAGCCCACGTTTCCTCTTAATTCTTGTCTTTTGTAAAACTGAAGTCCTTGATTCTGGCAGTCTAATTTTCTCATATGGTTCCTGTTTATCCAATAGGTCTTTATTCGATGTAAAATAACAAAAATTTCTTCTATGTATTTTTCTAGAGTTTTTGAGATTTAAATTATACAGCTAGAGTTATTACCAGTTTCACACTACTTTTTGTATAATATGCCAGGTATGAATTGAAGTTTCCCGAATAAGGGCATCAGTTACGGCAGTGCAGTCTGCTGGACAGGCGTCCTTAAACACACCCCACTCCTGTCTTGTTAAAAAGATCCAGCTTTGGGGTTTTGGTGATTTTTCTTCTTTCTCTTATTTCCTGTTTACTTTGGATTGGTTTCTTTGACTCTTTTTTAATTTTTAATTTTTAGTTTGTATGTATGAGTGTTTTGCCTGCATGTATATATGTGCACCACATACATGCTTGATGCTGGGGAGGGATCCAGAGACGAAAGGGAGGTCCAGATCCCCTCGAACTGGAACCACAGATGATTGTGAGCCTCCCTGTGGTGCTGGGAGCTGAGCCCAGCACTCTGCAGGAGCAGCTAGTGCCCTAATCAGTGTCTCTCCGGCCACCCCCGTTTCTTCTTAAGCTTGATAATTGATTCTGCCCTTTCCTAATGAAACATTTAAGGCCATGACTTTTTTCTTATATTGCTTTAACAGCATCTCATAAATTTTGGTGTATTTTTGTTCTTCCTCCTGTGAAATGTTTTCTGATTCTGTCGTGGTTTCTGTTTTGTCTCATGGATACTGCTGTTTAATTTTTAAACAATTGTGTTTTTTTTCTTTTCAGAAATTGGTATTTCTGTTGTACTTTAATTCTATTATGGTCAGAAAACTTAGGTTTCATTTCTTACGGAATTAATGAAAGTTACTATATAGCCCTATGCTTATTTGTAAGATGTTTTATAATTCCAAAGAAGGCATTACTATATTTGAGTAGAGTGTTCTGTGGTAAGTCAACTTAACTAACATCATTCAGAATTACTAAGTTTTCACTGATTTTCTGACTTTTTCATGAATTACTGAGGAAGGGGTATTGAAATCTTCAAATATAACTGTGGACTTGTCTGCTTTATCTTTCAGTTTGATCACTTTTTTCCTTTGGTCATCGTGAGCCTCTTCTAGCTACATGAATGTGTAGCATTCCCACAGGACTCAGAAGCCAGTCCGCCTGTCACAGTAATCAACTTGTTCGTTTACCTACACCAGCCCAGGGGCTTGCTGGGCGTTTGTTTGTTTGTTTGTTTTTGTTTTGTTTTACGCGTCACTGGGTTTCCATTCTTTTGTTGGTCTTTCTTTTAAATCCAACCCTCCCTGTTCCCACTCTACCCCTCCCCATTGTGTTTCATTTTGAGTATTTTCTCTGGCTGCCTTCAGAGTCACTGTCAGTGTTGTGAACTTTTCATTGCCAAGTTTAACAAAGTTACTTTGAATAGTAGCTGCTGTAGACTGAATTGCTATATATTCCCCCAAAATGCTTGTGTTAAAACAATCTTTTAGAGATGAGACTCTGGGGAGATAGAGTTTGATGAAATCTTGAAAGTGTCTGTTCCATTATTTATTTATTTATTCCTTTTTTTTTTTTTTTTGGTGTTTTGTTTTCGAGACAGAGTTTCTCTGTATAGGCCTGGATGTCCTGGAACTCACTCTGTAGACCAGGCTGACCTCTAACTCAGAAATCCGTCTGCCTCTGCCTCCCAAGTGCTGGGATTAAAGGCGTGCGCCACCATTGCCTGGCTTCTAACTTTCTTAACAGTCAAGTCCTCACCACAGGTATTACAGGGAATGAACTTGGCCGTCAAAATTGGCAGCAAGCATCTTTACCTGCTCAGCCACCTTACTAGCCCTCTTTTTATTCCTCTTGGCATTTCTTCTGCTAGACAGTCCAGAGACTAACCTATGTATCTATTTTTGTAGCTAAGCTGACCAACATGTTTATTAAATCTTTGTTTTTTAAATTCAGAAAAGATTAGCATGAACCATCATTACCCAGAGAGTTATATGGTCTCTTGATTGTCTGCCTTTCAATCCTAATTATCTGTCGTCAGAATATAGTTCTGATACTGCGTATCTCAATACAAGTCTCTAGTATCTTTATTTTTTTTGTTTGTAACCAAGGGAAACTCCTTTGTTGGAGGTTAAGGTGTTTTATAATACAACGTCCATCTACCAATCCAGGTTTATCTACTGATGCCTCTAGGCAAACTCTGTGTGTGTGTGTGTGTGTGTGTGTGTGTGTGTGTGTGTGTGTGTAGACTTGAGGTTAATGATGGGTATCTTCCTTGGTGACTCTCCACTTCCCAAATTCAGGTCCTCAAATATCTGCCCACTCTCCTCCTCACCTATGCTTTTAGGAGAGGACTTTGCATCCAAATTCCCAGAGTACACAAAACTGTTAGTCAGTCTCTGCCACTGACACCCCCCCCCCCACCATTTCTTTCATCCTTTGCTTATATTACATAAAGGAACTTTCCCTTACTGCTCTTTTGAAAGGCCATTCATTTCACTTGTGCTCTAACTCACACCCATTCCTCCCTTTCGGGATCCTTCTAACAGCCCATTTCTTTAGTCATTAGGCAGCCACTAAGTATTTAGTAATACTAAGTAACTTCAGAAAATGAATGGCAACTATCCTTTCTGACAAAAGTATCCAACTAACTGGAGACTGTAGAACCTATTATAGATAATGCTGTTTATCTCAGAATATTCCTCAGGATCTAGTTTCATACAAATTTCATTTACGTATTTGATACAATATAAACTGTCTCAGGGTGGGATGGGAGTTTGAAGAGGGGAAACTGGGAAAGGGGATAACATTTGAAATGTAAATAAAATATCTAATTTAAAAAAATCTCAGTGCTAAATTTTTTAAATTACTTAACTATGTGTATACATATGCTATGTGCATATACATATACTTTGTGTCTCTGTGTGAGTATATTCCTGCGAATGCAGATGCCCACAGAGGTCAAAGGCTGGGAACTGAGCTGAGGTCCTCTGCAAGAGCAATAAGTGCTCGTCACCACTGAGCAGGACTTGACCCATCTGACTGAAACACATTCCGTTTTATAGCGTGCTTACATTTATCTTTGACTTTTTCTTTCATTCACAGTTGGAGAGCACATTCAGATCAGTAATTGCACAAACCGGACCTGGAGGACTGTTGATCCTGACCTAAAGCGCAAGATTAAATTAGTAAGTATTTTCCATTACTTGGAAACAAAATAATTGGTTTTCACATGTGGTTTGATTAATTGCCTGCAGTGATTATTAGTTTTGTATTTATATCTCATTGTTTCTAAAATATTGATATATGAACACCAATTTTTTTTTTAATTTATTTTTTATTGGAAATTTTTTTACATTTCAGATATTCTCTCCTTAACCAATTTTTATATAAAGTGATAAAACATATACTGAAATTTTTGATGTGAAATTGTTTAGAAAATGGTTCTTCCAACAAATGTGCTCTTCCTTCTTTTTCCTTCCTTGCCCAACAAATCATTGTTGGCAAACAGTTGAAGATCTTTCCAGTTCAGTTTTCTGTCCTGCAGACATAATGCTATTGCACATGGTTAGTGTGGTCCAAAATGTTTCTGTTCCACGGTTCACCTGGGAGGATCTCTGAGGGGCTAAAGGTAGAGTGGCTTTGGACCTTAGCTATTGAAGAAAATTCTGCAGTGAAGTCTCTTGCACATTTATGTAATCCAGGTTGCCATCAGAGACACTGGCCATTTGATTTCTTGAGGATAAAAGTCACTCCACGGAAAGAATTGAACAAATGGGCACTTCTGCAGACATCGTTACTCCCAGCCACAGTTTAAATGATAACAGTTTTACATTAGCTGCTTTTTATGTCCTTCGTACTAGTTTACATGTTTGTATGATTGGCCAGTTTTGTTGTTTTGTATTATTAGCATGTGGAAACCTCTTGGTTGTTGTGTAATGGGCCAGTGTAGTCTGCCTTGAGGATTTTGGTCCTGATCTGGGTAAGGAAATGTCTGCATAGCTCCTCTGCCCCGAGTTTTCCCACTCCAGGTGCTGTGACTTTGATGGGAGCCAGGTGAAAACCAACACACTCGGGCAGCAAAACGATACACTGGGGCAGCCTTCTCTTGTTGTTTTTGAAACTTGAACAAGTGTCTGACAATTGTTTGTTCAAGGATGTTGTTGACAATACAGCACCAAAAATAGAGGAAATGTATTCATTGACAAACAAAAAATTGATAAAAATATAAGTATTCATTTATTAAACTAAGGATTATCATGTGGCTCTTAATCTTTCAATTATCTTTGTTTCATTTCTGTTGATTAGGTCGTATCTAAGTTTCCACAAGGTTTGTTTATTTCTAAACTGCTCGGAGAATTTGAGGTAGGTGTTTTCTTACTCTTTGCATTGCTTATTTTGCTTATGATAAACAAATTTGGCCATTTGTCTGGATCCTCTACGTCTGTGCTATTAATACTTAAACCGTCTTGTTTTATGGTTTAGTGGCTTTTTCTTTTTTATGATAAAGCTAGTTAAGAATATGGCTGGCAACAAATATCTGGTTATGGAGTTTTTACTACTTACCATTATAACATCATTGAAATAATGATTAACATATTTTTAAATGTGATAGTACCAAGAAGAGATGTGGAAAAATAGAACCCCTCATATACATTCTTGATTCTATATCCAATAATGATATTAAGAATAAAGGTACTATAAAGATACTTAAGATAATCAAAAAATAGAGAAGTATAAATAGACCTGCATGCTAAGAAAAAAATAAATAATATAGTTTAAGCTAACCGAAATGATACCAGATTAGAACTTGAATCTTCAAGAAGGGCTGAAGAACAAAAGATGAAGTAAACATGTAGTGTATCTGAAAGACTACTTGTTTCACCAGTTAAAACATGCTACTGTTTAAAGCTAAAATGATGGCCTCTAGGTGGGTTTGTAACACAAAGCTGATGTACAAACTGCAAATTGTTATGCTTTCTGTGACTTGGAAAGTAACACTAAGAAGTTAAGGGTGTATATTATAATACCCAGAACAACCATTAAAGATGTAGTGATAGCCATAAAGCCAACAAATAAAACCATTTGTATATATGCATGCAGTAAACTTGAGAAGGTGGGCAAAGAGAACAGAGGAACAAGATATGGAATGCAAGATACAGATGGGAAGATAGGGATGGAAAGATAGAGATGGGATGATATGAGTGGGAAGATATAGGTGAGGTCATCTGAACTTTAAAAAGGTGTGAGGGGGCCGGGCTCAACGCTGTGGAGGGGCGCCGCCACCATGGGCCGCGAGTTTGGGAACCTGACGCGGATACGGCACGTGATCTCCTACAGCTTGTCGCCCTTTGAGCAGCGCGCCTTCCCGAACTATTTCAGCAAAGGCATCCCCAACGTGCTGCGCCGCACTCGCGAGCGCATCCTGCGCGTGGCCCGCCATTTGTAATGGTCTACCTGATCTACACATGGGGCAACCAGGAGTTTGAGCAGTCCAAAAGGAAGAATCCAGCAAAGTATGAAAATGACAAGTGAGCAGCCGGCACCTGGATGACAGTCCCCTGCCTTTGAAAGACCCTTCTCTGGGAGAGGAATCTACACTGTAGTCCTGAAGACAATAAACTACTTAAGGACTAAAAAAAAAAAAAAAAAAAAAAAAAAAAGGTGTGAGGGGGAACAGGATATGGGGTCGACTTATGGAGCATGGTAGATCTAACCCTGTAATTAAGACAGCCTGTGGTGGTGGCATGTTCCTTTAATCCCAGCTCTCAGGAGCCAGAGGCAGGAAGATCTCTGTGAGTTTGAGTCCAACCTGGTCTATAGAGTGAGTTCCAGAACAGCAGAAACTTGATTTTTTTTTAATGAATAAAGTTTTAATTTGTGAGTGTTTTCATCATAATTTGTTTTTGACAATTGCTTTTTTCTTTCACAATTTCATATATATAACTTTGAGAACCCCAATCATTTAATTTATCCTCTTCTTGCTGAATACTTATTGGATCTTTTGATACACTATTAAAAGTGACTGCTTTGGGGTCTGGAGAGATGGCTCAGAGGACCAGAGTTCAGTTTCCAGCACCCATGTCAGGAGGCTCCCAGTGGCCTGTACCACCAGCTCTAGAGGATCCAACACCTCTGGCTTCTCAGGGGACCCACGCTTGTGCACATAGCCGAATGCAGACCCAATTAAAAAAATTCTAAAAACCAAACACTAACTCCTTTGTATTTTAATCCTGCTCATCCTATGTTCAGCTAAATTGTTTTCACAGTTAATACAACACAATTATCTGAGAAACTATTAGAGACTGATAAACATAAAAAGAGAAGCTTTAACATGTGCCATCTGAGGAAGTAGAAATAGGAATCCTAATTTCCAACCCCCCTGCCCTGCCCTCTGCCAGCTTTCCTGTGCTGTGCTGATGGGCGGCTGTAAGTATGACCTTCTGAGTGATGGTCTGTCTGATCCTGGACCCCACTTGTATGAGTGTTCTGTGAGAGGAGTCATAAAGAATTGAGTGCAGCAGTGGAGCATCATGTGACACAGTCTGTGCCACAGCTGTACTAGTCTGTGAAGGGCCAGCCCTTTACAGAGCTGTCACGAAAGGCATTTAGTTCATAAGCAAGCCTGCACATCCTTGAAGCCGAGGCAGGAGAGAACTGTTGGTACCAAGAATAGCACAGATGTATGTGCACATGTGTGTACATGTGTGTGTGGCACCTCGAGGTTGGCTTTGAGTGTTGTCCCTTGGCAGCTGTTCGCCTTGTGTCTCCCTGGGACTGCTGGCTCAGTGGTTAGGCTAGGTTGGCTGCCAGTGAAACGGGCTTTTACACTTGAGTTCATGGAGCCTTAAGTATGTAGGTTGACAAAATCCAAATTAAAGCCTTGCCTAATATATCCAGAGTTTTCATTCCTTTCCATTTTCTTATGACAGCTAAATTTTAAAGAGCAGCTTTCACCAAAGCAATTAGGGTTCTTAAACGTGACAGAACTTGTTGGCGCTCTCAGTGACATTCTCCGAGTTGAGTTCAGTGAAGAAAAGCAAGATTTGCTCGTGTTTGATGCTGACCTGAAGCCTCTGCCGCCTGGTGAGTTAAATGGCGTCATACAGACTCCGGTTTTTATTAGAGAAAGCATTAAGTCACCAGTAGAATCACATGACCCAAACACCTCCCAGATTAGCCACAAAATGTTTGCCTAATAACCTCCTTAGTGATAATTATAATAAAGTTAACCAATATTTAAAGTTTTAAATTTTTACAATTTAACTTATTTGTTTATTTATTGAGACAGGTTTTTATTATGTAGCCCAGGCTGGCCTGGAGCTCACTGTATGACCCAGCAGATCTTAAACTCATGGAAGTCTTTTGTCGCTACCTCTTGAGTACTGGGATTATAGGCGTGAGCCACCACATCTAGCGATTTCTTCTTTTTTTTAAAATTATTTTTATTTTATGGGTGTTTTTTGTCTGCACATGTGTCTGTGTGCACCATGCATGAACAGTGCCTGCAGGGGCCAGAACTTCAGGAACTGGAGGGACAGGCAGCGATGGGCTCACATGTGGGTGCTGGGAGTCAAACCCCAGCCTTCTGGAAGGGCAGCCAGTGCTCTAACCACTGAGCATCTCTCCAGCCTGCTGTTTATTGTCCAGTTATTAGTAATTCTGAAGGAATGGTTTTGAATTGGTTGTTTGATAGGTCATGCTTCTCAGGCTATGCGGCGAAGCTTCTTACAAATATGTGGAGAGTCAGAACATATGAATATGGATGAGGAATGTACCTTTATATTTTACAGTAAACTCCAAACCAAGTGTTGTGTTCTCCTCTACCCTCTACCCCTTCTCTCTCTCTTTCTCTCTCTCTTTCTCTCTCTCTCTCTGTTTTTCAAGACAGGGTTTTTTATGGGTTTTTTTTTTTTGTGTGTGTGTGTGTGTGTGTGTGTAGTCCTGGCTGTCCTGGAACTTGCTCTGTAGTCCAGGCTGGCCTTGAACCCAGAGATTCACCTGCCTCTGCCTCCCAACTGCTGGCATTAAAGACGTGCTCCACCGTTTTCTGTCTTTACTTTAGGAAACCACATCGGATCTAGGTCATTATATTTTTGTTTTAATTTTAGCCCAGTTTGGTTTTCTCTTAGAGTTTTTATTGAGATAACTCTATATGATCATGCAAACAAATTCCCATGTGTCCTTTGCTCAGTCCCCTCAATGGTAACATTTTGCAAAGGTGTGAACTATATGGTGCTTTTATTTTATAAATTGTATATAGGGGAGGTGCACGTGTGTGTGTGTGTGTGCACTGGGAAACCAGAGTATAACCGCGAGTGGTATTCCTCGGGCGCTGCCCACCTTTTTCTGTACTTAATTATTTTTGAAATAGGATTACTAGTTGCCCAGGAAGACCCAGGAATCCTGCTGGCCCTGCTTCTCCAGCACTGGGATTACAAGCAAGTACACCCCAAGCCTGGCTTTGTTTTTTGTTTTTTTGGTTTTTTTTTAAATGTGGATTCTGAGGGGTCGAACTGAGATCCTTCTGTTGGCAAGGCAAGACTTCATTCACCACTGAATTCTGTACATTTTTAAAAGTGGCTGTGATGGACATCTGCCTTTCCAATTCTACCATTGATTTATTGAAAAGATATGAGTACCACTATTGCCCCTTTAAGGGTACCTTGTGCTGGTCATTGTCGTGGCTCAGGGGTGTCACAGCTGGATAGGACCGTTGATTGTTTCTCTCCTTTGGCAGCTTAAAACCCCAGTACCAGACATGAGAATCCTCCTTCACATTGTCGGTTAGGGTAGGCAAAGAGATGACCCCAAACAACCCAGTTTGGCTGCCTCACAGAGCTTCAGGACACGCCCCTGCTGCTCAAGATACCACATCCTTTGATACAGGACTTGGAAGATCTGATCTGATCTGAAGTCATAGAACTTCTTTTACCACAAAAGGTCTTTAAACCATTCAAATAACACAGAGGTAATTAATGCTTGTAGCTTTAATGAGTATATTTCATGACCTTTTACAAATTATATACTTAATTATGACATAATTTTCTTATGCAAAACATTATTATCTATTGTGTCTTTGCTTTTTGTGTTTAAATATATTGTTTTCCATATTAGTATTTTTTCATTTATACATTTGTGCAATTCCTATATATCTATTTCATTTAACCAGTGTCCTGTTGGTGGACATTTAGATTGTTTCCATTTGTACCATTGTAAAAGCATGGTGATTAGTATTTTAAACTTCTTTTTATTTATTTTTGCTATTTAGGAGACAAAACTCCAGCCTTCATTCATTCTAGGCAAATATGATTAATATTTTTGTGCCTACATCTTAATGTGCTTGTGAGCTTGTTTCTTCAGGAGCCCCTGTGGTCAGTCATAGATCTGAGGAGTCCAGATTGTGTCAGCCTCAGGTAGTCAGATATGCATAAATTTTAATACAATATGAGGTTGGTTGAGGAATTCTCTAAGAGTTAAGATATATTATGGAATATTAAAGAGTATATGTGTTATATAACTGTTGGTTAGAAGAAGAAATTGGAGAACAGATGTTGAGACAGTTACTCATCAGAGTTTGAGAAGTTGTACCAGCTCCTGTTTTCCCAGTGTGAGAATTTTACAGTTTGTTTCTCCTTTAGAATGTCGTCCCTTGTGTCTCTCCATCTACAGGGTCTGCAAGGACAGGTTCCCATTGCCAGTGTCTCTCTCCCTGGTGCCTGGCACAAGGGGCCACTTAGAGGCAGTGGTCCCACACTGTAATCACTCTCTGGCTGTTTCAGGTGGACCACTTTCATCAGTCAGAAATTCGTGTTTAGTTCAACCAGACAAGAAAACAGAAGCTAACGCTTGGTCCTCCAGTCCCTCTAGAAGTTCACTATCCACTGTAGCAGTTAAGAAGACCACATGGGATTGCCCTGTGAAGAACCACAAGGAGCCAGAACAGAAGATATACAAGCCTAACCTGGTGGTAAAACCTTTACATCTGGTGAGTGGGCAGTGTGCTACATTGTGTAGTAGGCACAGTAACTGAATTAATGCCTCTTTAAACCAAGTGCTCTTTAGAAAAACAAAATTCTATGACACCAGTCCTTGCAAAAGACTTCTATGTGGCATTTTCTGTTTTTAGTTTCCCACACACCTGATGTTAAAGTTTTTCAGGTGGTTGAAATGTAAGTTCCCTGACAGCACTGTTGATTTCTCTATTCCTGAGCCTTGGGGTCGAGGCTGGAAAGCCTGGGGCTTCAGAGAGTGCAGGGCCTGCTCTAGCCCAGCCTGGGGTGGCCACAGATGGCAGATACCCGTTCCCACTTATCTTGGTTCATTGACTTTTTCTCCTTCATTACATCCTCCCACGTTTCTTGTGTGTTTGCATCTCTGTTTCTGATTTTGTTGTTGCTAAGGATTAGTTGTTGTTCCACACTCTAGCAGACTCTTCAGAGGGATGGGCAGTTCGAGAGCCTGCTAGGTTTTCTTCAGGACACAAGGAAGGCTTGGGGACAGAGCAGATGTTGGGATGAAAGGGATGCAAAACATTTTGATGGGAAAAGTCCGAAGTAATCCCTCCATTAAAGTTACCGGTGACTATATTGACTATGGGTAGTGTTAGGTAGGAGGACCTGCTGTACTCCACCTCATTTTGTTGGGGACATTTGCTTAACACTCTAAACTTTTTGGCCAATATTTACATAATAGAGTGCTTGAAGGATGTTTTTAAATGGTGGCTGTAAATGGTGCTCCATTCTAAAGCATTCTGAATCATAGTTCTGGCTTAAGCCCAGTGATTGTAATAAAGATGATTCGTGAAATAATTTGAGGGATTTGAGATGTCCCTTTAATGGCTTTTTATGGTTTCTCTCTCTCTCTCTCTCTCTCTGCCTTCTCTGTAGCAAGTAGAAACAAACAAATCGCAGATCGGCTTGTCAGTACCAAACCACGATATTCCACCAGATGCTGTACGTGCCAAGAAATTGTGCAGACTTCCACCATTAGATACCAGCACCCTTGTGGGGGTCTTTGTAGAGTATATAATCTCTCCTAGTCAGTTCTATATCCGGATCTACAGCAGAGATTCATCAGAATTACTGGAAGACATGATGATTGAGATGCGGTAGGTGCCTCCTGCCTTCCCTGTTCCTGGTTAGCTTTACTCAGGAGATGTCAGACATATTTGTCTCAGGACTCCTAAACTAACAAAAAGTTTTTGCTTACTGATGCTTATCAGATAGAAACTTAAAGTACAAAAGTTAAAATATCAGTTTTTAAAATCCATGTGAGGTATGATAAATAACATTTAGTGAAAAATTATTTTTCTACTCCAAACATGTACAATAGCCTTTCACATCCATATACATTGTCTATTCCAAATCCCTCTGTAAATACTCAAACTATGGATTGTACCAAGCTCTCTCTCTATATCTCTGTGTGTGTGTGACTTCCTGTCTTTGTGCCATTGAGGGCAAGAACACATAATGATGTACTTCCTGCCTGCCCGTAATAAGGCACACATTGAGTCCATGTGCACATACATATATCCTTCCTATGTGCAGCCAGGGGCAAGCAAGCTTGTTTAGAGACGCAAAAACACAGTTTGTTATTGTTCAAGATCAAGAATAGGCAATTACAAGAATAACTCCCAGTATTTTAGGAAGTTATCTGTCCGCAGGCAAGTGGAATTCATAGATTAGAGGCATTTTTTTTGTTTGTTTTATAGTTCTTTTAAGCATAGTAATTTTAAACTTTAAAGCATACTTATTCTTTACCATCACACTAGTAGTTTTAAACGCAAATGGTGTTATACTAAAAATGAACTACTTATCATTTTTTTCTTTCTTTTATTGTTGTTATTTTGTTTTTTGAGAGTGGGTCTTACCATGTAGACCAGGCTGGCTCAAGCTCACAGATATCCTCTACTTCCCAAAGTGCTGGGATTTAAGGGGTATGCTACCATGCTTGACTTGGTTATTATTTTTAAAAGATTATTTTGTTCTGTGTGTGTTGGGGGAGTATGTGCCTGTGAATACATGCGCCCACAGAAGTCAGAAGCTATCAGAGACCTCCGAGCTATAGGGGCAGCAGGTTGTGAGCTGCCTGTGGGTGCTGAGAACAGCGCTTGGGTCATCAGCACATGCAAAAGCAGTTCATGCTCTAACCACTGAGCAGCCATTCTGTTCCTACAAAGGAAATTTGGGTCCTCACCAAAGGCCATAATTCAAATACAAAGGGGTTTTCTTTGATCCTTGGGAAATACCGTGTATGTACTTCAGCTGTTTTGTCAATGGATAATTGAATTGTACTGCCTTATCAAGGCCTTTTTTTTTTTTTTTGGAGACAGGGTTTCACTGTGTAGCTTGGCTGTCTTGGAACTCTCTCTGTTGTCTAGGCTGGCCTTGAATTCAAAGATTTGCCTGCCTCTGCCTCCTGAGTGCTGGACAAAGGATTCGTCACAATCTTGGTGTTGGCTTTAAGGAATTCGTAAGTGATACTGATTGGTTGGTTGTTTTTTTTTTTTTTTTTTTTTGGTTTGGTTGTTTTTTTGTTTTTTTTTTTTTTTTAACTGAAATGTGTGACAAGTGACAACAGTTTTGACACTGCCTTGATTGAGCTAAGGCACCTGGCATTTTACCTATTGTTGCTTTTTCAGTACCAGTGCAGTGTCAAGGAGCGAGATCTCCGTCTCTTACAAAAATAGCTTGAATTGTGTGGACTTACAAAAGGCACTCAAGGCCCCAAGGGCTTATGGATCATTATTTGTCTTTTGTTGTTGTTTTTTTGGTCTACTGAAAAAGTCTGTCCTATGTTAATAAACACTATAAGATGTGAATACGTTTAGTCACTATAAATTTATTCATAAAACAATTTCTGATTATGTTGTGTCATATAAAATGATAGTTTTTTGTATTTGCAAAAGCATCTTGTATTTTTCTTATTTTACCATATTATATATTTATGATACCAAGTTACCTGGCCTAAGTTGAATAATAATACTACCCTGGCTTGATTGATAGCTTTGTAAAGTGCTTGCTGTGTTGAACACAAAGACCTGAGTTTTCTCTCCAGAACTCAGGCAACCATTCTAGACATGGTGGTAAACACCTGGATACACACAAACACTCCCATACACATTAGAAAGACTTAGTACATGTTTTAAAGTATTCCTATCTCCTTGGAGATTTGTACATTATTCAACTTCTTTTGGTCTAACTTTATCTCCAGATTGGGGTAATCTAGTGACTACTACAGAGCTGTAGGAAGTGAAGCATTTAGAGTCTAGTTCAGTATTGGCTGCTGTTTGTGTACATATGTGGATTCATGTGTTGTAAGTACACGTGTGTGCATATGGAGACCAGAGGCCAACCTTGGGTTGCCCTTTCTTAGGAACTGTCCATGAATGCATATGAAATTGGAAAGTGTAAGAAAACGTCTTTGAGACAGGCTCTCGCTAGACTGAGGTGTGTTAATTAGGCTAGGCTAGCTGGCCGGTGAGCCCCACAGACTCAGGTCTCCACATCCTCAGTAGAAGCACTTGCTGCTATACCCAGCATTTGTTTTTTTAATGTGGGTTCTGAAGATCAGACTCAGATCTTCATGCTGTATAAGCAAACACCTTACCAACCCAGCCCCTCCCCAGCCTGGTGCTGCTGTCACACTGTAACTGTTCACCTTACCAACCCAGCCCCTCCCCAGCCTGGTGCTGCTGTCACACTGTAACTGTTCACCTTACCAACCCAGCCCCTCCCCAGCCTGTGCTGCTGTCACACTGTAGCTGTTCAATCTGGTTGTTGAGGCTCTGGTACTACAAGGACACATATGTAAAGCATGGTCTTTGCCTATGTGAGCACACTAAAGCTGGGAGATAACCAGGGGGATAACCAGGACATATGGGGGTGTGGGCAGCAGTAGATCTGTTTGGGAAAGTGTCATAGATGATATTTGAGCCGGTGTCAAAAGCAAGGCTTTGCCAGTTGAGATGAGAAGAGCTATATTCTGGCACTGATGTCAGACGTTAGTGAAGGATGGACGATGTGCCTTGGGAACAATAAGAACATGGTGGAGTTCGACTAGTGATGTTGGCAGGGCCTGACTGGGATGAAGTTGGAAGGCGTAATTGCTGAGCTGTAAGCACCACAGGAAGACATCCTTTCAGACAGAAGCCACTGAAACCTTTTTTCTTAAAGGTTTGGAGAGGACCTTCTTAAACTTAGGTATGAAATGTCCCCAAAGGCTCATGTGTTAAAGGCTTGGTTCTCAGTGCACTGCTCAGTGTTCAGTTAAGTGACTAGATCGTAAGGCACCTGCCTCATGATCAGTGGATCAATCCATCTTTGGTTCCATAATCTGAAGGTGTTATTGGGAAGTGGTTTAAAATAGGAAGTGAGAGCTGACCAGCGGTGTCGCACCACTGCAGTTGCCGCACTCTGGAGTCCGAGGTGGCCGTCTGTCTCTTCTGACCGAGTTCGAATCCCACCTGTGCTTACTCACAGGGAAAAAAAAATAGGAAGTGAGATTTAGCTAGAGGAAGTATGTCACTGAGAATGTGTCCTTGAAGGACACATCATGTTCCTCCCTTCCCTACTGGCTGCCATGAGAGCAACAGCTCTGCTTCACCACAGTGAACCTAACCCTCGGTTGTTTGTGCTGGGTATTTGGTCACAGTGAAAGACTTACTATTAGATGGGAGATGAAGAAGGAGAACTCAATATGCAATGTGAAAAATGAATGAGGTGAGGAAAAGAAAGTCGGTAAATGGGCAAGTCTAAGGGAGGGAGGGGGAGGAGAAGGAGAAGGAATAAGGAGGGAGGGAGGGAGGAGGGAAGGAGGAGAGGGGTGGAGAGGAGGGAGGAAGGAAGGGGGAGGAGAGGAGGGAGAGAAGGAAGGGGAGGAGAGGAGGGAGGGAAGGAAGGGGAAGAGAGAAGGGAGGGAGGGAGAGGGAGGGGAAGAGAGGAGGGAGGAAGAAGGAAGAGAGGAGGGAGGGAGGGAGAAGGAGGAGAGGAGGGAGCGATGGAGCAGAAAGGAACAAATGAGAGAGAAATTTGGAAAGTAAGCCTTTCAGTTGGTAAGAAAGGGAACAGAAAGAATTGGGGAGAGAATAGGAAGTATTCTCAGCATAAGGAATATGATGCAGATTGAATAGGTATGAGAAGCTGGGTTTCTGGGGTGGGAGAAACTAGACATTTCCACTTACTGCCTCTGAGGTGAGCATCAGAAAGTTGGCAGTGAAGATTTGGCCATCAGGATTATGTATAGCCATAGTCGCATAGAGAAGATAAGGTTTATCTCTTCCTGAGGTAGTCCCAACAGGAGCATTGGTGCAAATGTGAATGTTCCATGATTTTAAGGACATTGATATTTCCTGTCTTCTGTTCCAGATAATGTGTGGCCTCTTTGGATGTAGCTTGCCTTAGGTTCCCCTCTTAGCTAATGAGAAGGAGAAGAGAAAGGCAGAGGTTGTGAGCTACATCATTCATTGCTTTGAAACACACAACTTGAAGGTTTTGAATTTTAATTTTTTAAAAATTGTGTATAAAGTATACAGTAATTTATATATTTCTATATACTTTGTATACTTTTTCTTAGATCCTACTAACTAGAACATTTTATTTAAATAGCTAGAGCCCAGTAAGTCTCTATGGTTAGTTAAGATATGAGTACCTATAAGAGGAAAAGGGAAGAGAATGGGGAGAGGAGGAGAGAACATTCGGAAGGGCTTCCAGACAGTTGGAAATACAAGCTTTGAAGTTAGGGCTATGGGGTCTTCCAGGGAGAGTCATCTGTAGTGAAATGAGATGGGAGATGTCACACAGACAGTGACGGGAGTGGAGGACTTCTGAAGCTGCTGTCCTCAAACACAGCCCATCCAGCCACTGATCTTGTAAACAAGGGAGTCAGGATTTGAACCTAGCTTTCTGAACCTGGGTTTCTTCCTTAAACACTCCAAAGATTTTTAAGGCAACACTGAGTCCATTAAGCGTATCATAAGGAAGGAATAGGAGAGAATTGTGGAGGTGGAATATCCAAGAGCATGAAGAAAGATAGGCTTGAGAGACACTCTTATATTTGGGGATTAGTGAGCCACTGATGCCGTTTTAAAAGAATGTTTTTAATTGAACTAGAATTGCATCACTCCCTGTGTGGACCCCTCCCCCTGCTCCCTGGAACCCCTCCCATCTACCCGCTTCTCCCTTTTCAAGGTGATGGCTTCTTTTTCTTTGATTATTGTTACATGCACATGTATGTATGTATGTGTATCACAAATATATATATAAACACAACTTGGTTTTGTGTATGTTGTTTTAGGGCTGACCACTCTGCATCAGATAATCAGTACTAGGGCTTATTCCTGGGAGAGGCCAGTTCTCCTCCTAGAAGTTATTGGTAGCCTGTAGTTCTGTGTGTAGGGGTGAGACGCCCCAAAATTCCCCTTCCACATTAATATTCCCTTGATACTGCCATTGTTCCAGCCTTGTCTGTGCTCTGTGCTTCCCAGCACATTTCCTGGTATTTATTCTGGGTCTTACGGTCTCTCTGTCCCCTCTTCACACAGAACCATGAGCCACACATGCAGGAAAGTATCCGTTTTAGGAAGTTGTGTGGAATGAAGTTGGATTATATTCAGAGAATGTAAGGTAACAAAAAAGTGTGTAATTTTCATATTTGGAAGGAGTTTGTTGATGAAAAGAAAGAATTTGGATAATGAAATTGACATACATAGGCATTGACAAATCAGAAAATTACAGAAAAAAATTTCCTTTTTGCTAAGACTTTCTTGTTTTTGATACATCAATAAAATGATCTTTTTTTTCTCTTATTCCATGGTTTTCTGCATTACGGGACTGTACAGACGCTGCTACTCCAACCAGCTGGTCTCTGATCGGTACATTATGCCAGAATATTTTATCCAACCAGGACATCTCTGCTGTGTAAGGATCTCTGAGGACAAGTGGTGGTACCGGGTTATTATCCATCGGATCCTTGGGAAAAAGGAAGTTGAAGTGTTCTACCCAGATTTCGGAAATATAGGAACTGTCCAGAAGTCCTCGCTGAGGTTCCTCAAGTGAGTTGAATTTAACAGGAATGCTGGGAAAAGGAGATCCTGAATCATGGGACTTTGGGACCGAGATCTTTTGTCTCTCACCATCTTCCATTTATTCTTCTTTACATCCCTAATCACAGGGGAAATGATCATTTCAGATCTCTTTTAAATGTTTATTTTTATAAACTGTGTGTACATATGTAATCAGGTGCACACAGGGGCCTGGTGCTGCAGGTACAGTGGTCATGAGCTGCCTGAGGTAGGAGGTGGGACATGAACCTGGTCCTCTGCAGCACACTGGTAACCCCGAGCCACCCCCCCAGCCCACATCACTTGCTCTCAGGGATGGACTATAGCCTCTCTTGCTTCTTTCACGTGATTATTAAGTTGAATGGACCATGAGAATAAAATTCCGTCTTTTATTAAGAAAATGACTCAGGTTCATATTAAGAGGGATACTTACATGCCATGGGATTGAGTGACTCCTTCTGGGCTTTTGTTTACATGGTTCTCTTGAAAAACTTAACTATGGTTTGTAATTTATTTTTTAAATTATTTTTAAAGTACAAGGCATTAATTTAAAGTGACACAAATTAATTGAAATGGCCTGAATAGCAAAACAAGAAATGGATCAGAGAATGAGAAGCAGTATACATTAAAAGTCATGTGTTTGGCTTTTTGCAGATGCTGCTACACAAAGCTTCCAGCTCAGGCTATCCCTTGCTCTTTGGCGTGGGTGAGGCCCGCAGAGGTATGTTCACTTGTTTCTTATTAGTCAGCAAAGGTGTAGGTACATCCTTAGTATCAATAGTGGCTCTGAGTTCTCAGGACACACAGGTGACATGTGAAATGATTGCGTGTCGTATGTGAGCAGCTGTGAGCAGCAGCTGCATCGTGTCCTAATGATATCTATGTCTCCGTCCCTTTTGGTCACTCTAGGCACTGAATTTGCAAAGATGATTTATTTAAAATTAAAACAGGTAGGAATGCATCTCTCCACATGACACTGAAATGCCTCTGTGGCTGATAAACAGCATTGGGTGGAGCACAGGCCTTTATGTAGTTGCTCTCATGGCTCTGGTGTATGAGACAAGCAAAGGGAAGTGTGCCTAGTTTTGTTCAGACTCATCAAGAAAGGCTTCCTCACACACAGTGTTGCTAAGCAATAGGAATTTTTGAAGCCCGTTATAATCTTATTGAGATCATTGTAGTGTAAGTCAGTTACTGTCTAAAATAGGGCTATGCTGTTGACCACTGTGGGTAGTTACATATACTCACTTTTGGGTCTTCTATTTTTTTTTTTTTTTTGATGGGTCTAATACCTGTTTTTGTGCCAGTGTTACGGTTATATTGCTGCAGCTCTGTGATACAGTGGAAATCTGATATGGTTAATCCTTTCAGCACTGTTCTCTGTACTCAGGATTGCCTGGGTTAATGCCCTGGAAGCTTCCATATGGATTTTAGGATTTTTTTCCTTCTATTTCTATGAAGAATGATAAGGGGTTTTTATGGGGATTGAACTGAACCTGTACATTGCTTTTGTCAGGATGGCCATATTCACAGTATTAATTCCACCACCTGTGAGCTCAGAAGACCTCTCCATTTTCTAGTGTCTTCCTCAGTCTCTTTCTTAAGAGATTTAAATTTTTCATTTTATAAGCCGTTCACATCTTTTTTTCCTACATATTTTATTTTTTTGATGCCATACTGAGTGGATGTGTTTCCATCAACTCTTTCTTACCGTGTCTGTTGTTATTACATAAGATGACTACTGAATTTTGTAAGTTGATTTTGTATTAATGGTGGTCAGTTCTAGAAGTTTTCTAGTGGGATTTGGGGGCCTTGTATGTATAAATTCATACTATCTTCAAATCCAACTTCTTTGACTATTCGTGTTCTTGAATTTTTCCCTTGCGTATTTCTCTAGCTGGGATGGATGTTAAGAACTATGTTGAAAAGAATTGGAGGTGGTGGACAGCCCTGACTCATTACTGATAAGAACGGTATTGCTTTGAGTGCTTCTCCAGTTAGGATGATGTTGGCTGTAGTTGGCCTTATCCGGAAGATGAAGGGGACAGCTCAGAATAAATATAATCAATCCTATTAATGAACTTAAAGACAAAATCATTTGATAATCTCAATAGATACAGACAAGGCCTTTGACAAAACCCAGCCTGACTTCATGAAAAAATTCCTGGATAGGAGTAGAGGGGCTGTCTCAGCATAACAGAGGCTACACACCCTCAGATAGTTTACAGCGTGAGACCTTCATGGCAGTAGAACTGAACACCATGGAAATAAATGATAATTCAAGTTGGTTTGCTTTTCTTGTCTAGTTAGTTATAAGTCCTATGTTGGCACATACTAACATGATGCTTGGCTTTATGTATTGGACAAGATAGTTTAGCTTCTCAGTGTTGGGTGGATCTTATAAGAAAAAGGAAGCACTTGTGACCAGTGATAGTGATGACTCTGAAGGTATTGTTAGAAGGAATTCAAATGGGAATAAATTAACATCGATAAGAACTTAAAGTTAATATTCTAATATACTATACATTAACTAGAATGAACCTTTTAAACATAATCATAAGGTGTGCTTCCTCTTGGAATCCCTTTCCTGACTGATGGACAGCCTTAGTGCTGCTCTCTTACCATTGGCAAAGCTAATGCTACCACAGATCTTATGAGTTGCAATCCTTCCTACTTGATTTTATGTTTATGGATGTTTTACCTGAATGTATGTATGTGTAACAAATATATTCAGTTCACACAGAGACTAGGACAGGGCATGGGGACCCCCAGAACAGAAGTTACAGGCGATGTTAACCTCCCAGAGGGTGCTGGGAAATGAACCAGGCTCATCTGCAGGAGTAGCAAGTGCTCTTGACCACTGAGCCATCCCTCCAGCCCTGGGTTTGCATCTCAGTATAGATGAATTAGTTTGTCTTTGTGATACTATGTTTTGGTAATAATTGTGAGCCTGTAGTATAATGCCAAAATTATTGGTTAGAAAAATGAATATTTACTGAGATAAACTGTTAGAACTTTTTTTATACAAAGCCAGAAATGAATTCATCTTTTTACCTCATTGAGCTAGCTTAGGTGACCTCATAGGTCATGACCGAGGGGTTTGCGTGTGTGTGTGGTGTGTGTGTGTGTGTGTGTGTGTTCTGTGTGTTCTGTGTGTTCTGTGTGTAAACGTGTATCCTGGCAATGCATTGAGCATTAATATGTTTATTGTATTAAGCAAAATATATACAAACTCTTTTCATCTTAGAATTATTATAGTCTTGAAATAAAACATTAAATAATAACTAAAAATGAGTGTCATGAGGACGGGGCCCCAATTCTGTCTTCACCTCTTACTACTTGATCTCTGCCTCCTTTACTTGACCTCATTCACATGCCTACTTTCTTCCTCTCCCCCTCCCCGTCCCCTTATTTTCCTCTCCCTCTATCTCTTCTTTCTTTTACTCCATGTGTGAGTTCATGGAAAAAAGGAAAGCTGTCTACTAGTCAGGAAATACGATCTCATTAGGAAATGAAACTTTTCAAACCTTGAGTTAGAATTCTAAGACTGTAGATTCGTGAAAAACTAATGTTCATATGTTTAAGCTATATAATTTTTTGGCATTTTGTTAGATCTACCCAAATTGATTAAACTGTGTTAACATTTGGAAGCTGCTGTGGTTTCATCCCTCTTGTGTCACCTTAAGTGACCTTTTCATTTAATGGAGCAGAGTGTAAGGCCTGTGACACGCCACCCCGTGTAACTGCAAACCTTCTGTTCCTGACATGCCCTCCTATGTCAAGCATTTATAAGCAGTTATTTTACAGTGTCTGACATTCAGTAGTATGTTATATTTTTATCAAAATATTTATTTTGTGTAAATGCCTTACATAATACCTTAAAAATGAGAGCTGTAATTTTCAAGTAATTTAATGTATCTAACATGATAAATCATATATGTTGCTCTTACACAAAATATATTTTATACTTTACACTATAATGAAAATTAACACAATGGTAAAGGGGAATATTTAAAGAATATCTAGTCTCTATATGATCTAATATATAGTCACAGTAAACAGTGTTCTTGAAGGAATGCAAGAAAAGGAAACATTAATTTGAGGATGTTTGTTTTGTTAGAATTTTTATTCTTTTTCAGAAAAGTTGTTTTTAATCAAAAATAAGAAATTGGTTACAAAAGCAGGGAGCACGAGGAGCGCCTCGACTAGAGATGCTCTCAATCCTGAGATAGATTCTCTGAAAGTATGTCTGAGTGCATAGAGGTTTTGTGCCAAATACCTCTCCCTGAAAAAAGGCACAAAGGCGGGTATGGGGTGGCGCCCCCATTACAATGCCTTCAACTCTTGCACAAGGGCTCAGACCTCTGCTTTCCACCACCGACTTTTGCCACAGCAGTGGCTCTTTCAAGGAGTGCCTTCCAAAGCCTTTTGACAATCACCTGGTATATAACATGCTTGGGTGTGAGAGGCCTAAGACGAATCTGAAGGGTCCAGAAGTAACCTATTTCAAATTTATAAAATAAATAAGGGGGAGATGTAGGCGGCCGAAGAGACTGCGCCGGTTTCCAAAATGGCCTGGCCGGCACTGCCTACTGCGCATGCGTCAGGCTCAAGCCCCTCCCGAGAGGGCTTATGCTAATGAGGCTCGAGCCCTAACCAATCATGGGGCTTATGAGGCATGGCCCTAGCCAATCCTGGGGCTTATGAAAATGAGGTATTGGCCCTAACCAATCCTGAGAGAACAGGCCACCAGGTCCGCCCCCTTGGAAGGGTATATAACAACTGCAGTTCAGCTGCTGGGGGTCAGTAAAGGAAGATTGTCCAAAATAAAAGAGCTGTGAAAAAAAGACCAGCCTTGTCGTGTCTTACTTGCCGGCCGAGAAGAGACATGTAATAGTGTCTATTTGAATCTAATTACATATTTCTCAACACATCGCCTATCCCACTGCCTGGGAAACACTTTTCTTCTGCTTGAGCTGCTTTATTTAGGGTTCTGTTTCTTGAGGGTCATGTGGTGGCACATTTAGTAGTGTTTACCAGGACCCCCTTCCTCTGTACTACTGTACCTGTGCTGGGGTGGAGTGCAAGGCCTCGGGCTCCCTAAGCCCAGGCTGCCTGCCGAGGTACAGCCCCACCCACTGCTGTTAGCCAAGGGTAGGCTGGGGTTGGCTCAGGCCCAGTTCACTGAGGCTGTCCTAGGCTAGCCTGGTCCCCTTCCCCTGAGGGGAGGGTGGCTTGTTCCTTGAAAATCCTTGACCATTGCTTTGTCCTCTTTGTCTTGAGCTGTTTTAAAGGTTCCATTTGTTCCTTACATTCTTTGTGAGGAAATGTTTATGTATAATGTGATATGTTTACTTGCATGTGTGAATTTATTATTTAACCTGCTTGGTTCATTGGACATTTAAAAATCTATGGGTTATTAGTTTTCGTTAAACCTTGTGAATTTGAAGTTGCTATTCTTTGATTATTGCCTATGCCCCACATTCATATTTTTATTCTTTCTGTTTCTGTCTCTCTCTTTCTGGAACAAAAATTTAAAGTGTTAAAGGTAAGTTTTCTTCCAGTTCTTCTAGCTGTCTTCTGATTTTTATGTCCCTGTCTACATGGTGGGCAACTGGTTCTCTAAATTATCTTCTACTTACTAGTTCACTCTTTAATCCTGTCTAACCCACTACTGAATTAACCTATGAAGGTTTTAGTTTTTGTTAATTGTATTTTTACTTTCTGAAATTTAGTCCAGTTGTATCCATTTTTAAATGAGAGAGAGAATGTGTGTGTGTGTGTGTGTGTGTGTGTGTGTGTGCATGCACACACGCATACATTGAGGTTAGATAGCATCTTACAAGAGTTGGGTCTCTCCTTCATCCTTTGGTCCTGAGTACCAAGCTCAGGTTTGTCAGCCTTTCGAGCAGCTGTTTTTACCTGTGGACGGTCTCAGATGTCCTCCCTGTGTCTCTCCCTTTATCTTTGTACTGCTGCTGCCTTGAGACCATAGTCAGGATGGTTGGACGATGCCTGTCTCCACAGAGACATCCACTTGGCTTTCACAAAATGCCTAGAACTCCTGCTACTGTGTGTTGTGCTGATGTAAGTTAACAACTTGAAGATTGGTAGCTGACTCCAGTGGTGAGAAAACAGAACTAGAAATCCATGGGGAACTTCGTATATCTGCCTCCCTTTTTTCTGGGAGTAGACTCCCAACCATGTCTGTCCCTTTGACCCGTTAGGATGATCAGAACTGTCGTTGAGACTTACGAAGATGAGCAGGCTCTCTGAAGGCAGACGTAGATCACATTTTCCTTCCATTTTAGCATTACAATTTGTTACTATCTTTAAAGTTCTTTGGTCTTTTGTGATATATTTAAAATAATTTACCTAGAATTTAAAAATTGTTTCCCTCTGAGGTTAGACTAATAATCTTTAATTGACTTTTGTTTTGTTTTGTTTTCTCAAGACAAGGTTTCCTGGCTGTCTTAGAACTCACTTTTTAGGAGAGGCTGGCCTCAAACTCACAGAGTCCAAGTCTCCTTCCAAGTGCTGGGATCAAAGGCATGTGCCATCCCTGCCTGGCTTTAAGTTCCTCCCTCCCTCCCTCCCTCCTTCCCTCCCTCCCTCCCTCCCTTCCTTCCTCTCTCTCTTTCTTCTTTCTTTCCTTCTTTTTAAATGAGAGTTTCTTAGTGGATAATTAGATTTTTTTCCAAACCTTTTCATTATTTTTCTTTTAAAGTTAGCATGTAGTATATAAAATAAAGTTTCATTTATGACACTGTCATGCATACGTGTAATATATATTGATCATGTCTGCCCCATTACTTTTTTATTATGAGGTTTTCTCTTTCCCGTCTATATCTCTGTTACCACTTTTACTCCTAGAGAAACACATGGCACACTGTGCTTGTGCGGTTCTTTAATCCATTTAATGTGGCCATTTCCATTCATGTTCCTGCAGAGGACACAGTTGAACTCTGTTGTGCCTGTGCACACGTCTGCTTTATCCCTTCATCTTTCATCCCCTGTAGGCACCTCTGTGCTGTAACGGTGCCATGGTGAATGTATGGTAGATGGACCTTGATTCTGAATGTATACTAGAGGCAGTGCAGTTAGTCCATGTACAGATATTTTGAGGAATCTCCACACTGGTTTCCATGGTAACTGGACTACTACACACCCAGCAGCTACACGGGCTCCTTCTCCTGTGCCTTCTCCAGCATTTGTTGTGGTTTTCCTGATGATAACTGTGTTTACTGAGTTGAGGTGGAATCTCTTGAGTGCTTTTGATTTGCATTTCTTTTATTATTAGTCTTTTTATTTATTACAAATAATATATTTCTAAAAATGTGTTTTTCATCAGATGATTTTTTTGTAGTCATGTTTTTTTTAACCATTTTTTTCTTTTAATGTCTCTCACCTTAAAATTATACATATTTTGTGTGTTACTCTACATCTTGGGAATTTTGGTTTTTTCACTTGAAACTCTAGTTCACTGGCAATTCATTTTTGTATATGATTACTGTGACTCATGTCTAAATCCTATCACATAAATACCCCTATTGTATTTTAGGAACACTGGACATCCAAAGCTATTTTGCACTTCCAGAAGCTGTGTGGTTTGAAGCCATTAGTGGGGGTGGTAGATGAGTATATAGACGGAATCCTTAATATTTTTCTTTGTGATACGTCCTCAAATGAAGATGTATATTTTCATCACGTCTTGAGGACAGAAGGCCATGCTATCGTATGCAGAGAAAATGCTCCGTCCAAGGTAGAGTATATATTTTGCTCAATATACTTTGTGTGAATGCCCCACTTTAGGATATGAAACAATTTGGCATGAGCAGTCACTGATTGACTCTGCAGTCTTAGGAATGTCGGTTAGGTTCCTGGATTCTTAATGCAGATGCCCTCTTCATTTCCAGGTGACCTTTGAAACCAGGCTGTTACCACCACCAATAACAAATGACTCCACATTTTGCTAATGGTTCTTTATCCTCTGGTAGAAACTGTTTAAAACAAATGATCTAATCCCTCTAACCCCGAAGTATTTAGTTATCTAATGTTTTCCTAGAGAAGAAAAACATTCTCTTATTTTGAAATTAGTGATAGTACATCTACACAATTTCTCGTCTTGCTGCAATTTTTGTAACTAAAGCATCAGTATGGACATTTTCCCCTTACCAGTGTTAGACAACAGGCTTCAGTGCCAGTCGAAGCTGCCAGCATGTTCTCCTTTTCTAGCTTGTTATATAATGAAATGCTTCGTCCTAGGGCTTCAGGGATCTAAACCCACCAGCACTGTACACTAACTCCAGCTCGGCGCCGGGTGAGGGTGACATGGTCCTGACAGAGCTGGGGCATCCTGCTCAGCAGCACTGTTTGAATGAAGACAGGGAGATACTGCAGCAGTCCCAGGTGAGTGCCCTGCTCAGCCCAGGGAAAGCTCCTGCAAATAGAGTCACTCTCATTCGCTAGAGTTACTGAGTGAGATGGAGCTTTCCAGACGGAAAGCTGGGAATCTTGCACAGTGGTTGTAACGGTGGCCTTGCCTCTGCACCATTTAATCCTGTGCATTGGTTCTGTTTCCTCCTGAGCTCCTCTTATGAACCAGATCCTCTTGCTCCCTTTTTGTGGCTGTGGTTCCCTACAGTGATGATGCCAGTGCTAGTCTTTTGAAAGTATTTTGACTGCATTTATGTGTTGTGTGTATGTGTATAGGCATGTGCATGCCTCAGTGCATATTTGGCGGTCAGAGGAAAACTTGTTGGGGTTGGTTCTCTTTTTCTACCATGGGTTCCAAGGGTCAAGCTCGGGCTGACACACTCGGTGACAAGTGCTTTTGCCCACTAAACATCTTACTACTTGTTGTACCACTCAGGTTATTGAGTGTTCTTAGCTCATACTCTATAAAAATGGCTGGCTCTCCCACATTGGTAATGACAGTACTATAATAATTTTTCTTTAGCGTGTATTACTCTACCTCTCCCTAAATAGAAACAGTTCTTGAACTAGTGTTATATCACAGGCACCAACGTGAGTACTCCCATAGGCTACTTAGTCTTCAGAGCACAAAGGGAAAGTGAAGCCCACTGCAAGAATTTAATGCTTCTTGAACAAAGTAAGACATATCCTCTGACATTCCATGGCAGTGGATAATGGGCTAACAGTATTCGATGTTTTAAATTTAAGGCTCAAGAGTGTTTTGTTTGCTGATACAAGGTGTCTTATTTTCTTTGCATGTAATGGAATATAAAAATATCCCTTTGTTTAGTAGGTACATCTTTGTATTTTGGAGATGGTAAAATCTTTTCTTTTTTAAGTATTTATTGACTGTTAAAAAAGATTGAAAGGCAAGGCCATTTTTACTATGCTTTTAACTTGCCATAAAAAATAGGCGGCAGCACGCACCTCAAAGGCCAGCACCCACCTCAAAGGCCAGCACCCACCTCGAAGGCCAGCACCCACCTCGAAGGCCAGCACACAGGAGCCCTGAGCAAGAAGATCACAAGTGTGAGACCTGCCTAACTACATAGCAAGACTTTGTCTCAGACAAACACACGAAAATATGAATGGCTCCTGCTGCATTTCAAAAAGCAGTAGTTTGGCCTGTGAGTGGATAAATGGCTCAGTGGTTAAGACCACTTGCTGCTTTTGCAGAGGACCTGGTGACGCAGAACTGCCTGTAACGTTAGCTCCAGGGGATCCAATTCTCTCTTCTGGCTTCTTGGGGAAAAGGCACACATGTGGTACACATACAGTCAAGTCATTCATACACATAAAATAAAAATCATTAAAAATTTTTAAATGACACATTTATTTATTTTATGAATGTTTTGCCTTTACATGTAAGTAATACACCGCAGTGCATCCGGTGCCCATGAAGTCAAGAGATCATTGGATTCCTGGGAAGTGCAGTCATGGGTGGTTGATTGGGAATCAAACTTGAGTCCTCTATAAGAGCAGCAAGTGCCTTTAACCACTGATCCATCTCTCCAGCCCCCTGAGATTGTTTTTAATTAATTTGGTTTGTTTGGTCTCTAACAAGCCTGAATCTTTATTAATCATTATTACTACATTGGAAGAATTGCATTTCATCACTCTTGAATAGTGAATTGAATTAATTGTTTAACCTTTTTAGAATATCTTAATATCTGTTGCTATGCTATCTTCAAATAATCATAGTTTGGTTCTAGAAATGTGCAAAACAAAACAAAACATGTAAACTCTCCTGATCTGGTTTGTATTTTGGTCCAGCCGAGCTCTGTGCTAGAGCTCTGTGTGCTGTGCACACACACACCCCTGTGACCCCAGCCTCTTGCCCATTGCTGCACCTGAGTGTCCTGACTAACAGTGTGCCTGCAGCATCCTCACTGCTTTCTCTCACTCCACCTCCTTCCTGTCATCTACACGCCATGTCTCTGTGATGGCCGTACTGGGAAGACTGAACTGCCTTTACCTGTCTCCTGGAGTTCTTTGGGTCTGGAAATTTGCGGTTCCTTTGTAGCTACGGGGTATCTTGTAGACACTTGATAACGTGCCCAACAATGGTGGTTTTCTGATACAGTTGAACAGAATGGGAAGACTTAGGGTAAAATTAGAAAGAGAGAGACAGACAGAGAGACAGACAGAACACCTATGTATATGTATGAACTATAGAGTAAACTTTCCATCAAAGTTTGTAGGATTGCAGATTGTGGAAACAGCATTAATATAGAAAATGTTTTCTCTTTTATATCTACTAGCAAGATATTAATGATGAAAAGTCTATAAGTTACCTTACACCTGCGTCCAAGGAATTATTAAAGGATTCTAAATTGAGTTCATTGAAAACACATAAGAGCTGTGAAGAGGATCCAGAGTGGTCCATCCTGCAGCCCAAGGACCCGAAGGAAGAAAATGAGGTAAGAGAAGCGGAGGTGGGCTTTAAATTCGGTTAATTCATAAGTGACAATGCCGGGGATGAGCAGTCTGCAGGGCCACTGCTTTGTCTGTGAGTACTACTCTGTGACTCTGAATTACAGATGATCTCCTTAACAGTCAGCAGAACCACAGCGATGGAACAGAGCCAGTCACAGGAAAGAAAAGCACTGTTGGGGCCAGATGTGTAGACTACTATGACTAAAGCCAGGGAGGCACAAGGGCTATTCCAGGTGTGGAGCTATTCTGCATTCTGACTGTTGTGTTGAATACATAAAGCTGTACGTGTATTAAAACTGACAGGAAAATGCACCAAAATAAAGTCAATGTTACTGTAGTTAATTTAAAAGAAAGAAATATCAACATAAAATTCATGCCATCAAGATTAAGAATGGCAGCATTAGAGGTCTTGAGAAACAAGATTAGAAAAACTCATCAGAAAATATATTTCTAGTTTTAGAAGAACATATTTTTATTTTAATAAATTTTTATATGTGCATAACTTGAGTCCCTCATGACACCTGCATTTTCTGTTTTTTAGAACAACCATTTTCTAAACCATCTTGTTTAGCTGCTGTTTAGAAATTTCCCTCTTAATTCTTTCATTAAATAATATCTTTATTATTTCCTGATTTTCCAGTTTAAATTTCTTTGAATTTCTTGGCATAGAAATTTTTCATCCCTTCACCACACATAAACTTAACCTTCATTCCCCCCCCATCTGTCTTAGTACAGTAGAGTAAGCTTTAATTAGATCATTCAGTGTTAATGCTATTTTCTGCTCAGCCAAATAGTACACTAGGACACTTTTCATGTATACTTTTAAATAGTCATTTTGTTTATTCTTTGATAATTTGATAACATACATTTATATTGTATACTTCCCCCCCCCCAAACTCTTCCCGATTCTTCCCACCTCCCTGTCCAGGCAACTTCATGCTCTTTCTCTTTCCTAAAAGAAAGTGGAGTTCAGTTTGTGTTGGCCAGCTACTCCTGATCATGGGGCCTGCCCCGGACTGTGGTATCAGTCCACTGAAGAAAAACTCTCCCTTTCCTATCAGCTATCAGTTGAGATAGCTTCTTGGTAGAGGTAGGATTTGTGTCTACTTTACCTCTTCCATGCTAAGATTGTTGTCTGGTTTGAGTTTATGCAGGTCTTATGTCTGCTGGTATGAATTTTATGTTGATATTTCTTTCTTTTAAATTAACTACAGTAATATTGACTTTTAGTGCACTTTTCTGACAGTTTTAATACATGTATAGCTTTATGTATTCAACCCAACAGTTAGGATGCCGAATAGCTCCAGCACCTGGAAGAACCCTTTGCCTCCCTGGCTTTAGTCACAGTTTCTGACCCATATTACTGACCCATAGTGACTGTCATTTGCTTTGTTATTCTTATTGGTCCCTTCCAAGACTAGCATATAAGAGAACTTTAAGAGTGGCCTTTCAATGCAGCCTAATACCTTTGAGTACTTTATGTGTATCCACCATGTTGTTGACAGTGCAAAGCTTTTGTGTTCTCAGTGGCATCTGATTGTATCAGCTTCACAGTTGTATATCCATCCCCAACCAAGGTTTATGTGAATTGTTTCCAGTTTGGAGTAATTGTGAATAGAGTTACTGTAAGTGTTCACACACGAGGTTTTGTTGGTGTAGGGGGGTGTGCCTAAGATTCATTTATACAGAGAAAATATCCAGAAGTAGGACTGGTGGGTGACATGGCAGTGTTTGGCAAACTGCTCTCCAGAGGGGCCGTACCATTTCGTGTTCCCACCAGCAGTGCATGTGTCCTTTCCAGCACTTGCTGTTAATAGCTGGCTTAGCTTTTCTGAGAAGCATCTAGTGACATCACAGAATGCTTTTAGCGTATGTTTCCCTACTGACTAATGGTGTTGAACACCCTTTCATGTGCTGACTTGGCAGTGTCTGTTACTCTTGCCCGTTTCTTCAGCACATGGTTCATGTTCTCACTGTTTTGAGTTTTCTTACGTGTCCAAGGTGTGTGACCTTGGTCAGAGGATGGTTTCCACACACACTCTCTCAGCTGTAGCTTGTTCTCTCAATGTCTCTCACACAGCAGAAGCTTTCAGTTTATAAAGTCCAGCAGGACAGCTTTTTTCTATTAGTTTTGAGTTACTTTTTAGCACAGATGTGAGGATAAGATTCATTTTGTTATACATGGACACACTCTAGCACCATTTTATTGAGAAAACTCCCATTTCCACAGAATTGCCTTTAAAGTTTACTTTAAAAAAAGGTGGTTGTTGGTTTGCATGAGTCAATAACTACTCTAAATTCTACGCCAGTGGTCTGTAGGCCTGTGCTTTTTTCAGTCCCACACTGTCTTGATTACCTTGCTTGGTTCATAGACCCTCTCTAACTCAAGTAGTGTGGGTGGGACTGGAGAGACAGCTCCGCAGTCAGGACCCGGGTTCAGGTTCTAGCACCTGGTGGCTCGGTATTCGATAACTCTGGTTCCATGGGATCTGACAGCCTCCCTGGCCTTCACAGACATACATGTGGTATGTATACATGCAGGTACGTACTCACACACATATATGAAGAAAGAATCAGGGAGTATGAATACTCACATTTTATCATTTCTAAATAATTATGAATATTCTTTTAACCTTTAGAATCATTGTATCTGTGTCTTAATTTTGTCCACTGTCATTCTGTGTTCAGATTTACTTTGTAACTCTTTAGCTTGGTTTGCATTTAGCTCCCTTCTTCTCACCGTGAAGGTAGAAGTTTACAGTGTTGGTCTAAGTGCTTCTCTGAGGTCCGCATCTGCAGTGTCTGTACAGCTAAGCCACACTGCAAAATCTGAATTTTTTATTGTTATTTTTAGCAAGTAGGTTTTCATATTTCTTTTAAAATACACTTGAACCATGAGATTACTTAGAATTGTTTAATTTATAAGTATTTTGAGATTTTTCTTGTTTTCTTTCTGTGTATTGTATCATGACCTGGGAGCATACTTTGTATAGTTTCAGGTCTGTCCATTTGCTAAGCTTTGTTTTGCCAACACAGGATGTAGTCTTTTGGCGAATGTCCTTGTGCCTTTGAAAAGAATGTATATTCTATTTTGGGCTGGAAAGTTCTGTGGATGTCACTGAGTCACAGTCGGTGGTAGCATTGTTTGGCTCTCCTGTATCATTGCAGCTGATTGGTTGTATTGATTTCCGGGAAGGATATCCAAGTCTCCAACTCTACCCTTGGGTTTTGTCTGTTTCTCCTTTTTTCCTGTTGTATTTTGAGGCTGTTTGTTCAGGTGTTGTCTTGTGATCTAGGATCTTGTTTTCTTGGTGAACTGACACTTATCCTTAGGAAGTGTCTCTGTTTACAGTACTGTCTGGCACGAAGCCTGCATGTTTAATCCAGGAAAGTCATTTTTCTATGTGTCTGCAAGGACTGACTGTCCTTTCCCCTTCCTTTTACTTCTAGCTTATTTAGCAATCATGTTGAGGTTTCTTGAGGCAGCATGCCATTTACTCATTTTTAAAAGCCCACTGATCATTTTTAGAATTTATACTTTGTGATTACTGTATTTTGGATTTAGTGTTACATTTTCATAGCTGTTCCTGACTTCCATGGCTCTGTTCTTCCTTCCTTGCTGCTGTTTACATTTAAGGAATTTACTTTTTAATGTTTCTATTAAGTTGTTTCTATAATTTTATTTACCTATTAATTTTACTTATTCCCTTTACATCCTGCTCACTACCACCCTTCTCCTCACCCCGTCCCACAATCCTTCCTCCCATCCTCCCTCCCCTTCTCCTCTGAGCAAGTGGTGGCCCCCACTAGGTATCCCCCCCACCCTGGCACTTCAAGTCCCTGCTAGGCTAAGCACATCCTCTCCCACTGAGGCCAGACGAGGTATCCCAGCTATAAGAACAGATCCCATGTGCAGCCAACAGCTTTTGAGATAGCCCCCGTTCCAATGGTTCAGGACTCGAATGAAGACCAAGCTGCACATCTGCTACATATGTACAGGGAGACCTAGGTTCAGTCCATGTATGTTCTTTGGTTGGTGGTTCAGACTCTGAGAGCCCCAAGGGCCCAGGTTAGTTGACTGTTGGTTTTCCTGTGGAGTTTCTATCCCTCTGGGCCTGCAGTCCTTCC
Organism: Mastomys natalensis; assembly: GCA_021653895.1. Classification (NCBI taxonomy): domain Eukaryota; kingdom Metazoa; phylum Chordata; class Mammalia; order Rodentia; family Muridae; genus Mastomys; species Mastomys natalensis. Next base: position 2,147,467 of record JAJTUV010000222.1, on the reverse strand, counting down.
TCCTATCCTTCCATAAGAGTCCTCAATCTCTATCCACTGTTTGACTGTGGGTGTCTGTATCCGTCTAAGTCAGCTGCTGGGTGGAGCCTCTCAGAAGACAACTTGCTCCTGTCTGCAAGCATACCAGAGTATCATTAATAGTGTTAGGGATTGGTGCTTGCCCATGGGATGGGTCTCAAGTTGGGCCAGTTATTGGTTGGCCATTCCCTCAGTCTCTGTTCCATGCCTCATCCTTACATTTCTCGTAGACAGGATATGTTTTGAGTCGAAAGTTTTGTGGGTGTGTTGGTGTTCCTATTGCTCCATTGGGCTTCTTGCCTGGGTACAGGAGGGGGACTCTTCAGGTTCCATATCCCCAGTGGTGTGAGTCACCACTAAGGACACCCCCATTGATTCTTGGGTGTTTCCCTTATTCTAGAGGTCTCTGTCTTATTCTGGAGATGCCCCCCCCCACTTCCTCACCCCTGTCAGTTGTGGATTTCCATTCATTTTCATGGCCATCTGGCCATCTCTCCTGTCTCTCCCCTGTGTATAATTTTAAGTGCTTGGTTTAGGCTCTGATTTTTACACTGGATTCATAAAGTAATTTACTACAGAATTGCATGTAGCTATTATTCGGTATGTGGCTGTCTTACCACCAAATAAATCATTTACCCCTTCTTACCTCTTTCATACTAATCTATATACATGGAACACTTATAATGTTATATTTCTGGTTTTTTTCCTCAAACATATTCTGAAATGTTTAAGAGGAGAACAGTGCAATATATTTACCCATTTTATTTTTTTTGTTTTCAAAAATTCAAGTTCTTAGTTTCATTTCCTTTCTGTCTGAAGAATGTTCTTTAGTGGTTCTTTTAACACAGGGCTGCTGATAATTCTCATTTTCTTGCTGAGAATAACTTTCTTCATTGTGAAGGCTATCATGAACTTAAAGGATGGATTCTCCAGACAGAACTCACGTACACAGGTTCCTTTCTTTCATCGCTTTAAACTTTTTGTTCCACCTGTTTTCAGTCCTTGTAGTTTATGATGCAAAACTTATAGGCATGAAGTAGTTTTTCCGTGGGCAATATGCCATGTTTATCTGGCTATATTCTGCGGTTTCTTAGTCTTTAGCAGACTGACTGTAGTCTGTCCACGCATAGATTCCTTTAGGTCCAGACTGCTTCCAGATTACTCATCGTATACATCTACCTTCCACTAAACGTTGGGAGTTTTTGAAATAGTTCCTTGTTTGTTTGGAAATACTGTGGGTAGAAACAGGGCTTTGTTTATTCCAGGTGAGTAGCCCACCACCAGCCTGGGCTCCAGCCCTTCAAGCTAATCCCTGCATTGTACTTTCTCTTAACATTGATTATACAACTGTTAAGTAGTTTGGACTTGTCCCCCAAATTCCTGAGCTCCTTTATCTTTTGGGGTGTCTTCCCCCAAAACTCTTTTCTATGCTATTCAGACTAGATAATGTCTACAAATCTGCCTTCAAGTTCATCCACTCTTTCTTATTATAGTAAGAAGACAGTAATCTCAATAAACAGCATAAAAACTGGTTTGGATCTGGGATATTCTGAAGACTCCTATATGAAGATTTAGTTGCCAACTGCTGGTGCTGTCGAGAAAAAGGAGTTACGAGACATATTAATTGGAGGAAGTTGGGTGTGTGTATGGGGGGTGTTGAAGAATAAACTGGGACACTGGGACCTTAGTCCTTTACCCCCCTCTCCCTCCCCTTTTCTGGCCAGTGCAGGTGAGAGGCTGTGGTGGTTTGAATGAGACTGGCTGCCATAGGCTCATAGATTAGATCTGAGTGCTTGGTCACCTGGGAGTGGTGCTGTTTGAAAGGATTAGGAAGTCTGTCTTTATTGGAGGAAGTGTGTCACTGGGAATGGGCTTTGAGCTTTCAGAAAGCTCATTCCATGCCCAGAGTCTCTCTCTTCCTCCTACCTGCATATCTGAATATAGAAACTCTTTAAGTTACTTCTCCAGCATCATGTCTGCCTGCCTGCACACCTCCATGAGTGTAATACACTAAACCTCTGAAACTGTAAGCCAACCCCAATTAAATGTTTTCCTTTGTAAAAGTTGCCAAGATCATGGTGTCTCTTCACAACAATAAAAAGCTGATCAAGACAGTAATAATTCATCAAAAAGAATGATCAATTCAGAGCCAAGAACCTTTGGCAATAGATCATAGGGCCTACAGGGGAACCTAATACTGTTTTCTGTTAAATGGACATAGAACTAAACAATTCCTAGTAACTTAAGGGTTTTCCTGCCACACCCTCCTCCCATGATGTCTCTGCCTCTCTGCAGGCTTCAGGAATGGAACCATTGCCCCTTTAAAGGTTCTGCCTCAGATATTTTGTCAAACTAATGGAAATGAGACAGAAAATGGATGCTGGCTATGAGGTCGTTGCTGTGGTTCTGTGAAATCGTGGTTTAGAAACTTTTGGAATCACCACTTTATAGGAGGAAGTTGGAAACATTTGGAGAAGGCGGCTAGAGAAAGACCAGAATGCCGTAAGCCAAGCTTAGTGGTTGATTATGATAAAGCATAGACCATCAGCGTACTGGTAACTAACCATGCACAGTAAAGGTTGTGCTTAGTAGGTATGCTGGCTGTTCTTGGTGTGAACTTGAAGTGTGAAGTCCCACTTCTGATGCACATGTTTGAGGTGGGAAGACAGACACTCCTTTACTCCAGATCTTCGGAGGTGGGACGATTCACCTCTAATCTTCTGGCCCCTGGACACCAGACATACATGTGGTGCACATACATACATACATACATACATACATACATACATACGGTACACATGCATACCTACATGCAGGCAAAACACTCACATGCATAAAATTTTTAAGTAGTTAAGTACTTTACATTAGGACAGTTGATATTCTGAGGCCTCAGAAAGACTTCACTTGGAAACCAAACCAAACCTGTGAGTTGTGGCATTCCCACTGTTCAGCAGTCCAGGAGTTGAGTGGCTCTGGATATTGCTCCACTGGTGACAGAGCCTGACATCAGATCCTAGCATCTCCCTCATGTTGTCTTCTCAGGCATACAGAATGTAAGTCACAGAGCCGAGGAGGCTTTCTCTGGCTTTAACGGAAAGTCTAAGAAAGCAGGCAGTGTGGCAGAGTCCCTGTGGGAAGCTCCAAAAGTGCAGCACATTAGCCGGAGGGAAGCCAAAGTGACAGTGCAAACCTAGGGAGTTAGCGGTGGCAGAGACCTGGGAAACCTGCAGAGAAAAGCTATAGGCAGCAATCAAAGTGTGAGTGAGCTGCCGCGTGGGCTGCAGCTAGACAGGAGTGGGACAGGGTCAGCAGAGCCCTTTCCCACCATCTTGTTCCCTGCATACACTTCGCTTGCTGTTTGCCTGGTTGGTTTTGCTACTTTTCGGTCCAGTCCTTCCTTAGTATTCTCCTATTTCTTGTTTGGAATATAGGGTTTACCCTGTGCTATTATGAAGTGTATTTTTTTTTTTGGTTGGCTTTTGGTTTTTGAGACGGGATCTCACTATATACCTCTGGCTGACTTGGAACTTACAGAGATCCACCTATCTCTGGCTCCTAACTTAATTTTTTGCAGGGTTCATAGCTGAGAGTGTTCGAGATTTGGGCGTCTTTCATACTGAGTGCCCATGTCCTCTGGCATACTGTGTGACACCAAATAGAGGATCCTAGCAAACTAGTGGGATCTCAGAATGGGCCCGGAACAGGGCAGTGGCTGCTCCGCAACCCCATCTTCACGAAAGTCCCCTGGAACCCTGGCAGTTTGGCACCTCTCCATAGTGACAGTGGAGTAGTTGGCTACTCCAGAGCTCCTGTTAGTTCCCCATTGGTCCAAAGGCTGTATAAAACCACTTGCTGCTGTGCAGTAAGGTGGATCAGCACCTCAATGCTGGTCTCCAGAGCCCATTTCTGGGGTTGGTGACTCCGCCTCCCTCACCCCCTCCTGGATCCTGGTTCCCACAAGTCTCCTTGGAGGACTCTTGAAGGCAGACTAGATGTGGTTTTGCATGACATGAACAGAAGACTTGGATCTGAGATGTCCCTCAAAGGCCTTGTGCTAAAAGCTTTGGTTGCTCGCATGTGGTGTTATTGTGAGGTATAGAAGCCTCAGGAGGTAGGCCACCTTGCTTTCCCTCTCTGTTTCCTTCCACCAGGATTCAGCAGTCTCCTCTGTTTCATGCTCTCACTGCCATGGTAACCTGCCCTCCTCAGGTCCACACATGGCAGTTGACCATGGACTAAACCTCTGAAACCAGGAGTCAAGAGAAGGTTTTCCTTTTGCGTTCTCTTAGAAATTTTATCTGCGTAGTGGGAAGCTGACTAACGCAAACCCTTCTTTCTTCCTCTTTATTCCTCGTGTTTAACTTCCCCAAAATCCCTCTAGCCATTGAAGAGAGTGGTTGCCTGAGTCCTGGGTGTAGGGCAGGCTGTCTGGAGATGCAGTTGTCCTACACCGACCTTCATCTCATGCTCTCGTACCCATCCCCCTTCTGCTCTCACCCAAAGAGCTTGTTTCTGACGTTTTATTCTTTAAAAGTTCCTGAGATTTTATGTCGTGTATATGTGGTTGCCTCTCAGTTTTCCCCCACTGTACCTCAGGGGCCTGTGTCCATCAGGACCCCTTAGTCAGTGCAGAGTGCTCTCCTGCGCCCAGAGAGTAGATGGCATGGCCTCTCCTCCCAGTCTTATCACAGGTGTGCCCCTAAATGTCTTTGTCTTTATTTCTTTGGCATTTCAGGAAGGAAATAGTAATAAATTGTGTATTGAACTTGTATTCACTCAGAGCCAGGAAAAAGTTGTGCATTTAAGTTTTAAAAATGTGATTATGTTGGGAAATAAAAATAACAATACTTGTTTGTCTTGTGATATATTTCAGGATGAGGTCCCTACTGGAATGCCATGCCTGGAGTCAGTGGCCATAGGTGATGATATCTGGGATGAGAACTGGCTACCTCTGCAGGCCAAAATGGGGAAGGCAGGGGGTGCTGCCTCCCATCTATTTACTTCAAGCCTTGTTGGGAAGAAACAGTATCAGACACGTGGAGAAATGACACAAAAGGTTAGAGTCTTGTGGTAACAAACAGCAAATCACTGTTGACAAAGGAAATTTAAACCCAGTAGACCAGGCTTCTAGAAAGTTATAAACACTGGAACTCAAAAGATTTGTCAGGCTCTAGTTCAAAAGGCTATGTGGTTTTTAAGTAGGTGAGTACTAAGGGACCCAGGGGCCATGTAGCCAGGACTGTGGTGCATGGACCACAGTACTGTGCTGACGTTCGTGAGTACCATGTGGTGAAGGTGTTTGTTTGCTACACACTTTGAGGGAAGATGTCATTCTGATGGAAATCAGCACACTCCTGGAATCCTTAAAACGCGCTGCTTCCTTGTCCTGGTGGATGTCAACCGACCCCCTCAACTGCTTCTTCGATGTCACCTTATCTTGCTTTGAAATTTTGTTTTATTGTTGCACTTTTTCTTTATAGGACTGGTGTTTTTCTACATCCAAAGATATATGGGATGATTCCTGGCAGCCCTTAGGCCTTGCAAATGATGTAAAAGGAGGAATTCGCACACCAGAAGGGCCCATTGCTCAAGACAAAAATACTGGCACAACCCAATTCGAAAGGTAGAGCCCAGTTGGAATTATTATAACCAGTTACATGATTTATCACTTTCATTCTTAGAAACTGTGGTTAATGTATATCCTTCTGCATCAGTTAATCAAGACAGCCACCCACAGACAGACCTATAGGCCCATCTGATCGAAGCAGTTCTTCAGTCGAGGCCGTCCTCCTCTATGACTCTAGCTGCGTCAGTTGACAGAGCTGACCAAGACAGTGTCAGCTCACATTCTTCTTGCTCCCTATTCCTCTCTGGCTTTCACTCCTTAAGACCTTCAACTAAGCTGAAAGCCTGTTGAGTTTGCTCTCCAGCTTGGTGAGGCTCAGACTCCACTGTGTGTCTGCCTTTCAGCCTGCCCATTGCTGTTCTCCGTGGGTTTTCATAGATGCTCACCTGACGAATTGACAACTTTGGACTTGGCAGATGACTTGAAAGAGTTGTGAGCAGATGTTGGACTAGTCTCTAGTTCTTTCTCTGGGTGTGTCTGTCAAGGCCCAGATGTATTGTCAGACTCGGGATCTTTAGCCCACAAGTCTGCAGCTTCTGTTAGGACCTCAACTCCATTCCTGACCGGAGACTGCCTTAGTTAAAATGCTGAGGTATGACTATGGAACCCACTTCATTTTCTAAAAATTTACCTTGATTGCTTGCTCTCCAGGACCTTAAATACTATAAAATCTAGTTTATCCAGCTCTTACAATGCAGCGAAGTTAAGTGGTACCATGGCTAAAACTGGAAGTCTTACTAACATTTTCTAGCTTGTATCTTCACAGCAAGGTACCAGGCTTTGTAAAGCAGCTATATCTGAGTCTCCCTGGGCTTTAGCAACCGTGCTCTGGGCCTTTTCAGTTCATGACAGTTCATTTCCCACTGCTAGTCCGTGAGGTGTTGCTAACGTCATGGAGCTAGGTCTTACGTTTACTGCCATGCTGTAAGCTCTTCATGCACATCCTCTCCATCCGTCTAATCTTTCTTAAGAAGTAGTTAGCGCCATTTCAAATGAAGAAATACATCAACTAAGCTGCCAAAGGTTTATACTAAGCATTTGCTTTAGTCACTGTTCTGTTGCTATGATGAGTCTTATCATCATGGCAGGGAACACGGTGGCACAGGTAGGCATGGTACTGGAGAAGTAGCAGGGAGGACTCCATCCTGATTGCAGGCAGAGAGAGACCAGGATATGGGATGTAATCAGGTCATAAGGACACTACTATCAAACTGTATGTGTAAACATATCTTAGTGCTTTAGCAGTCTGTCTTCCAGCGTGGTTATGTCTGCTGAAAGAAAAGCTCCCCTAATAGAGGGAGAAATGAGAAAGCATCCAGGCTATCCTCCACAGTGCTGAGAAAGAAGGCCCCTCCCCTTCCTGTCCTTAGCTGCGATTTTGGTGCACATTATCTTACCTGGTTCCTTTTTGAATCCCCGTCTTCCTTTGAAGTGTGTGATACCACTTTTTCCTCTTAATATGTGGCATAATTTCTAGGCTGTCTGTCTATAGAGTTCTGTCCTTTACTCTTTGCTGAGGTTTTTATTATCTTAGGCAGACAATCTGATAAATATGTAATAACTCTTTGTTGAACATTTTGAGAAACCACCAGGCTGTTTCCCACAGCAGCTGCATCTTTTTGCATTTTGCCAGCAATCTGAGTACTTCAGTCTGTCCATGTCCATGTTAGCCACGTTGACATTACTTAACATCAGATGATAATGGTTGTGAGTTGTCAAATGCTGTGTGTATTCAACACTGGGCACATGGCAGAAAGGAGGGTAGCAGTCAATACCATACTTGTTCATAGAAATATCAATAATAAAGACCTCTTAGGTTGAATTTTGATCCTCTTTAAAACATAGAAGAGTTTACTTTTTCTAGAGTTTTACTTTTTACTTGTGATCTAAATAAGGAAACATAAAGGATGTGCCATGTTTCACACCTTTGCCATGTTTCCCTCGTTTTCCAGCAGCCAGATTTACAGTATCCTCTGGATTCTTCCACACTGCCCAAACTTGAAGAGTTCTACATCTCTCTGATCAAATCGCAGCAGTCAGCAGAAGGGAGCCAGTCTGAACCTGCCAGCATTCAGAATCAGCCTAAGCCTGGGCGGGCATCCTCGACAGCGCCCAGTCCCACCCCTCCTGTGGTTGACTCTCCAGAAAACCACTCTGGCTCTGGTAGGTTTGTGTGTCCCTGTGCATGCCCAGTTGACGAGTAGGAAGTTTGTCATGTTGAAAAAACGTTTGTCTCTTTGAGAACATACCTTGAAAGATGGCTGGTGCTGCCTTTCACTCCAAGGTCATCTTGGTTTGAGCTCAGGTTTCTTTAACGTTGCCACTTTCTTTCAGCTTTTGCAGGGACTTTACATTTATATAAAGTTTCAAGTACATGGTTCTTTGGGTTTTGGTAAATGTATTCAGTCGCGGTGTTCCCATTGGCCTGAAGAGTTTCCTTGTGCTCTTTGCAGTCCTTACATGAGCTTGCAGCCGCCAGCGTATCACTGTGCCCGTCACATAGTATGTAGTTTTCATGTCTGGCTCCTTTCCTTTATCATACTGTAGAGTTTTGTTTCTGTTGGCTATTTATTTGGAAGTGACTTTGCTAGGACACATGTTCCCTGTGTGCAGAACTTTTTAAACTACAGTGTGTTCCAGAGCGGATGGATTGTTCCACTGGTGTGAGATTTGCAGTCGCTCCAGTCTAGCCAGCAGGTGCTATTTTAAATGTTTTGTTTTGTTTGCCGGTCTAGTGGAATGTGAAAGGCCATCATAACTTTTATTTGGATCTTTCTGTTTCCCATTTAAGCCATCTTCTCTGTGCTTGTTTGCCATTGTGTTATCTTTAAATTGTTATACTAGTAAAATCTTATACTGATTTGTTTCTATCACAGCCTATTACAGATTTTACTTCTTATGTTATATGCCCACTATCCATTCTTATTTTTCTCTTATATTCAGTTCTTATTTATTTATTTATTTATTTGGTTTTTTGAGACAGGGTTTCTCTGTGTAGCCCTGGCTGTCCTGGAACTCACTCTGTAGACCAGGCGGCCTCGAACTCAGAAATCCACCTGCCTCTGCCTCCCAAGTGCTGGAATTAAAGGCGTGTGCCACCACTGCTCGGCTCTTATATTCAGTTCTTTAAATTAAAAAATAAGAAAGCATTTTATTTTGGTTTGCTTACATATTTATCTTTTCTAGTACCCTTTATTTCCAAATTTAAATGAAGGCTTCCCAGATTTTTTTCTGTAAAGAATCAAGAAAATAAGTCTACCCATGCAACTGTAAGTGTCCTTCCCTGTGCCCAACCATTGGCTGCTGCCATCTTGATGGATAAATGAAAAACCTATTGGGGACAAGGACCTGAATTCAGTGTCTAGACACTCAGATTCCTGATTAAATCAAAGCATTCCCCTACAAGACTCTGCATCCTTGGATATCAGACACTGGGTTTTATGTTGTCTGGATTCCTTCCTTCTGTCTTTTCTAGGGATGGGAGGCAGTCATTGCATTCTCATCATTGGTTTCACACCTCTAGTGTGTTCCTTAGGAGCTGCTCTCCTACAGCCCAGTTCCCAGCAGAAGCTGCTGTTCCATATGCTGGTCCAGTTTTCTAATCACGCAAGGCAAACGGAGAGTGAATATGATCAATGCCTGCTCTACCCCGCAGTTCTCTATGCAACCATATAACCATTCATGTATTTATATCTTCTTCTCTCAAGTAGGCCTTACTCATAATTTTATGGTCAGAATATTACTTTTTAGAACTAGCTGTCAAATCTTCTGTGACAAAACTTATCTCAAGTATCAGGGAAAATAGATCATGTATTATATGCTTAACACACACAGATAAAAGGGATTTTACTTATTTTCTCTGAAGTTACTGAATTTATGTTTTGAAGACAACAGTGCCTGTCTGTCCGTTGCCTGCGGAAACAGACTGTCAGGATGTCAAACCGACTAAACTGCTGAACAGATTTAAATTCACCTGAAGTTTTTAAAGCAGGTTGATTAGTTTGGTTTTTGGTCTTCCCTTCCTCTATGGCCCATGCTGGACTGAATGTTGCTACATAGTTGAGACTGGCCTGGAAGTTACTAACAGCCTCACTTTCCCAAGAGCTGAGATTGCAGGTGCATGCCCAGTATGCAGGACTTTGTGGAATACAGCCAAGTTAGCTTACTCTTCTTCAGAACATGACAGTTCTCTTACAGTAGGATGCTACCTACTGTAGCACTGGCCTAGCAATCAGCTTCTTAGATATGTGAGGGGTAAACATGTATGGTAGTAAAAGGCTTTGAACATGCAACCACAAAAATTCAATTCAAGCCTTTTAAAGATTTATTCATTTATGCACTTATGTATATGAGTGTTTTGTCTGCACATCTGAAGAGAACGCTGGATCCCATGAGACTGCGGTTGTGTACACTGCCCTATGGGCACTAGTAATTGAACTCAGGACCTCTAGAAGAGCAGCTAGTGCTCTTTAAGTACTGAGCAGTCTCTCCAGCTCCTCAATTCAAACTATTGATGAATCCAGGGTACTTATTGGCTCCCACATGCTGCCTCATAGTGCTAAACTTCAGCCTTTGTCCCCATACACTCTGCATGCTAATATGCCATGCAGCGTGACCAGGCCAACAACATGCTATCTGAAACTCCTTGGCTCTAACTTGAGGTTGTCATGAATGGCAATGCTTTTATTGTACAAAGCTTTCTGCTCCTATAGAAACATAATGGTTTCCCAATAAAGGTGGGGCTAGGAACTGGATGAAACTCAGTTAAAGAGTGCTTGCCTGGCCTACACACAGCCCAAGCACTCTATGACCTCATGACCCCATGATCTCAGCACTTAGACATGGGGCCGGAGGATTGGAGGTTCTACAGGAGTTCCAGAGGACAGAATTTACCTTGTGGTACCCTGTATTCCAACAAACAAAACCACTACAACATACTAAATGGTTCAGTGTTAGAAAACAGACTTCTATTTCCTATTTTCCAATTGTCCTTCCTTACCATCTAAGTATCAAATTAGTGCCTCTTTGCATTGAATTGTATTCAGAATGTTTGAGTTATTGATAAGTTTCATTTTTTAAAATTGAATTTTGTCTTTAAGATTAGGGTAGAATTTCCAACAATTTCTGAAATGATCTAAAACCTAATTCTTGTCATTTTATAAAACATTTTAGTGAAATAGTGTTCTCAGTACTGATAATAAAATGAAAATACTGATAAAAGAAAAACATTGAAGATGTTCTTTGTCCTTATAGTATCAAATACTCAGCTAAGATTCCATCCTTTTGTGTAAAAATAAAAGTACATCATATTAGTATGCAAATTTTATTGTATTGTTACTGTAAAATTACCAGTAAAATTTCATTTATATGCCTATTTTATATACCAGGCTCCTATAAAGTATCTTGGGCTAAAAAGGGTCTTCAGTGGGAAAGAGTTAGCACTGGTCTAGCCTGTCCACCTAACAGTGTGTACCATCCGCCCATCCGCATCCAGAAATGCTCCAGGACTTAACTTTGTTCCCATGGCTATTTCTTCTTCCATAAGTCAGTGGAGAAGGTCTTGTTAGCAGGCGGTCCATTGTAGCTTTGCTCTGACTCTGGCACAGACCTGGAATTGGAACCATTTGGCAACAGAGGATACCTATGGAGTCTCATTTTCCTTTGTGCTAGAAAGAAATATGGGCTCCTCTCTGCGGTTTGAACTTCTTCCAGTTCATTCTTCTGACATCCCTTTCCTCACTCACGTGTTCCTCCCTCTCTTGGCCCTCAGCCTCTACTTTCACATTAGTGTGGAATCCCAAGTTCTCCTCTTTCCCCTCTGAGTGGTGATTGCCATGAGTCAGAAAAGGCTGTACCCCCTGTTGGTGAGAACTAGACTGGGAGAGGCAGACAGTGAGCTGGAGAACTTTTTTAATTGAATATTTTATTTATTTACATTTCAGATGTCATCCCATTTCCCCTTCCCCGCTCCTCCTTTTTGCTTTTATACCATTTTACTTACATGCAAGTATTAAGGTCAGTTCTAGGTTGAGGAACTAGCAATACAGAGTTGGAAAACTTTTTGAAAGGACTCTTTTGTTTTCTCTTTTAGTGGAAAGCTCTCCAGGGAGCCTACAGAACGAAGAGTTTTCTAATAGCCAGACCGACACAGTGGCCAAGGACAAGTGTCAGGGGGCCATAGACCAGCTCTCTTTCATTTTGTCCCCCCAGCACCAGATTTCTCAGAAGCTCTACATTCCTCGAAGTACAGCCACGGCTGTCTTGGGAGCTGCAGCACGGTTAGCGACGTCCAGGAGCCTCCTGCACTGGTACCCCAGTGTGAAAGGAGGGAAGCTTGAGGGACAAGAGGCAGAGAGAGAGGGAGTGAAGTAGCATTGGGTAGGAGTCTCTTGGTCATTCTGTGTGACCGGGTGCTAGCTTTGTTTTGTTAATTGACAACTTTGATGTGTGAGTATTGTTATTTTATGTTAATTCTTGTTTTTGTTCATGATTTTATATCATTCTGAATGGTTTGTTCACCTTTGTTTTAATGCAGTACTTTAAAGGAGTTTGTGTATATGTTTCTGTATTTTTCTTGTACATATCATGACTGATAAATGAAAATTGAAAAACTAAAAAACTAATGTTTTGTGATCTATATTTAGCAAGACAAAAAGTACTTTAACACAATGACCTCTCCAGGCAAGAATTCTCCTGCTACAAGCCTGGCCACAGCATCCTGACTCTAAATGCAGGACACAGGACCAAAGCTGCCAAGTCCTGCTGCTTGCTGGGCCCTCCTTGAATTACCTTTGCATAAACTTTGCATTGTTCTTGTGCACCTATGAAATCCTAGGGCCTTTCTCAGTTCCTAGGTTACTGGATTGGCTGGCTGGGGCTTGCCCAAGAGAGCACCACTCCTTTTATCCCATTTAGCATGAGGCTTTTCTTAAACTTATCTCCGTGAACACTGGGTTTTCTGTCTTCTACATCACATTTCCTGTCATTCTTTTTCTCCTCAAACTGTACATTTTGTATTTCTTTGACCCACTTGTTCCTTTTCACTGTAGATCTGTATAAGAGTGATCACTAATAAAACCACACCACACAGTCTATACCACACTTTCTTAAAAATCTCTGCAAATTCTTAGGACAGAGCAAAAACCAGCCATTTTCTTTACCCAACTATAACAGGAATGGTTCCTAACCAGCCAGTAGTATTCTTTCCCTCTGAGCCCTCCTGAGCTGGGCCTGCATACCCATACCACCCTCTGCACCACTGTCTTCCATGTTCCTGCAAGGATGGCCCGTTAAACCCCACTTAGAGTGTTAACTGCTTTTCTCAATCAGAGTCTTCCATACTCCTTCAACACATAGCTTGCTCAGGCCCGTCACAGCAATAGTCACTGGCACCACTTCTGTCTTGGTTACTATTCTGTGGTTGTGAAGAGACACCAGGAGAGGGCAGCTGTTATTTGAGGGCTTAGTCCATCCTCATGATGGCAGGATTCAGAGTGGCAGACTGACTGGGCCTGGTGTGAGCTTTTTGTTGTTTTGTTTGTTTGTTTGTTTTTGTTTTTCGAGACAGGATTTCTCTATGTAGCCCTGGCTGTCCTGGAACTCACTCTGTAGACCAGGCTGGCCTCAAACTCAGAAATCCACCTGCCTCTGCCTTCCAAGTGCTGGGATTAAAGGCATGCGCCACCACCACCTGGCTCTGTATTTTGTTTTTTGTGTTTTGTTTTTGTTTTTGGTGTGAGCTTTTGAAACATCAAATCCACCTCCAGCAACATGCTTCCCCCAACAAGGCCACACCTCCTAACCCTTCTCAAACAGTTCTACTCCCTGGTGACCAAGTATTCAAATACATGAGCCTATGGGGGCCGTTGTCATTCTAACCACCACACTGAGTTTCTTCCATTAAAACTGCAAATCTGAACAGTATTCTTCACATCCCCAGTAAGCTGTTCTGAATTTGGGGCAAGGTGAATCTTATGACATAGAAACATTCTGTCAGAGGAAGTATGAATGAAAGTCAACATTTAGTCAGTGAAACTGTCCCCTTATGGATTAGCAACCAGTTTCCAGGAAGAGCTCTACCAAAGCTAGATTGACAGACTTTTTAAGTTTGACAGGTTTATAAGCTGAAATCAACTACTGCTATACCTTGCAAGCTAGAATTAACTGCGCTAAAGCTTTGTTACTCTCGTCCTTTTGAAAATGGCCTGCTCTACACGTGATTTCACTATTTCAATATTATTTGCTTTGTGAAGGAAAAAAAAAAAAAGAAAATGGCCTGCTAGACGCTTAGTACCAGGTCATACTGTGAGTGTCAGCATAACTGTGAAAGAAGCCAATGGAGAAATTAGTAGTCAACATGAGTTAGGGTGAAGAATGGACCTTTAAACGGTATATGCCTTTTGACTGCTGGGCCTTGGCTAGAACAGCCATATGTCGGTCTCTTAACCTACCTGCTCCCCAAACATGGTTTTTATTAAGTAGTTAAGTAGCCAGAGAAGCAAACTTGATAGATCATTTGAAAAAGAACAAATAGGTTTCTGTATATGACCAAGGACAAATAAGAACATATATAAGAGAAAGATTGGCATGGTGGCTCATGTCTACAATCCTAACACTTGGGAAGCTGGCCAACCACAGCGGGACCCTGTCTCTGTAACCAAGTAGGTAGAGGGGAGAAAGGGAAGAGAGCTAAGAAGTATACAAAAGATGGGAATATTCTACAGTTTACATTAAACTTCATTTTATGGTCAGCAAATGGGTTGGCATGTATGTGGGCAACATTTGTGATATTAAAGAGCTTTTATTAGCAGAATTGGGAGTCCCTATGAGAAGATGACTAGGAAGGAGACACTGAGGTGTGTGAGAAAGAACAGAGGAAATTCCTAGTTCTTGACTCCTCAGAGATACAAGCAGAGTGGCTTTTACTAATAGTCAAGGCTACCCCTTCCCATCTAAAGATGCTCCCTGTGGTTTTGAGATGAGCTATGTCAGTGTCCATCACCTTTTCTCTGAACATCACACATCTGAGATGTCTGTGTTCTTCTTCAGGTGTGGCGATGACTAGAAATCTCTGCCTATATTTACTTTGTCTAACCTAGAGATGTATTTTTGCCTAGGAGACCCCTGAGTGAGGAAATAGGAAGCCTGGCAAGACTGGCTTCTCTAGAGTTGTAGAGCTTAAATGCCTGTATCTTGTAACTTCCAGCGCAGTGTCCTTCCAGAGCTAAAGCTTGCAAGTCCCTTTTGTGAACTTTAAATGATCTGTGCCAGAGGACAACGGTATAGTAGATGAGTGCAGAAGAGTGTGACTTCGATAGAGAAAACCTTTGAGATTGATAGGTGAACAGAACCAGTTTACAAAGACCTCGTATTCTTGAGCATAGGTAATTTAAGTAACAATGAGCCAATTGCCAAAGGATCTCCAAGTGGGGGGGTCATGAGAAATGGGAAAACAACACCTCACAGAGAAATCTTTCTAGAGCTGTCTGTTAGCATTTGTATTTTCTAACATTTGACGTCTTTTCAGAATTAAACTCTAGTGTTCACATGGACTCTTCAGGCATCATTCCCAACTCACTGAAAACAGTTCCTTTCCCACATCTCACTCAGATCTTGGTGTTTGTCATTTATCAACCAAAATGTGTAGATCTGTCCATATACTTCCACTCCAGCACCATTCCTGACATGTCATTTATCCCATTGACTCACCAATTGGCCTGACAAGGTTTTGATACCTTACCTGAACCATGTACACAGAAAACATGAACTATTGACATGTGCCTCTTTGCCGTGCAAAACTAAATTCTTGGTCTTACATCAAATTCCTCTGAGAAGCTTTCTAAGCCTAGAGTGGTAGGGCAGTGCCTGTAATTCCAGCCCTTGGGAGCCTGAAGCAGGAAGTTCACAGAGAGTTCAAAACCAGCCTGGGCTACATGGTGAGCTCAAGCCAAGCCTGAGCTACTTGTCTTACGACAATGACATCTCTCTATTGGATCTAAATCTTGCTTTCTGTTAAAATAAATATTTTTAATCTATGGAAAATGGATATAAGTAAAATTGTTTATTTCTTATCTCTTTTCAGTGGTTTTCTTTGGTTACATTATAGACAGTACAATAAAAGAAGAAAGATTAGCTTAATCTTTGGAGCTTATAACAGCAGCATTGTCTTATGGAATTCTTATGGAATTCGGGTTTGTTTCATCAAAAGTGTCTAGATGCTTCTGTCTCTGTACTGATTCTGTAGGGATGAAACACTGACTCGAACGTGTGACCCAGATAACTTAGTTGAGCAAGATAGAGTTCATGTTAGAAAGTAGACTTGACCTTCTCTTTGTCTGAACTGCCTGTCCTCATTTTTGGCATGACCTTTGCAA
The DNA here is from genome assembly GCA_021653895.1 of Mastomys natalensis. Lineage (NCBI taxonomy): Eukaryota > Metazoa > Chordata > Mammalia > Rodentia > Muridae > Mastomys > Mastomys natalensis. Next base: position 2,131,450 of record JAJTUV010000222.1, on the reverse strand, counting down.
ACCTTTGTTGTATTATAATCTTACCACGAAACTGGAAATTCATTTGCCGATAGCACACTTAAGTTCCTGGTAGCTGCTCACACACTAGTCTTTTAGTTGTGGCCATGTGTCAAGCCCCTGTGAGGCGTCAAGGCTTCAAAACTCCCCTTGGATGCCATCCTACCAACAAGCAAGCTAATCTTTGAGCTGCCGTTCAGTATTTTTTTTTCCTTTGCTCCACATTGATCCCTCAGTCCAGCTCTTCCTGGAACAGACTGTCTCCAGATGGCCTCACATTCCAGAACTTTCCCTTCATCTGTCATCCCAGTGGACCATAAGTAGAAGCGAAAGGCGGACTTCCTCTCATTTCTTACTAGAACAAATCACGCCTTGACAAGGCCTTTTTCCCTTTCTAGAGTGTGGTTTCTTATGCTGCATGTATGAAAACCGTAGAATAAGCTTGTAGAGTAGCCAATGGAAAATGACTTCTCGGCCGGGCGGTGGTGGCGCACGCCTTTAATCCCAGCACTTGGGAGGCAGAGGCAGGCGGATTTCTGAGTTCGAGGCCAGCCTGGTCTACAGAGTGAGTTCCAGGACAGCCGGGGCTACACAGAGAAACCCTGTCTCGAAAAACCAAAAAAAAAAAAAAAAAAAAAAGACTTCTCCCTCCTAGATGCCAGTTTCCCTGACCATGTTGAAAACTTAAGCATATACAACATGGGCCAGAGTCAGAAGTAGAAAACTGGGCTTGGGTGTAACTGCATGGAACATTTGCCTGCTGTGACAGCGCCCTGCTTTCTGTTCTAAGCACTGCAGAGTACGGAAATAAGATTGTTCTCCTTCACAGCATAAGAAGGTTGAGAGTGGGTGGGCAGCATGTTTGAGTGTGATTAACAGGTAAGATCTTTTATACTTTGTACTCCTCACAGAGGGGCATCTGCTCTTGGTCAGATGCTGTACTCTTTGCAGAAATCCTTTCAGCATCTGATGTGGGTTTTCCTTTCCAAATACTTGAGGTTCAGAAGTATCTCCAGCAAACCTGCTGATGACTGTCTAGCTGTTAGTTACAACTGTACCCTGATGACACCCACATACTGGGGTTCAGCAAGATCACTGCTGCAGCCAGTCTTTTGCTACTCTGTGGGTTCTTCTTCCACCCTTCTCCACCATTTTCCCACCCTTTCAATTCCCTAACCCTAGATAGGAGAGAGAAAGGGTTAGAGGGAAAGGGGGCAATGCTATTGGTAGGCTACTTCTTGATGATTGGGGTGTCAAGTTCCTTGGGGCAAGTTTGATATTCTCCATCAGTATATCTAATTTCTTCTTGTTTTTTCTTTGCATACAACTGCTTAGTAAACTGTGACTAACAACAACCAACAGCAAACAACCAACAGCTCACCCTGCCTCTCAGAGCCCTAGAATTTACATACCTTCTGAAGAGTCCCCAGCATTCCAAAGGTCACACAATCACAGAACCGATCTGCCACTGGCTAAATTATACTACCCTTCCTGAGCATATCACAGCAAATCATAGCAATTGCGGACAGTCTAAAGCAACCCCAACCCACACCTGGGATTAAAATGAAAACATATTCTTATGCTATTTCTGTGTTTTTAAAGAAACACAAATTCCAAACTTGTGACTACACACTTCAAACATTTTCTGACAAGTGGTTGCTGTTGGATGTCCTGTCAGAGACACCAGCATTTCCCTCACCCCACCCCCTTCTCCCTGCCAGTGTCTCCGGCATTACTATTTCAGCTGAAATCATAGTACATCTCTCCACTGAATCCAGAAAGAACCCTTATTATTTAAAGCCTAACTGTAAATTCCAGGTACCTGAGAGGTAAGTGGATGCAGCTTTTCAGCCATTTAGCGTCCCCCCTCTTCAGACTTCTGACTGGGCTCTTGCCCTACTCCTGGGATTCTGGTTCCTCTTTGGGCTCCTGGTTTTACTCTGCTGCTCTTTCTCTTATCGCTGATCAGCCTCTAGATTCTGGGCAGCCTTGGGCCCAGCGCTGAGCCAAGCTCCCTGAGAGGCGAGGATGAATTCATGGCTCTGACATAACGGTTGCTTAGGACGCTCCTCAGGAGCTACACGAGGTGCACAGACACATCCATTTGTTCTCTCGATCTCATCTCAGAGAAGCAGCTCTAGGAGAACCACACTCCTGTGACATTCTGGGGGACCTCACTCTCCTATTCAAAAGTGAGCAGGCCCCTCTCTAGTCCATGTGTTAATACATCCAGACCATTGTCCACAGACACCCCAACTTACATGCATAACATACTCTGGATACCCAGATACTAACCCCTGGCTCAGATCACCGGCTGACCACCTGGCATGGGATGCAGAGGAGGAGGGCTTGACCCACTTTCCTCAAGAAGTAACCAGAGCTGAAGGCAGTGCCCACACATCTTTTGGGCCTCACCTTCTTCTAACCCCTGTTCCGTAAAATTAGTTGTTGTTTTTTTTTTTTAATTTTAAAGAGAATTATCCATTCACATAGATAATTAATATTCTACTTAACATCCTACTCTGGGTAGAACATGGAAAAAAAAAATCACTTTGAAGAAAAGAAATGCCCCAAGATCCCATACCTAAGCTGAGCTTATTAGTGTTAACCTAGTATCCAGTGAGTGTAAACTAAACACTAACTGGACATTAACATACTAGGTTTGTGAGAAGGGAAGTGGCTGAGGCAAGAGAAAGCATCAGAGGTTGCTCAGGTAGGCCAGTATTGGGAAGAGGTAGTAAGCATATTCAGGTGAGAGTGACGTGGAATGCTGTTCTAGGCCACTGTGGCCCAGGGTAGACTGACCCGGGAGGCCTGTGCCCAGCTGCAAAAGCCAGACAGACAAAACCTCAAACAAATGCTGGAAATAATTCAAGTTTTACTGATAGGACTAGATCAGACAATTGAAAGACCAAGACAGGAGACAAGATTGAAGAAATACTACTTCATTAGGTGACAGTAAAGGAAGAAAGAAGCATAGACAAAAATCTGAAAAATTGTATGAAATGTCAGCTGATGGAAGGACAGACTGTGTGTGGCACATGCACCCTGATGTATGGTCAAGAGAATGATGGACCTACTGACGTATTATTAATGTATTAGTGCAATATAATGATGTATTAACACTACATGTCAGTCTCGAAAACTTTATACCAAGGGAAAGAAGCCAGGCACACAAGACAGCACACCTCGTATGATCCCAGTTACTCCACTCCAGAACAAGAGAATCCACAGAAATAAGTAGATTCAAGGAAGAAGGGGGAATGGACCAGCAGAGAGAGAACATGTTTCTTTGAGGGATTATGGAAAGCTGGGTTGCTCTCATAGCTGCAACTCTATAAACATTCTATTTTGAAGAACTCAGCCAACCATATACTTTAAAAGGATGGATTTCAAACTGTGATGTTTAGTAAAGCTATTATAAATACAGGAGAACTCTGTGACTTGAAACCCCTGATGGAATGCGGACTGAAAGCGAAGGGTAGAGAAACAGCATACTAAACTAATGGAGCCAAAGGAAGTGGCTTAAAAGCCAAAACTAGGAGGGTGGAGAGATGGCTCAGCAGTTAAGAGCATTGACTGCTTTTCCAGAGGTCCTGAGTTCAATTTCCAGCAACTACATGGTGGTTCACAACCATCTATAATGGGATCTGATGCCCTCTTCTGGTGTGTCTGAAGACAGCAACAATGTACTCATATACATAAAATAAATAAATCTTTAAAAAGAAAATTGGAAGAAATTAAGGTCTCTACATATTAATAGAGAAAATGATTATTCACAGATATGTTGATTATAGTGTATCTTATAAAACAAACACTCTTGGACATAAAGGTACAATTAGGTCAAGATAGAATGACTCTAGTACCCCCATTCTCAATAGATGGGTCATCTTTTTCTTAGTAGCAGACTTTAGTTAATCTAGTTCTATAGTTTGTTCAGGTTGATGTTGTTGCTATTACAACAGTTTTCTAAATTGTTTTTTTGTGTATGTGTGTTTGGTTTGTACGTATGTCTGTGTACCATGCGATGCCTGGTAGCCAGAGACCAGAAGGAGACGGTGGGTCCTCTGGCTACCATCTGGAGATAGTTGTGGTCTTTTGTGAGAGTGCTGGGAATTCACCCTGAGTCCTCTGGAAGAGCAGACAACAATTTTAACCAGAGCCATTTCTCCAGCCTCAGCAGCAGTTTGCTTTATCCTCCCGGGTTGGTACTGAATTACCATGAACATCAGGCTTCTCAATAAGAAGTACCCACGTAAAACCAGGAGAGGTGTCGAACCAACAGACTGAAGCACGGAAGTACCAGAAGCAGCACAACAGGACGCCCAAAAGATCGTAACTCAGCTAATGAACTCAAAGACAGTGAGACGATAGGCCGGCTGATGATCAGTAATGCTTCTTATGTCAGCGACCCTTCGGAGATGTAAAGCATGCAGAGGAACTTAGTCCAGGTCTGGAAAAGTCAGTAAAATAGGTGAGAAGATATAAATATGGATAAAAAAAGTCAACAGCATGGAAGAAAGAAAAGAAGTTAAGACTGGCAGTGGGAGGGGAGGGGCAGGAGGTAGGAGTGTGTGTTGACAAACAGAAATATCGGAGAAAACACTCAGTGAACCAACTTAAAAATATAATGTAAACATCGCCAATTGTCTGGAGGAACAGAAGACAGAAGAGCAGAAATTTAAAAAATAAGAATAGCACGGACAAAGCCGGGCGGTGGTGGCGCACGCCTTTAATCCAGCACTTGGGGAGGCAGAGGCAGGGGAATTTCTGAGTTCGAGGCCAGCCTGGTCTACAGGGTGAGTTCCAGGACAGCCAGGACTACACAGAGAAACCCTGTCTCGAAAAGCCAAAAAAAAAAAAAAAAAAAAAAGAATAGCACGGACAGACAAAGCCAAGGAAATACATTGTGGGAATGACAGGCTTTGGTTGTAGAGAAATCACACCTAAAAGTTCATGGGGCAGAAGAGAGACCTGAGGTGAGAATTAAAATCATACCAATCTACTCAGGGAAACTATGGCAGAAAAGTACCAGGTACAGAAAAAAGTGTCATTCGGATTTCAGAGGCATTTAGCACTGCAAGCAGAGCCACCTCTCCCTGGTTCAAGAAGAGAAAACTATTACAAGCTATAAAGGGAACTTACCTATACATGCAGAACATCAGAATTGCGTCAGACCTCATCACAAGTTTAAAACCATGGAAACCGTGCAATAATATATTTCAAGTCCTCAAAGGAAATGACTATAATTATTAACCAAGCTTGTGAGATCCAGCAAAGCTCTTTTACAATCCACAGAGACGACTGGAAATACGGATCAGGGTTTAAAACACGTTCTGCTCTCTGCCCACATGGCAGCTCATACTGCCCATAAAGCCAGGGCCAGGCCTCCACAGGCGTCCTGAACAAAGGTGGTGTATCTTCACAAACAAGTGAATCTTTTAAAAATGTATTGTTTTAATGTGCATGTTAGTGCAAGGGTATGTGCATGTGAGTTAAGGTGCCCAAGGAAGCAGATGTCATGGATTTGGCATTATAGGTAGTGAGTCACCTATATGGATGCTGGGAAATGAACTTGGGTCCTATGGGAGAACAATATGACCTTGTGACCACTGAGCCATCTCTCTAGCCGATCAATCAATCAATCAATAAATCAATAAGAAAGATAGAGAAATAAGTACACAAGGAAACAAGGAAAAATGGAGTCAGTCCACGACCACATCTGTACGGCAGAAGATGCTTACAAGAATAGTGTACACAAAGGAGTGTACAGTTCCCAACCACAGGAGCAGAGCGAAGATCGATGTTGATGAGGTGACTGCATGAACAAAGGACAGTTATAAAGAAATCCACCATTCCTGACACAGTAGACCAGAAGACTTAACTGTGGGAAGCCATGGCAAGGCCTTACTCTTGGCAAACATTCACCCTTGGCTCTCCTATCTTCTATTCTTCTTTCTGCTTACTTTCCATGATTCACTTGCTGTATTTTCAGTTCTTAGAGCTTCAAACAAGGCCTCATAGCAATCCACCCTGGTGATCCTTCCTCCTGACCTTTAGATTTAGCCAACATCCTGCTAGATAGATGTTTTTAGAACCCTGGTAACGGCAAGGCTTTGTGACAACAAGTATAACCTAGTTAAATCCCACAGCTGCAGCTAGTTTCCTCCGCCTGCAAAGCCCCCTTTCCCTTCCTGCCTCTTCCCATATCCTATTTTTAGAGTATATAACCTGTGTGAACAATAAAAATCTTTGCCAGTTTGATCCGACTTCTTGACTTGCTTTGCCTCTTTATTTTCTCGCGCATCTCAGTCCTCTCCACAGGGTCTAAGGGTCCCACTTGATTGTCCAGCTGGACTGGACACTTAATACTAAAGGGAGAGGAAGAAAAGATCAGACAATAATCCAACAAGAAAAATAACAAAATTATGGGAATTAAATATCCCAATAGTGACTGTAAATGGATTCAACCTACCAATAAAAAAAAAAATGCAGACTAGCTAGCTTGATTACAAAACATTATTCACTTATCTTTGTTGCAAGAAATCCACTTCACTAGCAAGGACACTCACGGTCTAAGGATGCTCTATGAGGCATCCTACCCAGCAACTGGAAGGCCAAAGCAAGCTGGCCTAGCTACTCTGTTACCTGATGGGTAAAAATCAAAATTAGAAGAGATTTTAAAAGGCCACTTTATATTGTAAAGGTAACACTCCATCAAAAAGGAATCATCAGTTCAAGACCAAGAAACTGTAGTGATAGGCCATAGGGGCAACGGAGAGAACCTAGTGTTATTTTCTGTTGAATGGATACAGCATTAAAACAATTGCTAATGACTTAGGGCCATACCCACAGAACAACAGTGCAGCTCTCAGCAGAGAACCTCGGCTGCTCAATTCGCAGAGGGTAAGAGGGTGGAGTGCTCAGTTCTACCCTGGGCATACATATCATGCTTCTCTCACAGTGCTCAGGGATCTTCCAGAAAGGTGAGAGTGAAAGATTCTCAGAGCCACAGCTGGGTGAGAGCTTCAAGGGAACAGTACAGCACAGCAGAGCAGTTGTTCATAGGAACCCACAGCAGTGACAACAAGCACAGACCTGCACAAGCTCAAGCCAGACAAAGTCTCGGTAGAGACACTGGGGTTGTGGAGGGGACACTGGGCATGAAATCCCATCACTAGTTTAGGAGCTTGTCTTTGTTAGGGTTTTACTGATGTGAACGTGTGTGCCATGACCAAGGCAATTCTTATAAGGCAAATTTAATTAGGGATGACTTACAGGTTCAGAGGTTCAGTCCATTATCAAGGTTGGGAATGTGGCAGCATCCATACAGGCATGGTGCAGACAGACATGAGAGTTCTACATCTTCATCTGAAGGCCGCTAGGAGAAGACTGGCTTCCAGGCAGCTAGGATGAAGATCTTAAAACCCCCACAGTGACACACCTACTCCAACAAGGCCCACCTATAGTGGCACACGCTGGCTTCCAAGGCTTATTTATTTTTTATTTATTTATTTATTATTTATTTTGGTTTTGGAGACAGGGTTTCTCTGTGTAGCCCTGGCTGTCCTGGAACTCACTCTGTAGACCAGCTGGCCTCGAACTCAGAAATCCGCTGCCTCTGCTCCAAGTGCTGGATTAAAGGCGTGCGCCACACGCCGGCGCCATAGGCTTATTTAAACACATGAGTCTATGGGGGCCATATCTAGACATAATAAAAAAGTACATTTAGTCCAACTTTCAAAGTCCCCATAGTCTATAACAGTCTCAACAATGTAAGTCCAAAGTTCAAGGTCTCTTCTGAGATTCATCCAATCACTTAACTGTAATCCCCAAAGCAAGACAGGAAAACCAGCTGAGCAAACTCTGATCTCTGAGGAAACTCCAAACTCTGCATCTCCATGTCTGATATCAAAGCAGTCTTCAGATCTCCAACTCCATTTTCATCTTTGTTTACTGCAACAAACGTCTTTCTCCTGGGCTGGTTCTACTCCCTGTTAGCAGCTTTTCTCAGAAGATAGCCCATGGGTCTGGCATCTTGAACATCTTGGGGTCTCCAAGGCAACTTCAATGTTACAGCTTCTTGTTCCAGTGTCTGGGATCCACACATGATCTTCTGGGCTCCTCCAAAGGGTTGGGTACATCTCCAGCTCTGCCCTCTGTAATAATCTAGGCTCAGGTTGATCCACTCCACTGCTGCTGCTGTTCTTGGTGACCATCCCATGGTACTGGCATCTCCAATACTCTGGGGTCTTCCACTGCAACTAGGCTTCACCAACAGCCTCTCACAGTCTCTCCTCATGGTTCCAAGCCTCAACTTGTTTGCATGACCTCTTCAGTCCTGAGCAATCAACTTCAACTGAGGCAGCACCTTCACCAATGGCCTTCCTTGGCCTCTCACAGGGCCAAGCCTCAGCTGCTCTCCTCTTCATACTTTCAAAACCAGCACCACCTGGGTAACTCTGACACATCACCAAATACAGCTGCTGCACTCGGTGCAACCTTGGCTATCTCTGGAACACAGCTTCTGAGAGACCAGATCTTTTGGGTTCAGAGTTCATCTTAGAGAACTTGACCTAAGGTTGAACTCAAGCAAACTAACAGCACCAGTTTCCAGGTTATTCCCCCAACAAATCTGCACCTCCAGAATACTAGCCTGCCCTTGACACTTCACTACCTAGCAACCACTAATCAGGAAAAATGCAGAAGTTAAGTTTATGGTTTGGCTCCAGCACCAGCCAATTATATTATAGGCCATAATGGCCCTCAATCAGATGTGTACCAAGCTAGATAATCCCTTCTTGCCTCTATAAATGTTTGCCTAAAACTAGGCTTAGAACTCTGCCTTCCTGCTGTGTTAGTGTTGGGGAGCCCAAGCTTGAGCTTCACCAAAGAGACTCTAGTGCAATTGCATCAGATTTGGCTCCTTGGTGGTCTTTTTGGGGGTTCACAGACATGTCCTGGCACAATACTTCATTGTGCTCTCAGAAAAACTTCTCAGAAGATTTCACCTCAGTGATGCTGATCTCTTCTTAATCACCACTAATTTCTTAGCTCCAGCTAACCAGCATCAATTGTCCTCATAGTTCCTTCTATTCTTCACTCTAAAGCAAGAGCCATGTGGCTGATGCTGCTTGCTGGGGCTTGAACATGTTCTCCCTTATTCTATTACCAGCTTTCTGTTTTCCAACCTCCTCACTGCCTAGGCTTGGCTGTCCTGGAACTTGCTCTATAGATTCACCTTAAATTCAGAGATCTGCATGGCTCTGTCTACTGAATGCTGGGATTAAAGGTGTGTATTACCACACTTGGATATAGCCTTTCTCTTCTTGGAACTTGCTCTATCCCAAGATAGCCTTGAACTCAGAGATCTGCTTGGCTTTGTCTCCTGGGATTAAAGGTGTGTACCACCATGCCTGGGCCTAAGCTTTTCATGGCTACTTTTCTGCAAGATCCAGATCAAAAGCCTGTGTCTTCCAGCCTCAAGATCTGGATCACAAGTGTGCCCTCCATTTCTGGATTGGAGTTCATTCCAAATTAAAAGTCCAAACTATTCCTGGTTCAACTGCAAACAATAAGCTTAACTGGGTGGGATCCTGCCCTGAGTTTATTACTCCCTTAATCTCTTTATCTCCTCCAACATAGGATTCAGCTCCATTTTATTTCTGGTGCCCCTTTATTATTACTTGAACCATACATCTTATGTTTTTCCTTTCTAAACTTGCTACACTTGTTCAAATTGCTTTTCATGAGATTTAACCAAAGAACATAATCTCTGTTGGGCTTTTTTGAGACTTCCTTTGTCAATGAAATTAATGTAAATTTCTTTACCTTAGGTAGTTTACCTCAGGTAGACTCTTCAGACAAGGGCAAAAAGCAGCCACATTCTTCACCAAAATACAACAAAATCAGTCTCTAGGCCACATGCTAAAATTCTTTTCCACTGAAAACCTCTTGGGCTAGGTCTGCACAGTTCAAATCACTCTCAGTAACAAAGTCTTCCTTCCATATTTCTACTAGGATAGCCCATTAAGCCTCATTTAAAGCATTCCACTACTTTCCAAATCCAAAGTCCCCAAATTCACATTCTTTTTTTTTTTTTTTTTTTTTTTTCGAGACAGGGTTTCTCTGTATAGCCCTGGCTGTCCTGGAACTCACTCTGTAGACCAGGCTGGCCTCGAACTCAGAAATCCGCCTGCCTCTGCCTCCCAAGTGCTGGGATTAAAGGCGTGCAGCACCACCCCCGGCACCCAAATTCACATTCTTTCCAAACAAAAGCATGGTCAGGCCTATCACAGCAATCCTCCAGTCCCTGGTACCAACTTCTATTTTAGTTAGGGTTTTACTGTTGTGAACAGACACCATGACCAAGGCAACTCTTATAAAGAACAATATTTAATTGGGGCTGGCTTATAGGTTCAGAGGTTCAGTCCAGTATCATCAAGGTGGGAGCGTGGCAGCATCTAGGCAGACATACATGGTGCAGGCAGAGCTGAGAGTTCTACATCTTCATCTGAAGGTTGCTAGGAGAAGACTGGCTTCCAAGGACTAGGATGAGGGTTCTTAAGACCTCACCTTCAGTAACACACCTACTCCAGCAAGGCCATACCTCCTAATAGTGCCACTCCCTGGGCCAAGCATATATAAACCATCACAGAGCCTTTTGGCCTTTAATAGCTGCTAGGAGCTGGGGGTTGGGATGGGGATCAGCTTTTTTAAGTGACTGTGGTAGGTTGGCTGTATTCCACAGGAGTTCCTGCTCCCAATAGTAGCTGGGCAACCTAAGTGATATTCAGTGGGGTTAGGGGAGTGGGATTTGGAGAGTGAGGTTGGCTATGGGAGAGTTTAGGGGAGAGGAGGTGGTCTTGGTTGTTAGCTTGACTACATCTGGAATGAATTAAAACCCCAAGCTGGGCACCCTTGTGAGGGATTTTTTTTCTTGACTGGATTATTGGAGGATTATCCTAACTCTGGGCCACACCTTCCTGTGGCAACCAACATAAAGGACATGGAAGAGAGAAGCTTTTGCCTTTTGCCTGCTCACCCTCACTCTCGCTGGCCAGTTCATCTGTCCGGCTGCTGAAGCATTCCTTCACTAGCATTAGAGGCTGCTACTTTGGGATTTCATTGTATACTGAAGACCAGCTGAAGCATCCAGCCTCATGGACTGAACAACTACTGAATTCTTGGACCCTCCGTTGGGGGACAGCTATTGTCTGACTAAATGCAGATCACAAGTAACTACTCTTGAAGCTAACCTAGGGACAGCTATCACACCGCCATAGTTGTTGCTGCAGCTGGCTTTGCCTCTGAACCTAAATCCAAATGACAACCCACCAGCATGACTTACATAAAATAAACAAGTACGGTGGGGGAAAGGGAAACGCCTGTAAGCAGGGAAACAGGTACATTCCAAGAGAAATTCAAAACACAGCAAGGTACAGAAAATACGAAACATCGTTCCATTGCGATTCTCCCACAAACTGACAGCTCCCAGAAAGGAGTCAGGAAACAAGGAAGATGAGACCACAGGGATGCCAGAGAAAGATTCCACAGTCCCACCTTTTAAAAAGACTCCAGAATGACCATAGAAAACTTATATAAATTAACTCAAGACAAGAGCACTACTAAATGAACTCAGAACTATAGCAGGCCCCTAGACCTTACCACAACTGACTTCCTGAGAAAGACTCAGGGCTACACTGGGATTCGAACACCCAGTGTATTCACTGGAAGCTAATAGAAACGTTCTGTTGACTTAAACCCATGTCCAAACAGCCTTCATTGGTACATCCCCCACAACAAGGACCCAGACAAAAAAAAAATCTACCAAAGCAAATTAAACAACAAGCTTGAGTGGAAAAAATTAAACATGGAAGAAAAATACAGCAAGAAAATTGAAAGAATCAGAAATTCTGATAATGAAAGAATCAAATAAAAAGCATGTTTGAAAGCAAGAGCAGCCGAGGAGGCCAAGCATAAGACCAGATTTAGAGGGTGAAGAACAAAGTCACAGCAACAATACATATTTGGATATACATAAAAAGAATATTAATGAACAAAACCATCAAGAAATCTGAAATACATTCAAGAGACCAAACCATAAGAGAAATGATTACAGCTATAAGTACCCACATGAGAGAAATCTCACAGAAATAACCTAATGGTGCACCTCAAGTCTTTAGAAAAAAACAAGAAGCCACAAACCTAAATGCAACAGATGGCAGGAAATAATTAAGATCAAAGCAGAAATCGGAGTTTAAAGGAACAATATACAAAACCAAAAAGTTGGTTCTATGAAAAGATTTAACAATCTAATTTCTAGTCCCTAGCTAAGCTAAATAATTTTTTTAAAAAAATGATAAAATTGGAAGTGAAAAAAAGTTGTTATATTGGAATCTGTTAGATTCCAATGAGATCAGCTATGTGGAAGAGGAGGAATGATTCTAAAATTCTAAGAGCCAGATGGGATGAAAGACACCAAGGAAACTGTCTTCTAGACACAATGGGCCTGAAGCATATATGGACAGAACCTGTACAGATGGAGTCTCAGTGCTAAGAGGCAGAAGCAGACAAGAACTCCCGTGCCTAACCAAGAAGCAATTTAACAATCACTCGCTGTTGATGTGTGCAAGGATGGGGCTGGGCAAGACTCCCAAAGCATAGGGAATAAAGGCAAATATACGTGAATGAGACTAAGACATTATCATGGAAAACCAGCAGGTGCAGTAATATCCTACAGGATGCGAGAGAAAAATCATTTGCAAATTATTCATTTGATAGCCAGAAATCTAAGGAATTTTAAAAAGCTTAATAGCAAGAAGAACCCAATTTAAAATTGAGCAACAGATCTAAATAGACACTTCACAAAAGAATGGGTAATAATTTTCTTTATAAATAAACCATCACATCATCGGTGACCATCACGGACATGAAATCAACCCCAAAGTTATCAAACTTGGTGCCAGGGAAGATGTAGCAGAAATGGAACCGTTGCACACTGTTGAGATGTGAGTTAGTGTAGTCATAGAAATATTGAAAGTACTCAAAAGTTAAAAATAGAACTCCAGTATAAATTAGCAATTCACCACTGCATATGTATTCAAGGGAGATAAAATCGGTATATGAGAGAGACATCGGCATTTCCCATTCATTGACGGGTTCTTCACAGAAACCAAGAAATAGGAGAAACAAAATATCGGTCAGTAAATGTGGTGCATATACACCACAAAGAATGAAACTGGCTGGGCATGGTGGCTTGTGGCTGTAGTCAGGGCTGAAATGGCAGGATAGATTGAACTCACAAGTTCAAGACCACGAGAACCTTCAGGCAAATATCTGAGGAGATAAATTTGGCCTGAGGTGAACATTACACACATATACTTGTACTGAACGATACATGGAAAGTACCCCATCAATATGCGTGCCTTTTACATTTTTATATATTAATTAATTTTGAAAACATTATTCAAGTGGCAGGTACAGCAGCAGTTTGTAAGCCTCACTTTGCATATGCATCACTCGGGAGCTTTCAAATACCTTCCACACTGTGTGAGTAATATAGTAACCCGCTTGGACCACATCCCATAGAGACTCTGATTTAACTGGCTCCATGTAGTTCTAATGAACAGCAGGCTGACAGCTACTATGCAGAATGCTGAACCCAAATACACACAAGAGAGTTATAGTCATGCCTCCCTGTGCTTGTCATGAAACCTTCAAACTTAAGAATGGTAAATCTCAGGGAAGGAAGAGCAAGCACAGCCCTGGAACCAGAGACTTCCCTAACTTCCCTTGCCACTCCATGCTGACATCCTCTCTCCTTCCTGCTCCTGGAGTCTGCTTTCTTCTCAAGCACCTCATGCAATAAGTCACTGTGTCAGATCAAGGCTTAGCCCTCGGCCCGCTGTCCTGGGAATACATTGAGAACTACAGTGCTGTAAACTCAGTCTCATTTGAAATAAGCTGCAACAAGGACTGCGACCTGGATTTGACTGATTGACAAGGAAATCCTATATTCTTTTATCTCCCCGGGTAGCATCTTTCCACTGTGTGCTGACCAGATTAGATGTGAGCCTTGTATCTGAATCCAGATGGCTTCTGGCGCTACTCACAACAGGGACCTAATTGGCCCTGGGCAGTGTGGCAACAATAGTCCCAGAAGCCAGTAGCTGTTCTCAGTGTTTGTTCACAGGATGGCAGCTAGACAAGAAAAATGGATATCCATTAGAACCTTAGCACACTGGACTTCCTTAGCACACTGGACTTCCTGTTGAATTTGAAAGGCGCCAGTAGAGCATCAGGTGGCCTGACCCTGGGAGCCTTGGTGACACTGCCCAGCGTGTGCTCTGTCCCTTTGCACCCCATGGGACAAGCTGCACTCCTTCTAGAGCGGCTGTTCCGTGATGTTGAGGAGTTAGAAACGGTTTTTAAGGACATCACTAGACTTCAGTGTGGTGATTGTAAGCCCAGGAATTCCCTGAATTCCTCCTGAGAGCAGACTTCGTGAGTGGACTAACCAAATTATGGCTTGTTTCCCTCTAAGCGGAGCCTTTTAGAGGTTTGTTTTGTCGTTCCTTGCTGCTAGGTGGCGATCAAGGACAAGCGCTCTGTGGCCCTGCCAGCAAGTACAGGGCCTCGCCTTGAACTTCTGTTTGATTGCACTGTAAAAATTCAAGGTTAAGCATGAGGATTGGAGCTCATCCAATCCAACCATTTGTTTCTAACCTGGAAAAATAGTCAAAGCGACTTCCAAGTGAGAGTTCTTTTGGGAATAGAGCTTTAGGGTGATTCTCATAGGGTGATCTTCCCATGATTTCAATTTATCTTCTAATTTTACTCTATGAGAAATTGCCGGAGAATTCCCCTTTTACAGAAATTGGCATTAAAGCTGTGCGTTTATTCCTTGGAAGAATTGGGAAAACCCTAACAAGGTCCTAATTACATTTGGAAATTGTAAACACTAATCAAGATAGCTCAAACAGTTCTGAGGAAAAGAAAATCTGTAGCCATCTTCCGTTAGGACTCAGGCTGATACATTGTAGACTTCTAGCACAAGAACATAAAATTCTTACAATTTAGGCATGTCTGTGAATCTCCAAAAGGATTTCTCAGGCTGAGAATACAGCTATATGTAGAGCACATACTTTGCATATATGAAGTAGCTGAGGGACTGGGGCAAGGAGGGTTCTTACTTTACGGTGTGTATTTGTACAGTTCTCTCAGGGAAGGTTTTCCCCAGAATGGCTAGGAGAACCTGCAGGAACTCTATATTTGTGATAGAGGATCTTGTCCTTGAGCGCCACCTAGCAGCAAGAGAAAGACAAAACCCATTTCTGACAATGACCACATTATGTTACAGTGTAAGGCAGACAATGACCACATTATGTTACAGTGTAAGGCAGACAATGACCACCTGTTACAGTGTAAGGCAGACAATGACCACATGTTACAGTGTAAGGCAGACAATGACCACCTGTTACAGTGTAAGGCAGACAATGACCACATGTTACAGTGTAAGGCAGACAATGACCACCTGTTACAGTGTAAGGCAGACAATGACCACATGTTACAGTGTAAGGCAGACAATGACCACCTGTTACAGTGTAAGGCAGACAGACAATGACCACAAGTTACAATATATTACAGTGTAAGGCAGCCAAGGCACACAAGAGTTAAGTATCTTGCCCAAATGTGGCAGACACTAACTGTGTCATAGTGAGGCTAATATCTGTTTACTGGGCACTTATTACATAACTGTATTCGTGTTCTCCAGAGGAATAGAGCCGACAGAATGAATATATCCAGAAAGGGATACTGGCTTACCTGTATGGTCTGGGTAGTCCAGCAATGGCTGTCTTCACATTGGAGAGCATGAGAATCTAGTAACCGCTAATTCTATGAGTCTGGATTCCTGGGAGCCACCAGGTCTTCAGACTACAGAGGAAGGCTGAAGAAGCCAGGCTCTAGTGTCCAAAGAGAATGGAGGTAGCCATGTAGGCAGAAACAATAGGATAATGGGCAATGGGAAGGCAAGAAGGTAAAAACCAACAAAGCCTACCCATCAGACCTTGTATCTGGGCTACCACTGAAAGATTCCCCTACATTCAGGGAGGGTCTACTTACTTCAGTTCTTTTTTTTTTTTTTTTTTTTTGCCAGCAAAGCAGGCTAACTGCAGCTCTTACCTCTCTGCATTTCTCCAATTCCCCACTATCATCTCCAGCTGTGTTGTAGACCTTCTATCTGCTGTGGCCTCTCCTGACTCCTTGACCTCAATCCCAGGGGATTAAGAAGATCCTGTGGAACCCTTGGCCTCCTGTGGAACCCCTCAGCCTCCCTCCAAGGCCATCCCTCTTCCTGTGGCTCAGATCCCAGTACCTAGGCATGTATTTTACCCGGAACCTCCACTATCAGTGTGTGAGAGTCAATATGTTGTGTCCTTACTACCTCTTTAGATTAGTTTTGGTTTGAAGTCTATTTAGTCAGATATTAAAATTGCTACACCAGCTTAGGTCCACTTACTTGAAATAATCTCAATGTAAAAAAGGGCTGGAGAGATGGCTCAGTGATTAAGAACACTGGTTGCTCTTCAAGAGGACCCAAGTTCAATTTCCAGCATCCACATGGCAGCTCATGGCTGTCTGTAACTCCAGTTTCAGTGACTCTGATACACGCGCACACACAAACACACACATACACACGCACACATACATATACATATATATGCAAAAACACCAATTCATGTAAAGTAAAAGTTAATAATAATAATAATAATAAAATAATAATATAGTAGTAGTAGTATTAAGGACCCTACATGTCCAAAGGGGAAAAAAAATCTACCAAGAGGACATTGCAATTCTTAACATCTATGTCTCAAACAGAAGAGCACCTGTCTTAGTTTGGGTTTCATTGCTTTGAAGATACACCATGACCAAGACAACTATTACAAAAGAAAACATTTCGTTGGGGATGACTTATAGTTTCAGAGGTTCAGTCCATTATCATTCAGTGGGAAGCATGGCAGTGTGCAGGCAGACATGGTGCTAGAGTCGCTGAGAGTTCTACATCTTGTTCTGAAGGCAGCCAAGGAGAGTGGATGTGTTTCACACTGGGCATAGCTTGAGCATACAAGCCCCCAAAGCCTGCCCAACAGTGATACACTTCCTCCAACAAGCCCATGCCAACTCCAACAAGGCCACACTTCCTAATAGTGCCACTCCCTATGGGCAAGCATTCAAACACATGAATCTGTGGGGCCATACCTACCCAAACCACCACAGCACCCAAGTTCGTAAAAGAAAAACCACTACAGGTTTTTAATCACATATTGACTCTCACACGGACAGGGGGAAACTTCAATACCTGATTTCACCAATTAATCATCCAGACAAAAACTAAACAGAGAAATGCTAGAGCTAACAGATACCGAACATTTCACCCAAACACAAAAGAATATACCTTCTGGCCGGGCGGTGGTGGCACACGCCTTTAATCCCAGCACTTGGGAGGCAGAGACAGGCGGATTTCTGAGTTCGAGGCCAGCCTGGTCTACAGAGTGAGTTCCAGGACAGCCAGGGCTATACAGAGAAACCCTGTCTCGAAAAACCAAAAAAAAGAATATACCTTCTGCTTTCCCCAAAATTGACCACATACTCAACACAAAGCAAGTCTCAACATACAAGAAAATGGAAATAGCAGCCTGCATCCTATCCGACCACTATGGACTAAAGCTGGGTAGCATCAACAGCAGACACAGCAGCGGCCTACACATTTGTGAAAGCTGAACGGCTCTCTTCTAAATAAAGAACGGGTCAAGACAGAAATTAAGAAAGAAATGAAAGATTTTTCTAGAATTAAATGAAACTGAATACATACCCAAACTTATGGGACACACGAAGGTGATTCTAAGAGGTAAGTTCATAGCACTAAGTGCCTGCATTAAAAAACAAATTTAGAGATCTCATACTAGGAACTTAACAGCACACCAGAAAGCTCTAGAAGACAACACTTCCAAAGGAAGTAGATGGTAATAAATAAACTCTTGCTGAAATCTGTAGGACCCTGAAGGATTGCTATGCCCTGGCTGAGACTCTGTGTGCTGCTGTCTACTAAGTAACATTCTGCTGCTCCTCTAAGATCAAAAACATCCTGACTAAGGCATGGTGCCCCAGGAAGGGAATTTACACTTGACATCCTATTGCCCCCCAGTTGAGTTCCTGTTTTTTCCTGAGTTTGTGTTTTTCCTTCCCTGGCTTGGTGTATATATTGAACCTGCCCAGTAAAGGCATTGGCATTCTCTCATAATGGATGACCAGAGTCTGAGTCTTTCTTTAATCCCACAGGCCTACGACCGAGCTTGGTACTGTGGGCAGCGCCGGAGCTGTCAGAAATCAACAAAATAGAAACAAAAAAATCAATACAATCAATAAATAACTAAGATTGAAAAACCCTTACTCAAATTAACTAAAGGACAGAGGAAGAATATCTAAAATAAACAGAATCAGAAGTGAAAGGAAGAAATAATTGCAGATACCAAGGAAATCCATAGAATCATAAGGACGTACTTTAAAAACCTGTATTCCACCAAATTGAAAAAAATCTAAAATAAATGGATAATCTTTTCAGTAGGTACCACCTACCAAAGTTAAATCAAGATCAGATAAGCAATTTAAACAGACCTATAAGCCCTAGGTCTGAAAAAGAAGAGGATTTTAAAATCTCCCAACAACAACAACAAAGCCAGGAGCAAAGGGTTTTATTGCAGAATTCTACCAGACTTTCAAAGAAGAGCTAAAGCCAACACTCCTCAAACACTTCACATCACACCGCCATGCTTACCTTGATACACAAACCGCATAAAGACCCAGCGAACAAAGAAAACTGTAGAACAATTTCCCTTATAGACACAGATGCAAAAATACTCAATAAAACACGTGCAAACCAAATCTTAAAACATATCAAAAACATCATCCACCATGATCAAGTAGGCTTCAGTCCCAGAGATGCAGGGATGGTTCAACATATGTAAATAGATAAATGTAAGCTAACTGTGATGGTTTGAATTTGCTTGGCCCAGGGAGTGACACTATTAGGAGGTGTGGCCTTGTTGGAGGAAGTGTGTCATTGTGGGCATGGGTTTTAAGACCCTCATCTTAGCTGCCTGGGAGCCAGTCTTCTCCTAGCAGCCTTCAGATGAAGATGTAGAACTCTCAGCTCCCCCTGCACCATGCCTGCCTGGATGCTGCCATGTTCCTGCCTTGATGATACTGGACTGAACCTCTGAACCTGTAAGCCAGCCCCAATTAAATGTTGTCCTTATGAGAGTTGCCTTGGTCATGGTGTCTGTTCACAGCAGTAAAACCCTAACTAAGGCACTAACAGATAAACAAACTGAAAGAAGAAAAAAAAATCCACATGATCATTTCATTAGATGCAGAAAGGCCTTTGACAAACTCCAACAACCCTCATGATAAAAGTTCTGGAGAGGTTAGGGATATAAGAAATATATCTAAATATATAAAAGCAATATACAGCAAGGCTATAGCCAATATCAACTTAAATGGAGAGAAACTCAAGGCAATTCTACTAAAACTGAGAACAAAACTCAGAAAGATAAACATAGTATGTATTTGCGTATCGGCTGTTGAGTCAATGACAACCAAGCTGTAATCAATAGAACCACAGAGGTTAGCTATAGAGTAAGGGATTAGGAGGCACAGATAGATCTCATTAGAGAAAGGAAATAGAATAATTACAGATGAATGGGGGTAACTGGGAGAGGTCAAGTGTTAAGCAGGGAGCAGAAATTGGGAATATGAGGGAAGACAGCTAAAGATTAGGGGCCATTTGAGGGCAGTGTGTAAACCAAATACAGTGCACAGCTTCCTAAAATATACACATACATGAAGGTAATCTAAATGATAGCCAATAATGAAGGAGACAGCCCAACTCTTGTCGCCAAATGAAGCTTCCAGACCTGGGATTGGGTTACATCTAATTGAGTCATTGGCCAAAGGGGTCCCATAGGAATCCTTAAATGACCTAGGCTATGGCTGGTTCTATCCTAGGTTTTGCTCTCCACAAACTGACAGCAAGGCCACATTGCTGAAGACAACACCTACGCAACTCATCAAACATGGAGAAGTTGAGCTGATACCTACATGAGCCTTCATCCCGATGCTCTAGAGTCTTTGGTACAGGAAGGTACACTGCACGCTACCAAAACAGAAAGAGAAACACCAAGCTAGCCACAAACTCTTTGCACTACAATTGTGTCCTGCTTGCAAGGAATGCTAGGGCAATGGTAGCACAAAGCTTGAGGGAGTGACCAACCAATGTCTGGTTTGACTCAAAGCCCACTCCACAAGATGGAGCCCATATTGAACATTGCTTGAATGGCTGAGAGTCTGATAGTAGGTAGACCAGGGACCTAGGGTAAAACCGAATACTACTGTTCCTTTAAAAAAAAAAAAGTTGTAATAAAATGATTCCTGATGACATTCTGCTACACTCATAGATCAGTGCCTTCATCAGAGAAGCTTCCTCCTGTAGCAGATGGGAACAAACACAGAGACCACAGCCAGTGTACAGAGAGTGAGAGACCTAAGAACTCCCAGCCTAAAGGGGATGTCTCCACCAAATCCCTTCCCTCGGGGTGCAGAAAACCTTGCTGAAGAGGAGGTAGAAAGATTGTAAGAGCCAGAGGAGACAAGAAACAACAACAACAAAAAAATAAGGCCTGCTAGATCAGCACGGCCCAACCTCATATGTAATCGTAGAGAATGCGGCAGCACCCACAGGGCTTGCAGGAGTCTGCAGGGGTCTGTGCATATTACAGCTTCAACTTTCGTGTTTAGATGGGGTTCCTGTGTGTGCGAACAAATGGGTCTCTGGCTCTTGTGCCTTTCCTCGGGTCCTTTTCCTTCTGTTTGTTTTGTCCAATTCTGTTGTGTTAATTTTTGTTATATCATATCATATCACTATCCCTTAGAAGCCTGTTTGTTTTCTAATGAAAGACAGAAAGGGAGTAGACTGAATGGGAGAGGAAGGAGGAGAGGAACGGGGGTGGGGGGGCAGCAGAGGAAAGAGAAGCAATAATCCGGGTATATAATGTGGAAATATACTTTTAATAAGAGAAAAAATAAAATCCAAAATCTCAAAAATTCAGTCTCTCAATCGTGGGCTCCTAAAAACACAAAAAAATAAGCTAAATTCTTTCTTACTGCAAGAGGGAAGAACCAGGCACAGTCACAGTCTGAACAGACAGAGCAAACTCCAACTCCAACAGTGTAAATAACTCAATATCCAGTGTCTGAGATTCATTCACAATTTTCTGGGTTCCTCCACGGAGCTTGGCTCTCTTCTCCAGCTCCGCCCACACACAGAGCAGCACAGTCTTTCTAAACTCGGACAGACTCCACCCCACCTCTGCCGCTATTCTCGCTATTCTCGCTATTCTCGGTATTCACGCTATCCTCTCGTCATTCTCGCTATTCTCGCGTTGGTCACCCCATGGTCCCAGCATCCCCCAAATGCCTTCTACTGTCAAGCTGCAGCTTTCATCAGTAGTGTTCCTGGGTTCTCTTCATGGCGCAAAGCCTTGGCATTTCTTATGACCTCTTTGATCCTGAGACTTCCACTGCTCCTCAGCTGTTCCTTCATCTATGGCTCTCACAATGCCAAGTGCCAGCTGCTCTCCATGACCTCTCCATTCCTTCAAAACTAGTGTGACCTGGGAGACTCTTACACTGCCATGTTTGGCTATCAACACAAGGTACAACCTTGGCCACCTCTGAACACAGCTTGTGTGTGTGTGTGTGTGTGTGTGTGTGTGTGTGTGTGTGTGTGGTTGACTCTGAGCAAACCCTTCTCAGATTTCACCTCAGTGATGCTGGACTCTTCTTAATCAGAGCTGATTCTTCAGCCCCAGCTGACTAGCATTCATTGTTCCAGCAAACAAAGATTTTACTTTAGTGGTTCTGGTCTCTTATTGTCACAGCTGATTCTTCATCTCCTGATGACCAGAACCACAGAATCTTCACACAAATGGCATAGTGGAGTCTTTGCTTCCCTCTGAAACCTCACAAGCGAGGCCCCCATTGTCTGCACTGCCCTCAACACTCTTATCTTCCAAGCTCCTTCTAAGCCCACTGGGCTCTCAACGCACATGGCTTTTCTAACCCAAAGCTCCAAAGTCCTTCACAATCCTCCCCAAAGCAAGATGGTCAGGTCTGTCACAGCAATACTCCACTATCTTGGTACCAATTTGTCGTAGTTAGGGTTACTATTACTATGATGGAACACCATGACCAAAAGAAAGTTAGGGAGGAAAGGGTTTATTTCCCTTATGTTTCTGGTCAGTACTCATCGCTGAAGGAAGGTAGGACAAGAACCTGGAGGCAAAAGCAGATGGAGAGCGCACAGGACAGTGCTGCTTACTGGCTTGCCCAGCCTGCTCTCTTATAAAACCCAGGACCACTAGCTTAAGGATGGCACCACCCACATAGGTTAGGCCCACCCCAATCAATCACTAATTAAGAAAATGCCTTACAGGTTTGCCTACAGCCCAGTATTATGGAGGTGCTTTCTCAGTTGGGGTTCTCTCCTTTCAGATGACTCTCGCCTGTGTCAAGTTGACATAAAATTAGCTAGCACAGACAGCAAGAATGACAACAAACCTTATTTTTATCTTCTTGGTTCCAGACCCTGCACTGAACTTCAAGGCTAAGGAGCCAGAGATAATTTCTATACAGAAGGATCTTGTGGTGAGGCAAGACTCTTTCTTGTCTTGTCTGATAAAATTTAGAATTCTCTGCACAAGCCACAATCCTCTATATCCTATAATCTCCTTCTCAGTTATTTCCTATTTTGGTAACCCCCAAGAGAAAAGCAACCTGAATACTAAGCAGGAGCAGCAGAAGCACATCTGCTCTAACCTCTGTGTGACCCTGATGTGGTAGCTGGGGAGATGAATTAAAGCGATGAAGCCATTGGCGTCAGTCTCCAGTGACGTCAGCGGGAAGGTGGAGCCCAGAAGCAGATTTGCGGCTGACAGTCATTTCCCACCCTAGAAAGTCCCAAGAGGTCCAGGAAGCCATTCCAGCTGGAATAATGTTTACTCAAAAGCTTTGTATGAATTCTTAACCCACCTTTGTCTGCACCACTGCATGTTTGTGAAGTATGATTAGAGAAAGTCCCATCTTGATACATAATTGCAGTTCGCAGAAGACAGCTAAAATATATAGTAGAAAGCAGATCTTTGGAGTCCCGTGCTTTACAGAGGTCTTTTCTCATCTTCATTGCCCTCAAATTCCAGAAGGGCTCCCAGCATGGACTAGTCAGAAACTTGGAGGTCATCTTCCAACTCAAGGAAAACGTATGCGGGACCTGTTTGACACAGGCTTCCTGTTTCCACAGCCCTTGCTGGCTATAAGAGAATGTCTTAAGACTTGGGAATTTGTAAGAACATTTTAAATCACATAGATCCTTATGTGATTTACAACGGATCTCAACATCCATTTTCAAATGTCTTCCTAAGTTTCTTTTAAAGTTACTGCTGGAGAGATGGCTCAGTGGCTAAAGTGGCAGCTTTATGACCATACTTCATTGTATCCATGTGTGCAAAATAAAAATAAAAATTTCTAACAAAAGACACCCAAGTGAGTGCTGCAGTAGTCAGAGGGTAAAGGTGCTTGCCACAAGCCTGACAGCCTGTGTTCAATTAGCACAGCCCAGGTAGTGAGAGGGGAGAACTGGCTCCTGCAAGAAGTCCTCTGACCTCCACGCATGTTCTGTAGCTCTGTGCACTCATGCACACATACAAATAAATGGAAAAAAATAATAAAATAAAATGGCAGTTAATATCTCATTTGTAGTTGAAAAAAATCCTCTTTAACTAACAAAACAAAACAAAAAACCTGCTAAGTATGTTCATTTCTTCCCACCACAGACATCTGGGGCAGAAGGAGCCAAGGACTGGCTTCGATATCCATAACACTGTCAGGGGCCTGCTGGAGTAAGGACTAGGGATATCATCTGCCACATATCACATAGAAGTGTAGGAACTTGGTTGTTTCTGTTTCTCAGGGCAGAAGAACACAGGCTGGGTTCACAACTTAGAGATCATGTTAAGTCTACCACACCCTCCACATTGGCCAGGGCTGCCAGGCTAACAAGGAGGCGGCCTTGCCTTCCCACTGGAGGCGGGCAGAAAGAATCACACCCAGGACACTGAAGGCAGAGAATTTAAGAAATGAAGTTTCTAGAGTTTTTGTTCCTGTGACTGTTCCATGGCCTGTAAAGAGGTGAAGGTGAAGGCTGGCTGCCAAAACCACTCTAGGCAAAGGAAGGATCCACCAATGTTTATCTCAGGGGGAAGAAAATCAATTCTGATTTTTAATTAATTAGTTAATTTTAGTTTTTGAAACAGGGTGTCACTCTGTAGCCCAGGATGTCCTAGAACTCACTTTGTTGCTCAGGCTTGCCTCAAAGTCTTGGAGATTCTCTTGCCTCAGCTTCCCAAGTGTTGAAACTACAGCCTTAAGCAACAGCCAGCTAAGTTCTCTTAACTGAAGCAATCTCATTGATGACATTCTAAAACATTTAATCTGAAGAATACGATGCTCAGGGAAATGGGACCTACTAACAAGTGACGTGGCCCGTTAGCTGTAAGTACACAGAGGATTTGCACGGGCTAGTTTCTATCTCAACTTCACACAAGCTGGAGAGAAACCTCAGTTGAGAAAATGCTTCCATAAGATTGGGCTGTAGGCAAGCCTATGGAGCAGTTTCAATTAGTGATTAATGTGGGAGGGCCCAGCCTATTATGGGTGGGGCCACCCCTGGGCTGGTGGTCTTGGGTTCTATAAGAAAGCAGGCTGAACAAACCATGGGGAGCAAGCCAATAAGCAGCATCCCTCTATGTCCTCTGCATCAGCTCCTGCCTCCGGTTCCTGCCTGACTGCCTGACTGCCTTCAGTGATGAATTGTGATGTGGAAGTTATGCCAAATAAACCCTTTCCTTCCCAAATTGTATTTGGTCACGATGTTTCATCATGGCAATAGAAACCCTGACTAAGACAACATCTCTTCTCTTCACTACACTGCAAGCATCCCAGCAATTTCTTCCTCTCCAGCTAGAAACCGGAGGTGGTTGACACAGCGTTCTCAGGAAATGCCAATCTTTAGTTTTTAAGAAGTCCATCGTAGGACTGGAAAGATGACTTGGTGGTTGAGTGTTTCCTGGGCAGATCAGATCCCAGCACCCATCCAAGAAGCTGGGTATCCGGTGTATGTCTATTACCTCAGCTCTGAGGGGGTTGGATGGTTAAGAATTGATATCTACCAGCCTTGCCCAGAAAATGTCAGCCCCAGGTTCAGGGAGAGACTGTGCCTCAAAGGGAAAGGCAGAGAGTGATGGAGGATATGCAATGCCTTCTTCTGGCCTCCACATTCAAGAATAGGCTCAAATACCACCCCCCCCCCCCCCCCACACACACACATGTGGAGAGCTTTTGGGGCTGCTTGACAGGAATCTGACATTGGCCAAGGACAAGGAAATGGGCTTTAGGCAGGAATCTGACATTGGGCCATGACAAGGAAGTAAGTTCAGTCAGGAATCTAAGTCTTAGGCTAGAACAAAGAAGTAGGCCTCAGGCATGAATATGACTGTGGGCTAAGACAGGGAAGTAGGCTCAGATATTTTTGTCATTCTGATGAGCCTTAGAAACAGTGATCACAGGACTTTGCTTATTGCCTTGTTTGTTCCTTGACTGTTTGTATATATTGTATTGCTGGTTCCACAACCTAGAACTGACCTAAATACTTGCATGATTAAATGATTTAAAAGAAAATTGGGAAAAAATAAACTCGCCTCAGCCTTCAGAACTGGATGGGGTCATGCTGCAAAATTGGCTAATCACCTCTTTTCTTTTAATCCTCACTCCTGCACTGGGAAACCTGTTGACTGACTGAGCTAGCTTGGTCACACAAATAATAGTAATAATCTTTTTTAAACCCAGTCCAGTGTATGTCACAATAAAATAATAAACTTGTGAGAGAATGTCTCCCCTCGTCAATTCAAACAGCCATAACCTGAGCTGTGTACTTGGAGCACCAGAGTACACAGCCAAGAGGACATAGTGGTCTCTTTAGATGCAACTTTCAATTTCTCACACATGGTTCCACAAACCAGCTATCATAAGATATTCTTCCCTAAACCTGGATTAAAATTTGCAGCTTTCCCAGGCTCTCCTGGGTCTTATCAGTTTTATTCTTATGATTACTTTTAAAATAGTCTCTCTTTTCTAGGTAGCAGTAAGTCTTATCCAAGGTCAGATAGAAACTTCAAATGTCATTTTATTGAAAACTTCCCTCCTTCTCCAGTCTGTGGAAGGAGTCACAGCCAGCATCACTCTGTCCCTCTCAAGCCCTCCCCAGTGCTAAGATGGGGCTGTGCTAAGGAACCAGAGGCCAGGCCTGTGTTATAGAGCCGCATGCTGGGTCAGTGGCTGACCCTAGATGTGACTTCTTTTCTTGTAGGGCTTTCTTGCAATACTGAAGACCTTCTGGGGTCACTGGGATCTCTTCCCGGTGCCTTCCAAAGTCCCTTCTGGTGGGACAATAGGATTTCTACCCAACTGCTCTGGTTTCCAGCAATCTGCCTACTTAATGAGGGAATGTGTCTTCTGAGTGTTCCCTTGACTGATATGGACAGACTTTCTTTCAGCTAGAAAAGTGTTAGTCTTTTGAACGAGCCACACCTATATTAGAGCCACGCCTCCATTAGGGAGGGCAATGTACTGTTCTCAGACTACTGATTTAATGCTAAAGCCAAGTTCAGGATCAGGCCCTTCTCCCACCTCCATTGGCCACTCTTTTTTTTTTTTTTTTTTAGGTTTTCCAAGACAGGGTTTCCCTGTGTAGGGCTGGCTGTCCTGGAACTCACTCTGTAGACCAGGCTGGCCTCGAACTCAGAAATCCACCTGTCTCTGCCTCCCAAGTGCTGGGATTAAAGGCGTGCGCCACCACCACCCAGCTCCATTGGCCATTCTTAGTAATATGGGGTTGGAGATTTCTGGGAAGTGGCATCGGCTGCTCCTGCAGCCATGAATCTGAAGGTGATGGAGGAGACCATGAAAGCTCTGCCTAAGTTCAATTCTGACTATGAGTTTTGCTATGAAACTCATTTGTGTGCAGCTTTGTGAGCAAGTGAGTTAACCTAGAAGCTTTGTCACTGATTAATAAAGAGCTTTACAAAGCTGCCGAAGCAGTAAGGGCTGAAGAAGACATGACAGGCAGATATTCTGAAGTCCTGATAAGACATGACAAACATTATAGTCAAGAGAGTATTTATTATGGGGCCTGGGGAGATAGCTCAGTGGTCAGGGGCACTGGCTGTTTCTTGTGGGACCTGGACTTCATTTCCAGTACCCATAGGGCAGCTCACAACCATCTGTAATTCCAGATCTGGAGATCCAATATCCTCTTCAGGCCTCCGGGATCCCAGGCATGCATATGGTGCACAGGCATCCATATAAACAAACAAAAAAAAAAAGTATTTTTCAAACACAAAGGAATGGAAAACATGACCTTTCCAAAAGAATTGTCAAGTGACAGCTTCATAAGCCAGTGGAAGGCAGTTTACAGAGAGAAGCATCAGTGTGTTTGTGTGCCGTCACACTGTCTAATGTCCCAAGGCTTTGGCACAGCTGTGTTCACTTGTGCTCCTTATTTACAGCCCTGGTAGCTGTTCCCTTCTAAGCAGTCTGTCTTCAGGTTGCATGTCTGACGTCAGAGGAACCCAGTAGTGATGTGTAGGTACGGCTTGTGGAGACTTCCCCCTATGAGCTTTAACTTTGAATTGAATATTTAAAAGGAAAAAAAAACAAACGATACAATTATAGTGTCATGCATCAGTAAAAAAGTAATAATTTTGGTAATTTAAAAAAAAAAGGTTGAAGCCATCCAAATATATCCTCATAGAAACACCCAGAATATTGGTCTAAGTGTCTAGGCACCTGCAGTGATTTGAGTGAGAAATGTTTCTATAGGTTCGTGTTTTTGAGTATGCAGCACCATTTGGGAAGCTGTGACACCTTTAGGAGGTGTGGTCCTGCTGAAGGAAGTCACCTGGAGCTTCGAGGATTCACAGCCTCACCCCACTCCGCTCACTGCTCCCTCTGTTTCCTGTGTGTGGTTGAGACGTGTTCTCTCATCTCCTGCTCCTTCCTCCATGCCTTCCCTGCTGCGAAGGAGACCTCTGGAACTGGAAGGCAAAATAAGACGGAAGTTGCTATTTATCATGGTGTGTTAGCGCAACAACAGAAAAGTGACTAGCACAGCACCCGATGTCCCAGGGAAGTTTATACATAGCATTATCCATCCTGTGACTGAAGTTAAATTGGCACTAATCTGAACTATACTGGCTTAAGTTGTTGTATTAACTCCAATAGCAACCATTAAAGCAATAACTCAGAAACAATATAACTATCCCAATAGATATTTAAAAATGCATTTGACAAAAATCTAGCCCCCTTTCATTACCAAAAAAAAAAAAAAAAAAAAAAAAACCAGACCCCCCCCCCCCAACACACACACACCAACAAAACTTCATCAACTGATCAACTGACGAAAAGTTCATGAGAGATATTTTAGTGTGAGGAATGTGAAGGACTGTTGCTCACCCCCTAAGACCAGCAACAAGGCCAGGATGTACACCTGTGTGACTTAGAGTCAGCATTATGCCAATAGCTCCAAATAGGACATAAAAGGCATTCAACCATGTAGAGTTGAGGACTCAAAATTCTCATTATGTCTTAGTTAATGTTTAATAGCTGTGAAGAGATAGCATGACCACAGCAACTCTTATAAAGGCAAACATTTAATTGGAGCTGATTTACAGGTTCAGAGGTTCAGTCCATTATCATCATGGCAGAAAGCATGGCAGCCTGCAGGCAGACACGGTGCTGGAGGAGCTGAGAGTTCTACATCTCGATAGGTAAGCAGCCAGGAGAAAACTGTTCCACATGGGGTGACGCTTGAGCATAGGAGACCTCAAAGCCCAACCCCACAGTGACACACTTCCTCCAACAAGGCCACACCTCCTAACAGTGCCACTCCCTGTGGACCAAGCATTGAAACACATGAATTTATGAGGGTCATTCCTATTCAAACTACAATATACAAATGTCAATTGCATTCCTACATGCTAGAAAAGATTTATGTGAAAATAAAATTTAGAAAAAATTCCATTTGCCATGACATCAAGAAAAGTGAAACAGTGCAGGGCGGTGGTGGCGCACGCCTTTAATCCCAGCACTTGGGAGGCAGAGACAGGCGGATTTCTGAGTTCGAGGCCAGCCTGGTCTACAGAGTGAGTTCCAGGACAGCCAAAGCTACACAGAGAAACCCTGTCTCGAAAAACCAAAAAAAAAAAAAAAAAAAAAAGAAAAGTGAAACAGCAACAAATGTAAGGGAAGACGGCTGAGGTCCGTTTACCAAAAGCTGCAAAATTCGAATAATAAATAAGACCCAGATGGGGTCTGAGGAGACAGCTCAACCGGGAGACCTGATCCCAACCTGGGGAAGGCAGAGAAAGGCCGATCCCTGGAACCCACCAGCCAGCCACATTCATTGAGCCCCATCTCAATAGAGTGGAAGGGCTGGAGGGTGTCTCCGTGGGTAAGAGCACTTGCTGCTCTTGCTGAAGACTCGGGTGCTGCTTTCAGCATCTCTAGTTCTGGGGACCTGATGCCCCCTTCTGGCCTCTATGGGAACCACACATACATATATACATATAGGCAAACTTCAGAATAAAGTAGAATGTGATAGAGGAAGACACTCAGTGTTAAACTCCAGCTTTCCTATGCGCATGCACATCTGCATGCACATCTGCATACACATATACATATACCGTGCATGCATGCAAACACACACAAGGATCCAATCAAGATCCTCTGAAAGGGCAGCATGTGCTCTTAACTGCTAAGCAATCTCTCCAGCTTATAAACCAGTTTTACTTAAGTGAATTAAAAAAAAAAAAAAACTCTCTTAAAATTTTCATTGGTCTTTTGATAGAAGCAAAGGTCCGCATCTAATCAAGCATCGTTAACTTCCCGGACAGCTGAGGAGGAAGACGTTACAGACACCAGGCCGGCTTTAGATTTTTCTGACTAAATGGATCTAGAGTTGGACAGATCTTAACTGTTTTATAGCTCCATGAATATTTCTGCACATAACCTCACCCTACCAAAACGTGGGTAAGACTGAATCTTGCCAGGCATGGTGGTCTATGCCTGTTATCCCAGCATTTGGGAGTAAGTTCAAGGACAGCAAAGGCTACAGTGTGAGACAAGGACTCCGAAAACAAAAGAATGTAAACCAATGAAGACTGAAGTTAGGCTTTTTATTAGGTGTACAAATATTGGGTTCCACTGTAGCACGGATTATCATCATCACCATCACCACCATCATCATCATCATCACCATCACCATCATCACCACCACCACCACCACCATCACCATCACCATCATCGTCATCGTTTCCTTTCTCCCCTGCATGTGAACTTAGATTTTTAAACATTCCTAGCGTTGCCATGCAAGACTTCATAGTCAGAAAACTCAAATCTGACTCCAGATAAATGATAGCAAACTCCATCTTCTAGACTCTCAGGACAGTGGATTCCCAGCCCTCATGTCTCATGAGAAATGTTTACAAACTGCATTGGTCATTGATACCTCCCCACAGACTCGTGTCAGCACTTGACTGTCAGGCACACAGAGCTGATGCATACATGTTACTCCATTTCCCTTCACTGTATCGGTTATGCCTGAGCCTCCTAACCGCCAAGAATGGGTTGCTTTCCCTGATTTGAAATGCATGCATCAGAGAGGAAAGGACTAATACCGTTCATCTACAAATGACCATGAACCCCTGTGAACCCCAGGACTCTCCCTCACCAAAGAGCATTATGTAAGTCTGGTACTCACAGCGTAGCATAAGTCTTGGCAAGAACTAGAGCACGAATCTCTAGGGTTGTCCCAAGAACAGTGGGTCCCAGAAACGGAACAATGACTTGTGACAGGAGCTCTGAGGAGAGCTTCAATTTGCTCCCATGATTTATGGTCTCCTCTCCTCTGTAATGCCTCCCAGCTTTGGTCCAGGCTCACAAGGCACCTCAGCAGAGACATGTGGCAAATTACCTTCCAGAGTCTGTCTTGGGTTCACAGCACACAGGGCTCACAAATCACCTTTCTTTCTTTTGAAGTTTTCATCTGCCTAATTGTAGAAAATAGGTTTGCATCTGTGGCCAGGATCTGGGGCTAGGTGTTACAAAACCTGGGTTTCTCCAAGACTATAGGACTGCTGGAAAATATCAGTTTTTGCAAGAAAAGCATGCCCCAGCCTGCAGGGATTTCAACAGGGTACCCTAAGAGAAAGGGGGAGAGAATGGAAGGGACAGGAAACGCAAAGCACAGGATCAAGTCAAGTTTTCTGGTCAAGGTCTGTTGAGCTGTTTTCTCAGGCAGTGAAGAGGATAATGTGTTTGGGGGAATTTCACAGAAGCTGGGCGTTCTTTCACGGCGGATATCTTGAAGCCCCGATGTTTTTGTCTGGCTCAGGGCTCAACAACCACTTTCCTTAGGGCCCAGTGACCATTGGCCACCTGCTTTCTCAGGAATCGATAGCTGAGGAAAAACAAAACCTAAAACCATTCTTTCAAAATTGGCTCCTGGCAAAAGCATTTTCAGGTTCATAAATGACAATTTCTAATAAAACAGTTGTGAAATTGTGTCAACTGGACACAGCTTAGAGTCATTTGGGAAGAGAAAACCTCAATTAGCTGGGAGGTGGCGCACGCCTTTAATCCCAGCCCTTGGGAGGCAAAGGCAGGCGGATTTCTGAGTTCGAGGCCAGCCTGGTCTACAGAGTGAGTTCCAGGACAGCCTGGGCTACACAGAGAAACCCTGTCTCGAAAAACCAAAAAAAAAAAAAAAAAAAAAAAACCTCAATTAGAAAAATCCCCACCAGATTGGCTGGTAGGCAAGCCTGTGATACATTTTCTTAATTAGTGCATGAAGTAGAAATACTTTGCTTATTGTGGGTGATGCCACCCCTAAGCGTGGTCCTGGGTGTCTAAGAAAGCAGGCTGAGCAAGCCTTGGGGAGAAAGCCAGTAAGCAGCACTCCATGCCTTGACGTCCGTCCCTGCCTCCATGTCCCTTCCCTGCTTGAGTTCCTGCCTGATTTCCTCAGTGACGGATTATGGCCTGAGAGTTATAAGAAATACACTCTTTCCTCCCCAGGTGGACATGGTGTTTTATAGATAGATAAATGGCTACCATTTGTCACTCTCTAAGGCATCTAGAATAGAGACCACAATCAACTTTATCAAACGCTTGACAAAATGATACACAGCAAATGTGACATGTGACCCCTGCATGAAAAGTACTGGGGACCTGGGATGAAAGGAAGCTGAGGATAAGGGTTGGAAGAAGGGTTGGAAATGAGACGGAGTTATGCAACTGACTCTGCAGCTTTTCCTAGTAGACAGGACAACGGGACAGGTGCTGGAGTGTCGCTGGGCTGAAATGACAGAGAACTCCCGAGCCCAGTGCCAGCCACACTATACCATAAGTGCACAGTGCCACACATTCACACTTCTGGTGGTACCTTTGGTCAACACAGGCCAAAGTTCCTCCTCCAGGAATGACGACTGGAGAGGCCTATCAGATGGATTTGTGGCTGGCAAGATGAGGCTGGATGAAGCTCGTTTAACCTGAAGAGTGCTTTGGAGGATGCTGCCATGGACCAGGCTCCCAGCAGGGCCCAGCCTCTCTCCTCCTCTCTGCTGCTTCTGGCCCATCTTCAGGCCCATCACAGGACCCACGTAAGAGCACTCAGAATTCCTGGTCTCCAGGCAGGTTTTTTTGCATTTCCATCCATCCTGTGACAATTTTAGAGCGACATACTTGTGTGGTTGTTTGCTCTTGCTCCTTTGTCTGTGATGCCACTACCTATGAGCACATAGGTTGCCAAATCTTTGCCACAAGGATAAAATGACAAAGCAGTCAGGGTAACTTACAACTGAGGTCAGCTGCTCCAGTATAGGGTAGAGTTAAATGGCTTTTGTCCCTATGTGACTGTTGTCTATGGACTTATGTGTAGTATGGAAGACCTATTGAAGAATCGACTTAGCATGTCAGGCATACTGGCTTATGCCTGTAACCCCAGTCGTGAACGATGAAAGAGGATGGAGGATTACAACAAGTTCTCAGGCAATCTGGGACACAGAGTTAGGCCGGACAGAGCACTCCAGCAAGGCCTCTCACACACTTATCAGTAAATGCATGTTCCAGTGCAGCTGGCTAGCTGCAGTTCCAGGAAGACATTTCTTCTAATCTCCAGGGTGCCAGGGCTGGGCTGGGGTGGGGGTGGGGTTTGTTTCTCTTCCTGCCAGCATCCTGAGATCCCGAGGTTTCTCTTCCTTGAAATTTATTTATGTTCCTCAAATCCCTCTTGTGGTCTTTACTAACGGAATGTTCTAAGGTGTGTGTCTGTGTGCACTAGTGCATGTGTTCAATACACATTCCCATCTGCCACCGCTTTGCATCCATACACAGTTGTTTCAAATGGGTGTGGCTTATTCGGCCAACTGCATTTGGATCTCCAGCCTCTAACTTCTCCAAATTCGCTTCCGTTGGGTATGGGATGTAGACATTCTGGTTTCATTTTAGTCCGTTGCTGCATGGATCCCAAGAGTCAGCCAGCTGAAAGTTCACTCAGTCCAAAGACAAAGTAGTCATAATCCAGTGTCATGCAAGCATTGGGCTGAGGACGTCAATGGAGAGGGAGTCACCAGGCTGAGCCAGTCTGAGGAGGTGTCTCTTCTGCCTTTAACATTTGTCTCTTGCCACAGAGCATAAGCTAGTGGCTTCTTCCTGAGCTGGCTTGGTTTTACAGATCAGTTTGACTGGCATGTTAACACCACCGCCACTGTCATTTCTTCCTTGTCTTTGCCTCCAACAGGGATTTGTTGGAGAGACAAGCTGAGCTCACAGCTCCTGGAAATGCCCAGTGAAGTTCACCTCTGTCCTCCTTTCCTGTTCTCAGAGCGCTTTCAGCCCCGGTCCCATTCTTTTTTTTTTTTTTTTTTCTCCAACCTCCTTTTATGAAAAGATTAAGCTTTATGGTTCAGCTCTCTGAACGAAAGTGCTGATAGCAGGAGAGGCGGTGAGCCGGTGCTTTCCCACGCTGCTCTGGGGTGCTGCACTCCCGCTTTTTAATCTTGCCACTGTCAAGCTCCATTAGGAGGCCTGAGCATCAGCCTCCTACCTTTGGGCCTGGCCTTCCATCAGCCCTGTCTGAAACAAGGACAGTGTTTGAGATTGGTACAAAAAAGAAGGATGGGCCGTGTATTCCAAAGAGCAGGACTGTAACTCAGTACTTTGCTGGGCTGGTCCCCTCACATGTCACAGGAGGCCCTTTGTCCTCCTAGGGTGGTGACAGCCTCTGGTGGAAGCTGTCAGGATGCCATGTGCTGGCAGCCACAGCAGCAGACCAGGGCTAAGCGATGGGTTTCCTCTCCTGAGAGCACAGAATGGTGCTGGAGGAGACAAGTCACCCCCTAATGTAAGCAAAGACATCAGCTCGGGCAGAAAGGTCAAGGGTGACAGCTGTCCCTGCTGACTTGGCTTCTCATCTAGTCCTCTGGGTAGCTTTGCTGAGTCATAAGTAACACTTTGACTCTTGCCTCAGGACTGGCAATAAGTTTCTCAGAGGGAAGAGGCCTCCTGCTTGACTCCCCTTCTGTACACTTGGTATAACATAGAAATCGGCACCAGAAAAGAAACTGAAAGAAATGCTTCTTTGGTTTATGTTAGGACATTTGTTGTTACCTGTGGAAAACATTAAGGGCTCAGCTATGCAAGTCACTGTACTGCATCTAAAACCAGAAGGGCATGTGTGTGTGTTGTGTTATGCATGTACATGTGCATATGTATGTATACATATGTTTCTGAATTATGTGTGTGCATGTATATGTATGTGGTTGTATACATGTAGGTACATATGTATATGTGTGTGTGTGCACATGTGCATATGTGTATATCTGTATGCTTATGTATGTTGTATGTAATCTTAAAGTTCTTGATTTTTTTTTTTAATAAAAATAGCCCTCCTAGCCGGGAAGTGGTAGTGCACGCCTTTAATCCCAGCACTTGGGAGGCAGAGGCAGGTGGATTTCTGAGTTAGAGGCTAGCCTGGTCTACAGAGTGAGTTCGAGGACAGCCAGGGCTACACAGAAAAACCCTGTCTTAAAAAACCTTAAAAAAAAAAATAGTCCTCCTGGACCTAGGCCTTCTGCACATGTGTAGCAGATGTTTGGCTTGGTCTTCATGGGAATCCCCAACAGCTGGAGCAAGGCTTGCCCTGACTCTGTTGCCTGCCTGTGAATCCTGCTCTCCTAACTGGGCTGCCTTGTCTGGCCTCAGTGGGAGAGGATGTACCTAGTCTTGCAGTGACTTGAGGTACCAGGGTGGGTTGGTTCCCCAGGAGGGACCACTCCCTTCCTAGAGGTGAAGGAAAGGGGCATGGGGAAGGGGCCGTGTGAGAGGAGGACCGAGAGGAGGGATGCTGTGATCAGGATGTAAAGTGAAAAAATAATCTTTCAAAAATCCCACTTGTATAAAAAGATTTCCCAAGCTTTTCTATAAGACAAAAAAAAAAAAATGAAAGCAATGATTATAATTCAGCAGGTCTTGCTGCTCCATGTATATAGTAGTAGCTAAGGGATGATGACACATATAAGCCAGAAAGGTCAGAAGAAGCCTGACTGGACCTTATCCCATAGCTGTTGTTGGCATAAATGTGTCATCGTTCAGAGAAGATCAAACTGAACCTCACAGCTGTCTCTCTTTGCCAAGCTAGGTATTTACTGTGGAATAGTCATTTTTGTTATTTAATAATTTTGTTTAATTCCAAATTAAAAATGAATTTGTTAGTGAGAAAGTCACCTGTGGTACCTATGTGTTTTAGTGATATGGATATAACATACTTCTTTTTTAAAAATGGTTAACTGTAGTTCTCTCATCAGAGCAAAGCAAATTTTTTTTTTCTAGTTTAAAAAGAAAAATGTTCGCAGCAACAGGAAGCAAAATAGGAAATCCTTTTTGCTGTAACAATTACCTCAGGCATGAAAAGTGAGGCCAGAGCTTAGGAGGGGTTGCTTGCTACATACATCCAGGGACCTGAATTCAATCCCCACCTAGCACTGTGAGACAATCCAGGCGCAGAAGTGTACATGGTAGCTGTAAACCCAGCACTGGGAGGTGGAGACAGGAGGATCCCCAGACTCACTAGCCAGCCAGCCTGGCCTACTTAGTGAGCCCCAGGCATCCAGTGAGAGATCCTGGTTCAAAAGGAAGCAGATGGCTCCTGAGAGAGGACAGCTGAGTTTAGCTTTAGTGTGGTGTGTGCGACACATGCATTTTCACATGCAGGGTGCATAGATGGGTTGTTACATGTGTATGTACGAATGTGGAGACTCAAGGTTGACATCAGGCATCTTCCTCAATGACTCTCCATCGTGTGTCTTGAGGCAGGGTCTCTTGATGAACCTGGAGCATGCCCATTCAGCTAGGCTGGCTATTCAGCTTGGCCCTATGATTCCCTATCTTGGAGGCTGCCATGCCCACCAGCATTTATGTATATTCAGGGAATCCTAAGTCCACAGTCCTCACACTTGCATGGCAAGCATCTTACCAATTGAGCCACCTCCCTGGCCCTCAGGTTCTGTACAATCAATCGGCAAGACAAATACATTTTGTGTTGGAGGCTTGAAAGAGAAGTTCTGCTCTGTGTGGGCAGAGAGAAGGGACATAGACTTATGAGGTATATTCATAAGAACCACAGAGGCTGGTAGTAGGAAGCTGGTACTTGAGAACTGGGGAAATATCCAGTGTGACAGTGAGCTCATCATTTCTGATGAGGAAGCTTTAGAAAGCAACTCTAAACTAATTACGAGGATCCAGGATTCCTCTCTAGATGGAGATGTTGCCAGGGTCGAGAGCAACTGGAAAGAGATTTCTAAGGGAAATCAGACAATTGAGTGAACAAGACATTGGTCTATAAGACAAGTTATATGTATATGATACACTCTGTTACTGTTGTTTGAGATAGTTTCACTCTGTAATGCAGGCTGTGACAGCATTTTCTATTTAGCCCAGGCTAGCCTTGAACCCAATGTGATCCTCTTGCCTTTGCCACTCTAGTCCTGAGATGGCAGGGGTGGACCACCATTCCTGGCATGTGGGGGATTTTCAGCTATAAGTGCCTTGTAGTGAGTTAACAATGGACTCAGGCCAACTCAGTGTTGCTCAGAATTCAGTGATCATGATTCAGGCTTCAGGCCAATCATGATTCTCTCTCTCTCTCTCTCTCTCTCTCTCTCTCTCTCATGCTCTCATGCAGTTTGCTTAGTAGTAGAAATGATCTTTCTCCTTTGCATCTGTTTTCCTATTTGCTAATACAGTACGTTAGGTCATGTTGGCCAAGGGCAAATATGGTATCTTTGCAGAGGATGGATATGATGTCCTTGGTAACAAAGTGAGACCCAAATGCCCACAGCACAGTTCTAGCTCTCTTCAGATCTTCCTGCAAAATCTTGATGGTGTCATTTTCTCCTCTACCGCCACGTGCTGACCAATCATGCCCATTCTCCTGGACACAGAGAAGGTCTCAGGCATGTGAAGTAGTTGCTAAAAGAGGATTATAATGAGAAATGTAAATATGTTCATGACTTGTCTATTTCAGGTAGCTGAAAATAGTCCAAAGGTTAGCTAATTTCATGTCTTTAAATAATTCTCTTTAATTTACAATGTTAGAGCAGTCACAAGACCCAAGCACACAGCCTGCAGGTCTGAATTTGAGAGTGCTTCCTAATCACTTACGAAATGACCTGTAGTTTCCCCCATGACTCTCTGTCCAAGAACTGATTCATCCTTAAACATCTTCCGGTGCCCTGTGCCAAACAGAAACTGAAGGTCAGATGCTCCATACGGAGGCAGACGCTTTAGAACTCCTGGGTGCTGGCTGGTGCTTTATTAAATTTGGATTAAATTCAGAGCCTGACACTATCTATCCACATGACGTCATTCACATTTTACCCTGTGTGGAAGTACTGGAACTATGGGCTGGAAAAGCTGCCGAGTACTCAGAGAACGAGTTGTTGTGGGAGTTTGGAAGGTAGGAATGCTGAAAGCAAGCCAGCAAACAGCCTTCCTTCATGGTCTCTGCTTCAGCTCTATGGTTCCTGCCTTGTGTTCTTGTCTTGGCTTCTCCTGAAGATGGACTGTGGCCTATAAGCCAAACAAACCGTTTCCTCCTCAAACATACACTCCTCCTTTTGGTCACAGTGTTTTATCACAGCCAATGGGAAGCAACGTAAGACACCTTGTTTGCTATAACAATTAGCTCAAAAATGAATGTGTACGACAGAAGCTAAGGGGGTGACTTGTTCAGGAAAACACACTCAGGGACCGGAGTTCAATCCCTAGCACTATGAGACAATCCAGACACAGAAGTGCACATGGTAGCTGTAAACTCAGCACTGGGAGGTGGAGACAGGAGGATCCCCAGACTCACTAGTCAGTCAGCCAGGCCTACTTAGTGAGCCCCAGGCATCCAGTGAGAGAGCCTGTTCCAAGGAAGCAGCTGGCTCCTGAGAGAGGACAGCTGACGGCCTTGGTTAACACACACACACACACACACACACACACACACCACACACACACACACACTGCCCTCTCAAAACACACATTTATACTTTTAACATTAAGGCAGGATTGAAACATGGGGGAAATTAAAGGCACAGGACGGAAAAGAAACCATTGACTCTGGAATCTACTTTGCCTGTCTTGCTAACTGAGGTTGCAAATGGAAATTACCTACAGAGGTAATGTGTGTTTCCCCAGACACATCTCAAACAAGGACATTAAAGACAACAAACAGTCTTTGCTTGCTTGTTTGTTAACCTTGGTTTTTACCGAGTTAGTACTCCCTCTCATTCCCAAGTCTAAACAACGCACTCATAAAATCTCTCATGATTTCACTCACCAACTCTTTTCGCTTTTACTACTCTTGAGGATAAAAGAAATAAACCAGAATAAACCAGTTCATATATTTTTGCTTAATTTTTAAACTTTTTTTAAGTTTTCAGTTTTGATTAGTTGTTGAACAGCTGAACAATGTGATTTATAGAGCCACAAGATTAGCCCAGTGGTGATGGTCTTTAATACCTGTAGTCTGGAGGCAGAGGCAGAGGCAGAGATCTCTGTGAATTGAAGACCAGCTTGATCTACAGAGTGAGTTCCAGGACAGCTACACAGAGAAATCCTGTTTTGAAAAACCAAAAAAGGAAAGAAAGAAAGAAAAAAGAAAAGAAAGGAAGGAAGGAAGAAAAGGAAAGAAAAAAGAAAAGAAAGGCCGCAAACTGTATATGAAGCCACTGAAGGAGCACCTCTCCATGTCTGAAGCACCCCTTTCTTTACCCACCTGTACTTAAGCCTGAACAGTCCCCCCCCAACCCTTGTTCTAACAAAGTCACTAACTTTGTTTCACTCTAGCTCATCCTAGGATGCCTTCCTGAGCCTTCAGAGTCAGTGGAGGTCCCTGAGGAAGGGACCTTAGGCTGCTGTTGGAGGTGCTGGGCTGTGTCCCCCTACTGCTACTGACATAAGTATTTCATGCTGGTCATGGTTTTCAGAAGGTGTGTCGTGTTCATGTCTAGTGAGTTTACTGAGTAGTGTTCGTACCCTAGAGAGCAGCCATGCTGGCTGTAGGTGACTGTTTAATCTTGGTCACCAGCTGGTCTGCTGATGGCAGGTGACAAAGGAAGAAAGGATATGAACAGAGGCCTACTCGGAAAGCCCACTGACAGTGCAATCAATGTAACGGACACCTGACTAACAACAGGGACAAGAAGCTGGTTCTGCTCAGTGGTGTCATGGACCCGGGCGAGTCTTAGAGATCAATAAATGCTGGCTCTAAACACTATCCACTTGCTTCACCTGCTGGGCTAAGCCTCTGCATCAGCACAACCTAAGAGGTTTACAAGGAGAGTCCCAGATCCAAGGCAGGAAAGCAGGGTGGAGGAGGAGAGTGGGTTCTGGGACCTGAACTCAGATTCCTCTGACAGAGCAGCAAGGGCTCTTAGCCGCTGAGCCACTCCTCCAGTCCAACTAAGCTTTACAAATTAGCATATGAAAAATGTTGGCAAAAAAGGCAGGCTAAC
Source organism: Mastomys natalensis (assembly GCA_021653895.1). Classification (NCBI taxonomy): domain Eukaryota; kingdom Metazoa; phylum Chordata; class Mammalia; order Rodentia; family Muridae; genus Mastomys; species Mastomys natalensis. The sequence goes on along the minus strand of JAJTUV010000222.1, from coordinate 2,091,164 downwards.
ACAGCCCCTCACTGCACCCTCACCCTGCCCCACCTACCAACTAGCCTCCATACAGGAGGGGTGTCCCTACAGTGTCCAAAGATGATCTACAGTTCATTGCGACGCTACACCCCGGGTGGAGATTTAAAACATTAACAACATGTGATATGGAAAGTTGTATGTAGAACTACACAGAACAGACAGAGCTGCTTAGAAAAATCCATTCTATGTAAATAAACCCCAAACCCCAGTGCTGATGTAATAAACACCCTAACTAGTTATGAAACCATGGCCAACCTTTGTTACCCATTGTTACCCTTTGTTCCAGCCTGCTTCCTCCCTTGGAAACAGATCATTCCAAGAAACTGATCCTGCTCCTGTTGTCTGATTAAACCCTTGTTCTGAGACAGAGAGCCTGGGGCCCTGCTGGAGATGCCCAGTGAATCTCAATACTGCTGACCTCAGCAACCGGCTCTATCGTTTCTAGGATTCTCAGAACTCCCTCGGATTTCCCTCTACCTCTGTGCTCTGGCATCCATATGTTCTGCTTTGAAAACAAAACAAAAAATCCAACTTTTTTTTAATATGTGTGTGCTATGCTTGTGTGTATGTACATTTGCATATGTATACACATGTATATGCTTGCTTGTGGAGACCTGAGGCCGATGACAGGGATCACACTCAGTTGGTTTTTTTTTTTTTTAGTTTTTTTTCGAGACAGGGTTTCTCTGTGTAGCCCTGGGCTTCCTGGAACTCACTCTGTAGACCAGGCTGGCCTCGAACTCAGAAATCTGCCTGCCTCTGCCTCCCAAGTGCTGGGATTAAAGGCGTGCTCCACCACCGCCCGGCTTCAGTGGGTTTTTTTGACCTTATTCATTGAGATAAGGTCTCTCAGTCAAATCCAAACCCTGCCTATAAAGCAAGTCTTGCTCTCACCAGGCCCTAAACTAAGATTCTTGTGAGATGTTCTCAGTGATTTAAGGACCAGGAGTGTGCTACTTCTATGAGGGTCTGAGGTTCATAGTGTAGTCAACTTTACTTGGTTGGCTTTGAACCAGCTGCAGGTAGCTCAAGCCTGAAATCTCTTACTCAGTTTACTCTAAGGATCTCTTGCTTCTGTCTCCGAGGCTAGCATTACAGACAGGCAGCCCCCACAGGACATTTCCATGAGACTCTGGAAACACTGTTCCTTACACTTACACAGCAAGCACCTTAACCCCCATGTGGAAACGGGTCCAAAGGCAGCTCTCTTCACCTGTTCCCATACCCCGTAAATTTACTCACAGAAAAGTCTGTCAGTTTGGAAATTTTGCTGAAGATCTGGGAGATTTCATAAGGGATGCCTGCCACATTACTTACGCCTTCCGTATGCCTATGCCCGTTGTTTTCCTCTCTCTGTCTTTGATTCTTCTATTTCACAGAGGACAATTTACTAGCTGGAGAGATGGCTCAGTGGTTTTAAAAGTACTTGCTGCTATTCCCAAGGACCCTGACGTTTGGTTCCCAGCATCCATGTTGGGTAGCTCACAACTGTCTATAACTCAGGTCCAGGAGATCCAGCACCCTCTGGCATATGTGGTGCATGCATGCTCACTCAAGTGTGCAAGCACACACACACATCACACACAACCCAACACGTCATACACACAAATACAAACCTTTTTAAAAGAAGAGAGAGAAAAACATTTTATTGCAAGTCAGTGTTCACAATATTGGGATACAGTTGTTTCCTCAGGTATAACATCATCATCACTATCATTGAATACTGGTGGTGGGGAGCTACCAAATGCCTTGTCTTCAGAGTCCCAACACTGAAATAAGCAGCAGGATACAGTGATAGCTAGGCCTATGGTCATGGAAACGCAGCTGTTTTATGAGTTCTGGAGTATACAGGAGCTGGAAGGCTAACATAAGGTGGGACAAATACAGCTTTCTGAGGTTGTCATCCCCACTGGGTGACATAAATGCAAGGTGTGTCACCTGCACTCCTGTAACTGTGGAAACCAGGCTGTGTCCTGCTCTAAACGTCTCCATATTGCATAACCTAGTGGCTCTTAGACTGTGCCCCGCCCCAGGTGCCTCCACTTTACAGGCAATATTTGGCTTCATTCTGAATGCAGTGCAGAGGCAGGGCCACTAGGTATCATCAAGTGGATGCCACTCATTAGGCACAGACTGATAAACAATCATTCCAAAGTCAAATGCTCCCACCTCCAAACTTATCAGAGGAGATGGAGAACCAATGAGCTCCCAGGCATATGAATTCAGTCAGGAAGACCATGCCTGAGAGCTTACAGTGCACACCAGAAAGAGAAGAACACTTAGCAAGTCGATGGTGGTCGCCCCACTGACCTGTTGTCTGACCATCATGTGTCATCTGATCATCAGTGTGCATGTCGTAGAGCTCATTTTCTGCAAGGTTCATTCAGTTCAATTCTGCACTACAGACACAGATTATTCAAATAGCCCCTCTTGTCTCACTGCCCATCCATCTGGGACCATATCCGTATCTTGTCTCTTTGGCTTCCAGGGCCCTGTACCCCATCTCGGTACTTCAGCTCAACGCTGAGGCCTGGCTCAACCCTGTAGTGAATGTAACCTCGGCAGCTTCTACAGGCTCCCCCATGAGGTGGGTTAAAAGCTTATCTAAACCGTTGCAGCAACTACCTAATCAGAGTCAGTACTCTGCTCGTCTCCAGTGAGGCTTCTTTGAGATCTCAGAGCTCCTCTGTGACCTCTGTAACCCTTCTGTTGGCATTCTATAAATGTATGTGATATGTAAGTATCCTGTGATATGTGATGTGTAATCTGAGAGTTGATATTAGTAGTTAAGATAAGAATAAAAGACCTTGCTTGCCTGTGGCCATCTAACAAAGGAAACAGACTACGTGGCAAATTGCAGCCAACAAAGCTGATATAGCTTGTAGTTTATTGTTATTCAGGAAAAAGAATGACGTTGAAGGAAAACAAATATGTGCCAGCCAGCCATAGTTCTGATAGCATGCTTATGGTAGTGACCCCTTGCCCACGCTACCGTAACGAAGATCAATATACTCACTCGCTCACCAGGATACACCTGGATGGGATTGTTTCTTTGGTCTGTCACTGTTACCCTATCTGGGGTGAACAGAAGTTTATTCAAGTCTTTCCAAGATAAGTAATTCAATGCCCTAATTTTTTAAAGATTTATTTATTTATTTGATGTATATGAGTACACCACCATTGCTCTCTTCAGACACACCAGAAAAGGACAGCAGACCCCATTGCAGATGATTGTGAGCCACCATGTGGTTGCTGGGAATTGAACTCAGGACCTCTGGAAGAGCAGTCGGTGCTCTTAACTATTGAGCCATCTTTCCAGCCCTCAATGCCCTGATTTTAAAAAGGTCAGTGTATACACTTTCTGTTTATTAGCATTACACACAGCGTTAGAGCCTGCAATCAAGTATATTGAATATTGACATTTTTCAGCAAGATGATTAATATTAACACCAAGTAAAATAAAGGCTTATGAGGCCTTGCTGTGGTTGAATTTTCCTTCCCAATCAGTTCAACTCATGGATTGTACTTGAATAGGGTATCTTTATAAAACTTTGACTTTCAGAGATTTTCGAAAGTTAAATTGTGGATAAAAGACTGTGAGTCTGCAAAGGAGAAACCAGGGAGTTGGACTTTTTAATCTGCTCCTCTCTAGAGAAAGGCTTCGTCTTAATCACCCGTTAAAGAGCACTTGACATCTTTACAAAAGAAAAGTTGAATCTGGCTCTGATGTCGACTGGCTTGACAGCCAGATGGCAGAGTTGACTAAACGCAAGAAATTAAATTAACATCCCCCCTCCTTTTTTAATATCTGCCCAAGTGTGTCCAGATTGCTCTAACAGTATCACAGACTGAGGGGCTTACAAAGAGTAGAAACTCACCTCCTACTATTCTGTAGGCTACGAACTCAAGGGGAGACACTAGAAGATTGTGTCCAGGGGAGGCTGCTTCCTGGATGACAGATACTTTCATGTAGTGTCTTCATTGGGAAGAGGGGTGAATAAACCTCCTGGGGACTCCATTATGAAGGCACTAATCATAGGGAAGCCCCACCCTCAAATCTATCACTTCAAATCACCCCCCAACCTAATAGAGTCACCTTCAGGGCTAAGATTTTTCACATTTTACTGATGGACAGAGCATAGCTCTCAGTCCATGACAAGATTTCCGAATGTTTCCACCAGCTGTACCTGTCTTAAATAAAAAGTCTCCCCTCCTAATACACCGATAACATAAAACTGTCTTGGAACAAAGGAAGACAATATCTCAGTGGCTAAGAGCATTTACCATCCCAATGTGAGGACCTACGTTTGGATACACAGCACCACAGATATAACCGCCAGGCAAAGATGCACATACCTACACCTCCAGCACTTGCGGGGCCAAAACAGTGATGAGAAGGAAGTTTATACAGCATCAAGTTTATGCATTAGAAAACTCTAAAATTAGTAATTAAATCCCAGAGAAGTAAAATTAGTGTCTATATTAAGAACTCAGAAAAAAAAAAAAAAGGTGGAACAAAATAAACCTAAAGGAAGAAAGAAGAAAAGACGCGGTCTGAAGACGCAGTCAGCCGGCGGAGAGCTTGTCTAGCATGCACAAAACCCTGGATCTCTCCCTAGCAGTGCATATCAGAGGTTAAGGTTATCCTTGGCCACATAGCAAGTTGGAGGCTAACCTGAGCTACACAAGACACTGTGTTGGACGGGGGAGGAGGGATAGGGGTATAATAAAGGGAAAAAACAGAAATCAGTAAGCTGACAATTTTTTAAATCAATAAATGAAGAGCTGACATTTGTGAAAGACTAATACACGTAACAAATGTCAAACAAGAATGGCAAGAAAAATAGTAGAGACATCACAAATTACCAATGTTTCCAAAGTGAAATGAGGCCTTGCCATAAGCTCTGCCATCGTCAAAAGAAGCAGGCAGAGACACAACGGCAGACTCTGCACACACAGCTTGACGCCTGACAACCTGGAGCAAATGGATGAGTCCTTCATAAACTGCATCTCACCCATAGGGAAAGGACGACTGAGCAGCCCCACAACTATATTGAATTTGCAATTTTAAGATGTCCTGAAAAGAAGTCTGCAAGCTCCAACAATTCTACAGAAAAATTCTATCAGACATTTATAGAATTAACATCATATCTCTTCCAGAAAAAAAAAAAAAGAATAACAAAGAAAGCAAGCTTAATCCATATATTAAGATAAAAGGCGACAGCCATTGCAGAACATTGAGCTCCATAGAGACAGCCCGGGGCAAGCGAGAGCCGGACGGGCACTGGGTGACTCTGTGCCTCGCGAAGGAAAATCAACTAAACATGGGCAAAGGAGATCCTAAGAAGCCGAGAGGCAAAATGTCCTCATATGCATTCTTTGTGCAAACCTGCCGGGAGGAGCACAAGAAGAAGCACCCGGATGCTTCTGTCAACTTCTCAGAGTTCTCCAAGAAGTGCTCAGAGAGGTGGGAGACTATGTCTGCTAAAGAAAAGGGGAAATTTGAAGATATGGCAAAGGCTGACAAGGCTCGTTATGAAAGAGAAATGAAAACCTACATCCGTCCCAAAGGGGAGACCAAAAAGAAGTTCAAGGACCCCAGTGCACCCAGGAGGCCTCCTTCGGCCTTCTTCCTGTTCTGTTCTGAGTACTGCCCAAAAATCAAAGGCGAGCATCCTGGCTTATCCATTGGTGATGTTGCAAAGAAACTAGGAGAGATGTGGAACAACAACACTGCGGCGGATGACAAGCAGCCCTACAGAAGAAGGCTGCCAAGCTGAAGGAGAAGTATGAGAAGGATATTGCTGCCTACAGAGCTAAAGGAAAACCCGATGCAGCAAAAAAGGGGTAGTCAAGGCTGAAAAGAGCAAGATAAAGAAGGAAGAGGAAGATGATGAGGAGGATGAAGAGGATGAGGAAGAGGAGGAAGAAGAGGAAGATGAAGAAGAAGAAGATGATGATGAATAAGTTGGTTCTAGCGCAGTTTTTTTTCTTGTCTATAAAGCATTTAACCCCCCTGTACACAACTCACTCCTTTTAAAGAAAAAAATTGAAATGTAAGGCTGTGTAAGATTTGTTTTTAAACTGTACAGTGTCTTTTTTTGTATAGTTAACACACTACCGAATGTGTCTTTAGATAGCCCTGTCCTGGTGGTATTTTCAATAGCCACTAACCTTGCCTGGTACAGCCTGGGGGTTGTAAATTGGCATGGAGATTTAAAGCAGGTTCTTGTTGGTGCACAGCACAAATTAGTTATATATGGGGACTACTATATATAGTAGTTTGGTTTTTGTTTTTCTTTTCTTTTGGTTTTATTTTTGTTTTTTTTTTCCATCTTCAGTTGTCTCTGATGCAGCTTATATGAAGATAATTGTTGTTCTGTTAACTGAATACCACTCTGTAATTGCAAAAAAAAAAATTGCGGCTGTTTTGTTGACATTCTGAATGCTTCTAAGTAAATACAATTTTTTTTATTAAAAAAAAAAAGATAAAAGGCAGTGAAACACACACACACACAATTACAGACCTAAATTGTTACACACACATTAAAAAAGAAAAGCTTGCCGGGCGGTGGTGGCGCACGCCTTTAATCCCAGCACTTGGGAGGCAGAGGCAGGCGGATTTCTGAGTTCGAGGCCAGCCTGGTCTACAGAGTGAGTTCCAGGACAGCCCGAGCTACACAGAGAAACTCTGTCTCGAAAAAAAAAAAAAAAAAAAAAAAGAAAAGCTTAACAACTTACCAGCAGATAAAATGTAGTTTTATCTGTCACCAGCTAAGAGTATCGTTCCAACCTCTTGTCTAGTTTTTGTGAAGCCTTGATCTCATCCTGAGGACTGCATAAACCAGGCAAGGCAGAAGATGCTTGTAATCCCAGCACTCAGGAAGTGGACATAGGAGAACCATAAATTCAAAGGTACCATCAGCTACATATCAAGTTTGAGGCCAGCTTGGGCTACATGAAACTATATCTCAAAAAATAAGAACTAAAGTAAGTGATATTAAAAATATATAGTCCACACTCTAACTAGTCTACAAATAAACCTTATTATTAATAACTTCAGAATAGCTTCAGTATATAGAATAATCATAAAAGTTGGCATGGTGGACCCACGTAGTCCGTAATCACAGAAACAGTATCTGGAGTTCAAGTGCAGTTTAAACTATATTAGCTCCTGTTTTGTTATGTACATTACACACACACACAGAGAGGAGAAAGAGAGAGAGAAGAAGAGAGAAAGAGAGAGAGAGAGAGAGAGAGAGAGAGAGAGAGAGAGAACTATCTAAACCAGGCATAGTACTGTAGTCCTATAAACATAGCACTCAGTCTGAAGTTGAAGGATTTCTAGAAGTTTAAGTCCAACTTGGGCTACTTTGTTACATTAATTGCTTACTCAAATCGACAGCTGGCAGCAGTCACTACTGCTCCAATGTTGTGGATTCTCAAATGAAAGACAGACAGAAAAGACAGACAGACAGACAGACAGACAGACGACAACACACACACACACACACACACACACACACACCACACAGCCTTATGTTTAACATGCCTAAATCAGCTCAATAGTTGGGCCATTCCCAAACTTCCATGTTGCTAAGGCCCCCCCTCCGATACTCCTGAATTATTACTTACTAATATCTATATTCCATCTTTGCTACCCCAGACTCAATTGGGGCCCCTCCTCCCTAGCTGTTATGTGCATGACAGTATGCTTGATCCCCCTGCTTCCCAGTCGTGGCAATTCTAAAAATCCTTCTTCTTCCTGAGGTTCCCTTGCCTAGGAAATCTAAAGTCCCTCCTCAGTCTCTCTGCCCAGCTGGTAAAAGGAAATCCTGCTCCTTGAACAAGGTGGATGAACCAGGAGGACATCGCGCTAAGTGAACTGAGCCACACATGTGCAAAATACTGCCGAATCCAGTTAATGCTGTGCTGCTAACACAGCCACTCTAAGCAGTGGCTAGAGCAATTTCCAGCAGCTGGAAAGAATAGAAGATGGAGTGCTAGTCTCCAATGGATGTGGCAGTTTTAATCAAAATTGTTTCTAATGTTTATAGTTATGTGTTCTCCTGCATGGTTTTACATGCACTGTGTGAGCAGAGGTCAGAAGAGCTTGTCAGATACACTGTAACCATTCTCTTAGATGGTTCCAGCTGCCATGAGAGAACTGAACCCAGGTCCTCTGCAAGAGCATAAGAACTATTTACTACTGATCCAGGTAGTCAAATTAGTAGTCCTGCAGTTAGCAATAGTACATTGTACAATTAAATTTCTATTAGAGGGTAGGTCTCATGTTAAATATTCCAACAACAATAAGATCCACAGATTCCTGCATAAGATGGAGAGACACGAGGAAACTTTCTGGGACAATGTGTGAGTGTCACCTAGACTCAGGTGATAATTTCATCAGGATTTAATCAAATGATGGCAGAATGTGAAGCTGGGTCAGCCACATTGCTAGTGAGGATAATGTTCTATCCTAGAACAGAGACCAACAGACTCTTAAAGCACCCAACTACACATGATCTAGTGCTTGAATGCCTGGGCATCCAACCTGAAGATAAGAAAACTTAGGTTCATGCAAAATTCAGTCTGTGAACATTTATGACAATTTCATTTGTCTAAAACTGCAAACTGCAACTGTCTTCCAATGAGAGACCAGCTTAGCAAGCGGTGGCAGGCACACACAGGTGGTGGAATACTGCTCAGTAATAGAAAGAGAGGAAGAAAATGCTGAGACATGAGACAATGTGGAGGACTCTCCAGGGAAGGATTAAATGGCTTCTCTAATAAAGCATTCCTCAAATCTCAGTTTCTGGACACAAAAACCAATATAGTAAATGGTTTCTAGAAATTAGAGGTAGGAGAGGCTCAGAAGGGAAGTAAGTTTGTCTACAAACGGACACTAAGAGGGACTCTTGTTGCATAGACATGTTTTGTATCTTGATTGTGTTGGTGACAGTATTCACCTTTCATCTTTACTATAATTCTCAAGATGTTACCCATACGGGAAATTAAGTAAAGGCTATGTGAGTGCTTAAAATTTCTTTGTGTTATTAATAGTGCTATTATTTAGAGACAGGGTTTGTGTAGTCCAGGTTGGCCTCAAACTCAATAATAGAGGACTTTGAACTCTTGGTCCCCCTCCTCTACCTCTCGAATGCTGGGGTTATAGGCATGCACTGGTATAGTGGGTTTATACTGTGTTGGCGCTGGAACCCAGAGCTCTGCACATTCCAAGAAAGTGTTCAGCCCACTGAGCCACATCTCTAACTTTCTTTGTACTGTTTCTCAAAACCACCTGTGAGGGCTAGAGACCTAGCTCACCAGTTAAGAGTGCATACTGCTTTTCCAAAAGACAGGGGTATGGTTTCCAGCACCCACATCAGACAGTTCACCATCTCCTGCAATGCCGTCTAGAAACAGTCCGATGTCAAAAACAGAACTGAATTATGACGAAGGGATACTGAATAGTATGAGAAACAAGCAAACAAAAGCGGCAGTTCCCACAAGCCATCAGATAAAAGCACAGGCACAAAAACTGTGAGTGCTTGCAATGTTTTTCTGTTTATAAAAAGCATTAAAGCAAGCAAAAGTAATGATGGTATTCAGAGATACATCACAAATAGACAAAGCACTAAAGGCACATGAGGACGCAATAAAGTGAGGGTGGTGGCTACTGCAGGACCAGGGACTTGGGAAGTGGGAGCAGCTTTGGGTTCTGGCACTAACTCAGATGATAATTACATAGATGTTTGACTTTAATGAGTCATTAGCCTGTGCACATAGTGTCTTGTTTTCCTGTTTAAAGGTCTGGGACGAAATTGTAGGACTCTCATATTTTGGTGTTTTGCCTTAAAAAAAAAAAAAGACGAGAAAGACATGCAGGTGTGAGATCCGATTGCGGTGAGAAAAGGCGATACGTGGGCTGCATGTTTAAAACCTGTGAAGAGAAGGTTCTGAACTACAGAAGCTCTCTGCAGTGGCGGATGGAGGGGGACTGAGAACGAGTAGTCTGCTCTGCAGTGGCGGGGTGGAGGGGGACTGAGAACGGGTAATCTACCCTGGTGACATCTTTCTTATTCCTTGATCGGATCAGACTGGGAACCTATCATTTCTCATGTTCAGAATATTATTTTGGTTTCTCAAGTCTGTCTTTTCCTTGAACCACCCAGACTATGCCGGATGTGAAGAAGAAAACCTTCTGGCTGTAGTGGGAAAGAAAGGTCGCTGAGCTTATCCTGAGGGACTCAGTTTCTCCCTCCTCCAAATCTTCAGGATTTGTGAAGTTGAATCCTGAGAAAGGAATTTTGGCCTGAGAAGCTAGGCTAACTCCCTTCCCTCCCCTCCTGTCCTATTCTCCAAGGAAACCTTCCAACGACTACCAGCAGTTTTCCTGTTTGAGGTACAGTTCATAGGTACCTCTCAGTCTTAAAGCACTTGTTGCACAGTCTGATCACCTGAGTTTAATCCCTGGGACCCACATGGTATAAGGAAAGTACTGACTCCTGCAAGTTGTCCTCCACACGAGGGCTATAGTATGGACATATACATACATACGATACATACATACATACATACATACATAATACATATAAAAAAAATTAAGGAGACATCCGTTAAATCCCTAGTATCACTAACATTCCTCTTGTCTCTTTCCTGACGAGTCTGACATCACAAGCCTATACTCTAACTCTGCCCCTCTCCACGAGGGACCTTGGGTGTCAGTAGACTCCCAGGCATAGATATGCCTTTAAGGTAGCTGTCGAGGCGATCCCACTTCAGTGGACAGCGACACACTCTGTCGCCTAAACTCTTTTCCGAGAATTTCCATGCTGGACCCCATCTGCAGCTCTCCAAGTCCTCACTACTGAATTATCCCTGGGGAGCCCCGACTGCTAGGCTCTTCGTTTCTTGGGCTAAAAGGCTGCGGAGCTGAGTGAGAGATTTTTCGGGACCACCACTCCAGCGGATCCATTACAACGCTAATAGCAATCCTCCTTGAGGGTTGGGGATTCTCTCAGGACTCCCTCCAGATCCTATCACTTGCCTCCATCCCCGGCCACCTGGAGGAGCCAGGAGGTTCAGGGTTGGGTACCCAGCCAGCGCACTCAGAGCCGGGGCGGGCAGAGCAGCCTCACGTGGGCCGGCCGAGCCACCAGCGCTGGGAGGAAGGCGCACAGAGTCCAGGCAGCGCTGCGCGGGAGCCACGGCTGGAGCCACGGCGGAGCGGGAAACCTAGGAGGTAATTTCCCACGCAGAGGGAGCGGAGCAGCGCGGCGGAGCAGCAGACAGATCTCTGGGTTCGGTGCGTGGAGGTGCCCGGCGCCAGAGCGCTATCGGGGGCGCCTGAACAGCTAGGTAAGCGCGCCCCGGCGCCGCCTTGCGCAGAGCACCCCGCCTTAACCGGGCTCCGCGTCCTAGCTCCGCAGCCAGAGGCGCTGGCGGGAGGCGGGCGGCGGCCGGTCCCTGAAGCCCCTCGCTTCTATCGGTCCCCGCCGATCAGCCCCGCACCACTCTCTCCGGCTCTGGCCTGCTTTCACGGGGATGCGGAGGTTGAGCCTTGGCGCTGGCGACCCTCTGGGACCTTAGGCAACCACTCGCGGGGCAGGCGACACAGAATGTTTCCCAGGATCTCCTAGGCAATGGTGGGTGCAGGGTTTGGAGGGCGCTCGCCCTGCTCATGGGCAGCCGTCGGTTGATGCCTCCAGGTTCCAGCAGGTTTACTAGGGATTTTTTTTTTGAAGTTTTACGAAATAATGAGAACAGAGGTGCTTCAAGGGACAGGATGTGTGGGCACAACAACCGGAGGGAGTTCGGGGACAGTTGTCTTTGCCAGCGACTCCGAGTCTAGGGTAGCCGGTTCCTGACTATTCAGAGATCCGGCTCCCTGGCAGGTCCACTGCCTGCTTGTTTCTGAACCCCTGACCCATCTCTTGTACCTGCATCCCTGACCTGTGTCAGCCACAAAGAAGCTTCGGCTAGCGGCATAAAGGCTTGACCCAAATAGAGACCAGGGACGAAGGGAAAAGGTCTTGGAGTCTGCTACTGGGTCCTGGTCACCTCACTCTTTACTGCTAAATACTGGTGCTCCACAAGACTCCCTAGAAGGGTGGTGTCCTCAAAACTCTGAGACCCAGAAGGCAACGAAGGCAGGAAAGAAACCTAAGAACTATCAGCTCCACGGAGCTATTCATCCCCTTTGATTTTAACTGGGGAGTGGGGTAAGGCATTGTTTTTGTTTTGGTGTTGGGTCTCACCAGGACCTTCCTTTTCTCTGCATGGACCTATAGGGCCCTGGATGTTTGTGCTTCTTAACAAGTTTGATGTGGCAGGTAACCAATTCAGACACATTTTCTATGTTTTCCATTCTGTGAGGACAGCAGACCCTCTCCCAGTTCAGGACATTATTGTCCTGACTGTAGGAGAACAGGAACTGGGGTTCTTTCAAGTAGGCTGAGAGGTCAATTCCAGGGAGGCAGCCATGTAACTGGCAGGGATTGATTGATGTGTGCAGCGGGATCTCTGGGTCCTGCCTGTATCAGATCCAGTCCCAAGAGAGACAGTTCCAGACACAATAGGAGACAGTGTGAGGAAACATTGATGGAGATGAGATACTGCACATTCGATTTACTAAAGGTTCCCTGGGCCTTGCTGCAGTCTTCAGAGAAAAGGTAGCCCCTTTCCATTTGGAAGCCACAGAGGTTTTGATCCTGTCCTTTTCAGACCATCCAGAGGTGAGCCAAAGGAAAGAAGGAACAAAGACACACTCTGCTAACTTCTAATTCCCCAGCCTCCTCTCCCAGCTCCCATTGCAGGAGAGGAGCTAAGGTGGCATATAGAGACAGGTCATGTCAGTATCCCGAGAGAAACCAACTGTGGGTTCCTGATGGTTCAGATGTGCCTTAGACAAATCCGAGGCAGCGCCCTCTCAGTTCCTGCTCACTCCAGGAACACGGGAATAATTTCCAGCATCCTAGGGAATGCCAGGAGGTGCTGTCTGCCTGAATGGAAAACTTCTGGGTCCTCTGAGAAGAGGGTTATTGGCGCAAATAGAAACCCTGGCTGGCTGTGGGCGTTGCTGCCAAAACTAGAGATTTGCCTTTGGTGACCTCAGAAATAATATCCTGAAAAGGCTGGCATCACGCGAGTGTGTGGTCCCTGGCGCGTTGTTAGAGGATTGGTGTTGTCTCTCGCCTGCCCATCTGTAATTGAAAAGGAGCATTGTCCTCGCCCCTTTGTGTACAAACACCCTCTGGCAACAAGGAAAGCCTGCTCACCGACAAGCAGCTAGCCTTCACTCAGAGGCCCACCATAGAGTTTAGTGATCCACTTTGGGCTGTGGAAGAGGCTAAGAGGCTCAGAATAGGAGCAGGGAATGCTCTAGTTGGCCACTTGAGAAAAAATAAAAATCAGCCATTTGATCCTGGCTTATCCAGGGGCTAACTCTGACTGGTGGTTATTAACTCCCAGGAAAGCTGCTACTGTTTAAGTACCATTATTAAGTGTCTTCTGTGTGCCAGATGCGAGACATTGTAAAATCAATATTACCTCCATTTTTAATGGGGGAGGCTGAATTTGGAAGGCATAAAATAATTTGCAAAGATCATAAGCTAGTAAGTGGCAGAGCTGTGCCTGAAGCCCAATCTCTCAGATTCCAATATCCCCATCCTGCCCCGGGATTTTACTTATTTTCTCTCCATAAGAACTACCTCCCTGTGGTACCCCAATCCAGAACCATCATGATTAAGCACTGTTTTTTACAGACAGATGTTTGTGATTCCATTAGAGTTCAGGGAAAGTGCTGGTCTAGAAAAAAAAAACAGATGTTGTTCAAGTGCAAATTACAGTAATATAGATTCCCCCCATACACATACATGCACACAACCCCACTTTAGTTAGCAAACAGAAAAGACTGGTAAGGGCTCTTAAGGTCTGGGGCAGAGAGGATCTCTCATAAGTTCCTGGAAGGAAAGTCGAGTGGTCCAACCTCTTTGGAGACATTTTGGAAATATTCATCGTCTTTGTTAGGGTTTTACTGCTGTGAACAGACACCATGACCAAGGCAACTCTCTTATAAGGACAATACTTAGTTGGGGCTGGCTTACAGGTTTAGATTCAGTCCATTATCATCAAGGCAGAAGCATGGCAGCATCCAGGCAGATATGGTGCAGGTGGAGCTGAGAGTGCCACATCTTGTTCCGAAGGCAGCTAGGAGAAGATTGGCTTCCAGGCAGCTAGGATAAGGGTCTTAAAGCCCATACCCACAATAACACACCTACTCCAACAAGGCCACACCTCCAAATAGTGCCACTCCCTGGGCCAAGTATATGCAAACCACCACACCCATCCAGATTAGAAATTCCTGACCCATCTGCCCATTGATTCTATTTTTAGAGATTTAAGTTGTTCCTTGCTATACCGGCACAGGAACACAAAGGCATAAGAATATCATAGCATTATTTAAAGTATGAAAGGAAGGCCTATGTGTTCATCAAAAGGAAACTTGTTGAATATATCATCTTACTTCCAAACAGTCAAATACTCATCTATAGGAAAAGAATTGGGAAGTCTCCCATATAACTGATGGGAATGTTTTCCAAGGAGAACATAAGATGTATAGAAAGTTATATTATGTTATAAAAGAGGATAAAGATAGACACAGAGTCTAATAATCTATTGTTCCCAGGGCTCACGGAACTGTAAACCCTTTGTTTCTTTTGAATTTAGAACCACATGAAATTAAAAAAAAAAAAAAAAAATCCCTCTTTCCCTGCCCTGTACCTTCCATGTTCCCTCAAGCACTTCTTCAGCTGGCGTGCTGGTGAGGCTTCCCATTTTGTGCTGGCCAAGAAGATTCCTTTGGATTAAAGCCAAAGGACAAGGGCCATCCAGGACTCCTTTGAAGATCAGGGCTGTGCTTAGAAAGTGGGAGAGAACAGATGCCTTTGGACAGGAGTCTGAGCTGGATAGACAAGGAAGGCTCATCTAGCCTTGGAAACAGCCCGTGTAAGCAAAGCCATCTTTCTTCTCGTGGTCTCACTGTGATCACAGGACAGGGGGTTGCACAGC
Source organism: Mastomys natalensis (assembly GCA_021653895.1). Lineage (NCBI taxonomy): Eukaryota > Metazoa > Chordata > Mammalia > Rodentia > Muridae > Mastomys > Mastomys natalensis. Next base: position 2,076,071 of record JAJTUV010000222.1, on the reverse strand, counting down.
AGTCCTTGGTAAAGGACCACGAGGAACGCGGCGACATCAGGAGATATGTAGGTCTGATTCTGGGGGTTGCATTTGGACCAGAGGTGAGAAGTAGGGGACACATTTGAAAGAACAGGTCTCTTCATCAGTGTCCTACGGATGCTGTGAAGAGACACATGCAGGCAGACATGGTGCCAGAGAAGGAGCTTAGGATTCTACATCTGGATCCACAGGCATCAGGAAGAGAAAACCATTGGGCTTGTCTTGGCTTTTGAAACCTCAAAACCCACCCTCAGTGACACACTTTGTCCAACAAGTCCATATCTACTAATCTTTCTATTCAAAACCACAGGTTTGAAAATTGTTCTGGGCTTGAGCTGGCCAGAAGGCTTAGTAGTTAAGAGCATTTGCTGCTCTTCCAAAGGACCAGCGTTTAGTTCCCAGTACCCATGTGCAGCAGCTCACCTGTAACTCTAGCACTAGGGATCCGATGCCCTCTTCTGGCCTCTATGGGCATCTGTACACATGGGGCATAGACTCATGCAAACATAGTAATGAGCAACTTAAAATTAATCAACAAGAAAATCGTTCTGGAGTCTAGGGTTGTGTTGCCCTCAGAGTATTTGAGCAAGAAAGTTTTCACTGTGTTAAGTAGAGTCTCCTGAGATGTCCCATTGATTATGTCAGCAAAGATGCCCAGTTTATTTCCTTGCTCCAAAGAATTCCTGTACCCTGGCAACCCAGCCTGGAAGTAATGAATGCAGAAGGGGCAGTGATGGGTATTAGATACAGTCCCCCCTTTTCAGACAGGGCAGGCTATATATAACAGACTGTCTTCCAGCCACAAGATGGGGTCTCCAGTTCTCACCGGAAGCTTTCTAAATCCCAGACACTAGTGAAGCCCTCTGTTTACCCTCTGTTATTTGCCTTCTTGAACCTAAATGTATGAGAGTTCAGATTCTTTCCCATGAAACAACATGTCTTTCTTCTGCCCCCTCACAGACCTCTTGCTGTCTGTACAATACCTTCCAGGCCAGATATGTCACGTATAGACCTGCTTTGGATTATAACCAGATATGGCTGGGAGTGACATGCTTTAATGGTTAGAATTAATGCAATATGCATAAATTTGTACACATTGCAGGGCAGGGACAAAGCTGTCTGTACTCTTGGTCAGATTCCCATCTCTCTTCTATCCCGATGCATATATAAAGGATAGGACTGTGACATCCCCCAGAGAAAGGTGATTGTCATTGTTTTGGTCCAGATACTAGTGGTATGGAAATCTGTGTCTGTACCAAGGAGAATATTCAGCGGAGGTATTCCTTAGGGGCCAGGTCTGGGCCAGGAGTCTGTGTGATGTTTAGAAGAATCAGCCCAAGGCCTCTAAGAGCCTTGCTCTCCTGTACCTCATCAGTGAGAACTCACCTCTGACTCCCATTTCAGAAAGAGAGAGCTTGAGTTTTTCCCCAAATAAATTCTGGAGCACACAAGGCAATTGCTTTTTTGATGTCCTATGGTTGCCTACAGAGGTGGGAGCAAGAAGCTGTCCTGGGCTCTCAGCCAAGGCTGCTAGAATCCGCCATCAAGGGGAAAGCTGGAAAGCCCACTAATTTAAAAAAACAGAAAAAGCTTACATAGCATACTGTTAGTGAATGGTCAGTCCCACTCTCTTGAATTCAGAAGACATGTATTGCTCAAGGCTGTGGGAAATTAGAGCCAAGCAAGGCATGGTCCCTAGAGTCTTGATACCTGCAAATCAGTATGGGTAAGGACCGTTCATGTCACCAGAAGTGTTAAGTAGAGAAACAGGTGACATGCAGTACAGAGGCAGAAGCACTAAGTGGATCAGAGGCTGGTCAAGTGATTCTGATAGATTATTAAGGTCCTTTGGAAGTGACCCTTGAAGTAGACCTAGCTGATAGTGTGATTTTGATTGACCCAGGAGAAAGGGAAAAGCCAAAAGAGTAGCTTGGGCAAGGCACGGGGTTACAATACGAAGTAAAGAAACATGAATATAATCTCATTATTTATCTAGCTTCTGTCACAGGCATAATACAGTGCTATTTCTTTTTCTTCTCTACTTTTTTCTCTCATCTGTTTCTCTCTCTCTCCTCTCTCTCTCCTCTCCTCTCTCTCTCTCTCTCTCTGTCTCCTCCCCAGATCCCCATTTTCTATTGGTGCCCAGGGTTGCTAATTTGCTAGGAAAGTGCTCCGCTACCAAATCCTATCTGCAACTTATGGCATTTAAAAATATTTATAGAGGGGAACTATTTATATCCCTATAATCACTATAAATGCACGCGTGTGTGTGGTGTGCATTTAAAGCAGTATGTCTTGGTGATGCCTTATAGATATTAGAAGTGTAGTCTCCTGACCTGTAAAACTATCATATTTTATACAACGTTGGCTTTACTTGAAAAACAACAGCAGATGGTGTTTTATACATCATACAATGAAGACCACCATTTCTGTTGTCCCTGGTTGCTGTGTCTCAGTGGATTCTTCAGTGGGAACAAGGGCACAGGGACAGGACAAAGATTGTCTTCGTTTCTTCATTTCCTTACTCAGGTGTCAACAAAATGAATTTTGTATGTGACACAAGTAGTAGTCTGATTATGGGGAAGAGAAAAAGAGGATGAAGACAGTCATGGTCTCAATGCCATCCAGGGGCACACAGTGCATGGACGAGATCACAAGGGTGTTAAATGCCATAGTGGAATTGGGGACAAAAGACTGCCTGAAGAGATAATATGTGCTTAGTAAGTACTGGTTTCTAAAAATGAATAAACAACATGATAAACAGTACCAGACACTGCAAAGAGAACAAATTAGAGGACCAAAAATATTCCTGTGGACTTGACCAGTGGGGCTCAAAATTTGTTCATATAATGAAACCCAGGAAAATTGTGGTCCTTTTGGATAATAACTATGAAATATTCATAGATTACAATTGCTGAAAACATAATTTGGAGCTAAGTAGAAGAACATCTTGTGCTAGATTCTACTACAGGTGCCAACTGTCAAGAAAACTTAGGAAACAAAAACATTAGGTTAAAAATATTCTATCAGCCCACTCTTTCCCTATAAATTGGGGGGAGACTACCCATATTCTATTTTAACACAGGAAACCCTGACGCCAGCTGGTAGGACACCAGGACTCTAAGAAAGTATTGGCATTTGAAGGTTGTTGATGGTTTTAGCAAGGACGAATTTCAGCAAATAACAAGGCTAGAAGCCATATGGGATTGGACAGGAAAGTGAGCATTGCATTTTCAAGACACTAGCAAGTATTTGTCAAATGTCCCCAGGATGCACGGTTGAGAAGGAAGGAAAACAGCCAATGTCCCAATTCTCATGAAGCTTGAAGTTGTTCAGGAGAAAACAAACTGATCACTAAAGAAACATCAAGGGATGCTGTGATTAAAGCTATAGAACCCCACACGGTGTCACAAGAGTTTAATGTTATTAATAGTATATCTGGGAGGAGGGGCAGAGTTTAGTAGGGAGAAGAGCTCAGAAGACGGACAAGGACCTTCCAGGAAGGAGCCAAAGCCATCCTTAGGGAAAGCACGGCATCTGGGGTTCTATAGGCCAGTGGATGTAGAGCATGGAGACTGAGATGAGCAGAAGAGGTGAGGAAGATGAAGGACGCACAGTCTTAGTCACAGCAAGGATGCTAATGAGTGGCTCTGAGGACTAGTCAGCAGATGATGATGATGATGATCGACTCCGCCATATCCAGAAGCACCCAGGCAAGGTGCTGGAAGGAGGGGATTTCCAGAGAATCTTAAATAAGGGCCAGAAGATCCACCCTGAATATGAGTAACACCATCCCACGGCTAGGGCCTTGGATGGAGTAAGAGAGTTAAAAGAGAAAGCCTGCTAGTGCTGGTCCCCTCCCCCACCCTTCCCTCTTCTCCCTGGCATCTCTCTCCTCTTGCTCCTCCTCTCCCATTCCTGTTCCCCATCCTGCTCCAGCTGCCTGCTCTGCTCTTGCTCTCTGCTTCCTGGCTACCAGTGGGGTGAGCTGCTGGGCTGTCGTAGCTTCCCTGTAAATGGTCCCTGAGGCTCTGAGCTCAAATGAACTTTTCCTCCCTTTAAGTTGACTTTCTCAGGTGTTTGTCACAGTGGCAGAAAATCCATCAAGCTGTGACATAATCAGAACTTCTATTCTTAAAGGATCATTCTGGGGCTGGGAGATACTCAATGGGTAAAGCACAGCTATGCAGATGTAAGACCCTGAGTTCAGATCTGTAGAACACATAAAGCTGGACAAGGTAGAAAGCGTGTAATCCCAACACTCCTATGGCAAGGTGGGATGCAGAGACAGGAGAATCCTTGGAAGCTTGCAGGCCAGTGATCCTGGCTTAGACACTGGCAAAGAGATCCACACACATGAAAATATATATACACACATGTGCACACACTGCACACATACTCAACATAACAGTCCTAGCCAGAGCCTTTAGGGAAGAAAAAGAAAGAAAAGGGATCCAAGTAAGGAAGAAAGGGGGAAAATTGTCCCTATATAAAGAAAACCCTCCCAATGTCACAAAAATGTTAGAACGAGAGAGCAGGTTATAAAGTTGATAATGTATCCCCCACCCATGTGTGTGTGTGTGTGTGTGGTGTGTGTGTGTATGTGTCTGTGAGTGTGTGAGTGTGTGTGTGAGCGTGTGTATGTATGTATGTGTGTATGAGTGTGTATATGTGTGTGAATATATATGTGTGTGAGTGTGTGTGAGTGTGTGTGTGAGCATGTGTATGTATGTGAGTATGTGTGTATGAGTGTGTGTATGTGTGTGTGAGGTATATGGGGAAGTGCACATGTGCATGTTGACAAGATCACTTCTGTATGAAGGTGTGCAGGCCAGGAGTCATTGCCGTATGTCTCCTATTACTCTCCACATTTTTTAAGACAGTCTCTCTGAACCTGGATCTTGATAATCAGGCAACTAGATGGTCAGCAAACCCCCAGGATCCTCCTGCCTCCTCAATAGACCCAGAACTGTAGCTAGACCTGAACCTCTGTGCTGCGCATTTACACACATGTTGTGGATCTGAACTCTGCTCTTCATGGTTATGCAGCAAATACTTCTCCTCATCTCCCCAGCCTCAGTACATTCTATGCATCAACCAACTAGCCAGCTGATTAGACCACAGTCACACTTTACACACACACACACACACACACACACACACACACACACACACACACACAGAGAGAGAGAGAGAGAGAGAGAGAGAGAGAGCACTCAAGAATAAGTAAAGTTAACAAAGAAAGGGGAAAATTTTGTACACTAAAACCACAAAACATCAATTAAAGGAGGCACAATCAAATGGAAGGCTATCCCTTATTCACAGACTGGAAGGCTTAACATTGCTAAAATGCAATTCAATTATGCTAATTTTGTAATTAATGTCTTTGGTGAACTCATTGGTTAGTTCTAACATTTTTTTCATGAGCCTTTAGGGCTTTGTGTCCATACCATGTCTTCTGTGAACAGGGACAATTTTATTCCTTTCTTTCCCCGTTAAAATCCCAATGATGTTTTTATAGAACTACAAAAAACAGAAAGCCAGGAAGTAGCAGTGCATGCTTTTAATCCCAGCACTCAGGAGGCAGAGGTAGGTGGATCTCTGAGTTAGAGGTCAGGCTGATCTACAGGGCTAGTTCCAGGACAGCCAAGGCTACACACACACACACACACACACACACACACACACACACACAGCCTGTCTCAGGGGAAAGAAAGAAAGAAAGAAAGAAAGAAAGAAAGAGAAGAAAGAGAGAGAGAGAAGAGAAGAGAGAGAGAGAGAGAAAGAGGAGGGGAGGGATGGAGGGAGAAAGAGAAAGAGAAAGAAGAGAGAGAGAGAGAGAGAGAGAGAGAGAGAAGAGAGAGAGAGAAGCAGGGACCAGTGAGATGGTTTGTTAGCTGAAGGCACTTGTTACTGGGCCTGGCATTCTGAGTTTGATACCTGGGATCCATATGGTAGCAGCAGAGAACCCAATTCCCAAAGATTGTCCTCCAACTTCTACACATGTGCCATGCTATGCACATCCCCCAAACTACACACAGAATGAATGAATGAGTAAATAAATAAACAAATAAATGTAATCTAATTTTTTAAAATATACAATGTAATCTTAAAATCCATGAAGAACCATAAGACTCTTCAAATATACAGCAGCCCAAAGCCAAAGATGCCACAATCCTACCCTTGAAATATATTACAAATCTTCACTAATTATAGTAGTTTGGAGGGAAATAAAAACAGACATATAAACCATTAGAGCAGAATTGAAACGTTTCTAAATATACGTACTTGTATATGTTTAATTAACCTTCTCCAAAACCACCAAAAATATACAATGGGCAAAGGGCAGTCTCTTTATTAGCTGTATGAAAAAAATCCCCACACACGAAATAGAAAAGTGAACCAAAGCTGACACCACACACAAGAAAATCCAGCTCAGAATGAACTGCAGACTTCCACATGAGGGCGGACCTCATGCCTAGTGTTCTTGCCACCATGTTTTAAAAAGCCAGTGGGAAGGATCCAATTTACTGGTGAGGTTATAAACGGCAGGGTCATTTGTAGTGAGAGATTCCTAAAAGATGGGTGGAAGTGAGTAGTGTGGAATTTCTGATGGAGGAGCTGATCTCAGGAGAAACGGGGACTTCTCTCCTTTCGTTGGCAGAAGAACTGATCAGAGAGCATCCCTCATCCCAGGGTATTAAGAAGGAAGAGCAGATGAGGTCTCTGTGTGGTATTGTCATCTGACATATAGGAGAAAGCCAAAGGGGAGGCAAGATAGACAAACGGTTTTGTTTTAGAGCCAGTGTGAAGGGGGCTCAGTGAAGAGAGGAAGGGTGAGCTGGACAAGAATGATTTGTTGCTCATGCTAGCTATGTGACATCAGGCCTATTTCCTAATCTGTAAAACAAGATTGATAACCATGAAACCTCGACCTCATTAGAATTGTGGCTCACACCAATTAAATGGCCAACTAATGTAAGCTGTCACTGTCACTTTCATGGTCGCTGTCAGTGGCTAGCACTGTGCTGAGCACGTAATTGGTTTTAATTTAAAATATTCACAAATTCTCTCAGGTACTTAGTATCCTAGAAGTAGTCAGACACCACTGAACCACCAAGCTCTCTTTTCTCTAAGCACTTGGAAGCCTTTCTTCTGCTTAGTGCTAAGGGATTTGTATGTGCTGTTTAGCCAGGGCCGATTCTATTAGGAGATTTAATCATATGGGCAGGGCATTGAGCCAAGGTAAGAAGAGATTCAATTAATTCCAGTGCTCAATCTCTTTGGACCTCGTATGAATAGAGGACAGGCCGTCTCTGGAAGCCATTCCTTTATTCTTTCTATAATGTTTATTGAAGCAACTTTGAGCCAGGCCTGCACATGGGGCTAAGACACTTCAATAAATAAGAATGATTCCCACTTTCATGCTATGAATCTGATAAAGTAAATGTTACAATGGCTGCTTCACAAAGTTCCGGGGCACCCGGGAGAAAGAGCCCACAGCTGTACCTAGGCAGAGAAGGCTTCTGGGGCAGGTGGGGGAAATTGGTGGGTGACCTGGAACCTAAGATATCTTTGTAAATAGACAGAAATATAGCCTGTCTGGGCAGAGAGAGGTTCTGGGAGTAGATTGCAAGGGAGGCCGGGAACTGTATGTAGTCTAGTCATGTCAGAGGATGAAATATCCACTTATAGAGCTATGAGAGTAGATGGCAGAGTCGTGCGCTGCCTGTTAGTCTAAGGACTGTCACTTGATCCTGTAGGAGATGTGGGACCAATACAAATGTCCTATCAGGGGGGCGACCCTCCCTGGTTGATAAGTTAGAAAGCTCTGTCTGACAGATAGTGGAGGAAGGGTTTAGGTATAGGAGTTGTGTAGGATGGGGTGGGGGCGGGGACGTGGCCACAGTCACTATGATCAGAGGCAGAACGATTGTCAGGAGACAGCAATGAAAGTCCAAGTGTGGGCTGACCAGAGGACTGCTCCAGAGAAATGAATCCTAATTATGACCACAGTAGAGGGTGAGAGAAACAAGTGGTAGCCACTGGCATCAAGGACACAGTGACGTCTGAAGCTGGGGTGACAGGAAAAGCATTGCTCTCTGTAAAGTTCCCCAGGATTGGGGGTGGAGGAGGAAGATACTGAAATTCTTACTGAGAAAGAATCAATGATAGGGTAGGCTGTATAACGAAAGATAACACCATGGGTCTCAAGATAATGGATATAGAACACTCTTGACTTTAATTCTGAAAAACAGAAGAGATTTGTGCAAGATTTAAAACTGTTGCCTCTTGTTTCCAAGATAAGACAACCATTATAAAATAGTTAGACCAGAGGCTCAAGATGTCTTGGTGTAATATCTTTCCCAGGATCCTCAGAAAACCATCACCTTCTTTGCTAAGGTTGCACTGACACACAGCACATCATGTGACTATGGCAGTAGAATAGGTGGATAGAATTCTTCATCCAAGAATATAATCTGTCTCTTAGCAGATAGGTTTCATTGCCAACTCATATCTTTTGGGAGCATCTAGTCTATGCTGTTCTGGGAACATTGGAGGATTCTAGAATACTACATATGATCCATGCCCTTAAAGAACTCATAGTATAATTACAAAATCCAGATGGATACATCTAGAAAAATAAAGGACAGTAGATCCTTGTGTATCTTCATGGGTGGGGTTGGGTGTCGATAGTATATTTAAAAAAATAAGTAGATTACAACTATCTAGTCATGACTTAATGAGCCAAAAGAAGACAATGGCATTTAAGAAGAGAAAAGATGGTGTATTCTGACCACATGTTAAAGGGTTGGTTTCCAAGGCTGCATTATTGGGAGTTGATAATCCTGCAGGATTTTACTTATACATTTTTAAATAGCCTGTTGGGCAACACAAAGGCCTTTTGTTGTCAGGAACATGCCATTCAAGAGGATTTGGGGGCAGTGATCTCTTTACATCTTGGCTTTTTGCCATAAAGTACACAGAAAAACTCCTCACCATTGCCTTCTGATATCCCCACCAGAAGCCCAAAGCAATAGATTGCCCTGGTATTGGACTGGAAGCTTCAGACCTATAAAATAAAACTCTATTGCTTTGTAAATTTTATATACATTTTGTTATAGTAATGTGAATCTGAGTGATATGCTGAGAAACTGTGTAGAACACAGTAATTGGACTTTAGAGACAAGATGGAGAAGGGATGACCCACATGATTCTAGGCTTTGAGACTTTGTATGTGAAGGAGGATAAAAACAAAGGAATTGGAACAGAGAGCAGCTTTTAGCCATTTGTATTGGTGATTTCTATGAGACATCTAAGAATATAATGTTTTGAGAGCCACAAGTCTAGAACTCAAGGACGAGCCATGATCACAATCATCTAAGTACCCAAAGTGGACATGGTGCAGCAAGGACAGAAACCTGGGAAAGACCCATGTTTATGAGTGTGGCGGTGGAGACAAGGAGCAGACAGGCTGTTAGTAAAGGGTATGCAGAATCAGAGTAGGCAGTCCCATGAGAGGCTCAAGAGAACAATTAGGACTATGTTTTGAGAGAGCGACTGGACAGTTGCAGAGTGTTTGGGAGAGGCCACATGGACGTCATTGAAGACCTTCTGCAGAAGCAGTTTTCAGAAGAGTAGGTCCGAGCTGGAAGCCAGCTCTCAGCAAGCCCAGGACGAGCCCCTTGTGAGAAGGGAGAGGCAGCAGATACAGATGCCGGAGATGTCTGGCTGTGTATGGGCAGAGAGATGCAGCAGCAGATGGGCGGCTGGTGCAGGGGTGTGGGGACGTCAAGTGTGTTTATTCCTCATAAAAAGGAGATCGTTGGGTAGTAGCAGTGTGTGGGAGCAATGAACAGTCTCTAAGAGTGACAGAAACTTGATAGCATCCATGAGCTGAAAGAACAGAGCCAGGAGGGAAGGAGAGAGGGAAGAGGCAGAGGTAACAGTCAACAGAATGCAGACTGTGGGGAGAGGTTGGAGATTGTTGCAAGTAATTTTAAAAAAAACACGCTACCACCTTCCCAGGAGCTCGGCTCGTGCTCCAACCTCTACCGGTTTAGCTCCGAGATTGGCTGGTGCTGACCTCACTCCCAACTTACCCATTCGTCCCGGCTGGCTTCGCCAACCTGCCAGGTATCGCCCTAGCTGCTCTCTTTCTTTGCCCACCTTAGCTCCAAGGAAGAAAAACACTCAGACAGCTTTATTATTTTAAAACTTGCTGCCAGGGCTATACAGAGAAACCCTGTCTTGGGGAAAATAAAGCAAAACAAAAACAAAAACTTGCCAGATAACACAATTGCTGGGCACAAAAAATCTCTTGCCCTAATCTTATCAACTAGCCTATATCAGCCATCCTCCAGTGGCAGAGGCTGCCAGTTCTGGCTGCCCTAAGACCTACATAGTTCTTAGTCGTGGTGTCCTTCTCATTCCAAAGCCTGGCCCAAAGAGTTCCTCTCTTTCTCCCTGTGTCTGTTCTTCCTCCTGAGACCCAGAAGTCCCACCTTTTTCCTTTTGAGCAGCAATTGGCTTCTTTATTGACCAAATCAAGAACCAATTAGGGAAACAGATTTTACTATCAGCTCCTCCCCCTACAGTACATAGACCCAGACCACAAATGGCACTTGGGGCAACTGGGAAAACTTTTCAGCCTTTATTTTCTTTTAAACTGTTTACTTAATGTGCATTGGTGATTTGCCTGTATGTATGTTTCTTTGAGGATGTTGGAGCTGGAGATACAGACAGTTGTAATCGGCCAGGTTGGTGCTAGGAATTGAACCCAGGGCCTTTGGAAGAGCAGCTAGTGCTCTTAACTACTGAGTCATCTCTCTAGCCCACTTTAAGCCTTTATATGGGAAGTGAAGAGGATGAGGCTTCAGGTAATCCTGGGTAAGACTAGTTAGGCTGGGAATAGGGCAGCAAGCTCAGGTTTACCCTGGATGCTGTCCCTCTCCCCCAGGACAGAGACAATGTTTTCTCAGAGGAAAGAGGGTGGGGTTATCTGAGAGATGAGAAGCAAGGGGAAGGTTTGGAGCAGTCCCTGAGGAGGATGAACGTATTGTAGACTCAAGGTTTCAGGGCTGGGCAATTGAACAGTGATGGCTGTGTTGACAGAAATGGGAGTTGTTACTTTGGGGGAAAGATGTTAGTTATATTTTAAGCCTGTTAAGTTCAGGGCAGTGACAGGAAATCCATGTAAACAACATGGATGTATCAAGAACATCTCAAGGGAACATGGCTGCTAAAAGCCAGCATCTTCTCCAGTATCCAGGTCCTTGTAGCATGCGGTCTCTACTCACAGTCAGGGGCCTAGAGGATAAGATTATTGAATTCCCGAAGCTTTGGTGGAAACTAGCCATGGAAGCCATGTGTTAACGTAGACTGGGGAGAACGCTCGTAGAAACTTTCTAATTTCTGTGCTTATGTAACATAGCCTTGCTCAGAAAGCATGCCCACGTGCTCTGGGGAGAGAGGCTTGTTCATTTGGATTTCAGGATTCCGTCAATGTTCACCAGCTTCCCAAATGTTTCCTTTCTAGAAGACAAATAATAACTGGGTTTTCTGTAATTTCTAAATAAATATTAAGTTTTTTTAAGTTTTAATATTTTTTTTTTTACTTTAAGTGGATGAATGTTTTGTCTTGGGTGTATGTATGTCTGTTCATCACGAGTGTACCTGGTCCCTGTGGAGGTCGGAAAAGGGTATCAGATCTCCCAGAACAGGAGTTACAGGCAGCTGTGAGCTACTTATGGGTGCTGGGAATAGAACTCTGGTCTTCTGCAAGAGCTGCCAATGTTCTTAACCACTGAGCTATCTCTCCAGCCCCACAAATGAAGATTTTTTTTTCTTTAAAAAAAATCTAATTTAAGACGTTTTAGTACAGTATTTGAAAGAAGATACAGTTTCTTGGAAACAGACCTACCCTAGTTAGGGTTGCTATTACTATGATTTAAAATAAACAAACAAACAAAAAAAAACAACACATGACCAAAGGAACTTAAGGAGGAAAGGGTGCATTTGGCTCATGCTTCCACACCATAGTGTATTACTGAAGGAACTCAGGACAGGAACTCAAGCAGGGCAGGAACCTAAAGGCAGGAGCGGATGCAGAGGCCGTGGAGGAGTGCTGCTTTACTGGCTTGCTCAGTGTGGCTTGCTCAGCCTGCTGTCTTATAGAAGCCAGGCCCACCAACGCTCCCACCTCAATCACTAAGATGTTCTACAGGCTTGCCTACAGCTAGATCTTATGGAGGCATTCCTGGCTGAGCTTCTCTCCTCTCTGATAAATCTAGCTTGTGTCAAATTGACACAGAACAAGCCAGGACAATGCCTTTTATAGTTTAAGAGAAAAACAACAGAAAAGGAAAAACTCTGAAGCTGTCCCACCTCCTCACCATTTGTCTTAGTCCCAGCTTTATATCTGCCCTTGCTTCCGCTCTCTGTGTGGTCCATGAGTGTAAGTCTGACAGATTCTAGCCACACAACATACGCTAGGTCCCATTCTTTCCTTCTTTCCTGGCCTCTGCCCATTCACCCAGGCCTGACTATTAGCAGGTAGGGCCATGCAAGTTGAGAAGGTTCCTAAGTACTTTCTTCTTAGATGACAGAAGACTAGTCCTAGAGTTCCTTGAGTCCTCACTTCCAAACTTAGGATACTCAGAACCTTCCCAAAGTCCAGTAACTAGGGGTGATGCCTGGTACAGCAGGTACCTTCTCCTGGCCTGAGTACAGCAGTTGACATCAGCTCTGATTGAGAATGTTAAACATCCATCACCACTCAGCTATGTATCAAGCACTCGATGTGTGTCAGGCACAGGGCCAGGCACTGGAGATACGGTGGAGAACAAGGAAGGAACTTGTCTAGAGCTGGGTCCTCTATATCTGTCATATCTGATCATTCATTGTTAGGTGCACTGCAGAGTGTTCACCTTTGACCTGTTCCCACCAGATGCCTGCAGTACACACCCCAGTGTGCCAACCAGACCTGAGTCCAGTTGCCAATTATCTCCTTGGTGAGGGGTGTAAACTTACCACCCCATAGTTAAGAGAATAGAAATGATCAAACATAATCTAAAAATAAAAACAATTATTTAGCATGAAGATGCTGGGATGGAGTAAACAGGCACCGTGACCATGAAGCAAGGCCTCAAAGATGATGTAACCCTGAAGCAGAGACCTGAGGGATGGGAAAGAGCCAGTTACTTAGCAAGTGAGGCATTCCCAAGGGAATAAAGTCTTCAACTGTGTGAAGATCAGAAGGAAAGATCATAGCTAGGACAGAAAAACCAGGGGTGTGGATGGTACACAGGGGCAGCTGGTAAAACTTATCTAGCATGCACAAGACCCTAGGTTTGACCCCCCTAGGACCACATAAACTACATGTGATGGCATATGTCTGGCTAGTAGCATTTAGAAGGTAAAGGCACGTAGGTCAGGAGTTCAGGGTCATCCTTGGCTACATAGAGAGTTTGAGACCAGCTTTAGTGACATAAGACCCTGTCTAAAAAGAAAGGGCAGGGCAGCAGGTAGAACAAATGAGATACACAAGGGCAACATTATAGACCATGGTATTCTAGACGTAATCAGATGGCTGTGTAATAGGGAAGTAATTGGCACAGACTGTGTGGTTGTATGTTTATGTGCATGTATGCATGTGGCTGTGCATGCATATGTATACATATATATATGTAGAAGCCAGAGGTCAACCTTGACTGTTGTTCTTCAGGTGCCATCCCTCTTGTTTCTGAGATAGGATCTTGCCAAGTAGGCAAGGCTGGCTGGATAGTGAACTCCAGGGATGCTCCTGTCCCCACCTCCAACATGTGACACCATGTCTGACACTTTTATGTGAGTTGTGGGGACAGAACACAGCTTCATACATGTATAGTAAGCACTTTGTTAGCTGAGCCCAGCCACAGACTCATGTGTGTAGAATGTCATCTATCTGAGTGGCAGCCAGTGGTGCAATGGTTATCACGGTGTGGGCAAGAGATGGAGAAGAACAACACAGAGGATTAGAGAGACTGGAAAAGGTTTGCTTTTATGACTCATATATCTTGGTCACATCCAAGAGTTCTCAGAAAAAGCTCTAGAGTCACCTGAACTTTATTGTAATACTGATTAAGCACCCATTAGGAGCACCCATTGTATGCATAGTACATAAGACACTAACCCAAGAACTAGAAGAGAGATGGACACAAAAGGTATCAGAAGAGAGGGTCCAGAATTCTAATAGCATGAGGTATTGAAGTCCAAGGAGAAGGCACTAATCCAGCTTGAGGGAAGAGAAGAATCAGAGACTGGCTCTGATTTTCAAAAACCATTTAACCTAGTGAGTAGACACGCCAGGCCCAGCACAGCCTTGCAAAGACTCAGGATATATACAAAAGCATAACACCAGGGCAGGGACAAGGAGTGCAGAGGCTGGAAATGTTGACAAGAGCCAGATCAGGACAGTGGAGATAACACAGGGGCTTCAGGAACAGGTCACAGCAAGTGGTAGTGGGGGCAGCTGAGAGAGGCAGGGGTTCCAGTGCCAGGAGCTCTTGCATTCTCTAACTGCACAGCCCCTCTCAGACCTTCTCTCTTATATGCCCTCCTGGCATATCAAGCAACATTTACTGTAGAGGAATTTTAATTCTGGCAAGAGATCACATCCAAAGACGTTCTAGGTCTGCGTAATCTGGCTGGAATACAGACACATTTTTAATGCAGGAGACAGAGGCAAGCAGATCTCTGACTTCAAGGCCAGCCTGGTATACAGCAAGTTTCAGGAAAAGAAAAGCTTAGGTCCAGGTATGGTGGTACACACCTTTAATCCCAGCACCCAGGAGACAGAGACATGCTCTGTCTCTTGAGTTCTAGTCAGTTCTGTTCAGTTAGTTTGTGGAATTCAGAGGCAGTTTTACCAGGACAGTTTTACAGAGAGAGGCTGAAGAGAGAACAAGCTAGACACAGGTGAAGACAGAACAAGCCAGAGAATGAGAAGGAGCCAGAAGATCAGAACAGATTGCTAGAATTAGTTTGAGGTAAAGCATGACAATTCAGTGAGAAGTGGAAAGAAACCAGTTTGAATCAGTCAGCTTGAAGAGGAGTTTGAGCCAGAACAGCTGAGTTGAGCCAGCCACTTAGAGATCAGAAAGAACTAGAAAGGAGGAGCTTATTCAGCAGCAAGTCTCAGAGGTTGAAAACATTCCAGACCTAGATTAAATTGTATGGAGGTTAGAAGCTTCCAGGACTAGGCCTAGGTTAGCAGATGGAGACAGTAAGCCTCAGAGACAATTACATCAGGAGAATAAAAAATATTTTTACAATTTACTTCTACAAACCTGTCATATTCTTCCATGCCCTCTCTCCTGCTGCTCCCTAAATTCTAAAGGGGGAACTCAAGATTGTACACATACTTAAAGCAATCTTAAATTAGTTCATTTTCCATGCCATCACAAAATGCTGGATACTTGAGAAAAGAGGTTTACCTATCTAAGCATCATGAAACTGCCTGTGATGAGGGCCCCGTCCCTCTACTGCACCACATCATGGGTGGAAAACATGCAAAAAGGGGAAGTCACATGGCAAGACCAAAAGCCAAAGAGAGACCGTAAGTGGGCCACTGTACCAATGTTCTTGTTGCTATGACAAAAATGCCTGACGAAAGCAACTTAAAGAAGGAAGGTTTCTTTTGGCTCACAGTTTGAGGGTGCAGCCCATCATGGCAGGGAAGAGATGGTAGCAGGAACTGGAGGCAGCTGGTCAGAGTAGGAAGCAGAGAGCAGTGTGATATCCTGTTATCATTCTTCTTTTTTTGTAGTCTAGGACACCAGCCCATGAAACGTTGCAGCCCACAGTTAGGGTGGGTCTGCCTACCTCAATAAACCTGATGTAGTTAATTCCTCACAGACAGGGCAAGTTTGGGAACTTGTCTCTGGTGACTTTAGACCCTGCCAGGTTAACAATCAGTATTAATTGTCACGGTCACATTTGTGACTTTGTTTTGAGATGGGGGTCTCATGTAGCTCAGGCTGACTTCAAACTGTTCTGTAGCAGAAAACACCCTTGAGTTTCTGCTCTTCCATCCTCTCTGCTTTGCTGGTGTATTACAGTTGGACACCACCACACCCAGTTTATGTGGTACTAGGGACTAAAACTAGGGCATTATACCTGCTAGGCAAGCATCCTACCTCCTGAGCTACATTACTAACTACAGTTACTCACGTGTAAAACCCTCCTTTGTGAATAAACCAGGGTCTCACAAAACTATTTCAGCAGCCTTTAGGTTTTTGACCCTTTGGTCTTATGTAGCCCAGGCTGGCCTTGAACCTACTATGTAACTGAAGATGACTTTCAAATCCTCAGAATCCTCCTGCCTGTACTTTCTAGGGTCTGGGATTACAGTATGTGCCATCATGCCTACCCTTCAATTTCTTTTGAGGGCAGATCCCTCAATGACCAAATTACTTCCTGCTATCCCCAATTCCTTAAAGCTTCTAACATTCCCACCCTCAGGGTCAAAATTCTAATACATGAATCCTTTAGGGAATATACCCAAGCCAAATCTTAACCATGCAAGTATCAGCTGAAATGCTTAATAATAGAAGGTTTCTATAGTAAGCTAGCCACCACTTAAAATGATGTAGAAACTGAGTTAACATGATATGTTGTTAAATTTTAAAACAGCAGGTACACAGTATAGTCTGGGTTTGAGTAGGTGTGGTACATCTGTGTGAACAGGAATAAAATAGCAGCCATACTTATCTCCATGTGGGCAGATTGCTAAGGGATTTTAGACCTAATCTTTTGACTTATATCATTTAAATTATCAAACACGCAGTTGGTATATCATGATCAACCCCTCACCCTCGAACAAAGCTGCTCTAGGGATCTGCTTGGCACAGTGCAGAGAAGCACTTGACCTCTGGCTGGTTCCTGTGACTGCATGTTGTTGACACAGCAGTATTTCTGCCCAGGAGGACTGCAAGCGAGACTAATTCATTAAGTGCTTCCAGTCCCGAAGATGACAGGAGCCAGGAAAACAAAGTCTCGTTACTCTGACAGCCGGTAGCCTTGATGTCTGCGCGTTTATTTATTAACTGGACTGCATGGATCCATTCTCCCACAAGCACTGTAGCTGACCTTGACACAGATCTCATTCTCACAGAAGATGAAAATCACAAGAACACTGTCCTAGGAAGGGACATGAACTTGAATGACAGCGTTGGCCAGGACTGTAAGGTAGTAAGAGATGAGAATGTTGAGTTGGGATGCTCTCTGTCTGTCTCTGTCTCTCTCTGTCTCTCTCTGCCTCTCTCTCTCTCTCTCTCTCTCTCTCTCTCTCTCTTCTGTCTCTGTGTTTGTGTGTGTGTGTGTGTGTGTGTGAGTGTGCGCGCGCCCACGCGCACGTGCATATGTATATTAGGTATGAAATACAAAGTGTTGTATATATACACTTCCCCCTTTAAATCACAACAATTCTGTGAGGAATTCTTCCCATTTTAAAGCTGCTGGAACTGGGATTTAGAGAGAACGAATAATTAGCAAACAGCAGAAGTTAAATTTTAGTATGGCTAATTCCAAATTCAGACCACCCCTCTGCTTCCCTTTTTAATAGGCTGCTGTTACAAGCAGGGAATTTTAAAGCTTGGGAAAAACATTCTATTGATTTTGGC
Source organism: Mastomys natalensis (assembly GCA_021653895.1). NCBI lineage: Eukaryota > Metazoa > Chordata > Mammalia > Rodentia > Muridae > Mastomys > Mastomys natalensis. The sequence continues at coordinate 2,058,387 of JAJTUV010000222.1, read as the reverse complement.
TTAGAAGGTTCCCGGCAGGAAGTAGATGCCAGATGCTCTATGTTCAATGGATGGATGAATGAATGAACAAAAGAAAGAAAATTCTAAAAGGTCACGTAATCAGATCAAGGCAGGGAGAAATAATCACGTTAGAAACCCATCTCAGAAATAGACGTTACGAATGAATGCAGCAAACGCTCTGTCGTTCTGTTTCCCAGCCCAGGTTTACAGTGCATTGCCTGCGATAGCGTAAACATAGGAGAGTCGCTTTGCTGGGGCTCAGAGAACTGGGATCCTGCCGGGTCTGTGGGTCACCCAGTCCTGGTGCAGTTTAGGGGAGAAGAGGTGCTGGCCTGGTTTTGTTCCCAGGCACCAAACTTGATGTCTCCTGGACTTGTTTGCTAATCAACCACTTGGCCCTGCTGGGTCCTCACTGTTTGCCTGAATCACTTATGGTCTGAGGACACAGAGAAAAGGAGTCCCAAACATAGAAGCCTCCCAGACCACTTGTGAGAGAAATGCTTTCTTTTCCTTTGCCTGTGATGTATCAAACTGACAGGCTTCCCCTGGCTCGGATGAAGAGCTGTTTTTCTCCATGTGTGTGCTGTCAACTCTAGGAACGCTCAACACTGGTTATTGGGTCAGCAAGTGGAGCGAAGCTTTGTTCACCCCCTCTTTCTTTAGGCATCTTCTTGGCTGTGCACAGTAAAGCTCATATACACCAGGTCAGAACAGGAGTGAAGCCATTGGATCCAGACTACCGTGGGGGACACGACAGAAATACTTCAAATATTTATCGTCCAGGAGTTCGGAGTACAGGGAAGGAAAACACAACGTTCCCTCTAGCCTCTGTAGCTCTTAACTGGCACTACTAGAACAAACCAGCTTAGCAAAGAAAACAAGCTTATTTACACCTAGGCCTGATGCACACATGAGAGGAACCAAAGGCAACCAGGGGTTTAGGATTCAGGTTTCAGTATCATCTTCAGCTGAAGACAAAGAGAGACACATATAGAGAAACCACTTTTGGAAAAAGTACTGGCATAAAGCCTGCATGTGTGTTGTATCCACAGGTGTGTACATGTATGGACATGTGTAGAAGACTGGGGGAGGATTCTGGATATCTTTCACTATCATTTTCTACTGGTTCTCACTATCTGGTTTTCTCACTGAACCAGAAGCAGCAAGGCTGGCAGCCAGGGAGACCCAGTCATTGTCCTACCTGTCCACCCGTAACAGCGCTGTGCTTACAGGTGTATATGTGGCCACAACCAACCTTTTACACGGGTTCAAGAATTTAAACCTGGGTCCTCATGCCCATACATCAGGTATTCTTGCCACCAAGCCATCTCCCCAGCTTACAACCCCTACTAACTGAATTTAAATCAACACTTTCTCAGTTGATTTTTTTTTTTTCCTTTTGGCAATTCTGGGGACTAAGCTCAAAGCTTTATGCATGCTAAGCAAGTGCCCTACCACGGAGCTACTCTCTAGGTCCTTCCGCTGTTAAGACTTAACTGAGATTTATTTGGGCTTCTCCTCCAAGTTCACAAGGAAGACACACTTACAAATGAGCATTTTTCCTATTTTAAAAATGTACATTTTCCTCAGAAGAATCATTCATACTGAGTTCTCACAGCTTTGCTTGTGTCTGTTATGTCTCAGAATAATCAGATCAAAACATCCCTGGTGCTAAAGAGGCGTATTTTACCGTGCATATTCTGGTTAGTCTACAACAGTATCCCAGAAAGAGAGACTAGAACACAGACTGACTTTACAGTTACACAGCAATGCATTGAAATGAGGCTTGGGACCCCTATCCTGACTGGATTCATTTTCTAGAAAACAGGGGTGGGGGGCACTCTGCCTCTATGCACCTTCTGCTCTAACTATGTGGAATTCTGTAATCACAGCTCTGAAGAGAACACAGAATCCCTTAGAGGGCCATATGCAGCAGGAGAGGAGTCAAGTGGTCTCTGGTGCTGGGCTGTAGTAAATCCTACTTTACAGAGTAGGAAACAAAGGTCAGAGCTCCCCCTCTCCTCACCAAAACAAACAAGTGACAGCAGGGAAATCCAAAGCTTTGGATTTGAACTTCAAGATAACCATCTTCCCTTGGTCCAGGAGAGATTCTGTCCCCGGTGTATAAAAGAATTTAAATTCCTCCCCTTGTCTCCCTGTCACTTTTTTTTTCCTGGCCCATCTTCCCAGGAGCATCCAATTTGGATTGAGGAACTGCTTTTGGAAATCATTCCTAAGGTATCACACATGCGCAAACACACACACACACACACACCCCTATACACACACACACACACACACACACTGGGTGAACTCTGAATTTGATCTGGGAAGTTATAATCACTCTTGGAATACAGAAGCTGAACCAACCAAAGAGTCACCTCAAACTCAGGAGAACTTTGATTCACACAACTGGCTGGTAGCCTGTAAGTCTCTGGCCAATTCTCCCTCCTGTTTCCCCTCACCGTTGGAGTATTGAGATCACAGGTGCATGCCACTGAATTTGTTTTTTTGTTTTGTTTTTTTTTTTTTACTGTGCGTTCCAGGGTTTGAACTCACAGCTTGTTACCCACCAAGTCGTTTCTCTGATCTTGAGACATACAGCATGACTCCTGAAGCACACGTGAGGGCACATTGAGAAGCACACGTTGAGACCTATTAGCTGTAGAGTCTGAAGAGAGGACCTCAGGAAACAGGGAAGCCTGCAGGCACCAAGACTCCAGGCCAGTGTGCCAGGCCCGTGGCAGGCAGCTAATGATGGTGGTTAAGGAACTGGAGGGCTGGGGGGGAAGGGTGCTCATTTTCTGTCGAGACTAAGGCTATCATTACCCTTTAAGGTGGCACACACCCTTGATCCCAGTACCCAGGAAGCAGAAGAAAGCAGATTCTGTGAGTTCAAGGCCAGCTGGTCTACAGAACTAGTTCCAGGACAGCAAGGGCTCCATAGAAAACCTCTGCCTTGGAAAACAACAACAACCACAAACCATATCTTTCTTGCTCTCCCATGTCGTGATTTTGTTTTTGTTTTTGTTTTTTTTTGTTTTTTTTTTAAATGATAGACAAAGATGTGGTACTCATTAATGTCCAGGATGTATGCATGTGGTGACTGTCAGTCAGGAAGGTTCAGGAGAGACAGAGGTACCCAAAGCTAGGGCTATATTCCCTCTAATACTACTTCCCAGACGATGGCCTCACGTGGGTAGGATGGCTGCTTCCTCAGGCCTCAGAAGTTAATCTGCTTCATATATGGTCATAGTAGGTGGACCACCTAAGCTCCCTTAGACAATCTGAGTTCTAGTAAACATGAACAGCAGGCCTTCACACAAGGAGACCAGCTTCCCTCTGGTTTCAAAGTTGAGCTAGAAAGCCCCTCTTGCTATCCCTCTGCCAATCTGTATCCAACAGCTCTGTCTAGCACCACGTGTCATAATACCACGGAGGGCAGAGAAACTGAGCTCTTCTCTCTGCCATGCACAGACTCCAGGGAAACGTTCCCAGGAGATGTTCTGGAGGAAGGCTGGGCAGGCTGGAGTCCAGTTCTGCCCACTGATGCCTGGGATCCCTGAGCCAAGCTTGTACTCTCTTGGAAAGTAGCCTCCTACTAATAAGCCTGAAAACACTCAGCAGGCTCTGGCCTCAGCAAGGGATTCAGGGACTCAGCCTTTCCCAGCCCCCAGCCCACTCTGCCAGCTCTCAGCACCAGCGAGCTTTTAATCTCCTGCACAGCTGCCTGCTGGAGTGTGCTACACATTTGTATCTGTCGCTCCGCATCGCCTGCGCGTCACTGCTCTTGGCAAACAGGAAGTCTTCTTCTTTCTTCCCAGAATGCTCACCAAGGATGGTCCAGCCCTTGACAAAGCCTTCTACATTTTTTCCTTTCTCTTACTAATGACACCCTAACACACATACACACACACACACACACACACACACACCACCTACTCCTACTTTCCCTAGCCTATCTAGTCCCCGGCACCCAATTCCTAGAGCCTTGTAGGAAGTAGTCATTTGCTTCCTGATAAAGAAAAGCTAAGAAGCTTCCAGCCTCCACCAACCTCATTTTCCTAAGTGGCTCCCCAAAAGGAGAGTAAGCATACCCCAATGCTCTCCCAACCGAGACAAAAGTTATAGCACCCTGAAACTCTCTGATGTCCTTCTAATTCTTACAGCTAAAAAGGACCTGTGAAAATCATGGCAGAGAGGCATTGGTAAGAGAAAGGGCATCAGGAAAACTGGCAGAGGAGGAATAAAGGGGAGTGGTAGGCAGAGGTGTGTGTGAGAAAAGTACAATGATGTATGTATGCACAAGGAGGCCGTTAGATCCATTGTCTTGTATGAAATCTTTTAAGTCAATTCTGAAAAACACTTACAATTTGAAAAGGAGGCTGGAGAGATAACCCAGCAGCCAAGAGCACTTAGCTGAGGGTCCAGGTTTGGTTCCCAGCATACACATCACAGCCACAAATGCCTGTAATTCCTGGTCCAGAGGACCCAACTCCCTCTCTTCTGGCCTCTGTGGGCCCCTGAACACACATGTTGCACATAAAAATCAGAGTTCAATATCCTTAGCTACCAGGGAAGTGCACATTGAAACTACAGTGAGATTTCATCTTATTCCAACTAGAACGGCAAAGATTTAAAACAAACTAATAATAAATACTGGCATAAATGTAGGGAAAGAGGAACACGTCTTCACTGTTAGTGGAAGTAGGAACCAGTGCTGCCTCTGTGGAGATCAGTGTAGAGATTCCTCAGAAAGCTAGAAATGGATCAACCATCTGATCTGGCTGTACCACTCCTGGGTATATCCCCAAAGGACTCTACGTCCTGCTACCGAGATAACTAGTTCATCTACATTCATTGCTCCTCCGTCCACAAAACCAGGAAATGAAAACAACCTAGATGTCTATCGTTTGCTGAGTACATAATGAAAATGTGATCTTACTCAGCTATAAAGAAAAATGAGCACATATGCAGCAGCGGATGGCCTTGTGGGGGATCAATGGGAGGAGACGCCCCGCGTCCTCTAAAGGCCTGATACCCCAGTGTAGGGGAATTCGAGGGTGGAGAGGAGGGAGTGGGTGAGTGGGTGGGGGAACACCCTCACAGAAGCAGGGGAGGGGAGATGGGATAGGGTGTTTCAGGTGGTGAGGAAGAACCGGGAAAGAGGATAACATTTGAAATGTAAATAAATGTCTCTTTTCACAGAGCCATGCACTTCCCAGCTCTAGGGAGCAGGGTGCACATGAAATCTAATAGACACAGTACTTCCTGGAGTTTTCCACAGTGTTTACTGCTCTGTTTACTAGAAGGCCTCTTCAGTGTTGTCATTCAGGAATTAAAAATATCCAATAAATCCAATAAAAAAAATATCCAAAATATCCAATAAAAAAAAGAAAAAAGAAAGAAAAAGAAAATTATAAAATTTGCAGGAAATGGGTGGAACTGGAAACAATTTATTCTAAGTGAGACACCCCGATCTAGAAAGGTAAACACTTCACTTTTGTATATGAATGTTAGCCTTAAATCTCTAGATATGTGTTTCATTTGGAATATCCTCAAAGGTTAGGAAACTGGTAAGGGGCCATTGTGGGTCAAGGGCATTTCAAGGAAAGGTGGACAGAACACAGATATTCTGGGGAGGGACCAACAGAACAGGAAGGACAAAATGGAAAGGGAGATGAGAAGCCAGAGTAGAGGGGACCATGTGGAGACCATGTGGGGACCGGGTAATGAACACCTTTGAAATGCTATGTGGAAGCCTACTACTGTAGACGCTTTCTGAAATATATACACATATAAATGAATTTTAAATGGAGTTACCCTTTAGCATGGGGGGCTGGGGGGAGCCTTTCTCGGACACTATAGGCTATCAAGCAAAAAGCCTAGTGCCAAGTATGGGTTACTTCTTTTTGAGTTGTTGGTCAGTGGGGTCCCATACACCCTCAAACATTACAAGCTATTGCTATTGCTCTTGGTTCCTCTTCAGACTTGACAGTAGGACTCTAGCTCTCACGGTGCCAGAAGTTTCAGTTTGTGCTGCTTGGGGAGAATATCATTTAACAGTCACCCCACCTGTGAACCCTGCACACCACAGTAGCCAGTGGTCTGGCAACATCGCTCTGTGCAATACCAGCATGAATGTTATAGGATGAGCCAGCTGCTTTCTGACTGACTTTAAAGCCTGCCGCACAAGACTGTACTCATGCCTGGTACTGCGAACTGGGCCCAAATACTATGTCTATTAGGCCATAGGCCATAGGGAAGAGTGCAATAATTTTATTCAGCTTAATGGAACGTATTCAAATACCCCCGCTAGGTTCTTCTCTTTAGGTTAGTGAATCTCTCAACCCTCATCAGAAAAGCTCTTTTTGTACAATTAATTAAAAAAAAAAAAAAAAAAACAGCCAATGTACAGAGAATATGAAACTATGGAACACTTGGCTCTAAACGAGACATTTATATCACCTTTCCTTCTCACAAGGCTTGAGGACCATTGTAAGGGCCAGACACCGTGGGTGTCTGCAGTAGAACAGTATTGACTGGACATGATGGGAGTCATTGTGCACATAAACTCACCTTGGCTGTGACTGCATACACGGGGCCAAGCCAACCAAATCCCAACATGATGGGGGAGGGGCCATGAAGTCCTACCCCAGCTGAAAAGTTCTTGGCAATTGATGGCTGCGGTCAGGAGGGGAGTGTTTTTTTTTTCTTCAGGGATGCAGCACATGGGGGGCTCCTCATGCTCCAGTAGACGGTCCTGCACCCATGCACACAACAGGCAGAGGACGTGGACTCAGCAGGTTAAAAAAATAAGGGTGAGAGCACATGAGGGAAGTGGGAGAGAGGACGGGGGAGGGGTTGGAGAGGAGGGATGGGGGTTGGAAATAATCTAAACACATCTTATCCGTGTATGAAATTCTCAAGAAATAAATCTTTTTTAAAAGTGGATACAGGGTCATACGCATTTAAAAATTAAAAATGCACGCACAAGGGGCTTCATGAATAAAAACAGAATGAGGAAATTCTAAAGTAAATGAGTAATTCAGGTATGCTGGCAGATGCCAATAGTCCTAGCACTCAGAAGGCTGAGGCAGGAGGATCATGATATCTAGGTTAACCTAGGCTCTATGGTGAAACACTACTGCAAACATATAATCTGACCCAATATAATACAATACAATACAATACAATACAATACAATACAATACAATACAATACAATACAATATATACAATACAATACAATACTATACAGTACAATACAATACAATACAGTAAACACACACAACACAATGCAATCCAATGCCTAAACCTAGCATGGTACCCATGTTTAGATGCACAGCTAAACAGTGTTGATATGTCCACGTTGCTATGCAACAGATCTCTAGAATCATTTTCACCTTGTAAAACTGAAACTCTATACAAGAGCTTCTCAACCTTCCTAATGCTGCAGCCCTTTAGTATGGTTCCTACTGCTGTGGTGACCCCCAACCAGAAGATGATTTCTGTTGCTACTTCATAACTGCAATTTTGCTACTGTTATGAGTTGTAATATGAATATTTGATATGCAGGATATCTGATATGTGATCCCTGTGAAAAGGTCATTTGACCCCAAACAGTCATGAGCTCAGTTGAGAACCACTGCTGTATCCTACTAATGCTAATACCCTCTATTCTTCCCATGGTCCTTAGCAAACCACTTTCTGCTTTGTGTTTCTATGATTTTGATGACTTAAATAGTCTATAGGAACAGAATCAGACAGGACTTGCCCCATTGTGAATGGCCTATTTTTACTTAGCACAATGTCCTTGCAGTTCTTGCATATTGTACCATATGACAGGATTTCCTCTTTAAGGCTGCATAATATTCTGTGGCACACATATCCAACTTTTTATACATTCTTTTTTTGATGAATATTTGGGTTGCTTCAGTTTCTTTTTCTTTCACCTTAGTTTGCAGCTGGTTACTCACATAAACCAAGTGAGTTACCAAATACCCTGTAGCCAGCAAAATATGTTTGTATAGAATTTTATCATTGTTTTCTGAGGCAGCATTTAAGGGTCTCTGGTTAGTCCTGGGATAATCTAAGACAGACCTTTTGAGAACTCTGCAGGCCGTAGACATGGGTAATGACTGCTGGTATGATAGTACAAACAACCATGTGCCCATGAGTAGACCCAGCCTTGGCTTTGGTCAAATGGTTTCTATATGTGCACAATGGATTTACTAGGGAAGTGTGAAGTTATTTGTGTTAATGATATTATATCATTTTTAAAATTTTTCACGTGTATGTGTGCATTTGTATGTGTCCGGGGAATGCATGTCCATATAGAAGTCGGGTTGATGCTGGGAACCATTCTCCACTGCTCTTTTACCTTATTCAGTAAAGCAGGGTGTTTTGATCAAGCCCAAAGTGTTCACCGATATGGCTATTCTCTTTAGCCAACTTGCTCTGGCGTGTTCAGATACACAGGAACTCTGGAAATCACTGCTGGCACCTGCATGTCATCCAGGGACAGCGAGAAGATGAGGCATTACTTGCATGGGTATGAGTGACATCAGGATGGACAGGTTGGAAGTCAGTTTCAGAGTGATAAAGGGAGCTGGGCGGTGGTGGCGCACGCCTTTAATCCCAGCACTTGGAGGCAGAGGCAGGCAGATTTCTGAGTTCAAGGCCAGCCTGGTCTACAGAGTGAGTTCCAGGACAGCCTGGGCTATACAGAGAAACCCTGTCTCAAACAAACAAACAAACAAAAAACTACAAAAAAGAGTGATAAAGGGGGCTGGAGAGATGGCTCACCAGTTAAGAGCAGTGACAGGACAGCCGAGGCTATACAGAGAAATCCTATCTCGGAAAAAACAAAAACAAAAAACAAGCAAACAACCCTCATATAGGGCTGGAGAGATGGCTCAGCAGTTAAGAGCAGTGACTGCTCTTCCAAAGGTCCTGAGTTCAATTCCCAGCACCCGCATGATGGCTCACAACCATCTGTAATGGGATCTGATGTACTCTTCTGGTGTGTCTGAAGAGAGTGACAGTGTACTCATTTACATAAAAATAAAGAAATCTTTAAAAAAAAGGAGTGATAAAGGGGCCTTCAGGAGGTGCTAGAACAATCCAGAAAGATAAGATGGCTGGGAGTCAGACAATGACCAAGGCCTTAGATGTAGACACCCAAATATGAGATAATTAGAAGACAAATTTAGTCATATCTAGGAGTAGTTGGATGTGTGTAGTTAGAAAAGAGAGAAATAAAGATGTAAACAAACCAACGAATAACTTTACTTCATGCTGTATCCAAACTGATTAGAAGTTAGGAAGGTTGGGGCTGCTAATAGCAATGTCTGCTGGGAAGGTGCTGACTGTGTTGGTGCACACATGTTACCCCAGTACCCGGAAGATGGGGCAGAGAATTGAGAGTTCAAGGTCACCCTCAGACACATAGTGAGTTCAGAGCCAGCTGAGTTCAGTTCTCTCTCTATGCCACATCCACCCTTGCTGAGTTCCTGTGTGTGTGTACGGTCTGCACCGCAGCGATGATATTTTATTCTTCAGAATGAAGGAAGAGGGGGCAGAGTTCCAGCACAGAGAAGCAATTAATAGTAAAATTTACTCCAGTTTCAGCAATGATTTGCCGAGTTCCAGTAGAGCAAGAAGCAAGTGTGGCACTATCCGAACAGAATATTAAAATGTATTCTAAAGCCGGGTAGTGGTAGCACACACCTTAGAAAGGCAAACACCTTAATGAAGGTGACACACGCCTCTCTCGTCTCACCATGCCTGGGGGAGCGGGAGGAGGACAGCTCAGTAGTTTAGAGCACGTGCTGCTCTTCCAGAGGACCCAGGTTCAATTCCCAACACCAATCACTCCATTTGCAACACTCTCTTCTAACCTCAGTAGGCACTATATATACATGGTGCACAGACATACATGCAAGCAAAAAAGCACTCATACACATAAAATAGATATAAATAAGGCTTTAAAAACAAACAACAGAATACCATGCCTTTCCTCATCTCCCAGCCTTGGTACATGCTGCTCCGCTGCCTAGGACACGCCCCTTTCTCGTCTACCATAAACCTTTGGTCTGGAAAACTTCCCCAAGATCAACCGGATCTCACCTCCTGGGAGAAGAAATCTGCTTTGACCTCTCTCTGAGTCAGCGGGTACCCCTGCCCTGCTCACACAGAAACCCCGTCGTCAGATCACTTCACCCTCTTCCTTGTCGTAGGTGTTCCATAAATATCTTTTTGAATTAACAGAAGATATCTCACTTGAAAGAAAGCAGAGAGTTCAGCATTCCTGGATGTCTCTAGATAACCCCATGCTTTCCCAGTTCGCTGGTCCCATGGCCACCAAAGGGGGTTTTTCCATGGTATGTGTTCAGGGCCTCAACTGGTCAACTATGTGGTCCGATGTGGTCTCAGATAACTTCAGCTGCTAGACTGTCTCTCACTCTGTTGCTACCATCTCAGCGCAGACAGGCCAGAACAGTGGCCTCAGAGTCTTCCTCTTTGGTCATTAGAGCTGCCAAGGGGTCTCACAGCACCTGCCGTGATGGAGTTTCCGTGGGTCCCTTCCCCAGTGTGCCCCACTGATTGAATCTCCACCCACTCACACCCGTGGAGCGTCACCTGATACTGAGCCCCACCCCTCACATGCTCAGAATCCATCAGCCTTAATTAACTCTCTGGGCCTCACTGAGGTACCACTGTGAGAGCCTTGGCCTTGTCGGCTCTCTCCCTGCCAGATTTCTGCCCTTCCCTGTTCTCTCCTATTGCCTCTCAAGCGGCCCTCTGTCCTGTGGTTCCACTTACTTTCCTTACTTGCTGTTCTGTTTTTATGTCAGCTTGACCCAGGCTAGAGGCATTTGGGAAGAAAAACAATCTTAACTGAGAAAATGCCCCAACCAGATTGGCTTATGGGAAAGCACGTGGCGCATCTTCTTGATGGTTGACGTGGATATGAGAGAACGGGCAATAGGATATGCCACTCCTGGTCCTCGGTGCTATGAGCAGGCTGAGCAGCCATGGGGAGCAAACCAGTAAAGAGCACACCTCCGTGGTCTCTGTTTCATCCATTTTCCTTCCTGGAGCTCCTGCCCTGACTTCCCTCAGAGAGAGAGCGGCCTGAGAACTGTGAGATGAAACAAACCCTCCCCGAGTTGCTTTTGATCATGGTGTTTCATCACTGCAATAGAAACCTAACCATGCCGCTTGCTCAGGCCCTTGTGCCTTCGCTGCCTTTTCTAGTGTCTGGCCTATCCCCTTGTCCCTGACTCTTTCGTTCCGTTATACCAAACTTAGATCTCCATCTATTGCAAAGTCCCTGCCTGTGACCCCCATCCCAACATCCTGGCTCTCTGCTCCCTCTCTCAACAAGACTAATGACTTCTGTGTTATCATGGTGTTACCATTCTCACGCTGACAATGGTCTCAGTAATGATACCCACCCCCACCTAATCCCAAATCCCATGGTGCAGAGCAATTGGATAGAGACAACCCAGTGTTGTTGACCTCTGGCCTCTACTCATACACATACATATGTGGCACATGGCCACACAAACATGTACACACACACACACACACACACACACATTGTCGCTGAAATCCCTTCCCTGTGGGTGAAGTAACTCCACCCCTCCTAAGATCCTAACAACAGAGGCATGATCCTTCCGCAGTTCATTCATGCTTGGCATCAGGGTACCAGTGACCACTCTCTCTGAGACCCTCCCTCTCTTTATTAGGACACTTGTAGCATCATGACTATAGGCAGCCATGATGGGGCCCTGCAGGAGGACAGACTTCCCTTGGTTCCCTTAAGTTCCCAGGAAACTAAGGGAGTTTCCTGCCCTTATAGTTGTGAGGAGAGGAAGTGGTGGTTGGGAAGAAGCTCTATGCCTCACGACCTGGCCTACATCTTAGAAGTCAGAAAAACTGACGGGAACTGGCTAAACTCAAGGCCGCCTTGGATCTGGGGTCCAGGTGGGGGCAGGACTACAGCTGCAAGGGAAGGGAGACAACTCAACTGTTGGTAAGAACTACCAGGTTTCAAGAACTACTTCTTATCAACTCTAAAGAGAACTGCAGGAGCCGTGCCCTGATTTCTGATGGAAAGAACAGGAAAGGAAAGAGGGCGGTGCACAAGAGCTCTAGCTAGCCCGTCTGTGACGTAACAGTACGGGCTGCCTTGCCCCCTGTCCTTGTCCACTCTCTTTCTCGGCTGCCGACTTGTCCATCTTCTTAGCTCTCAATGTATGTTTTGTGGGATCCTGTCCCTGCCCACACATCTATACAGCTGTTCCAGTGGCAGCCTTGCCTGGGACAGCTCACAGCCTGCAACCTGACCACCTCTCCTGCTTGTACTTTACACTTTGACTGCTAAATATCACACTTCCCCTATCCAAGCAGCAAGCCCTCCGGACTTGCCCTCTTTGTCAGTACTTCCATCCTCCCACTGGTCTGTCTTTGGTACCTACTCCGCTCTGCCTGACCACCCCATAGGTCCAGCCCCCTCTGTTGGCCCTGGAACTCTCAATCTGTTTTGAATTTTTCCTACGCCCCACTCACTACTTTCAGTCTCATTTCTGAGAAGTCATTTGGTCACCTTCTCTGTCCTTTATGCCAGCAGGTCAGTGTCCACTCTGCCAACTCCATTTATTCAAACAAGTAGTGCTCAAGATGCAGCCCTGGTCCAGCTTCTGTGTCACCTAAGCCTTGTTAGAAACGCACACTCATGGGGCCACCCGGCTCTACTGTTTCAGAAGCTCTCTTGGCCTGTGCCCAGCAATCCATGTTGAGTAACTCATACACATACTGAAGTCTGAGGGCCAGTGCTCTGAAACCCGGCTCAGGGCATCTCTCCTCTGCTTAACATACCTTGTGTCAGTTCCGTTCAGATTCAGCCAGATATGACAAATGGGGAAATGCTTTAAAAACACAAGGATATATTTCTCTTGCATTTTGAAGAAGTCTGCCCAAGCTGATACAGTAGTTCCACTGTGCCATTAGGAGCCCGGGGTCATAGCTTTTCATTTCTACTTCCAAAGCACAGATCTCTTTAGCATCAAAGTCACCTTATGGTTCAAGAGAGCTGTGATAACCCGAACCATCACATCCTAATACTGACTAGAAAAAAAAGCATGAAAGTCAGAAGGGAAGCTCTTCCAGCTTGTCAGTTCTGGAGAAGCAGCCTTCCAAGAGATCTGAAGAGTACTTCTACTTAAGAGCAGTCTATCAGAATCTGGTCACGTGACTGTACCAGACATGTGCCAGGGAGGCTGGGAAATATGGTTTGTTGTTTTGGATGGCACTATGCCCAGCTAAAAATTAAGTTTCTCTCAAAAGGTTATATACTATATGGTTTAATGTCCATAACATTGTGAGATAGCACAATTACAGAAAGGATTAACAGATCCATGGAGGTGACGATGGCTATCAAGGACTAGTAGGAAGAAAATATGAGTGTGTTGGTCCATCCTGTATTTAGGAGGTGAGAACATGAAGGTCAGGCGTTTGAGGCCATCCTTGGCTACATAGTGAGTTTGGGTTAGCCTGAACTACACAAGAACTCGCATCAAAACAGCAAAAGAAAAACACAGAGTTGTTTTGAATAGTGACTATGTAGTGATCCTAAAAACCTATATATGTGACAGAATTGCACAAAGCTAAATGCACACATACCCCCGTTCTTGTTGAGTCAAAGTGTTACTGGATGGGGTTAATATTAGTGTCCTGGCATGATACTGAACAATAGTTTGTAAGATACCATTGGAAGCAACTGGGTGAAGAATCTGTCGATATTGTTTCTTATAACTGCTCATAAATCTACAATTATCTCAAAACAAGAAAGGAAAGAAACAAGATCAAGGTCATATCACTGATGAGGAAAGGGAGGGGTTAGAAGCAGCTGCCTGCCTCCCCAGATCCCTAGCTTGTTCTGCTGTCAACAGCCCGGGCTTCTGAGGATGCTCAGGTGCTCCCCTGAACAGTGGGGTACCTCCCGAGCAGCCTATACCTTCACAGACTGCAGTTGCTGGTGTGAAGAAGACATTGCCATTAGACCTCAGGGCTCACGACCCTCTTCATCTGAAGAGTCCCATTGGGGGAGGGGTGTGATATCCCTAGCCTTCAATGGTTCTCAAGTTGTGGGTCACGACCCCATTGGGGGGTTTGCAGAGCAGATATTTGCATTATGATTCATAACCATATGAAAATGACAGTTATGAAGTGACAATGGAATAACTTTATGGTTGGGGGTCACCACAGCATGAGGAACAGCACAGCATAAGGTCTCGGCATTCAGAAGGCTGAGGACCACTGCTTCCTAAGCTTTTCCTCTGAGAAGGTGCCAGTGCTCTCAGCCCAGCAGCTAACCTCACCGAGAGTGAAATGTCCTCTATCTGATTGAAAGGGGCAGAGAGCAGAAGGACTCGTGAGCCCCGGTGTTTCTTTAGTGACTGCAGGGACAGCAGACAACACTGAGACATTTTTTTGGCAAGTGTTAAAGGATTCTGCCCTGTCATCTTTCTCCGTGCTCCGTTCCTTGAGGCATTCCCTAGCGCCAGCTGCCTCCTCACTCCTGGACAGCTTTGCTGGGTTTGACTGCCCTCCCTGGGGAAGAATCACACTGTTGTCACATTGCTCAAACAGAACCCTAGCTGGAAGCTCTTTTTGAGACAAAGAGTAGTCTGCTGTTTTTGAGACCCTGGCTGGTCTGGAACTCACTGTGGAAGACCAGGCTGGATTCAAATGTGTCGCAGTCCCCCTGAGTCTACTGCCTTTGCGTGCTGGGAAGACAGAATGTGTCACCATGCACCTGGTAATGCATGGAAAAGTAGCACCTGGAGGGGGAATTGGGGAGTGGGGGATAAGAGGAGATGAGAGGGGAGAAGAGGGGAGGAGAGAGGAGAGGGGAGAGAGGGGAAGGGAAGGGAGAGGGGAGGGGAAGGGAAGGGAGAGGGGAGGGGAAGGGACAAGGGAGGAGAAGGGAGAGGAGAGGGGAAGGGAGAAGGGAGGGGAAGGGAGAGGAGAGGGGAAGGGAGAAGGGAGGGGAAGGGAGAGGAGAGGGGAAGGGAGAAGGGAAGGGAAGGGAGAGTTCCAAAACATAGCACCTAGAAAAAGAACGACACACACACAGACCAAGGGGACCAAGGTGCAGAGCCAGCATCAAAGGGCATGGAAAGAGCATGTCCAAGCTTCCTAGCAGAGCACCAGGAGCAGAGAACTTAGCTGTAAGGCAGGATAAGCCCATGCAAGCAGATGCTACCAATGTACAGGCACTATGGGTGTCAGGTCTGGTGGAATGCAAGAGGCCTCCTGGATCTCTTGGCCCTGAGCCCCTGGAAGGAGAACAGAGAGGGCAGAGATGGGTGTTTAGGATTTGGTGAATTCTCTGAACTTAATAGGCAGCATTCTATGAATGTGCGTGTTTTCCTTATAGTAGCAGCCATGGCTTTCATCAGATTCTCAAAGAGAGGGTGTGATGCCACTCCACAGACCTAAACAGCTGGGAGTGACATCTGGAGATCTGAGAAAATGCCTGGGCGGGGAGTGAAGGGAATAGATGGGGGGTACAGGGAACTGACCAGACTCAAGAGGATGTGTTTCACTTTGGCTGGTGAGCTAAGCTGGCACATACAGCCAGATTCCTGTGGGTATGGATGTCCTGGCTTCCTCTCAGCCAGGTCAAAGGACATGGCAGGACATTCTGCTGCTTCTCCCAGCTTGTGAGGACCCTTCCCTGTGCAGATTCCTGTCAACCTAACCCTTTTGCTTAACTTAGTCACTCCTCCAAGCTCGGGGTGACCGTCCCTGTAACCCTAGACTCCCTATCCTTCTGGAAAGTGCTTCCACAGCATACTACGTTCCCCTGTTGGAGATCCAATGCCCGTGTCATTGGGGCTGGTATCTGTCTTGACAGTTCTAACCCCAGCGATAGCCTGGCACAGTGCCTGGCATATGGCAGACACTCAGTATTCAGTGACTACTAACTGGATGAATAGAAATACAGAAGAATATGTTGCCATTGGGTAAAGAAAGGACATGTGCTCTTTGTAGAGAGAGTTTTGAGTACTCTCGGAAAACGAATTGGGATGGATCTTTAATTCAGCAGGAAAGAAGATGAAAATGCCCCCAGGTTTGTGAAGTAACTCCAGGGAGATTAAGTCTAGTTTTAACCACAGAATATCCCAGAGAGTCCTTGACAGGAAAGGGCCATCCTGATTAATTCTTTGCTATAAATACAAAAGCAGATGAAGCTGAATAAATTCAATAGGGAGAGCATTATGGAAATGTTTATATGTAAATATTTGTAAAATAGATGAGCCGTGAGTAGACAGAAGCAGAAGCCTGTGATTAATTTATGCTCTAGTCCATGGGCCAGCATTCTATCCACGGAATGGTTTACTCAGTGCTAGCGAGATGAGAGACATGTGAGTCCTGGGCAGTAGCCACCGAAAGACAAACCCCTCATCCTTGTTAGCCCAGCACTCACTTGTGGTCACCTATCCTCTCCTCCTTAGTGTATAGGAGGGGTGTGTGGGTGTGTGTGTGGGTGTAGTGTGGTGTATGTGTGTGTGATGAGTATGTGATGTATATGTGGTTTGTGTGTGTGTGGTGTGTGTGTGGTGTAATGTGTGTATGTGTGGTGGGTATGTGTATGTGTGGTGTGTGTATGTGTGTGTGTAATGTGTATGGTATGTGTTTGATGTGTGTGTATATGGGTGTGTGGTGTGGTGTTTGTATGTATGTGTGTGTGTGTGGTTATGATGTATGTATGGTGTGTGTGTGTGTTTGGGTGTGTATGTGTGGGAGTGTGTATGTATATGGGTATGTTTATCTGTGTGTGTGTAGTGTAGTGTGTGTATGAGGGTCCATAGGTGTGTAGTGTGTGTATATGTGTGCATGGTATATGTGTGTGGGTGTGTATATGTATGGGTGTGTATGTATGTATGTGTGTGTGGGTGTATGTGTGGGGGGAGTGTATATGTGTGTGTGTATGGTGTGTGTGTGTGTATGTGTGTGTGTATGTGGGGGGGTGTATGTGTGTGTGTATGTATGTGAGTGTGGATGTGTGTGGATGCGTATGGGTGTGTATGTGTGTGTGTGGTGGGTGTGTGGTGGCCCTGATAGAGTGAGTCCTTCATTTCTATAAGGATGTCATCTCCACTCTCTGCCTGGTTAATTATCAAATTATAAGGTGGCTTTTCATTAGCAATGCTGATGGCCATCCCTTCAAGCTTGGTTCCCTGCCCCCAATTCATATAACATAAAATTATCATTATTAAGTGTACAATTTAGTGGCACTTAGCATATTCCCATTGCTAGGCTGTCTCTACCATCCCTCTCATGTAAGCTCCATGCCCAATAAGCAGCTATCCTATCTTCTCTAAGAATTGCCCATTATGGAAACATTGTATAATGTGTGAGGGAGGATTCATCCATGTCATGGTGTATGTCACAGTGCCTGTCACTCCCTTTTATTGTGGGACAGAACTCCATCCATCTATTGATGAATATTTGGACTAGTTCCATCTTTGGGTTACTTATGAGTAAGATCTGTCTTGAACATGTGTATAAATATTTGATTTTCTTTGCATTTACCTAGGAATTTAAACCCTCTAAAATTTTGCCCCCAAAAATTTAAATATGAATTTAAACTCTCCCAGAAAATATTTGTCAAAAGCTCAAGGAAAGGAAATATTTTTATGATAGGTTTGAGGTTTTGTAGGGGGGTTGTTTTTGTTTTCTTTTTGTGACAATTTTTTTAAACATAAAGTCCTTTCATTAGACAGCTGACCCCAATTTCTAATTTGTTATGCATAGAAAGGCAGAAATGAGCTAGGCTGGTCACAGGGGCCAGGAGCTGAATACAATTGTCCCCCAGTCCTCCCCAACTCCTCTGAAGACCTTAGAGCAGTAGTTCTCAACCTTCCTAATGTTATGACTTTTTTAATACAGTTCTTCATGTTGTGGTGACCCCCAACCATGAAATTATTTTTGTTGCTAATTCATAACTGTAATTTTGCTATTGTTATGAGCTAGAATGTGGATATCTGATATGCGACTCCTGTGAAAGGGTTATTTGACCCTCAGAGGTCACAGCCTACAGGTTGAGAACCACTGCCCTGGAGCCTTGTAGAACTCCAGAGCAGACCCTGGGCTCCACCTCAAGCCCGAGTGCACAGCTCCCTGCGACTGCTGACACCTCCCAGGGCACTGCTTCCCAGCACAATGGACTTGGATGCTGGTCCTCAGATTGTTCTGAGAGACAGACTAAGAAACTGCTTTTTAGTGGGTTATGATGGCACATACACTTAATCTCAGCACTGGAAGATAGAGGCAGGCAGATCTCTTTGAGTTTGAGGTCAGCATGGTCTACATTGCATCTCTACATAGAGAGACCCTATCTCAAAAGCAAAAAACAAACAATAGCAAAACATTAAAAAAAAAAAAAAAAAAAAAGACTGTTTTTTGTTACTATCATGTTTGGGCATGGTGGTACATGCTTGTACACCCAGAACTCTGGCAGCTCAGATAAGAGGACTTAGAGTTTGGAAGTAGCCTAGGCTAGGTAGCAAGGCCTAATCTCAAAAAAAAAGGAGGGGCTTTGGAGAATGAGCACTGTCCAGATAGCTCAGGTAATAAAGTACCTGCCATGCAAACATGAGGACCTGAGTTTGATGTGGAATTGCCAGATTCCACATCAAGAATACCAGGCTTGGTGCCATGGACTTGTAATCCCAGTACACAGAGGAGTTGTGACAGATTCCTAAGGTTCACTAACCAGACAGTCAAACCTACTTGTCAAGTTCCAGGGCAGTGGGAGACCCTGTCTCAAAACAGAAAGACTGACGGTGCCTGAGGATGATACCCAAGGTTGTCTTCCGGCCTCTACACACAAGTGTATCAGAGCTTATTGCACCTGCGTACACATGTGTGTCTTAATAAACAAACACAGCCACAGATAACAATGGGAAGCTTCGATCTGGGCTTTCTAATGGTAGGAAGGATAGTAGCATTCTGGGGAAGGCTTGAAGGAAAGCTCAGGCAACTGTGGGCAAAGGTACGGGGATCTATGTAGCTGGACACACAGGCCATGAGCTCAAAGGCCTACTATCAGCATCCATGCAGGAGACATGGGAGAGAGTAGTGAGGCAGGCTTTGGGCTCACTCCCTGCTGCTGGGGAGTGGGGGGGAGGAGCGGTGTGCCTAACTGTATTCTGTGTGTGTGATGTAGCAGTGACTCCTATGGAGCTCTCAACCTGCTTTTTTAAGTAGATGCCTCTCAAAGCTGGAAAAGAAGAAGAACTGGCTCTTCCTAAACTCTGAGTCATCTTAGCTGACTATAGTGAGAATTTTGGAATTTTGGAGAATTAAAAACACAGAAATATTATTTAAAAGTGTTTTCATTTTAATCGTGGTTGTGGGGATGTGGGACTGCTTCGTACCCTCTGTAACAGCTGATTTGCTGTGGGTCCCTGTTCTGGAGAGCGTCCCACGAAGATCTCCAGCCCGGCCAGGTGTGGGGGTCCAGGCCAAGGGGATAGAATGTGAGCAGGGAGTGGGATCGCCTCCACTGCCTTCGATGCTGCCTCTGCCCAGATCTCCACTGTTGCCACCCAGTTACTCCCAGGTGCTGCACCTGTCTCTCTGCACTGAGCCAGTCTGGGCTGGGCCAGTAAGGCTAGCTAGCAAGGCGGGGAGGGGCCTGAAGGCGCTTTGGGAGAGCAGATCTCTTCCTAATTGTTACAGCTCTTGCGACAGAAACTCTCAGACACTGGGATGATTCTCAAACACCTTTATTCTCCTGAATAGAGCTTTTATATACAGTTTTGGGGTGGGTTAGGGTCTGGCAGTTGATAATGCCTATTGGCTTGGTCTGAGAGCTTGGAGATACCTCATCTACATGTGGGAGAGCCTGAGGCACTGTTCCTACATGACTAATGGCCATAGACCTCTCTGTGGGAGGGGCTGTGGAGGGCTGAAGCTAAGTGAAAGGAACCAGGGGCCCAGGAGCAAAACCAAACACCTTCTGTCCCCTTAGGGTCTGGGGTTTGAGGCCTGTGCTCAACCAGGCACCCAGCTGCCTCTCACAGCCCACCGCCCCACAATTTGCCTCGTGCTGTACCAGGGACATGGTTTGGCCAGCTGCAGATAGTTTCTGCAATTATGTGATATTTGGAATTCTGGGAACTTTTCAGAGGGTAGGGCCCTGAGAGGCAGATCGTGATTGTTGGTCATTCAGAAGCATTGGTTGTGGTTTCTTAGTAGTCGTGCTCAAAGAAACAAGAAGAAAGAAATTAGATTTCGATCTCTCTCTCTCTCTCTCTCTCTCTCTCTCTCTCTCTCTCTCTCTCTCTCTCCTCTCCTTGCTTCTCTTCCTCTTCTTCCTCTTCCTCCTCTTTATCCTTCTTCCCTCCCTCCAATCCTTCTTTCTCTTCTATAGAGATAGAGGGTGAAACTGGGGGATAAAGGGTGGGAAAAAGAAGAACCCACAAAGTAGCTAAGCCCATTACAGCTAGTTGTATTTCTCTTTTGCTTGTGTTGCTGAAACAGTTGGAGGCAAGTAGAAGCCAAACCGAGCAGTTCCCTAAGTCAGCTCAATGCCCGGTTGTGCACTGCTCTTCTAAGCTGCCTGCTGCCTTATCTAAAACCTATCCTGAAGCACCTAAAATATTGTGGTAATGCAGGATAACAGGAAGCATCTGCTCCTCCTGCAGGCATGACTTCCTACAGTCTTCCAATTATTAACTCTCAGCCTAGATGGGGGGGGGGGGGTTACATGCGGGGTAAGGGCCAGACTGGAGACTTATTCTTCTCCATGTTGGTTTTGGACCCAAGAAGAACCCACCCCCCACCCACCCCCAGCAGACAGGAGGAAAGCAGGGAAGCCCACAGCCTGGTACAGTGATTGTCAGTTCCAGTTCACCTGTGTGTGAGCATCCTTTCATGGAGTGAGAGCTATAAAAAGCATGACCTCCAGCCATGAGGTATTGGAGAGGGCAGGAGGGCACGGAAGCTGACCTGGACACCAATTTATTCTTCAGTTTTGCACAGAAGTAGAGCATTGCCTGCCCACAAGCAGAGAAGAGGAAAAAGTTCTAACCATAGGATCTGGGGTGGGGTTGGGGGAGGAGGGGACTGAGCTGTCGACCTGGACTTTCTGACAAATGGTGGCAAGAAAGATAACAGAATTCTGGGCAAGGAAATGGCTTGAGGGAAGGCTGAGGGGAGTGTTGGAAAGGGGGCGGGGATCTGTAGCTGGACACACAGACCACAAGCTCTAAAGTCTGCAGGGGTGAGCACTGCATGTCTGTACATGAAGTATCAGGGAAGACAGAGGCAGGAGGTGCCCAGGGACTTGTAGTAAGACCTAGTACACCTTGTAACACTGTCCTTTTGAACCCCGTGGGACATAACCAGCCAGCCAGGCACAAGCTTGATGCAAGCTCTGAGGTGGAGTCACAGGGCTGAGGAGAAAGAAGGCTGATTCAGGAAGGCAGGGAATGGTCGAGCATCGTCACCCTGATGGCTGGAGAAGTTTTTAAAAGGCATAAGCAAGGAAGCAATATAGTCATGCTTTGAAAAGCTATTAAACTGAACACTCTCTGCACACTCTGGCATTGGAAAGAAAGGTAGTTTAATGAGGACAGCTGAGGCTAGTGACTTGGATGGCCTTTTTTTTTAAAGCTTTTACTTCCAGATTTTTTTTCCTTTTTCTTTTTAAAATATATGTCAGTGCTCTATCTGCATGTGTACCAGAAGAGGGCACCATATCCCATTACAGATGGTTATGAGCCACCAAGTAATTGCTGGGAATTGAACTCAAGACTTCTGGAAGAGCAGACAGCACTCTTAACCACTGAGCCATCTCTCTCTCCAGCCCCACTGGATGGCTTTTCAATGACACAGAGAGCCAAGTCCTCCCACAGAGTCCCAGTGGGTCAAGGTTAGTGGGTCTCAGAGCCCAGGCAATGACAAGAGGATGTTTCAGCTAAATGAATGGGCTGGAATGTTTCCGGGAACATGGTTGGATTTCTGGACATTTCAGGCTGAAAACCAAATGGAAATAGACACTCCTATTTCCTGTTCATCCATTCCCAGTGGCTTGTGATAGCTTGCTGCACACAACAAATATGTTTCTGTTGTTTTCAAGAAGAGGTCACAAGGCTTCTCGAATGACCAGTGGAACTTTAAGTCTGGGAATTATATGTGTACAAAGCAATGGATGGATGTGTGGCTGAAACCTTAGAGACATGGTTTGATCACTAACTGATCAACTCCTGAGAAAATCAGTCCCCAGTACTGATGTTTTAGATTGATTTGTAATACTATAGATGGTCTATGCAGTAGGTAGAATTGCTTGGAGAATTTATTCCATAAGAATACTATATAATATACTAAAAGTCACATATAACTGTATGTCATTCACAATATAACAATATTTTTTATTTCTGGAAAATAGCAATTCTTTTCACAGACAATGTATGCTTTGAAGAATGTCCTGGTGTGACCCAACGCTTGACATTTGGCTAAGCATCTAGAGCACAGGTTTAGGGGATCGGGGCCAGGCGGGTTGGAATGAATAAATAAGACACAACACAGGTTCAAAGGGGAGACCTCCACATGAAGGGCCAAAAGGGCACAGATCTATGTCATAGAGAAAATCTCAAGGGTGCCCATAACCAGAAGGAGAAAATAATCTGTAAATTCAATCTCACTTCTGTTCAGAAATTCTGTGTGATTTGATTATGCCCTGTTATAAGCACATTAAGGAATTGTGGATCTTATCTCCCAAGTGTGAAATGGAAAATTTGAATATAAAGCATGCTTATGGAAATGTAAGCAGTGTTATTTACCAATGACTGTGACCAAGACAAGATCTCAACTTAATCCATTAGATGTAAGGATTAAAATATGAACTAGATATGGTGGGGTACCCCTATAATCTGAGCACTTGGAAGGCTAGCCTGGAATATATAGTGAGTTCCAGACCAGCCTGGGCTACAGGGAGAGAGAGAGAGAGAGAGAGAGAGAGAGAGAGAGAGAGAGAGAGAGAGCGCCTGTCTCAAAGGGAAAAAATGAGGAGAGGAAGTACATAAGGTCAAATGCATAAACGAATGAGTGACAGTTCTTCCTTGCTGTAGCCATTAGTCAATACAAAGGAGGTGCTACCTAGAATACCTGTACATACACTTCTCTGTATGTGGACACCACATCAGCATCACTTGAGAACTGAGGAATGCAGAACCTCAAGTCCAACCCAGCATGCAAGCCATTAAATACTCAGGAGGTTGGCTCTAAATCCTCCAGGTGATCCTGATGCTTATTGGAGGTTATGCAGCTCCTATGCTGGTGTCTGCCCAGGATGGTGCCTACTCAAGGTTGGTTCGCATCCGTCTTTATGGATTCTTAGGTTTACTGAAATGCCTCATCCTTCATGCGAAATCAGCTAAGCTTAATATTGGTTAAACATCTAATACTTCTTGGTTATATCAGCTGGACTAGGGCTGTATTCTGGTCCCAACGGACCAGAATGTTCTCAGAGGGCATACTTCTTAGTCCTCAAGTGTGGCAAAAACCCAAGAAGCTGTAATAAGTTTTGGTGCTTGGAGATCTCAGAAGAAACGGCATCCTGTGTGCATCACGCAAGTCTTTTGGTAACCGAAGTAGAAAACAAAGCATATACACAGGATGACTCTTCGACCCAGTGGTTTAACAGAGATGCAAGGTAGATTAGTGTTACAGCTGTGTGCAAAGGGGAAATGGGATGCCTTCTTCACGGATTTGATGGTGATGGAAATGTTCAGAATAAAGGGTGATGACCCTTACCTGTCACTCTTCAAGCTAGTTTCAGCATAGCCAATGATACACGCTCTTGATTGGTTGACTGCGCTAACCCCGCCCCCTCCTCTAACGGGATACAAATGAGCAGCCTCAAATGAGCATGCTCCTAGGAATTGGTGTGTGATTGGACTGTGGGACCTCGGGATGGTCCCTGAGGCAAGAGTACATTTTCTTGGAGTGAATCCATACCTCCTGCTTAGTAGATTCCTCTGGGATTCGTGGAAGGGAAAAGTGAATGCAGGGAAGAGAAAAATGACTTCTTGCCTTGAGCATGAGTTGTTTCCAGTTTCCTGTGATGCGCACAAATTTGTTTATGCCGTCAGAGAAGCCGAGAGCCAGCTGCTGCTCCTTCAAGCAGGGAAGGCACCTCTCCCGAGCTGACTCCTGCGCTGCCCCAGGGAACGCGGGATGAGCTCAGGGCAGGGTGAAACGCGCATCCCGGACAAGGACCAGGCCCCTGTGCTCACGGATATAATCAGCTTTGATGGGCAGAGGCTAGGGCTGTTTTTCCAATTAGAGCTGTTAGAGGATTCTGGCAGGGACAGCATTTGGCTTAATTCAACAGACCCGGGACTCATTGAATTAGCGGATGTAGAAGGGATGAGGTGGGCACTAATGGGAGGGAACCTGGGGTAGCAACAGGATAGGGGGAAGGGAGCCCAGAAGGGGTTGGTCCGGGAGTACATGGCTACGGTTAGGGTCACTAGGCAGGCCAGGTGAAGCAGACATCTTTTGGTACATGAGAGGTAAAGTTAGTGGACATTGTAGGCATCTAGATTCTCAAAGTCTGTGTTCTGGCTTCTGGACAGTTTTGTGTACCCTTCTTCCTTCCCGGACACCCGGCACTTGCTGCTATCTCCTCCTTTTTCCAGAGCCTACAGTTCTAGGGCAGCCTTCTGGCTTGAAAAATAAAGAACAGCATAGAGCAGACCTTGAAGATTCTGAGTCTGCATCTTCATTTCTCAGGAGAAAAAGCCCTAGGAAAGTTTAAGAACTTGTCTGAGACCACCTAACCAGCCTCCCACTCCTACGTGTCGCTGTCTCACCATGCTCATGACGATTGTTTTCGGTGTCTGCAGACTTGGGCATTCCTGGGGATTTACGTTCCTGCAGCCTGAAACCCATTCATTAAAAAAGCCCGGCTTGATGGCCGGTCCCTTTAATCCTAGCATTCGGAAGGCAGAGACAGGTGGATCTCTGTGAGTTCAAGGGCAGCCTGTTCTACAGAGCAAGTTCCAAAACAGCCAGGGCACACACACACACACACACACACACACACACAGAGAGGAAGAGAGAGAGAGAGAGAGAGAGAGAGAGAGAGAGAGAGAGAGAGAGAGAGTTGGCAGGGGATCTGGAGAGATAGCTCAGTGGCTAAGCTCTTAACCACGAAAGCATGAAGACCTGTCTTCCAAGAACCCATGTAAAGTCCGGGCCCAGTAGTGTGTGTCTGTAATCCCAGAGCTCCAACAGCGAGATGAGAAGGTGGAGACAGGAATATCTGGACGGCTAACTTGCAGCACCATGATGAATATCCACTCCAAAACAAGGTAGAAACAAGGACAGACATCTGAGGTTGCAACAACCTAGATACCCACATACACTATGGCATACCTGCATGGACACTCAACACACACCCACCACGAAGATTAAATAAATAAATAAAACTGCTAGGGATGTAGCTGAACGGTGACATGTCTGCCTAACAGGAGAGCCCCAAGGCACAATCCCCAGTACAGAGAGATGGGGGGGGGATGAGAATAATTGATTTTGATTCAAAATAGATTTAAACATTTATAATTGTCTTTCCTGTACCTCTCAACACGCCGTTGAAATAGTAGAGAAAAATTTTTATTTGTCTAGGGAATAACACAGGGCACAGAAAGATTGTAAAGCATACCCAAGATGGTCACATAGTATTAAGTGACAGACCTGGACTCTGGTCCTAAATCAGAATGGATGGTTGGCCACTATGTAGAATGCCACATGCTTTACACTTTTTAATTCTTTTTTGTATTTTGCAGTTTCCCCACACCTGCACATGTCAAAGGCATAACAAATGGAGTACTTCCTGGAGGGTTAAGCTAGTGGCTGTAAACAACACCTCCCTAATCGCACCGACTTTGCTCAGATACTGTCGAGCTTCACCCAGAGGACATATTTGAAATAGAATCCCATAAGAAAACAATCCTGACTCCTCTGAAGCTACCAAAAGTCCGGTCCTTCTGTGTGGGAGGTGAAAGTTGCTCCTGGTTGACAGCAACCAACGGCAGGATTCGTAGGCAGCCGAGATACTTGAGACTGTGCACAGTTGGTTACATTTGAAAGCAAGCGTTTGTTTCACACATGAGAACCTTGAACCTTCTTAGACCCCACTGTCTCCTCCAAGAATGAGGTAACTATAGCTAAAGTTTCCTGTGTCCTCACCTTGAAGTATTTCCATCTTCTCTGTCAGAGCACCTGGTGGAGGAGGTAAGGATGTCAAATCCCAAACTGCTCACACTCAACACTCTAGCTCTGTCACAGATTGGTAGGATGTCCTTGGTCAAGCTAATCTTGAACCTGAAAACGGAGGAAATTCTGCATGGTAGAATTTGTTATAAAGATGATCACAATCCAGCCAGGCATGGTGACTCTTGCCTGCTATCTCATCACTCTGGTGCCTGAGTCAGGAAGATTACCTTGAGTTTGAAGTCAGACTGATGTATTTAGTACCAGGTCACTCAAGGTGACAAGCAAGACCCTGTCATTAGGGTTGGGGGGGGTGGAGAGAGAAGAAAACTAAGAGCTAAATTCTAGTTAGCATGCCAAGTGCTTGCTGAAATACCTTCCCTCACCCCAACCACGTGTCACCTGGTGCAGCTCCCTTTCCACTCTGTCTAGCATGGCCCTGGATATTTGCATACCCAGAGGAAACATGCCTTACAGGATGAGTTCCTGTCTCAAAACTTCCCATGCCCTTCTACAGGGTCTAGCCTGGTGAGTGTAGTTTTTTATACCTCATCAAGGCAAACTTTGCAACAGTCAGAGACCACTACAGAAACCCACGGCCAATCAAAATGCAGAGTTGTGGAGTTTAGTTCCAGTGATATATCTGCAAAACTTCTACACCTAAAGCTCAGGAACGGTTCAGAAAGGCGGGGCATGGGGTGTTGTTTGTAAGAGCCACATGATGGGGGAGTTGCTATGAGATTGTTTCCACGTGATCTTAGAAGCTATACCCATAAAATCTCACCAACATGACTTCCCAAATGTGTGCTGAACACAGATAGCACCAATGGACATGCCAAGATGGATGAGGGAAAAAGCCCATGGAACTTAGCCCTACACAGAGCTAGCTACAGGCAACTGAGGAAAGCTGGGAACAGAAGTGGCCTAGTCCAAGAAGAGCACACCAATTGGCTGTCCAGTGCCAAATGGTCAGCCTTGGAAACATACATGTAAGTAACATTATACAAGCTGAGCAGATTATATCCAAAAAAAAAAAATTACACACACACACACACACACACACACACACACACACGATAACAGTAAGGAAAAAGGTTATGAATTTGAAGATGAGCAGAGAGGGATTATGTAAAGGGAAAGAGAAATGTAATTATAGTATAGCCTCAGAGAGAAAAGAAAACAACCTTATTAGCTTTGAAGAAAACACAAAATCAGAAGGAAAAAATAGAGGAACAATTGACTAGATTGTTTTTACAAGCTTCCAAAGGAATGTCCTGACAAAGCTAGCCACAGCTAGATGACACATCACCGTGAGCAAATGCTGGAAGCGGACTCTGTCTTCCTTTCCTTCCAGGCCCTTTCTTGTGATTATTTTAGCGCACTGACTTAAGAAGTAGCTTTCATTCTCCTGTCTTATCCCTTCAACTCTGTCAAGCACACTGGACTCTTCTGTTGCCTGGCTACCAGGCAGGTGGTCCCAAATGTCAAAGAAAAGCTGCCCAGCCTTAGAAATTGTCCATGCACGTCACTGTGGGAGGACACATAAATATAGACCATAAAGAGATTACTCATTCCAAGCCCAGCTTCTCCGCCATCTCCTTGCTGTGACTCACAGATCAATTAAAGGTGCCGTAATCCAGTATGTTGGGGAAGCTGTGCAGAAAGAATGGTCCAAGCCCCCTCCCCAATCCCAGCCCACTCCCCATTCCCTTACCCTCACCCTGCTGGTATACGAGTTACCAACTGCTTGTTTCCAGAAAACCAATTAGGAAACCATAAATTGCAATCAACTAGAAAGGTCACTGTGCAGGCTATAAATACAGGCATTTCTAAACCAGAGTGGAAGTCTGTGCTGCAGGCTCTCCTCCGCCCACATCCTCCAGCTGAGGCTTCCTTTGATAAACTGAAAAGAACATCCAGGCCAGGATCAAAGAGGCACTCCCTAGCTTTTCATTTTACAGGGGACCCTCTCAAATGACCCTAGCAATTCTTAGCTTTCTGGCTACATTGTTTGTCTTGAGCTGCCCAGCCCTGACTCCAACAAACATTTTCTTCACAGTGAAAAACTTAGAAAATGCTGACAATTACCACAAGGAAATAGTAATTTATAATCTCACCCTTCAAAAACAAAAGTATGTGGGGTGGGTGGGGTTGTGCACACTTGTAATCCCACACTCAGGAGGCTGAGGTGGAAGGATCACCAGTCTGAGGCCAGCTGGGGCTCCTTGGCAAGACTCTTTCTAATGAATAACATAAAAAGGAGGGAAAAGTTAACACTTTAGGGTATACTCTGGCTATGTGAGTATATACTTGCTTTTCTTTGGGAACATGCTTCAAGGGCATTATGTAGGAGTTAGCACTGCTTGGTAACCTGCTTGCTCGGCAGCAATGGTACCCACATTGATACTTATTGTAGTATTCCACATGGATGGTGATATAGTTACCTTCTCCTGTTGTTAGACATTAGATAACTTCTGATTTTGCCCTCACATAGAAAGCTGCAGGAAATATTACTGGACTTGAAGTTTTCCTGTAGTCATGATCATTTATGATAAATGCTTGAAATCAAATTGCCAAGCTCTTGATCTCTAAAACCGGTTGATGTTGCCAAATTGCCTTTCAGAGAGGTTGGCTCCGCTTACCCTTATACAGCAGTGTGCGTATGACCATTTCCCTGTGTCCTTGCCAAAAACTATTAATATACATTTCTAAATCTCAACCAATTTATTGTATTAATCTAAAAAGTCAGGGCTGGGAAGATGGCTCAAGTCAGTAGCCTGTTTCCCGTGCAAGCAAAGAATCTGAGCTCAGCTCCTCGGAAACCACATAAAAAGGTTAATGTGTCCCTATAACCACGGCACATTTGAGGAGGTGGAGAAAGGTGGATCCTTGAGGCTTACTGTCCAGCTAGCCTTGCCAAATAGGTGAGTTCCAAAGTCAGTAAGAGACCTGACTCAAAAACTAATGTAGAGGGTTGGTAAGATGGCTCAGTGGCTGAGGATTCTTTCTGGCAGGACAGAAGACCTGAGTCTGATCTCTGGGACCCACTCGGAGGGAACCGACATTCACAAGTCATCCACTGACCTTCACAGGCACGCTGTGACACGTGTGCACCCACATGGATACATGCAATGGATTCTTTTTAAGTGGGAGCAATAGAAGTCACACATATGTACACACAGAGACATGTATATATCACACACACACACACAATTTTGTTCAGGTGTTTCCACACCTCCTAAAACTCACATAAAATGTTTCTAGGGCCACTCATGAATTTGGTCTGAGGTGTGTTCCCTGTGGAACACCGCCATCCCGTACAGTATGACAGCGTCATATCTGCTAGGGTAGATCAAGAGCCAGGCACAGATCTGCAAGTTTCTAGACACCTCGAAGGAAGGCTACCTTCAAGGACAGCCACCCACTTGGGCTGCTGGCCTGAAAGTCTTCCCGAATCTGAACTGGAGCCTAACCCAGCTCTTAGGTAGCTGGGAGCAGAACCTAGCACTTATGGTTTCAAACAAAATCCTGTGCTCAATAGCCAAGAGGGACTCCTGAGCTCAGTCTTTCAGAATTTCAGCTACAACTGTGTGTCAACTGCCTATGCCCTTTGACATAATTGTGTCATTTCATCCTTAAGACAACTCATAAGCATTAGCCCCATTAAAAGAATTAGCCCCATTTAAAAGAAAGAAACTATCCCAAGGTTACACTTGGAACTATGAATTAAATCCATCCTTCAAGCCCCAATTCTTGAGCATTTCCAATAGGGCCTGGTACCTCTGTGAGCTCTGGCATTTCTTACCCCAAATCTCTCCCCTACACACTCACAAATATGTGTGTCAGGACCCAGGAGCCAAGGTCCACTCTCAAGGATCTGGTATTGGAAGTTGCTGGCCAGGACAGCAGGGTGCTGAAATACTTATCTGCACTGTGGCAACATCAGGCCTGCTGCCAGGAAGAGAGTACAAGACCTTACAGTCACAGTCACTGTGAGAGGATGAATCTGATAATGCCCATTAGGTGAACCTCGACATCCTTTGACATACAAATCTGAATTATTGATGCTTGAAATGAGATTATTTCAAAAGCATTAAGTGGCCGTGGAAGGAGTGGCAGCAAACCCAACTAGAGTCTCCCAGCCCCTAAACAATCTCTTTAGCTCAAGGCTCTTAATTTACAGCAAATAGAGTAAGCTATTTAGCTGGGCTATTAAGTCTTTGAGCTTTAAGAGTTCATCCTGAACATGTCTATTCTGAGACTTGCTTGATCTAAAATTGACATAAATAACAGGTCAAGGTACCAGAATGCATTTGTTCTCTCAGCTGGTATTTTCAGAGCTCTTACCATGTGCTGGTCACCAAAGACATAGAACTGAAACAGACATGGACCCTGCCCCCAGACATCTCCCCAGTTGTTGGGTGCAACTAAATGAATCTGTAATGACACAAATGAGATATAACCTTGGGAGCCATGCCAATAGAGGACAGCGGGCAGCAAGATTGCAGGCGGGATGAGAATAGAAAACACTCAGGAGCTGTGCATAAATTGTCATAGCCATGGGCATGACAATGAGGTCTAGCCCAGGTGTGTCCAAGCTACAGCACACAGGGCATCCTAGGAGAGAGATCAATGAGGTCTAACATATTTGTAGAGGTAGGTCTACATATTGTCATATCATAGTAACAAAAGATTGGATCTGGAGGGGGACATATTTTGAGAAAGAAGTTTTCCAGAGAGAGAGGGGGGATCAGAGAGAAGAATAGGGAATAAATATATTCAAAATATGTTATATACCTACATAAAACTGTCAGCAAATAAAAAAAAAAATAATAAAGAAATTTGGGCAACCTTTTACTCCACAGCCGCCCTAGAATGCCAGGCTTTGCCCTGAGAAAGAGGGGGAACATGAGAAGGGTTTGATCCCTTGATTTAGGGAACTTAATTGGGTGGCAGAGTGGAGGAGGGAGGGACTGGTTAAGGTACTGGGGTTCAGGGAGGAGCTCACCACAGGGCCCAGATGGGAGACAGTAGGAAGCAGTAAGAGTTGTCTTGACAGAGACCAGAGACCAGAGACCAACCGTTCTCCGGTAGGGACCACCATGGTGTGTGTGTGTGTGTGTGTGTGTGTGTGTGTGTGTGTGTGTGTTTAACCATTCAGCCTGTGGAAATGGGTCTGGATGGAGTGTGGAGACCTGGATGGTTACAGAGTCCCTGGCATGGCTCCAATGTCCTCCAGACTAGAGATTGCAAAGACAAGTTAATAAATGAGCTTTGTTCTCTAGACAATCCTCTGCAAATGAAGGGTGTGTCTCTCCCCAGAAGTAAATTTGCCAACCATCATGGGATCACTTTTCTTACAGTGTGCTTGCTCATTGGTGGCAGTTTCGGCCTTCAACCTCTAATGTCTCCACATCTATTTCCTTGACCCTCCAGCCCTTGATTAGTCAAGAAAGAGCAAAAACCAAAAGCCTTCCATCCAAAAGGAACTATTTTGAAAGTTCTTAATTCTTCATCGGTCTCACCATCCCCTGGCTTGATCATTTGGTGAATCTAAATCATATTAATTTTTGTTGAAACAATGGTTACTTTCAGGCCATATTTGCCAACTCTCTAGAATCCACTTACTCCTTCCCAAGAGAGCATCCACAGCCTCACAGGAAAGACCTCTTCTTCCACTGACCTACTGTCTTAGGGTTTTCTTGCTAGAAGAGACACCATGACCAAGACAACTCTTATAAAAGAAAACATTTAATTAGAGTTGGCTTACAGTTTCAGAGGTTTAGTCTATTATCATCTTGATGGGAAATACGACATCATGCAGGCAGACTTGGTGCTGGAGGAGCCAAGAGTTCTACATCTTGGTCCAAAGGAAGCCAGAAGGGGACTAACTCTTCTACATTGGACAGAGATTGAGCACTAGGAGCCCTCAAAGCCTGGCTACACAGTGACACACTTCCTCCAACAAGGACATACCAATTCTAACAAGAACACACTTCCTAATAGTGTCACTCCCTGTGGGCCAAGCATATTCAAACCACAACTACCATCTACTTGTATGTACCAAAGCCTGAAAGAATAATTGTGGATCTTGATATCCAGATAAATTCAACATATCATAGGAGATGGGGGCATACAGACTTGGGTGTGGAGCCTAGCCCTGTCTCTTAGAAGTTGTGAACAATGTCTTGGTCCTTTTCCTGCTGCTGTGATGAAATATGTTGACAAAAGCAACTCAAGGGCTTATTTCAGCTCACAGTTCAAGGGTTCTCCATCATGGCAGGAAGGTCAAGGCAGCAGAAGCTTGAAGCAGCCAGTCATAGCACATTTTCCCTCAAGAATCAGAAAACAGAGCTGGAGAGATGGTTCAGTGTTTAAAAAGACTGCTGCTCTTCCAGAGGTCTGAGTTCAGTTCCCAGAAACCACATAATAGCTCATGACCATCTATAAAGGGATCTGATGCCCTCTTCTGGCATTCAGGTGTATATGCAGCAGAACACTCATACATATGATTCTAATCTTAAAAAGAATCAGAGAGCAATAAATGTTAATTCTCAGCTTGATTTTTCATATTTCATACAGTCCAGGATCCCTGCCTGGGGAAGGGTCCTGCCTATCTAAGCAAGATCCTCCCTCACAGATATCTCAAGAAACCAATCTTGATCTAGACAGTTTCTCACAAGTACACCAAAGACTTGTCTCCTATGTGACTCTAGATTCTGCCAAGTTAATACTATTAACCATAACAAGCTAGCTGTTGAGATTTCTCAACCTCCATTTCTCTGCATCTATATTGGCAGACACGATTCATTGCAGGGATCCTGAAGGGTTGAAATGATGATGTATGTTATCTGATTTAGCAATGTATAGAAACACATAAGTAGAGGGCTAGAAGCTGGAGAGGATGACCTCAAAAAGGAAGCCCAACAAGTGTGCAGCCAAGTCACTCCAGCTCTGACTGCTTAAAGTAAAAGGCCTAGCTCTCGTGCCTGCCTCACCTACCAGGTAGTGTGTCCAGCCAGCAGGGAAAACTTCAGTCTATGTCCATGATGCTGTGTCTAGGACTTAGCTCTTAATGCCCTGGGACAGTTTTTTTTAGCACAGACAGCCTCCATCCTCCAGGCCCACACTGACACAGAAAGCCCAACCTTCTGGTGGGTCCCTCTGCCACAAGAACTCTCCCACAAGCCTCTCTACTTCTTGGTTGTTCATCAGTTGACACAGGCTTGAGTTATCTAGAGTTTCCTCAATTGAGAAGATGCCTCCATCAGATTGCCTGTAGGCAAGTCTATAGGACATTTTCTCAATAGATGATTAATGTGGGAGGGTCTCCCCATCACTGTGGGTGGGACTACCTCTGAGAGGGTGGGTCCTGGTGGTATAAGAAGGCAATGAGGACTGGAGAGATGGCTCAGTGTTAAGAGTACTTGCTGCTTTTCAGAGGAACTGAGTTCCATTTCTGGCACCACATCAGGTGGCTCACAAAGGCCTTTAACTCCAGCTGTGGGTAATCTGATACCCTCTGCCCTCCAAGGATACCTACTCAAGTATAGTGCACATAAACTCACCCATGCAACACACATACATTAACACATAAATAAAATATACATTATTATTCTTTAAAAGCAGGCAGAACACCCATGGGAAGTGTTGTGGTCTGGGAATTGCCACACAAACCACTCAGACACCGATCTCAGTTAAACAGGGCTGATTTATTGAATGCACAGCCCAAGACTGATCAGTCGGGGCTGTAGCCTAGATCTGGTGTTGGACTCTAAGATCTAAACCAGGAGATGTGCTCCCCCAGAAGTACTCATGGACAGTGGATTCGATGCAATAACATGAGGTTTATTGCTAACCGGTGCACCAGGGTTCCCTTGCACGCAGACAAGAGGAACCCTGAACCAAGGCTAAGAGCAGTTTTTATACAAGGGCCGTTTCATCTCTTAAACAATAACCACAAAGGCTGACCTCAACAACTGTTCCCAGGCCCGGTCTCTAGGTGACTCAGATTTGCACATTATCTTTATAACAATGAGTGCTAGCTTCCGTTTGCCCAAGTTTATTATGTTAAGGGCCCAGCTTCCTGGTTACCTCTCATCTTGGGCCCTTCCCCTGGAATGTGTCTACACACTCTGGGCCTTCCCCACCACAGGGGGGTTCCCTTCCCTGTGGTCTGAGGAATAGTAATCCAGTAGGTGTCCTCTGACTAAGGAATGTGTCCTGGGACAGTGGGATTCTTTCAGTTTTAGGTTTAAACTGAAACCTGAAATTCCTATACTGGAAGCTAAAAGTTAGTTATGACCAGGAATGTTTTTCAGGACCGGTATATGAAGGGAAAAACAATGAGCTCACCCCTAGCTAGGCTGGAACTCTTTTGTTTCATGCCCACCAGCAATCCAATATGGCTGACACAAAAGCAGCTTGCCTGTAGACACAGAAAAATAGTTTGGCTCAGAGTAAGGTCAAATTGACCATATATTCTGAGATATTATCATCATTATCATCATCATCAGCAGCAGCAGCAGCAGCAGCAGCAGCAGCAGCAGCAGCAGCAGCAGCTAGCTTTGTCACTGAGAAGAGGTCTCATGTACCCCAGGCTGACCTTGAACTCATCATGTGGGAATGATCACCTTGAAATCCCAGCCCTCCTATCTCCACCTGTCAAGTGTTGGTATCACAGGAAGCTCACTCTCTCTGTCTCTGTCTTTGACTCCTCTCTCTCCTCCTCTTTCTCTCTTTCTTTTTTCTGTCTCTCTTCCTTTTTCTTCCTTCCTTTCTTCTTTTCTTTCTTTCTTTCTTTCTTCTTTTCTTTCTTTCTTTCTTTCTTTCTTTCTTTCTTTCTTTCTTTCTTTCTCTCGCAACTGTTATGTGTTTCCTGCTGAAAATGTGAACTTTTTTGTGGACTTCCTCACAAAGCCTCTTCATGACCTGTGACATGGTTCTTCTTATCCCCATTTTAGAGATCTTATAGGGAAAAACAGGCCCAACTGAGTGACTTACCCAAATTGCACAGCCAGTAAGCTATGGAGTCAATACTTCAGTCCAAGTCGGACTGATGGTCTCCAGAACTGACACTGTCAACCTGTACTGAGTAAATCCCTCCAGCTCACATCAGAAACAAGCTGGAGAAAAGAATGCTTGGTTGAACGAACCAGGCTCACTCAGATAGACTCTGTGGCTGCTATCTCCTCTGATAGACCAAATTTCCCCTTTCCAGACCTGAGTAGATGGCAGCCACACAGGTTGAGATTTCTCTAGAAAAAGTTCACTGCAGGTAGCTCCTGTTCAGGCTCAGCAGGTCCACAAATGGTGACATGAAGAATATCAGAGCACAAGGAAAGACGAGAGATAAGTAGGAAAGAGTTGCAGTATCAAGAAGGAAAATTCCTCTAAATCCCACGGCATATGCTCACACCCCCACCACACCCTCCCCTGAGATAGAGTTCCTCCGTGTAGCCTTGATTGCTCACTCTGTAGACCAGGCTAGCCTTGAACTCATAGAGATCCTGCTGCCTCTACCTCCCAAGTGCTGTGACTAAAGGCATGTGCCACTACCTCCCAATCTCCCAGCATCCCAGGGCATACTTTTTTTCTTTTTGGTCTTTCAAGACAGGGTTTCTCTTTGTAGCTGTGCTGGAATTCACTCTGTAGACCAGAGGCCTCCTGCCTCTGCCTCCCAAGTGCTGAGATTAAACGTGTGCACCACCACATCTGGCCCCAGAGCATTCTTAAGAAGGAGTTAGATATGTGAGCCTCCTGCCAGTAAGAAATGAACACAAAGGACAGGGTCTGAATTGGAAGCCCCGCCCATCATCCTGTCTCCGTAGCAGTTCCCTTAAGACCTAGCACTCAAAGTCCCAGCAAAGCCCCTTTAAGCTCAGCTAATACTCAACCAGGCTAGACACTGAGTCCCAGACAGAGGATTTGAGTCTTAAGTCAGATAACACATTATCTTCACAAAACAGAGACAGGCAAAAGAAAGGAGAAGCCCGAGGGACCTAACATCCTGGGACATTGTGAGAAGTGGCATTGTCCCTAGTCTCCAGCAAAAGAGGCTCTCTGTGGCTAGCCTCAGGACACAGCACTCCTATCAGGGAGGACACATCTGTGCAGTCCAGAAGCTTCCTGTATGTCTCCCTTGCCCTGGCCTTGTGGCTATAGTTTCCAGGAAATGTGCGTGCCAATAGCAGCCTGTCTCCTATAGTGTGCACATTCCTGAGGTTACAGGAGCTCCGAGAGGTGATGATGCTTCAGTGCTTGGAGCCCAGGCTGCAGGGTCCATACTTCCCGCACACTTCCTGCACACTTCCCGCACACTTCCCGCACACTTCCTGCACACTTCCCGCACACGAGGGCTCTGGTGGCTGCGTGACTCAGTCCTGGGTAGAAAAAGAAGAAACACTCCAAGTTGACAGCTGAGGAGCTGTCCCCATGCTGCACATTTCAGCACGGAGCTCTGGGAGGGGTCTTAGGATGCTGACATTGAACTTGTTCTTTTAAGTGTTATATTTACCAAGACAGTAATTCCTAGCCTGTGGTGTATGTGTGGTGGGGATGTGAGAATTCAAGTCCAGGGACCTGAACGGTGTAGGCAAGCACTGCCCACTGAACTGCATCCCCCGGACTCTCAAGACTGTGTCCCTATGTTGTTTGGGCTGGCTTTGAATTCACTGTGCAGCCCAGGATATCCCAAAATTGGAAACCCTCCTACCTCAGCAACGAGTATTAAGAGCAAGACTTTAAGCAAGAGAGAGTCATGTACTCCACCCAGGTGGCAAAAATCAAGTTCTCACCAAATGCTTGACAATCGTCAGGTGATCTCACAGCCACTAGGTCTTTGTGTCCAGCTTCCTCACTGCTGAACAGTGTTCCTTTATTTGGATTCAAAGTCTTGTCTTCCTAGTTGGGAAACAATATTTTGATAGTGGAAAGTGTGAAGATTTATTCTGCAGAGTTAGTAAAGTTAGAAAGTTAGTAAAGGCTAATGACCTTTGACCTTGCAGTGGATTGAATAAGAAGGGCCCCCATAGAACCATATATTTGAATACTTAGTCATCAGGGAGTGGCACTATTTGAGAAAGATGAGAAGGATTAGGAGGTGTGGCCTTTTGGAGGAAGTGTGTAATTGGGGGTGGGCTTTGAAGTTGAAAAGCCCACCCTAGGATTTAACTCTCATAGCCATGCCTACTATGTACCTTGTCATGATAATCATGAACTGGCCCTCTGCAACTGTAAGCAACCACCCCCACCGCCCCCACCCCGTTTAATTCTTTCTTTTATAAGACTTACCATGATCAGGGTGTCTCTTCACAGCAAATGCTGACTGGGTCACTCACTGGATATGTGACCTTGGGCTAGTTTCCTAATCTTTCTGAACTTCAGTGTCCCTTTTTGTAACATGAAAATGAGGTCGTCATTAGTGATGAGTCACTACAATAGTTTTAATTCATTTGAGATTGTAATTTTATTATCTGTGTACATGTGTGTTTTGCCTACACGTATGTCTGTGCACCATGTGCAAGACTGGTATCTGTGGAGGCCAGAAGCGAGTACCAAATCCCCTGGAACTAGAGTTACAGATAGTTGTGAGCCACTAGGTGGACTCCTGGGTCCTCTGCATGAGCAGCCAGTATTCTTAACCACTGAGCTCCTGTGGTGGTTGGAATACTTAGCCCAGGGAGTGGCACTCTTAGGAGGTGTGGCCTTGTTGGATTAGGTGTAGTCTTGGAGTAGTTGTGTCACTGTGGGGGTGGGCTTGGCGACCCTCCTCCTAGCTGCCTGGAAGCTAGTCTTCTGTCTTCCTGTGGATGAAGATGTTAAACACTCAGTTCCTCCAGCCTCAGTCTACATGGACGCTGCCATGTTCCTGCCTTGATGATAATGGACTGAACCTCTGAACTTGTAAGCTAGCCCCAGCAGAACCGTGTGACTTAAGACAAGTCACCTGTTCTCTGTATTGTTAATATGAAACTGCTGATCATTCTCACCACCCACAGAGATCACATTACAACCAACTCAGCTGGTGGCTCACATTTTTAATCCCAGTATTGTGGAAACTGAGGCAAGAGAGTTATGCTAAGTAAGAGGCCAGCCTATCTTCATAGTGAGTCCCTGTTTTAAAATACAAAACAAGCAAAATATCCCCTACCTAAAACTTATCCACGAATCATCCTAAAACGCATGCACAAAACATCCTTTCTGGATCACGTATGGAATATGAAATGGACCCTTACGCTTGTTCTTTGGAAACGCACACTCTACTGTATGAATGAAAGGTAATTTATTAAAAATACATTGTGAAGGAGGGACAACTGGCTCCTGGAGAAACACAGAAGAAATGACATTTCAAAGATGAAGATGATAGGAAAAGGAATTCCTGTGAAATATCATGAAGAAGGAAAGAAAAAGAAAGGCAGGGAGTCACGTGATTTATGGAATATAAATGCAGAACAAAATGAACCCCTCTTCCAAATAACAGGTTTTAGATATTTGTGTTGGTTTGAATGAGAATGGTCCCATAGGCTCACACATCTGAATGCTTAGTCACTGAAGTAGAACTGTTTAGGAAGGATTAGAAGGACTAGGAGAGGTGGCCTTGTTGAAGGATGTCACTTAAAGTGGGCTTTGAGGTTTCAAAACCCAGTCTCTCTGTCTCTCGGTCTCTCTGTCTCAGTCTCTGTCTGTCTCTGTCTCTGTGTGTGTCTCTCTCTCTCTGCCGCCCCCCCTTCCTGTAGATCAGGATATAGAGCTTCCAGCTACTTCCCCAGTACCATGCCTGCCAGCCACACACCCCTCAACATGTTAATACACTAAACCTAAGCAAGCCTCAAAATTAAATGCTTTTTTTTTTCTCTAAGTTGCCTTGGCCATGGTGTCTCTCACAGCAATAGAATTGTGACAAAGACAATATTTAACAAGGTTTAGCCCCCATCCTTTCTACAACAGCTTCTCTTAGGCAGGGTTCTCCCTACTCTGTCTATTTATTGTTCACTAGATTGGCTGAGTGTCAATAGGTCCGCCCTAGGATTGTCCATTCTCTGTAAGCTGCCCTCATCAGTTATTAACCATAGTATAGTCAACACATTGTTTTTAAAGAAGGTAGTTGTTGTGGCACTTGCTAGTAGGATGCTAGTAGGACATATTGAAGAAGTAGAGAAAGGAGGGTCACGAGTTTGAAGCCAGCCTAGATGATATCTTTAGAGTAGTAAGACGGGTTACCAAACTGATGACCTGAATTTTATCCCTGGGCTTCACATGGTGGAAAGAGAGATCCAACTCCCACATATTGTCCTTTGATTCCACACTTGGGCTGTGGCATAAGTACATGCACACAAAAGCATGCATACACGGGTGCATGTGCTCAGAAACATGCACACACACACACAAACACACACAAAGTGAATGTAATAAAATTCCAAGAGTCTATGAGTTGTTTAAAAGGCAGAAGGTTTATGATCCATCTATATAATGATGCATAATGATGTAGGAGCTCGTCTCATGGATGCTAAGTATGAGACAAGAGCATGGGGCCTAGAAACAAGATACAGAATGTGAGTGTTCACACCGTCTGTGGCCTGCTGACTTAATGCTAATTAGGACACTGTGAAACCCCAGGTCTTGACAATGTCTTGTCAAGTCGCAAGGCATCTTGGTGAGACAGGTCTGGGACTAGCTCAAACTTCATAGCTCGAAATGGTTCAAAGGTCTTGAAATTGGCTTTGATGGAACTGGGTACTTTCCTATGCTTGTAAATTAAAAAGAAATCAAACTGAGCTGAGAGTAAGTTCCTTAGAGAGAAACCTGAACCCAGCCACAGGCATGGAGATACTGGTACTGTGTTAATGATGCCCTGGACATCCAGTCAGACTACGAAACACTGCCACACACTAGGTAGCTATTGTCAGCTC
This sequence comes from Mastomys natalensis, assembly GCA_021653895.1. Classification (NCBI taxonomy): domain Eukaryota; kingdom Metazoa; phylum Chordata; class Mammalia; order Rodentia; family Muridae; genus Mastomys; species Mastomys natalensis. Next base: position 2,018,171 of record JAJTUV010000222.1, on the reverse strand, counting down.
CAATTGCCTAACTTAACAGAGGTATTCCTCCTCATAACTATCAGGCATAATTTATGTGATTGAATATAGGACATCATTAATGGACCATCCATGAGTTGAAAAAGGCCAGGATCTTGAAGGATAGCTAAAAGGGACCCCAGCATGAGTTTCTTGAAGCTTCATTCACAGTGGCCACATCCAGCATCACCTGGCAGGACCTGGCAAGGACCCAGGCTACCTTCGTCCTTACTCTCTTGAGACCCTTCTGCTCAGAGCTCAGTTCCGAGTTGTGTCTTTCCGTGAGTTTAGGGAGTTAAAGTGGAAATGTCACCTGGTTTCCAACATCAAGGCAGGTTCAGGCAGTAGTTCTTAACACTCTGTTCTCCAAAGAAGCCTTTGAAATAAGGGTGGGCTGGTTTGTGGCAGATATACCAGCCTCAAATTCCTGCCTTTACTAAGCTGGTCTTTGCCGTCAGTATGGCCCGTGTACCACAGATAGAGGCGCAGATTCGAGCTTGCCTCTGTCACTTCATCATCACAAGTAAAGATAGTATCACTCACGTGTGAAGAGACAGCCCCATCCAAACTTGTAACGTAAGAGAATGGCCAATGCCTAAGAGCCTTGAGCACTGCCTAACTGCTGGGATGTTTATAGGGCCACAGCCAAGTATACTCAAGTTGTTTTCTTAGACCCCTCAAACTTGCAGTAACCGAGCGCTTGCCTGTTCCCCTACATTTGCACAGTTCAAAAGATGAGCTGAACTAGTTCATCAGAAAGTAGAAAGGGGAAAGGTCAGCCTGCCTCTGGCTAAGGGTTTGTCTGTCTTCTGTCCTTTCAAAAAGCCAGCTCTTTCTTTTATTGATCTTGGTGTGTGTTTGTCTCCGTTTCATCTATACCTGCTTTGGTCTTTGTCACTGCTTTATTTCTGTTGATCTTCAGTTTAATTTGTTCTTGCCTTTCTAGTCCCTTGAGACATAGAAATACTTTATCTGATATCTTTCTTCTTAGAGTTTACTAAGTTTATGTGTATGAGTGTCTTGTCAACATACATGCCTATGTATTGTGTGTGTGTGTGTGTGTGTGAGTGTGTGTGTGTGTGTGTGTGTGTTGCGTGTGCACAGTACCCAGGAGGCTAGAAAATGGTGTGGGATCTTCTAGAATAGAAGCATGGGTGGCTGTGAGCCACCGTGTGTGTGTCCAGGACCAGAACTCATGTCCTCTCCAAGTGTAGTAAATGCCTTTAACCACTGAGCCATCTCTCCATCTCCCTGTCTTTTTAAAGAATATATTGTTGTGGATATGTTTTGCCTACATGTGTATATGTACATCTATATGCTGTGAGTCACTATGTGGGTCCTGGAAAAAACAAGTCTTACAAGAACAGTAAGTTCTTTAACCACTGAGCCTTTTCTCTAGCCCCTAATATCTTCCTACCTTTTTGATGGGGCCGTTGATTGCTATGAGTGTCCCTCTTCAACATGCTTATGTTGTATTTAATACAGTTCAATATAATGTTGCCATCTTCACTTGTCTCAGAATCATCTTAAATTTTGTTCCTGGATTTCTTCCTTGATCCATTGTTTTTTGTTTTTTTTCCAAATAAATTCTTTTCCATGTCGTGGTATCAGTGCCAACGTTTCTATTTTTATTGTGTGGTGGCATGAAAAGGTGTTTAATAGAACTGTAACTTTTAAAACTTGCTGAGACTTGTTTTGTGGCCTGTGATATCATTTATCATGGAGAATGTTCCAGAACTGATGTCAAAAATGGGAATGTTTTATAGATATCTGTTAGGTACATTTGATGTTATGCTCAAGTTACAGGGACCCCCAAAACCACTGAGAAGCCAATTCCAATGCAAGCACATAAGGGTCTTTATTACAAGTTTGCAAGCAAGGTCTCTCACCATCCTCATTGCAGTGGGTCAGAATGAGAGCCCTGAGTCTAGGGGTGCAAGCTCAGGGAATTTCCATATGGGTCAGCAGGTTAATATTTTAAAAGCTGCATTCCTGGCGTAATCTGCCAGAACCAAACACTGGGACAAAGTCACCTGACAAACAGGATGGCGAAGTTATCTGTTCTCTACAGGATGTCTTAGGTTATCTCCACATACCTCGATCCTGCTATTGTAGCCTGTCTGTTGCTAAGGGGGTCGGTTCACGTGGACTTTGTGATTGTCTTCCTGGAATTGGAGTTTAGCCCCTGGTCTTGCACAAAATGGGGGTTGTTCAAAAACAGAGTTGGCTGGGCTTTATGTTGACATCAAGTATGATTTGCCTCTGCTGCTCTTTGTAGATTTCCTGGCTGGGCGCTCTGCTAAAAAGTGACATGTTCAAGTCCTGTGATGGTTAATGTAGATTGGACTAGTTAACACCAACTCATTAATAAAGCATAATTTTTGGATGACTGTGAAGATATTTCCAGAGATGAAGAAGGGAGGAAGAAAGACCCGCACTGAGTGCAGGTAGCACCATTGTTATTGGGGAAATTGAAATTCCCTCTTCTGCAGAGGAATTTCTTTGTCTCGTTGATTTTAAAAATATTTGAGGGCTGGAGAGATGACTCAGAGGTTAAAAGCATTTGCTGTTCTTGAAGAGAACCCAGGTTCAAGTCCCAGCACGCATATAATAACTCAAAACCACCCATGAGAAGCATGCTGTTTGGCAAGGAAAGGAGCGTGGTAACTTTAAAGTTGCAGATAAGGCAGGTATGAAAGTAACTCTTACCATTAAACAGATTACAGCCATCTGTCGGGAGATGGCTCCACAGGGAAAATAATTGCTTTGCAAATGTGAGAACCAGCTTCAGGCTTTGGCTGCCCACCTCCAGCCCACAAGAGGCAGAGGCAAGGAATCCTGGGAACAAGCTGACTGGCCAGACCAACCAACATGGAGAGCTCTGGGTTCGTAAGAGACCGTGGCTCAATATGTGAGGTGCACAGCAATGGAAGAGACTCCCAGTGTCCACTTCAGGCACACACACACACATACACTCTCACACACATACACACACACTCACACACACACACACACTCTTACACACATACACACTCACACACACATACACACACATTCATATACATACACACTCACACATACACACACACTCATACACATACACACTCACACATACACACACACACTCACACACATACACACTCTTACACACATACACACACACATTCATATACATACACACTCACACATACACACACACTCACACACACACACACTCTTACACACATACACACTCACACACACATACACACACATTCATATACATACATACTCACACATACACACACACTCATACACATACAAACTCACACATACACACACACACTCACACTCATACACACTCTTACACACATACACACACACACACATACACACACATTCATATACATACACACTCACACATACACACACACTCACACACATACACACACTCTTACACACATACACACACTCACACACATACACACTCACACATACAGTCTCACACATACACACACTGACACACATACACACACTCACACACATACACACACACACACACCTGCACATATTCATACCCACACTCACCATGAAAGTTCATACACCAAACATGTACATATACAAAAAAGTAAATAAAATTCATTATTTAAAAAAGAGTGGAATGGGAATTGTTTTCTCTGTGCCACTGTATATGTTAAAGCATAGAATACATGTGTGTGTGTGTAGTGTGTGTGTATGTGTGTGTGTATGTATGTGTGTGATCTCACACTTAAAGATTGCCCTGAGATGAGGGAGATGGCTCAGAGAGGGATGTGCTTCTCATGAGGGCATCAGGGCCTTAGTTTGTATCTACAGCACCAGTGTAAATGCTGGCAGCCATAATGGCCTGCCTGTATCCCAACACTTAGGAATTAGAGAAGGGGACTCTGGAGCAACGCGGCTAGCTAGACCAGCCAAACCAGCAAACTCTGGGCTCAAGTTAGAGACCCTATCTTAAAAAATAAGATGGAAAGCAACTGAGGAAGACTCCTGATGTCAACCTCTGGCCTCCACACGCATAGTCACATACACAATCTTACATGCACACATGCACGAACTAACAGAATATAAAACGACAGCTTTGCATTTCAGAAGTGACTTTGAACTTTTAAACAGTGTCAAACTGTTAAAAGCCTTTGAGAACTTTTAAATGGATAAAATGCATTTGAATTATGAGTTGAAAATGAGGCTTTAGGGGCCCAGGATTTAAAACTATGCCTTTGGGTGACAAGGGGTGGAGTTATAATGGTTAACCTTCACTGTCAACTTGACTGTATTTAGAATCATCATGGATCCTGCCCCCTGTTCTTTTTCTTGTAGTGTTAAAGTTGCTCCTATCGTGGGTTGTGCCTGAATGTCTCAGTCACAAGGACCTGCATGGTCTTAGGGCACACCAAGGCCAAGGTGACATGATAGAGGCCCCCCTTTATGTCATGGCCTTAACACTCCTTGATGATTTGCAAGCATTGCTTTTCAAACAGCACACATCTCTGGGAGACTGTAGTTCCTTACCTGGGGCAAAAGAGACTCTTCATCTGAGAGTCAGGGCTTGGCCATGGGCGGTAGCACAGAAATAACAGGTCCTTGTGCTTCATCCTCCACCCCTACCCCAACCCCTGCATCCACACCCCCACCCTGCCAATGCTTCCCTCTCCCACCAGCCTGACCTGAGGCTTGCTGTCCCAGACAGTTTACAAGGAAACAACAATCCCTTTGCTCCAGCTGCTAACCTGCTGTGTCAATGTCACCAGTTAATAAATGACTGGAGAAGGCTTAATTGCATCGGAAGAAATTGACATCAGCTGGTGCTTAGCCCCCACTCAATTAACTTGTGTTCCTAACGGTGGAGCAGGGGCAGAGGCCATTAATCACATGCTTTGGTGCCAGCTGCAGCCTGCCTTCCGCATCTTTAGTCACCCAGGAAGTGAGTGAGGTGACTCTTTGGGGTGACTGATGGTAGGGTGTCCCTTTGAGAGAGCAGAGGTCTCTAGTCTAGCAGGGAGTGGCCTTCCCCATCTATGTTTCCCTTCCCAGGCTGATGTGCCTCTGGCTCTTCTGAGTTCCCACCTCAGGACTTCTAGTGTACTTGGCCCCGTGGACACAGAACCCAGAGCCAGTCTTGACGTGGGTACCAGATGATGCCACCAACTCTGCAAGGTCACCCCTCCTACAGGCTTCCTGCCCACCTGCTGCCTCCAGACTGACACCTCCCAAAGAACTTCCTTCATTCCTGTATCACTTCCCCAAAGGGCCAGATGGCAAGATGTAAGCCTAGTACTACAGACTCTGCCCACTGTGGATGTGGCTCTGGGAGGTTTGGGGGTCTCTGCTTCTTAACCTGTGACTTGGTTGATTGTTACTACTAATCTGATTCAAGAAAGTACACTCCAGGGTGACACCTCAGCTCCCAGTGAAATTTGTATGGCCCTTCTGGAAGGACAGACAGCAGGACCAGAGTCAGGATGCTCCATTCCCATCACCTCTCCAGGTTTATCCGTCTCTACCCTGCTGTGCGGTTAAGCAAGTTACTCATCCTCTCTGAACTTGGCTTCTTCCTGTTAAATAAGATGTGAGGGGCAAGCTCTCTAAGGGTCTTTGCATGTCCATGAATCATATTTCTACACTGAAAATCACGGGAGCAGGTAACTACAGAAAGATGGAGGGCTGGTGTGGACAGACGAGGGACCTCTCCAGTCGCTTCGGCCAGAGGCAAAAGCCATACCATCAGACTGGAGGTCTGACTATTACTTATGACTGGCACTCCACCGCTGTAAAAACACAAGCAACAGTCTTTTGGGACTGTTACAAAGCAGCTAATTGGGCTGAGGTGTGATTTGGGGGATTGTTGTGATCTTTGTTTTGTTTAGAGGGGAGCTGGAAAGACTTCTCCACTGACTGTACTTTAAAAGGAGTCTCAAAAAGCATGTTCTTGAGCAAAACCCATGCATCACGCTTGTTTAATGTATCAGTTACTTTTATTTTTATTGTAGATTGTGTGTGTGTGTGTGTGTGTTCCTGTGGCTTCGTGGCTCTCATTTTCATTATCTTGCCAGGATAGTGTGCACTCTTCTTGGCTAGAGAACTGAGGGGAGCTTAAATCTGACCTTTGCCTTTGTGCATTTGAGTGCTGTTGTGAAGTTCTTTTAGTTCAGTCAAATACACAAGCTCCATTCCAGGGGCCCTTGGTAACTCTTTGCTTAGCCCTTGGGTGTCTGGGAGCCACTTGCTGGGATTGTCATATTAACTATTGGGTAGAATACTGGGTCAGCCACAGCTCTTCTCCCTCAGGGGTGGGAAGGAGGCATTCACAGCTCAGCAATAGTCTTGCCAAAGAGATTTCCTCTCTAGCTCCTCACCAAGTTCCTGATCCATGTTGTTTGTGTGGGGCTAGATCCTGAAACAGACTCCTTATATTTCAACTGTAGATTCAGCTCCTGGCCAGAATAGGGGACCTTCCTGAATACTCTGTGGTCTTCTGACTTCTTATTAACATGCTTTGAAATCGGTAGGAGCCCAGAAGGCTTCAGTTCCCACTTGGACCTGACAAAGTCTGGCCAAATAGGCCTTACAACATAACCACTTGCTGCATTAAGGCCAGCAAGGGAGGGAGTTAGCTAGTGAGAGGGAGTCTGAGTCTTGAGCCTGTCCTTAGACGGGACCTACCCCTACTTTTACGATTCGGTGAGTGGGAGCATCCTTGAGAAAAGCAAGTATCTACAGCATTGGGAGCAAGAACTACCCAGGTAGAAGAGGAGGGTAGAAGACAGGGTCCCTCTTTAGGTGACCAATAGCCTTCTTTTCAACTTTTCCCAAGCTCTGCTCCCAAGTCCTGCTGGCCTTAGATGGCACCCACCCTTGAGCTCTGGCCTCAGTGGGTAGAGAACCAGAGGGTGCTCAGTGGTAGGTGGTTCTGTAGACGTCACTAATGATTGGATCCCCTCCCAGGACACCTGAGCAGAGGCTGAGCATCATACACAGCACACATATTTGAGTTTCTTAGTGGAGTCTGAAAGGTCATGGGTGGGTTTCTATTCCCACTGAGCCTCTTGCCCCAGGCCCTCTTGCCCAGTGTTCTGCTCCTGCATTGGATGGAGGGTGAGGTGGAATTGAGTATGATCTTCTCAGAACTGAAGACTTTAGATGGTCTGACCAGTCAACCTCCACATCCCAGTAACCTTCCCCACCCCTGTCTTTCTAGCAGGGACCGATGACGCCCTTGGCCACGATGCATCTCCAGTTGCTATCTGTTCATGTTCAGCCTGCATGAGTGAGCCACTGCTGCTCCAGCTGTTTCCTGTAAGTATAAGGCACAGGCCAAAGCTTTCCTCCCAGAAGATTTGGGCCCTAGGTAGGAAGACGGGTGCTGAGGGCCTGCCATAACAGTCTTGGACTCAGAGAACAGGCCCTCAGAATTCTTTAGTGGACAAGTTTTCCTCTTTGGTGACATTTATCCTTTGGGTTAGCCACCACTGAGTTGTTCTGTTAAGCTCTCTGAGGAGTCTGGCCTCTCCACCTGTGTTGTGAGATTTTCTTTTTTTGGAATGGTGCAAGAAGGCATATTAGTTATTTTTTCCTATGAAACAAATGTAGCAGCTTAAAACCATGCACATAAAACATCTCAGAGTTTCTGGAATTCTGCTATGCAAAGCTAAGGCTACTACTTCGGCATTGGTGGAGAGCCTGCATCTGAGGTTTGGGATTGTGGTTTCGTCTGGAAGCTTGAGTGGCTGGATGGGAAACAGACTTGCTTCTGTCCTCATGTGTGCTATGTATGGATGCTGTGATGGCTCCATTGCTTCTGAGCCATGGACAAAGAACCTCAGTATCCAGCTTGCTATTGGCTACAGTCTGCCTGCAACCTCTGGTCACATGGATCCCCAACATAGCAGCTCAGTGCATCTAAGCCAGCAAAGGGAAAGAGTTGCTACATGAAAAAGAAGCATGAGCCTTAAACCTGCCTATTCTCTTTTCATCCTATTATCCTATTATCTTCGCTGCCTTTTACAGGTTCTTAGAGGCAAGTCATAGTTACATTCACACTGGAAAGAAGGGCAGTGTACAAGGCCTGACTGCCAGGGGTGGGGATTATTGGGAGCCATCTTTACGTCTGTCCAGCATAAGAGGGAATATAAATGGAAGAGCCTGGTAAGCTGTGCCATGCTATTTAGGTGTAAGGATTTATTGTCATTTGCATCTAATTGAAAAAAGGACAATGACCCTCCCTGAAATAATAGGAACCACTTAGTGTGGGAATTTAAGTTCAAATTGTATTGTTAGTACCAGGCCCTCAGGAAAATGAACTGGGCCTCCTTAGTTCATGTCATACATTTTATACATGCCTTACAGGTTTAAGGCGACATTTAAGCAGCCAAGAAATGCTGAGCTTTCTCCCTTTCCCCTATAGCCATGCCTGGTAGGGTCTTTAAAAATATCAAAGAGCGTCAGGCATGGTGGCACACATCTTTAATCCCAGCACTAGGGAGTCAGATCTTTGTGAGTTTGAGGCCACCCTGTTCTACATAGTCAGGCCCTGTCTCAAACAAATAAACACACACACCTCACACACACACACACACACACACACACACTCACACACACACACACACACTCACACCACACACACACACACACACACTCACACACACACACACACATCACACACACACCACACACACACTCACACACACACACAGAGCCAGGTGTGGTGGTTCATACCTTCAATCCTAATACTTAGGAGGCTGAGACAGGGAAATGGTTGAGAGTTTGAGGCATTCTGAGCTACGTGGTAAATGCTGGGAAAGGCTAGATGGCAGGATGAGACCCTGCTGTCTAAAATTAAAAACAAAAAAGCAAACCAACAAGCTTGTATGAAAGATGCATGTGGCATCTCACTTTCCCCTCACAATCATTTGCAAGCTTTTTTGTGTCCATTTTCCAAGGCCAAAGGTGAATTTCCAAGATGGGGTGGCTGTGTAGGGCACAAGTGGGCTCAAACCCAAGCAGTCAGGCAGCTGTTTCTTCCTGTGGTGCCCTCCAGCACATTTTTATACCACTAAGTCATTAAGCCCTAAAACTGATAGAGGGGATGCCAGGGTCTAGTGCAGGGAGGCACTGTTCTTACAAGGCTTTCCCACAAGCCCTTGTATTCTAAAAAATCCCAGCAGAGTGGACTAAGGCTTTCAAACTAGTATAGTAGCTTCACACTTACATACCAGCAATTGAGATCCTCATGCAGGTGGATTGCTACATGTTTGAGGCCAGGCTGGGCTACATAGAAAGCTCCAGGCCCTGCCTGAGCTACAAATTGGCTGTCAGGGGGTGGGGGAGGAGGGAGGGAGGGGGAGGGGAGGGGAGGGGAGGGGAGGGGAGGGGGGGGAGGGGAGGGGAGGGGAGGGGAGGGGAGGGGGAGGGAGAGGAGAGGAGAGGGAAGAGGGGAGAGGAGAGGAGAGGAGAGGAGAGGGAGGGAGGAGAGGAGGAGGAGCCTGTCTTGCTAGCAGCCTTGGCAGTATCAGTGGAAGGAAGAGAGCGTTTACTGACCTTATAATAGCATCATATAAATTCTCTCCAGCATGAGATTCATCTCCTCCCCCCACCTACCAGCCAGATGCTTCAGGAACTCTCAGAATCAAGGCCTACCACACATCTGGGCAAAGCCAAATCCATCTTCCACAGGGGACACTCAATTTTGCCGGTGGAATCAAAAGTTGCAGCTTGCTGTCCCCTAGTGGTCGGCTAAAGTCATAACTGTCAGCCTGTGCCGTGTTACTCAGAACCAATTACCCAACTTTTATTAAGCACAGTGTATAGTGTTTGGAGCAGCAGGTATGGGAAACAATATAAGACATTTACAACTATTGGGGTAACCTACCCCCATACATATTATATCAACCAGCTATGAAAGTGTGTCCCTGTATTCTCAATTGTTAATTGCTTTGCCAGCAGGATATGTAAACGTTTGTCACTTCCTTACAAGCCCCTAAAGAGGATTTTCTGAGATTATCATGTTAAAAAGCTGCAGTGGGGGAGGTCACAGAAGGTCTTGTTGCCCATAATCTGGTCAAAAGGAAACACTGAGATTTGGACTGGGCATAGTCCTGCTGCTGATTGCTCACGTTGAGTAGTCTGTTGAGCCTCTCCTACTATGCTAATAGAGTTTTTTTTTTCTAGGTTAAAGGAATGTGGCTTTTGACAAAGGGCTTGCTGCGGGAGCTGGGGCTGAGAGACTGAAGAAGAGCAGGAAGGTCAGGGAGGCCTGGCGAGTACAGGAGTAGCTGAGGGGCTGCCCTAGCAAACAGGCTAACAGCCTTATACTATACAGATGTCCATGTCTTTATTATCGAATCTCAAGCAGTACCCCTGAAGCTCCCGCAATACACAACTTAGTAGGAGGCTCAAAATATTTTGGCATTAAAAGAGAAATGGCTCAGCAATTGTGAGCGCTTGCTGTTTTGTTTTGTTCCCCACGCCACCCGCACTCCCCAGAGGACCCAGATTCAATTCCCAGAATCCACCTGGTAGCTCACAGCCATCTGTAATTCCAGTTCCAGGGGACTCTAAAACCCCATTCTGGCTTCCTTGGGTACCAGGTACACATGTGGTGCACATGCATTCGCACAGGCAAAACACTCACATGCATAAAATAAAAATAAACATATATTTTTAAGTTGACTAGTTCCCACCAGAATAAGCCTTGAGAAGTAGTATATGGGAAGGCATTGCATGGGGTCCAGAGTTGAGGCAAGGGCTCAGGAACAGGGCAGCCAAGAAAGGCTGCTTGGTGCTTTAAAGGATGTGTAAGATCTGAATAAGTAGAGAAAGATGATCATGTACCACCAAAGCCCCTCAGGACTTCCCCATCACCTCCAAAGGAATCAGATCTCAGCTCCTCTTCTCTCCAAAAGTCCTATAACTCTGAGTCTTGGGGGTTTCCTTCTGCCCTCTTTGTACCTGAATAACAGCAGGGAATGTCTATGCCTCTTAGGCGGTCTAGTACCCAAATAACTGACACAACAGTTTATTAACAAGCTGCAAGCCTAGGCTTGCAGGTTCTGAGATACTCCAACCCTCTAAAGCTATCTCCTTCCCAGCCACAGGACCTTCAGTCTGTATTGCCCTGGCTCACTCTAGTCCATGTGTATCCTCATGCCTGCTCTCTCGTCGAGACCTCCTGACAAATCTTCCTGGTCTCTCCACGTGATCTCTCTATCTTTTTTTCCTGTGGTCCTCTGCTTACTTTCTCTCTCCCTGGGACCCCTGCTAGGATCCAAGTCCAACCTTCCTATTTCCTCTGCACAGCTATTTGGCTGACGAGCTCTTTATTGACCAAAGGATGATAGAGAAGAATGTTTACTGAACAGAGGCAAAACCAAAGTCAGCCTGTACTCAACTCTCTGTGGGGAGAGAAGTCAACATTTGAATAACACAAGGATAATCTTTACCCACTGCACAAAAACATCATCCAACAAACCCCTAGTGTGTCCCAGCCTTCCCAGATGTTTTCAGTTCTCAGGGCCTTGTTCCACCAGCCATTGCCCGCCTTCTTCCTTCCCCCTCTCACTCCCCCACTCTCCCAACTCCCCTCATGTTTTTTACCCCCTGGACAGTTTCATTTCTATCAGCACCACCATCTCTCAGCTTACAGGATTCATCTCAGACCTTGTAGGAGGCATCTTCCTCAGTAATCAGCAACCCCTCCTTCATGCCCTGCACCCCTGGTCTATGGTTGGTATCATAGGGCATCTAAGTCTCACTAAAATCTAAACTTCCTAAGAGCCAGGACTGCCACAGGGGGCAGGAGCTTCAGCTGAGGGAACAATGGGAGCCGAGAAGTTAAATGGTGGTGAGCATGCAGGAAAGTTGGGGAGGGCAGAACCTTTGACGCTGTGTCCCTGTGTCCGGAGGGCGATGGGAAATCCTGAGGGGCTTTTGGTGGTACATGATCATCTTTCTCCATGTATTCAAATCTACACATCCTTCAAGGCACCAAGCAGCCCCTTTCTTGGACGCTCCATTCCTGAGCTCCTGCCTCAATTCTGGATCTTACTGTAATACCTTTCTGTATTCTACTCTGGGAGTCTTATTTTAGTGAAAGCTAGAAAACTTAAAAATATGTATCCATTTTCAGGCAGTGCCAGAAAGATGCCGGAGTCACAGGCAGGTACAGGAGGGGCGAGGCTGAAGAAAGGCAGAACAACAGTGAAAGGCATGGGGCGCACACACAAACCCAGTAAGGTTAGGAAGGAAGCCAGTACACCAGTTCAGCCTGAACTGGCACAGGAAACAGAAGACCAAAGATCATAAGAATCTGAGCTATTTCAGCCAGAGCAGCTAGGTACATCCAATACTCTGATCAAACTAATGTGCAAATAAATCACCTGAGACCTTTTAAAAATGCAGACTCCCACTCCTTAGGCCTATGGTGAACAGGGGATGGATGCCTTGTTGCGAGCCAGGGCTACGCTACTGGTTCATGGCCAGCATGGAAGCAGCGAGGCTACTAAGTGAAGTAGAAGCTGTAAAAGGAATTATACATTCTAGCTGGCCCATATAAAAGACACACAATCCAGATCTTTTATTTATAGGCTGTAAGCCTAGATTGGGCAGATTTTGGAGTTATTCTAACTTATACCCCAGCCATATGTCCCTTGTTACTTGCTGTTTCTCCTGGCTACACGCTCATGGTCCATCTTGTCATGGCTATTTCCTCCCCTCTCCATCTCCTCTCTTCTTCATCTTTCCTCCTTGGCCTCTGTCTACATCTATCTACTGCCCAATCACAGGCTTTAGCCTTTTATTGACCAATTAACTCGGGGAGGAAGGTTACAAAGCATCATTTGGTGTGCGTGAGGATCTCCTCGTGGGGCAGGCAACCAGATCTTGGGGGCCAGTATTTAGCATTTGAATACATAGCAGCACCAGATCAACCCCAACAAGAAGCTGGCTTTCTGGGGGCACTGGTGGGCAAGTGGTACCTTTGGGTGAAGGAATGAGTACCCCTTCATCCAGGTGACCACACAGGATTCATGGCTTGGTTAGCAGGGGACAACTGAGGCGCAGCTACAGAGGAATCATGACAGAAAGGGACAACTTAAAGGTGGACATCCATCTGGAGAGCAAAATAATGCCTTTATCCCGGTGTATTGAATTTGAGATAACAGTGCACGTCCAAGAGCTGTGTCGGGAGTAACATTCTCTTCCTAATATCTCTGTCCTTTTGTTGTCTTACAGGTCATCACTCCCTTCACTAAATGTAAGTCCTTGAAATCCTCCTTCCATCCCTTAAGCCATCAAGCCCCCACTGTCCTGCAAGGGTTTGGGTGGGGTCCCATATGCCTGGAAGCTCAGAAACCACCTCTCACTGGCCTGCCAAAGGCCTGAATGATCTTACCCAGAACTTGCCTCTGTCCTATTCATTTGGCTTCAAGAACCAAGACCAGTTTTCCTAGCCTGGCTGTGAACTTCTAGGAGTTAGAATGCTGCCTGCCAGCTCCCTCTGGGCTCACGTCCCCAAAGCTTGAGGATCTAATGATATTTGTGCCAAGAGAGAAGTGATGTAGAGCCTGGCTTTTAGGGGAGCCAGTCTGGGTGCAATTCCAGACAAATATGTCAAAGCCTCAGGGCATGTAGAAACATGGATAGTGAGTAGTATCCCAAAAGGTTAATGTGAGGATTCCTGGGGCATTGTGGGAAATGGAGAATACTTAGCATAACTCCCCACAGACAAAGCCCTTCTGGTATTCCCTCTTGGAGCCATGGAATCAGGAAGTCAAGAAGGAGGTGAAGGTGGAGCAGGAATAGTAGGGTTTTTTTTGCAAGCATAAGGACCTGGGTTCAGTCTCCAAAGAGGACCTGAGTTTGTGCCCTAGAGCTCACATGTATAAAGAGCCAGATGGGATGACAGGCATTTGTAATCCTGGGATGAGAGAGTCCAAAACAGGCAAATTCCTCGGGTTCTTTGGCCATCTAACCTAGTCTTGGCAGGTTCTGGGCTAATAAGAGGCTTTGTCTAAAAAAGAGGGGAAAAAAAGACTGGACAGTGGTGGTGCATGTCTTTAATCCCAACATTTCAGAGGCAGAGGCAGGTGGGTCTTTATGAGTTCAAGACTAGCCTGGTCTACAGAGCCAGTTCTAGGATAGACAGAATGACTTGGAGAAACCCTGTTTCAAAACAAAAATAATAGTAATGGCATCTGAGGAATAACAGCCAAGGTTGTCCTTTGGTTGGCCTTTACATGTATACTCACATACACACAGACATGCATATATACATACTAATAATATAATATAAATACAACAGAGGAGGCAAAGAGAGAAACCAAATGGCACAAGGAGAAATGGAGCAGTCAGTGCTCTCTGTCTTTTCCCTCCAGCAGGCTGAGGCCCCCACCCCACTCTGGGTAAGCATAGCAAGTCCTCTGCCTTCAGGAAAACCAATGGGGCCTGGGTCCACTCAGCTCCTGTCCTCCTGTCTACTGCTGTGCAGAGAATGTGGATCAACTACTCCTCACTTACCGCATACGTCTTTGCAGAGTTTGATGGGGCGCCGGGCGGATGACAGCGGGAACGTTGTGATCACTGGCGGAATCCTAGCTACAGTGATCCTCCTCTGTATCATTGCTGTCCTGTGCTACTGTAGGCTCCAGGTCAGTACCATGGGCCTATGGTCAGAGGCTGAGGACACACAGGCAAGTCACTTCTCCACGATAGGGGCAGAAACTGGAGACCCATTTTGGAGGCAATAATGCCCAAAGCCATAGAATATGAAGTATAAGTGAAGGAAGCTGAAACTTGAGTGTGTTCAGAAGGAAGCTGTTACCCCCACCCCATACACAGACACAGACAGATAGACAGACACACAGACACACAGACACACAGACACACACACCAGTTTTCTGCACACACACACACACCCACACACACACAGAGACACCAGAGTGTCCTGGAAAGATTCAGGGCTCTCTCACATTCACCTCTGAGATGGTGACCTTGGTAGGAAAGTCACAGCCCTGGGAGACTGAAAACTGCTGAAGCAGCCTCCAACCCTGTCCTTGCATTCCTGTATGCACCTCCCACTCTGCTCCCCTGCCCACCAGGACACACTGAGCAAAAGAGAGAAGTGCTGACCTGGTAAAGCTTGGAGTAAATACTTGTGGGATGAGGGTCTCTAGTACTAGATTATGTCTCCCTTCCCCAACAAAGTGGCCAGCATGAGGTCCCCAGTAAAAAGTGGAGGACGTTGTTCCTGTGTACACCCACTAATGATAGAGGACCTCCTCTTAAGTGTCCCTTTTCCTTCCCCCCAGTATTACTGCTGCAAGAAGGGCACAGATGACGAGGATGCTGAGGAGGAAGAGGAAGAGGAGGAACATGACCTTTCCATCCATCCCCGAGCCCCCACCTGCAATGCCTGCAGCTCCCAAGTCCTGGATGGCAGAGGCAGCCTGGCGCCTCTCACCAGCGAGTCCTGCAGCCAGCCGTGTGGGGTGGCCAGCCACTGTACCACTTGCTCCCCTTACCGCACCCCTTTTACATACGGACAGCTGACATGGTGCCCAATGGGGGTGGAGGCGAGAGGCTCTCCTTTGCCCCTACACACTACAAAGAGGGGGGAACCCCATCCCTCAAATTGGCAGCACCCCAGAGTTACCCGGTGACCTGGCCAAGTTCTGGGCATGAGGCCTTCACTAATCCAAGGGCTATTAGTACAGATGTGTAATCCTTTTATCCTGATCTGCACACACCCAACACTGCTGTCCCAGCAGGAGCAATGGAGTGGTGGAGGGGACCCTCCAATACACCTCCCCCTTCACCTGGAACCATTTCAGTTTTTCTGGCTTCCATAATAGAGGTTCAATAGGATGTGAACTATTAAATGCTTGAGGACCAGGGCAGGACCTGTCTCCAGCGCTGTGACCCAGAGGTGGGGACCTGATAAGTCTGCAATGTCACCAGTTTCTCTCTGGGGATTTTCTTTCTGACAGTCAAGCTCTATATGGCCCCTTCCAAGAAGCCCAAACCCTTTGTTTCATGGACTGCATAAAGATGCACCAGGGGAAGCTAAGCAAAGGTTAGGGAAGCTTCCAGAGACCGAGGGAGATGAGGTGGGCATACCTAGAAGAAACGAACACAAAGGGAACCGTGAGGACTAGACATCCCAGAATTTGATAGGAGAGAAGAGGATAGGAGAGAAGAAAAGTGTTAACGGAGCCCCTTGGGATTTGCTTGCTGGAATGCACCCGTGAGCTAGTTTACACTCTGTTTTTTACTTGGGTTGCCTGCTCCAATAGGAATATTGAGTTCTGGAAACACCACATCTGCTATCTAGTCCCTCCTCATGAAACACATCAAACTGAAGCTAAGTCCCACAGCACACGGCTGCTTATGGGGACAATAGCAAGAAGAGTCTATATAACCTTGTCTCCCCTTCAAGTCCTTTCTTATTCCTCTGCTAGAGAAACTTTTCCAGGTTTTAATCACTATAGTTCTAGAAGCCCAGCGAACAGACAGACCTCACTGATTATCCCATTCCTCCATGCTTAGCCACATATATAGATTCAGCCCCCCCCCAGGGTATGTGGACGCCTATTCCTGGGGTGGGGGTGGTACAGCCAAATGGCTTTGCCTCCTTCAGGAGTTGCAGAGCAGAAAGGTCCAGGGTACCAACAAGTAAGAAAAATCTGACCCTCTAGCAACTGGACCCAAAAGCATTTAAAGTGGCCAGTCTCCATGGCAACCAGAAGACGGGACAGTTAAGTTCCCACACACCTGCATAAGCTCCTCTAGAGGCTGGTGCATCCCAAGAGCATCCATCTGTGATGTGACATTATGAAAAGGACCATTTTATCCCATCAGGAGCTGTGGCCTTCCCGTCTGAGTTGGGGGAGAGGGGGCTGAAGATTGGCTGTGTCTTAGTAATTAGATTTTAAGCTTGCTTGCCCTCCTTCGTCCTCTTATTCTCCAGTTTCACGACGATGAGCTATTTTGCTGTCTTACTCTAGTCTCAAGTCCCAACGCCTCCCACTTTTCATCTAGCAGTGGCCTTATGGGTTTTTGTTTGTTTTGTTTTGCTTAGATTAGTTGTCAGTTTTTCTAGTAAGTATGTCTATAAGTTCTCCAGTTACCTCTGTGGTTCAAGGGTCACTATCCCACTTCTAAGGGTGTAATTAATGCCTGCACATTCCAGAGTCACAGAATCCTATCTATGGAGGGTGGGCTGGGAGATGGGCTGGTTGTGAGCTCCTGAAGTCTTGTTGGTTGGTTGCTTGGTTGGTCAGTCCTACAAAGAGCAGGATGCACCTCACATCTCCAACTGTAAATAACAGGCACAGGGTTAAGAAGCAGAAGACACTCTCTGTTCACATTCTGTCCACTCCTTAGCCTCTGGAACCAGTCAGGTGTCTTCACTGAGATATCCATTTTTCTCCAGGAAAGCAAAGCTTGCCTAGACGGACTCTAAATATCCCTTAATATTTCACAAATCCAAGACTTCTTGGACCTGCTAGTCAGAATTTCCTCTTGCCTTCATCCTGGCCAGGGCTGGGTGGACTCTCCAGCTGACTGATTCTGGGTACAGGGACATTTGTTGTGGGCTAGAAACCACAAAAGGGGTGCTGGAGGAACTTGGACAATTAGAAGACAAAATCATCTCAATTGCTGGTGAAAAGCAAGCCAGTCAGGGCTAAGGCTCAGTGGTTAGAGCTCCTGCCAGGTCTGCACAAAGCCCGGGGCTCAGTCTCCAGCACTGCATAAAACCCAGCATGGTGGGTACACCTCTAATACTTGGGAGATAGAAGGAGGAAGGTAGGATTGTTCAAGGTCATCCTTGGCTACATAAGAAGGTCAAGGTCAACCTGGGCTCCTTGAGACCCCGGCTCAAAAACAACAACAAAACGTTTGTTCAACTTCCTACTGAGCAACCTCAAAAGGCAAGCACTGCCTCCTGAAGCCACAGCAGGAGGCTAACAATCTCCCTCTCCCTGTGCAGAGGGATAACTCTGCAGCTCCTGTGCACCCAGTCCCACCATCTGCTCATCCTGGGCCATGTGCAACACCTTGACTTGCTGCTGGGCCTGGCAGCTCTCCCCACTTCCTCACCACCAGCCCAGTGCCTTGCTCTCCTGTGGTCCTACAGCTTCACCCTAGATAACAATGCCGTCATGCCAATGCCTTTGGGTAAACCAAGAGAACCCAGCCAACTGTAAGCCACTTTTATACTAGGGGCTCTGGGTATAAAGCACTCTTTGCCTTTCTGTCTCCTGTAGCTTTCTCAGCCACAAGTCAACATCTGGATCCCAGGTGTCAGAGGGGAAGGGGCAACACTCACTGCCCTTTAGCCCACATTGTTCAAGGCACATGCTCCACCCTAGGCTACAGGTCACCTGCCCCCTGACTCTTCACTGTAGCATCATGCACTCCATCCTGGGGAAGAGAAGGTTCACCCAACTCGGCTATTCTGTCCCTTTAGTCGTTGAGTCTGTATCATGAGACACGATTTGTACACTCTTCAAACTGAACCCTAAACAGGCAGAGAAGGAATCAGAGGCTCGGGGAACAGCCAGTCCTCTTCATCCTTCTCCACATCACTCCACTTCTCCTGCTGCAGATTTCTTGTCTTGTTGTATCTTTGATAACTTGGAACACAACCAAGCGAATGTCAAAATAAAGGAGAAATTTTAAGTAGAAACCCCAGAGGATCTTCCTTCCATTCTTTATCCGGGGAGGGGCAACTGTGCATGGTTTTAAAATGAATACTCATCTGAACACCTGAAACATCCAAAATCTACACACTTCCTCTCCTCTTCAGCTCACACATTAACAAAGCTCTCACTTGATTGCAAGGAAACCTTTGCTGGGTCAGCATTCACAACCTGGGAGTATTTCCTGTGAATTGGGAAAGGGGGCTTTAAGTGAGCTAAAGGTAAGTTCCGGGTTGCAGAGAAAGATACCACAATTCCAACTGAAGTGCCTGGGCAAACCTTACCACTGATCAAAACTTTACTACTCTGAAGAGTGAATACACCCTGACAGGAAGCACGTTTGGTTTCTGTTCTCACTCAAGAGGTGACTCTTTGCCTCATTACCTGGGGTCCTCACAGGTCTATTTCATTGGCTAGTCTGAAAAGAATTAGTGCACAGGAACTGTGGGAGCAAGAGGGAAGGGCTCGCTGCTTCAAGGGAGAAAGGAGCCTGCTCATGGCTCTGGGTCATTGCATTCCCAGAAAACAGAAGGGCCTTTGCATAAAAAAATATTGAACTGAGTGGAAAAGCTATTGAAATGTTTGCAGAGAAGTCTTACTTGGTGGAAGAGATAAAAGGATGTGAATGTTTTGTCCAAAACACAAGCTTCACAGTATTTACCTGGTAGTTCTTACAGGTGTCCTGCCCAGGATGGGAACTCACTGGGGGCAGTACAGACTTCTGTCCCGCCCTCCTCACTTTCCAGGCCTGCAGTTTCTGCTCCTCTCTACTTTTGAGTCAACTCACTCTTGCTCAGAAGACTTCACAGTGTTAGACAATTAGTCTTGTGTTGTATGGGAGGGAGGGGAGGGAGACAGTGCACAGAGACTTCAAAAACAAGAGAACTGGAATGCAGTCTAGACAACAGAGAACTGGCTTTGAATGTGAAGGGGAGAGGCCAGGATACACCTGGGAGTGGCAGTACATCCCCTTAGTCCCAGCACTCCAGAGGCCTATGCAGGCAGATCTCTGAGCTCGAAGGTAGCCTGATCTATTGAGCAAGTTCCGGGACAGTCAGAGCTACTCAGAGAAACCAGGTCTCTAAAGTCCAGAAAAACAACAAAAGGTCAGGGACGCAGTCAGCGTGTGTCTGCTTGTGTGTAACACAAGAGTCTGAGTAGCTCTCCCCACCTCAGGGCCATGACTACAGCTGAGTGGGCTGCAGCTGTAGCCAGGACAATTCCGTTTTTGTTAAGAGCTCTGGCCCCGTCACAGCCCCTTCTCTGTTATCACCGGAAATGTGCAACTTTGCCCTGGGGAGCAGCTGGTCTCTGTTCTGGCGGGGCTCACTTCTGAGAACCAACGAACCTGAAGCACATTTTCGTGGCTCCTTACCCCCATCATTCTGGAGATGCCCTGAAAGATAGAGCAGCTCTTAGCATATCAATTTGGCTTCAGGCTTGTAGAGGGGCAATCATCTGGGCTCGGCCCTTTTCCGTGATACTTTTTGACCTTTTTCCGGCCTCAGGCCATTGCTCTGTCCAGACCTAAGTGGGAAGAAGGAAGTGGGAGAAAGAGGCAACGCCCTGTATCGCAGGTGGGAGGACTGGGTGAGAAGGCATGGATGGCCGCTCTGGAGGCTAGAGAGCAGAGAACTGGCTTTGAATGTGAAGAGGGGAGGCCAGGGATACACCTGGGAGTGGGAGCACATCCCTTAGTCCCAGCACTCCGGAGGCCTAGGAAGGCAGATCTCTGAGTTCGAAGGTAGGCTTGTCTATTGAGCAAGTTCCGGGACAGCCAGAGCTACTCAGAGAAACCAGGTCTCTAAAATCCAGAAAAACAACAAAAGGTCAGGGACCAATTCCTCCAACCAGGGATGGAGAACAGTATCTGACCCAGCTCTGTGCTCCATTTCTGAGGCACCTTAGCAACAGGAAGGAGACCTGTCTGACCTCAGCAGATGGTGTTTATTTCAAACAGTGGGGCATGGGGAAGCAGACACAGCAGCAAAGGGTGTCTACTAAAGGGGATGGAAATACCTGGGGTTTCTATGGGAAGTTAAATGGAACTTCCAGGGCTACCTGCAAGCCTGCGTTTCTCTCTCCTGGAGTTGTTTAGCCTAGACAAGTCTGTTTTATCTTTAGAAACTGACTTACCTGGGCTATCTGGATGCAGGTGATAGTGGGAAACTTAATTGGCAGAGTGAGTGAGGGGGTAAAGGGCTGGAGGGTCAACTCAGGGAGACAGGGGATTTCAGCAAGTCTTAGGCTTTAAGGCTTAGAGGGTCGGAAAGTTCCTTGGTCAGGGCCTGGCAGAGTTTGTTCAAGGTTTATCCCAACTCTTTGGAGTGCGTATACTCTGTAGATGATCTATGACATTATTGTTCAAGAGGTATTTTGATATATTTAAGGACAGTTGTTTAGGAAACATTGATATATTTAGAACAAACACGTATCTGATGATTAAGAAAGATGGTTTCTTATCGACTCTTCTTTTGAGTAGCCCTGCACTGTTCTCGAAATGTAGGCAATGACCATCTTGCCAAGAACCTTGCCTGAACCAAGGAAGAAGTTGCACCTCCTTCCACAACCATCATTCCCACAATCCTGGGTGTACCAGCTCCCAAAATGGTCCTTTACCAAAGAGAGCAGACCCCGAGGGAGACTTGGTCCAGGCCCCAAGGGAATCATTTGGCTACCACACTTCTCTGTCTTGTCACTGTGGAATCCCTCCTACCACACAGCACCCACATGGAGGTGGTAGCTGAGGAGCTCCATCTCCCGGAGTTTAAGTGGGTGTGGCAGTTCCTACCTTCATAGGGGTGGGCACCAGATGCTTGGTGGCTGGGTCACCTTGAGTAAGGGCCTAAGATCACCTTTTCTTTGGGGTCTGAACATAAGATGACACAAGTGGCCGAATAGGTGGATCTCAGGCTCCAGCTCAGGACCTTTGGCAAACCTGTGTCTATTCCTGCTCATCCACATAGGGGTGGCCCAGGGCTTTTGCCTTGACCCAGGGTTCTTAGATCTATTGGGAATTGCATTTAGTCCTAAAACTAACAAAAGAGCACTCTCCTCAGCAGGATTGTGTTCTGAGTCAAATAAACATTTGAAAACTAAACTAGAACCCTCACCATCTTCTGAGGTCCTCCGAAATCCATCCCCAAACCCAAGGGTTCTAGAATGATAAAGAAGATCCAGACCTCCAGCCTTTGGCTACTGAGAATATCCCTGGCCCCATTCCTCTTGACCTGAATTCCTCTTCCCTTCCTCTTGGCCCTACTACTAAGGAAGATGAGTCAGGAACTGGCAACAGCTAATGGGGAAGAACCTTAAAAGGAAAAAATAGAGTTAGGCAGCACAGTTTGTATGAATTCAAAAGTATTTTTTTTTGTAGTGGCAAATGAAAAATCACACAAAATATGTATTTTAAATTATTTTGAAGTGCACATAGGATTCCATGGCATGAACTTACCTACAGTATTAACATCATTACCACTAGCCTTCCAAAGCTTCTTATGGCTCTTAAAACTCTTAAGGCACTCATGTTAGAATTATTTTATTTAGATCCACAAAACAAGTTTTAAGCTAGGTTTATTCTGCCTGTCCTGGCAGAAGAATGGAGCTCTGTAAGCTCAGAGGAAGGCTGGAAAAGATGGGTCTTTATCTCTACTCCCCATATGACATCTTCTAAGATAAACCTGGCCTCAAGTATACTCCAAAGGAAAAAAAGGTCGGAAGATAGCTTTGCAACCTACCCTGAGAGGTGGAGTAAGAAATACGGGAGGAAATACTCTCTCACAGGAGGAAATATGGAGACAAAGTGTGGAGCAGAGATTGAAGGAAAGGCCATCCAGAGACAGCCTCACCTGGGGATCCATCCCATATACAGACACCAAACCCAGACACTACTGCGGATGCCAAGAAGTGCATGCTGACAGGAGCTTGATATCTTTGTCTCCTGAGAGGCTCTGCCAGAGCCTGACAAATACAGAGGCAGATGCTCACAGCCAACCATTGGACTAAGCACAGAATCCCCAATGAAGGAGTTACAGAAAGGACTGAAGGAGCTGAAGGGGTTTACAACCCCATAGGAAAAACAACAATATCAACCAGCCAGACCCCCCCACCCCCTGCTGAGCTTCCAGGAACTAGACCACCAACTAAAGAGTACACATGGAGGGACTCATGGCTCCAGCAGCATATGTAGCAGAGGATAGCCTTGTTGGGCATCAGTGGGAGGAGAGGCCCTTGGTCCTGTGAAGGCTCGATGCCCCTGTGTAGGGAATGCCAAGGCAGGGAGGCAGGAGTGGATGGGTGGGGGAACACCCACATAGAAGTGGGGAGATGAGATAGGGGATTTGTGGAGGGAAAACCAGGAAAGGGGATAACATTTGAAATGTAAAGAAAGAAAATATCCAATAAAAAAAAAAAAATATGAAAAGAAAAGAAAAAGGAGGTTCACAATGGAGAGACTCAGCTATGGATATAGGACAGAAACATGGCCAGAAGACAAGGAAACAAGCAGCCAGTTGGGAGTGCAAGGCTGTTTGCCGGACAGTGGTGGGATGGGGTCACCTTCTCCCTAGCCTGTGAGCTCGCAGATCCTGAGCTGTGGGATGGGTGGCAGAGGACTCGAGCAGGCCACAACTTAAGGGTCCCCAGGCAAAAGCCGTCCATTAGTAACCACACACCATCACTTCGCTTCCCACTACCCCACAGACTTCTTGTCCAGCAATCTCTGCCCCAGACCCTCTCCTTATAGTGCCTAGACTAACAGAGTAGAAGGCTAACCAGGAACCAAAGTAGGTCCACTGCAGGAGCTTTGAGTGCTTGTAAGCTCTGAACCATCTCTCCAGTCCCTAGCGTCTCTGTATTTGTTGTATGCAGATTTAGCACCAACCCAGAAAACAATCCCATAGCATTACTAAATTGACTTTTTTTTTTTTTTTTACAAATTATTTTACTTTTGTGTTGTGTGTGTGTATGTGTGTGTGTGCGCGCGGTGCGCGCGCATGTTTGCATGAGGGTGTCAGGTCCCCTAGAGCTGGAGTTTTACAGTTGTGAGTCACCAAATGTGCTTGCTAGGAATTGAACTAGAATTTCTGCTAGAAGAGTGAAAAGTAGTCTCAACCAGGGAGTCATCCTTGCAGCCTGACAGTTCACATGTCCACCACACCCTGTGCCACTGCTGCTGGCCGGTCTGCAAGACTATCGGAATAGGAGGGCTTAGGGGCTTTTTGTTTTGTTTGTTGCTGTGTTTAATTTTCTCAACTTTGAAAATATTATATAGAAACTTGAGTACTACCCAGTTTGTGTTTGGAGGTAGATATGTCATTTTCTACCCTTTTAACTTAAACTCTCAAAAATAAAACCACCACCACTCGGCTCATCTACTGTAGGTAATTGGACAAGGTTTAAGAAGCCCCATTCTCTGGAAGCAACTCTTCTGCACTGTAGTTGCAAATGCTCTTAAGATATGCTAAATCTTGAAATATTTCCTAAATTATAAGAATCAAATAGGAAATTAGTCAAGAAACACCGGTCCGAGCTGAGGAAGATAACAGGGCCCAGCCCTAGATTCCAAGCAGTGAGGGGGTTGGAGTGTGGATCTTGGGATTCTACACACTAATTCAGGATCGGCAACATTCTCAGAGCAAACTTTTCTTCTGTTCTGGTGTGCGTGTGTGTGTCCTTCCTCAGGCATGGTCCATCTTGCTATTTGAGACAGGCCTGGACATGACAAGTACTTAGGCTGGCTGGCTCTCAGAGCCCCAGGGATCTTGTGTGTCTCCTGCTTCCTCGGTGCTGGGTAACACGCCTGTGCCGCTACACCTAGCTTTTTATTTTTAAAACAAAACCAAATAGGTGTCAAGGTTGAACTCAGGTGCTTGTTCTTCCAAGGCAGGCATTTTCCCAACTGAGCTATCCTCCCAGCTCTGAGACTGATGCCGTGTGTGTATCTGCGTGCGCTCGCGCGCGCATGTGTGTGTGTGTGTGTGTGTGTGTGAGAGAGAGAGAGAGAGAGATTGATTCCTGGGTGTAAAGATTCAGTTATTTGCAGGAAGCTCGACTTGTTATGCATATGCGGCATCCAAACTCTGGTCCTCACGTTTGTGCAGCACTTTATGAAACCATCTCTGTAGCCTCTAAATTTGAATTTTAAATACAAACCACCTTCCTACCTTCCAACATACACGATGCTGGACACCCACCCACACTTAACACATCTCCAGTCAGCACACCTCATGTTTGGAACAACTCCCAAGGCTGTGCTCATGATTCCCCTAGTCAAGAGAGAGCCAGGTGGGGGAAAAATGCTACACAGACACTGCCCAGGGTTCCAGAGGATTCCAAGCACACCGTCTGCACCAAACCTCTTCCCTGTCAGCTGCCAGCACCTGGATGTTTCCAGAATCCTTTTGACTCTTCCCACCATTAATGACCACATGCTCACTTCCATAAATTCTTTATTTTGGAAATTTTAGTCAAAAATCAGTCAGCTAGAAAAAATTAAGGAGATTTACTGTATAGTAACCAGACAATTGATTTGAATAAGGCACATTCAACATCATCACTATGGAAACAAATGCAAAAAGCAGTTAAGGTGACTTGAGAAGTCTGACAAGCCGTTAAATTTGTAAATACATGAAGGCAAAATTCTATGGGGCTAAAAAATCTTTGTTAGAGAAAGTAAGAGTGTTGGTGAGAATCTCTTTGCTGCTTGCTCTTGTGTTCACAGGCTGCATCATCTGTCTACCATACCCAGCATCTGTGCTCACTGTGCTCCTGTCTTAAAAAGAATGTGAACCAAAGGCTGTGAGACAAAGCTGTACCATCAGCCAGCACTTTTGGGGGCTGGGGAGGGGCGCATAAGCTGATGGAAGGGTACTGGGCCTCACTACCCTCCCCCCAAGCCTGTGGACTTCCAGATACAATTTATTAAAATTAGTTCAGTGGTAAGAACTCTCTAGAAGTTTTCTTTTTCTAGAACTGATCTCTGAGTGCTATCCAAAGAACCCTAAATTTTACCTGAAGGGGAAAGAAAGACCCAAGTATAAAGAGTTTCTATTTCCCCTGCTTGTTTCTGAGACTTGGTATTAGTCAAGAAGGGATTCTATTAAAAAAAAAAAAAAAAACCACCACCAACAAAAAACATACATACATACACACACACACACAGAGAGAGAGAGAGAGAGAGAGAGAGAGAGAGAGAGAGGCAAAATATCACAAAGAATTACAACACACATAAAAGCCTGAAAAACTGGATACGAAAAACAATAGTCTAGAAGACAGTACACTAGGTAATAGATGTATACATTTTAAAATATATTTGTTTAAAAAGTAATTACATTAAGCCGATGTGGTGGCACACTACTACAACCCGATCGTGTAAAAGTCTAAGGCTTTAGAATCACTGCTTTGGGCTGTGTAGAGACTCTGCATCAAAAACAGAAAATCATTTGTTCTGACCCCAAACTAACATATACTGCCTCTTTTCAAAATGCCTTTTTAAGAGGTCTGAGAATAGAGCTTAGTGGTAGGGCGCTTTCCTTGAATGTTTAGACCCTGGGTTTTGAAACAGGGGATAGAAAACTGACAAGTCTCAGTTGATTGCACTTATGATAGAAGGAAAGGTGTATTTTAACAAGGTAAATAGTAAAAAAAAAAAAAAAAAAAAAAATTGAAAATACAAATTTCTAAAATTTATTATATTCTAAATTTGTGTTGACAGCAAACTATGTAAAACTGTAGTTTTACATAGTTTTAGTGAAGAAACAATTACTTTTCACCTGTGATCTGAGCCACTGACATAGACTGTACAAATCCTGTAGACCAGTTCCTCTAGAGTCTGAGGTAGCACAGGTCAAAGGCCAACATAACAGTTCTGCAAGGCACCTTTTGACGTGACTTTATGTGGCTGTACGTGATGTAATGCTAGTAGCTAAGAGCTGAACTGAAAGCCGGATATGATGGTATACACCTATAACCTCAGCACTCAGGAAACTGAGGTAGGAGAAATTACTGTGAGTTCAAAGTCAGCCTACGCTACAAAGTAAGCACCAGGCCAGACATGGCTATATGACAAGCCACTTGCATTCAAAACAGATAAGTCTAGAAATACAGAAGAAAAAATCAAATATGCCAAATGGGTTTTTTTCTTCAGTCCCTGTGCTTCACACTGGGTTGACAATCAAACTCCATTCACTATACTTAAACTTTGTGTAGGGGCTTTTCTTAAATCTGTTTCAGGATTCCTTCAAAATCCCAAATGCATACTGTTTCATGAATGTCCCCATACTTAACTGAGTACACCAAAGGCTCTGGCCAAAGCCATCTTGTGGCAAATACTTTCAGATCACCTCTCACCTGTGTCTCTGTGATCCTTTTAACTATCAATAGAGATCTTCTTAGTGTTTCCTAAAATCCCTCCAGACTCAGGTTACTTAAAGTCTTAACTATATACATGATCTCATAGCAGCAGGTGACCCAAAACTCAGTGCAAAATTCCAAGGGCCTTTCCCATCCATGTAACGGAACAGATCTTCTGTGGGTCACGATCATTTTACTAGAGTTTTACGTTCAGAGTTCACGTGCTGATCAACAGCTATTGGCCCCAGTCTGAAATCATGGGACGGAGCTTAACTGATATTGGCCATGATTCCTCTTTCTGTTCTCTATGGAGAACATCCTCTTGCATTTCTCAAACTCCCTCCCTGATGGCATTTCTAGCTAATGATGCATTCAGTAAACTTATGCCAGCTGCTGTTACTCAAGTCTTTTCTGAACTGCGCTCAGACTCTTATCACAGACAACTGTGAAATTCCAGTGGGGAGGACGGGCAAGACCAACAGAAATGACCAAAGCCTTGCCCTACATCCTCCAGTAGTGGCTTCTCTGCAGGCCTTTGTCACCTTGGACAACAGACCTCACTCCCACTCCTAACCTTTAACACTTGCATTTCTTCCTATCCAAGTTCCTATTCTAGAATGTGCTTTCACTTCATCAGTGGTTTTCAAACTTCCTTCTCGGTGAATCTCAGTTCCAGTGAAATCTTAACAGAGAACCCCAAATACCAGCAGCCAAGAGCAGGCATGTCTCATAGGAGGGAGGGAGGGGCTGCTGGGAGGCACAGAGAAATGATATGGCCGGTTGGGATTTTTTCATTTCTAGTGATTACCAACAATTTCTACATTGATTCCGATGCGTAGGAACATTCTTCTTTTGAGTGCAGCTGTTCTTACCTCAGCTCATTAACGGAATAAAAGCATACACATGCCAGATTCTTAGGTAGCTTTGGAGGGTTGAATTCTAGTTTCCTGTTTTCATCTACTCAAAGTGCAAATCTGTGTAAGACACAACCAACCCCACAAATGCATTATTAAACTGAATCTTAAAAAATTCTTAATATGTAGTAGAAGGGTTCTCTAAAATCAAATTACACCCAGTCCAGGCCCGAGCACTGCCCTAGAGGCCGGTTAGAGTCCCTGCAGAGCAGCCGTGATGCTGCCGTTCCCGGAAATCAGATCTTCCTGTGTGATGATTCTACAGCTGTGCTGGACATTGAAACAATCCACGTATCATGTTGGAAATTAACCCTGATTGGCTTTAAAAGACAAAGAAAAACATCAGGCCAATTGTTAGCTTTATCAAAGTTCAGTCTAGAAAGTTTTTATAAAAGTAAAAGAAAAAAAAAGTTTCTTTTCTAATAAAGTCATGTGCCTCCCAGCTGTTTCCTCTCACGTGCCAATCACCTCCTCCCAGTGGAACGGAGCCCTCAGACCTGGTCCTTCCCTGTCACCTCTGAGGCTGGCTTCAGAGAAGGCAGCCTCGCTCTTCTATGTTCTTGACAGGCTGGACAGGCAGCACCAGGTGAGAGATGCGGCTCCACAGCCCACTTAGCTTGTCTGAGTCCATGTGGCTGAAGGAGCTGGGGGTTTCAGAGTTGGTGAACTTGGCCCAGAGTAAATCCCTCACTTTTTCTTCTGTTTCCCTGGGGCTAACGCCTGCTTCTAACGTTTCCTCCTCCAGCAGGACGGTCAGGACAAGGGCCACATCTTTAAAGGCAGCGTTCTCATGGTCACAGTACTTGTAGAAGATCAGGGTGGAGCCTGCAGGAAGGGATTCGAAGTGGTGGACTACAGCAGCCTTGTGGCCATTCTCAAACCCATAGCTAAGCTCCAAGTCAACCAGCAGCTTGACTGTGTCACTGTCCTGCAGGGCTCTTTCGGCTCCGTCAATGGACACGGCAGTCACCTTCTGGGAAGAAGTGTAGGCATTGGCGACGTGGTAGCTCAGGCACTTGAGGGTCTCCTTTCCCTCTCGGGCAGCTGTAAAGATGATGGTGGCTGGCTCACTGGGGTTTGAGACATTGAGGTGCTTCTGGAGAAACTTACGTCCTCGCTGCCACAGGAAGGAACTCTGACCTGGAAATTTCTCTTTCAGTTGGCTAAACTGGGCCAGGAAGGCCTCCAACGCTGGGTTCTGGGGCACCTGCTGGGCTGGGGAGGAATAGTAGCTGTTGACAGAGCTCAGCACAACAGCCACAATCAGGCAGCCGAGAAACATGGAGCCTGCCAGGTGAGAAGACAACAGAAAATGAGAGGAACATGAGTCAGAAACGATGCTGGTGAAACGGAAATGAAATACAGATTCCTATCGAGTGTCACTGGCAATGCCCAGTTCCTCTGCCTGACTCTTCTACATTTTCACACTTCTAATAGAAGCTGAGGCAGGAGGATTGTCATGAATTCGAGACTGGTCTGGTCTATACAGGAAGAAATGAAACAAAAATACCTTCTTTAATCTCTTGAAGCTATTTGGAGATATCTGTGTCAAAGTTATTTATATACTTTGTCATAGTCAATGATGCGTTTGAAAGTGAGTCATGTGACCTTTCTTCCACATTCTCCAAGTATACAGTAACTAGAACAGACCACTCTATAATTAAAACTTAAAAATGACCCAGCTGGTGTGGCAGAACCTATAAATCTCAGCACATAGTAGGGCTGTGACATGTAGGAGGGCCGTGACACCTGCCTTACACGTTGAGATTTGTTCTCAAAGGGGAAACGAAACAACAAACAACTTAAACACGCAATCTGAGAGGTTCGCAGCCTCTCATTGAGAAGTCAGTTTCTGGAGGCTGAGGCAGGAATCCTGCCATGTGTCTGAGGCTAGCCTGGGCTGCACAGTGAATCCCATGCCAGTCAGGACTACATGGCAAAGCCCTGCCTCAACAAAACAAAACAAAAGGCAGTTTTAGTTTCTTCTTTTCTGCGCAGTGTTTTCTGCCTCTAACAGGGTAGCTCAGTGGTACGGCACTTGCTTAGCACAAGGCCCTTAGTCCCCAGTGCGGGTCGGGGTAAGGGTGAGGGAGAAGCAGTAGACTTTCTGACCATGAGGATTTCTATGTTAAACAAAATATCAAACAGTAGCCCTGGAGGGAAAAAAATTAAAATTTTATTGCTCTATTTTATTGAATTTATTAAACATTTATATATGCATGTATATATATATAATTATATATAATATATAATTAAAATTAAAATCGACATAGTTTTCTGTGCATTTTCCTTAAGGATCTGTGAATGACATAAACTAACTGTAGCAAATCAGGTTTGTTCTCACCATAGGTCCAGAGACTCTTTAAATCAGTCTTTCTCGACGTATCCTGTGCAACCTCTTCCTTTTCCTTCACCAACTGTGTATCTTCCTCATGACTTGCAGCCTCTAGAGTGAGAAGGAACATTGTAGACAGCACACTGTAAGAGTGGGCAGTATCTTTTACCTCTTACCTGGTTACAGGACAGACAGAATGCCTATACTTTTGCAAATTTTCCCTTTATGCAAACCAAAATCATTGATTAGCTCACCTCTCCGTATTAGGTTCTTTTCCACACAAACACTCCATTTGAAGCATGGTTTTATGTTTTAATCATGATGAACCTCTACAATGGTGGAATTGTAATAGTAGACAATGGTCCATCCAATCATATTCGTCATTCATCCATCCATTCATCTATCCATTTTCTCATTTAAAAACTATCATAAAGTTGTTGCTATGGGGAGGATGCCAGGGAAATAACACTGAGAGAAGTGAGCTAAGTGCTTCTGAGCAGACTATTATGATGGAAGTGCATGGAACATATTAGGTATCAGGGATTAGCAGTGGGACGTAAATTATCAACTCAGTCAATGCTTGAATACTATGCCTTGGCACTAGAAGACAGGCATTTCAGACAGAGCCCCTTAGAATACTGAGAGTACTGGGCATGACGGCCCATGCCTGAGCTCCCGGATCTCAGGAGGCTGAGGCAGGAAGATCACTGTGAGTTTGAGGCCAGCTTGGGCTACAGAGTGAGATAGTATCTCAAAATAAGAGCAACAACAGAAACTAACCCCGCGTCTACCCGTGTGCACGTGCGCTCACTGATTTATACAGCTCACCTGCTCATTGACAGAACATTTTCCAAAAGACAAAAAAATGCAAAGTTTGAAGTCATAATTCATAAGAAACAAGAATATGACTTTTTCATCAGTTATGTTCCTTTTTTGTCATATTGCATGAATATAAACAGTAAATAAAAACAATATTTAAAACTGTCATTTGTGGGGCTGGAGAAATGGCTTTGTGGTTAAGAGCACTTGTTGCTCTTCCAGAAGACCAAGGTTCAATCCCCAGCATCCACATGGTGGTTTACAACCATTTGTAATTCAGTTTGAGGTGACCTGACATCCTCTTCTGACTGTCCTGAGTACAGGCATGCACATAGTACACAGACATACTTGAAGGGAAAACATCTAGACACATACAATACATTTCTTTAAAAATGTAATTTGTGGGCCATGATGACAGCTAGGTGGGTAATGGTGACTGAGTTCAGCTTCCAGGAGCCACACAGTTAGCAGAGCTGAAATGATTTGTGAAAGTTGTCCTTTGACCTCCGTAAGTACATTGTGGCAACACTGACACACACACACACAACTAAAGAACATTTAAATGTGTAGGTAGCCAGTTAATACAGTGACTGAGCTAGTCTAGGGACTGGAAACCTGTCCGGCATCCTATTGCTGTGAATGACTTCCACCACACTCTCGGGGGCAACACAAGCAGGTTAACAGCAGTCCAGAGGGTTCTCTCACCTGGTGCAGGCAGTCGCCTCCTCAGTAAATCTTGGCTCCCTGGGTCTGTACTGAAGTGACTGGGACTCAGGGCATCGGTAGAGTCTACAGCAAGCAGCTCCTGAGCAGCTTCACTTCTGCCACCTGCCCCCTCTTGGGGGGCTGCAGAGGGGCTCTCCAGGTGTGCACCTGCTTCACCGCTACTCTCCAGGTGTGCACCTGCTTCACCGCTACTCTCCAGGTGTGCACCTGCTTCACTGCTACTCTCAGCTGTGCACCTGCTTCACCACTGCTCTCCAGCTGTGCACCTGCTTCACCACTGCTCTCCAGCTGTGCACCTGCTCTTCCTCCCAGGTGGCTTTGAGAGCAGTTAGGATCCAGATCCAGGGCGTCTCTGCCCACATGTTCTGAGTGGAGGTGATGCCTTTGCTCTGTGCTCTCCAGCTGCGCTTTACCCAGTGGAGGTTTCTCTAAAGCTGGTTCCTCGGAACTTTCTGACCTGTCACCAGTGTCTGCATGCTCCTGACCTTTGCCCTCTATCTCATGATGGTCTTCCTTAAGATCAGATGTGGGATGTAGGGTCTGGGCTTCTGCAGTGTTACTTGGTGTGACTGTGGTGCCCTGTGCTTGAGAGTTTACTGATGGATCATTTTCCAAAACGTTTTGAGAATCTAGTAAGATAAAAATGTTTTATTTTAAACATTTCTCCCATAGCAAACAAGGTCTGCAATTATATACATACACACATACACACACACACACTCTTTTCCTTTTCATGATTTACAATGCACTTTTCTTAAACCTTACTTCTCTGGTCTCCTACCAAGGGTAAAACAAGCTGTCCATGCTAATAAAGCTAATAGCTAATACTAATATAATAAGTTGCTAAAGTAATATTTAATAATTATAAATAAAGTAATTATATATCCTGTAAAGTAATAAATATATCCTCTTAACCAGGGTGGTAGCACATACTGCAATTCCAGCACTTGGAAGGCTGATACAGGAGGATGGCGAGTTCAAGGCTAGCTTGTGTTACACAGAGACAGACAGTGTCTCAACAACAACAGAAATATGTACTTTTTTCATCTGTATTCCTCCCTCCCTTTTCCCTTCCCTTGTATCATTTTAACAAACCAAGTTCTAGACATCTCATGTTTGTAGCTAAAATACCAGATATACATCTCTAAAAAGACAAGGATTCTTTAGAAAAAATAACACTTTTACCATATTTGAAAGTGAGTAATTTCTTAACATCACCAAATATTTGTTGTTTGTATTCTCCTAGCTGTCTCATGAACTTCATTTTGTTTCCTCTGTAGAGGTAGGAAGTTTGCAGGGCCTTCTGCATGCTAGACAAATATTTACCAGTTAGCTATAGCCCTGCCAAGGCAGGCAACAAGATCGTTGGTAACAGGTAAAGTTGGATGTTAAGTCCATCGGGGCTCATTATATTGTTCTACTTTTATACATTTAAAAACTTCCTTAGTGAAAAATCTAAAGTAGGTCTAACAAGAGGGCTCAGCAGATAAAGGCACTTCCTGTCAGGCTGACACCTCATCTGATCCATGAGACCCACATGGTGGGAGGAGGGAACCAGCTCCTGTAGGGTGTCCTCTGACGTTCACATGCACTCACATACACACAGAGAAAGAAATGCAATGTGAAAAAACTGGGGTCCTCTTTCTCTTCTAAAAAAAACTATCTCACATTTTGTCTATCCTATACTACACAAAGACACAGACACATAGACACACATACTCACACAGAGACTCACACACACACAGACTCTTATACACACATACACAGATTCACATACACACAGACATACAGACACACACACAAACCCACATGCAGAGACTCACACATACTCACACTCACTCTCGGACAGACAGACAGACAGACACACACACACATACACCCCTGAAAGCAGGATGAAGACTTTCCATTTATGAAAGGTCCCCTCTAAATCACAGGTTTTCTTTATTTAATAAATAGAACTCTAAAGACAAGTCTACCATCTTTTTATAAGATGCATTGCATTTTGCTAAAATGACCATTCCTTACTACTGTCATCTAAAATATTTATATTTCTAATATTATAATTATTTGATATTATGTAAAACTCAGTAAATGTAAAAAAGGTATTAATATTAACAAACTAATCCAGTGAATTATATATATATATATATATATATATATATATATATTTTTTTTTTTTTTTTTTTTTTTTTTACTTCAAAACTTAAGGTTTTGGTCCTTGGAGACACTCTTCCTTAACCAGCCCCCATTTTCTACAGCAGAGGCTTTGGTGCTGTGAGGGCCAGTTCTTACCTCCCACAGGATCCCTGTAGCCACCGTCGCTCATGTTTGTGTCCTGGCTTTCCAAAGTTTGGGACATCTTTTTAGTGTCTGGGTTTTGTAGTGAAGATACCTTGTTTTCTTCTTGTCCCAAGTTCCAAAAGACTCATGCTTCCCATAGAAGCAAGAAGCAAGGAATATAGACAGTAACTAAAATAAAATAAAAACAAACATTTAAATGACTTTTTATCCATTCAAAGGCAAAACACCAATTTCAGCTCTGAATAAAGTCTCTTTTGTCTTGTGTTACTTCTTAACCCTTAAGAAAAGCTGCTTTCTGGCTCTCAGGAGCACCATATCCCAACCCCAGACAATGGAAAGAAAAACTCCCGGGACTAATATTCTCCTACAGATGCCGCCACCTCCTAAAACACCATAGTCGACTTACAAGAGTATAAACAGTCAGACCAAGTGAGCAGGATCCTACAAGACTTTGAATTAAGACATGAAACCCTCTTGAAAGCAGACGTGGCAGCGGTCACTGTGAATGTCCCGAGCTGCCCGTTTCGGGCCATGTCATTCCCTTAGGTCACTCAGATCAGAGGTGATTGATCACTTATGGACAAGTAACTGCCCAAGTGCTGCTGGAAGATGCAGCAAGCACACATTTGGAAGATTACAGAGACACAGAACCATTCATGTCGTGTCCTTGTGATGTTCAGAGATGAAAAATAAGTACAAGATTTCCTCATGCATTTCAACCTCATGTATTTATTACAGTGCCCAGTGTCCAGTAAAACTTCAAGTCACTATAAGGTCTTAACTGTTGAACACAATTTTTTCAGTAAGTTACCTGACCTTCACTAGTTATTAAAGAGGTCAAGGGTTAAACACAATAACACAGGTGATAGAGCTTTGTAAAGTGTTATACTTTTTGAAATCCTACTTGAGAGGCGCATAAAGCCAGCTTTCTTTGAACTGTTCTATGGTACTCTCACATACTAAAACTTTTACGCATTTCAACCTCATCTATTTATTATTGTACTCAGTGTCCAGTAAAACTTCGTATACTGTTTGAAAAGCATATTTAAAAATTATGAGGGGTGAGACAGTTCAGCAGGTAAAAGCATTTGCCCCTAAAACAGATAGGCAGGGGCTAGGGACAGGTTCAGTGGTATGGCTCTGGCCTAACATGCACAAGACCTGAGGTTTAATCCCCAATACTGCAAAATAAAATACAAAACAAACAACCTAAGATTGAGTGCTGGGACCCACATAGTGGGAAAAGCCCGACTTCCACAGGTTACCGTCCAACCACAGCCTCCACACACAGAATCACGGAATGCAAACACACAAATGTTATTTCTTTAAAAAAAAAAAAAGAAAATGAATGCATGTGGTATATAAACTACAGAGAATAGGGACCTAGAACACACCCTTCTTTCTGCTGATATGCATGTTTACAAGTGTCTCAAACTTAAAGACCATCTTCTCTTTTTCCCTCTTTAAGTTCTTATTTGAACCTCCGGCTTTCGTGCGTGTGCATATGCGTGTGGTAACACAGGGCCTCATCCAGGCTTAGCAACTGTTTCTACCACTGACCTACAACCCTAGTTCTCAGGGTATCTTCCTCCTTTGCTGTTTGAGACATTGGCTCAGTACATATTTCTGGCAGGCCTAGAACTTTCTCTACAGCCTAGGCAATCCTCCTGTCTGTGTGCTGGGATCACAGGCATGTCCTACTGTACCCAGCCTCCTGGCAATAAATATAACAGTAAAAGTAGGAGCTTTGGAGAGAATTCTCTAGTATACTAATTATAACAACAAGGCTGTAGGTGCAGCTCGGTGGTAGACTTGTATAGCTTGTGCAAGGCCCTAGATTTAATTACCACATTTAAAAAAATCACTAAAAAAATATGTCAAATGATTCCATTTACAGGAAATTCTAGACTGAGTAAATGATTAAAATCTAGAGTGAGAGAAGACATGTAGAGGAGGGAGTGTGGACTAGAAATCAAAAGCCAAGGACAACCTAGGTCATTAGCGTTTCATTTGCCAGCTAACTTAAAGCTTGTGCTGTTACTGTGTCTTTTATTATTAACATTGTGACAAACAGCATGTCCTAAAATGTCTCATCTAGCTACAGTGCAGGAAAAGCAGCAGCAAAAGAACTATCACGGCAATGTCTTCAAGGCTTCTCCTCACAAGCTCACTGACGTCAGCCCAGCAGCTACTCAAGCCCTCACCTCTGTACAGGGTTGAAACAACATTCCTTCAGAACAGAAGTGGGACAAACATGTTTTTTGCCTCAACTCACAATGTCATATGGTCTGGTATCTGAGTGATCTGGAGGCCGCTGTTTCAGAATCACGCGGATCTTTTTGAGCAGTGACAAGCCCATATTAGGAAGCAACTTTCGTGTGGAACGTCACAGAGTGTGCGGCAGAAGCCAGATGTAGTGGCTTCAGCCACTCCTAGCACTTGGGAGGCAGAGGCAGAAGGATCATGAGTTTGAGGCCAGCCTGGGCTACATGGCAAGCTCCAGGCCAGCCTGAGCTATATGAAAGTCATGTCAAAAAACAAAAGTGAGGCCATACCTCATAGTGATCAAAATGTGCTGTTGGGAGACTTTTTGCAACAAGAAAAACTGATCCTTAGCTGTCAAAAAAAGGTATTTGATGGTATCTTTCCCACAAAGCATAGAATGTGTCTCAACTGGCACGAACACATTTATTTTTAATGAATCTCTTCCAAGTTCAATTGTGAAATGTTGGTTTTCAGTGTGCCGTAGTAATTCATTTTTCTACTTAAGTAGAACTTGGCTTAATTCTCTCAGGATCATGTCCACTTTAACCCTAACCCTGTAACCCTGATCATTCTGCTTTTCCTTCTTTAGGGTGTGGAACTGGTTACAATTCTAAGAGTCATTCTCCACTCATGGAGACTATACTAAATGGTAGT
The DNA here is from genome assembly GCA_021653895.1 of Mastomys natalensis. Classification (NCBI taxonomy): domain Eukaryota; kingdom Metazoa; phylum Chordata; class Mammalia; order Rodentia; family Muridae; genus Mastomys; species Mastomys natalensis. Next base: position 1,981,095 of record JAJTUV010000222.1, on the reverse strand, counting down.
TTATATTTTTCTGGTAAATGTGACAAAATGTTAATGTCTTTCAGACTGGGACATACACATGCTTATATCTTGCAGTTATCTCTGTGTTTAAGGTAATTAGTAACTATCAGAAATGAATAATGGGTAAGAACACTAGCTGTACAAACATGAGTTCAAATCCCCAAGGTTGGCTGACAGAGATGGAAGCCTGCTGGTCAGCTGGCTTAGCCAAAATAGTAAAAATAAAGAGAAAACTGATAAAGAAAAACAACTGATACTCTCTGCTAGTCACCACATATGCATGCGTACAAACACACACAAAACATGGGCATGTGCCACACACACCAAAAGAAAAAAAGTAACTAAATATATTTAGTCCCCATAAGGCCCTAAAATGACAACTAGGAGCACATGAGTGAACTTCTATTCTAGAAGCTTCAACCACAGCTGCGTACACATTTTGTAAGAAGCTGGAAAGAAGACAGAGCAAGGGAAAGCTGCCTGCATGGAGGAAAACCAGGACTGGCAGGGCATCCGGACCTTACTGGTCCTTCATGATCTGCGAGTCTCTGGTGTTGCCAAAGGGACCTGTGGAAACCAAGAGAGATCTGGAGAAGACAGGAACAGAAAGGAAGGCCTAGGTATCAGGAAGCAAAGAACACAGGGTTGGGAATAAAGTTCACTATAAACAGAGCGAAAGACTGTGGGACGTTAGTTTAGACACAAATGACATCATCACAAATGTACAGCAGTGGGGTCTGATAAGGCTCTCAAAAGAACACGGTACCTTGGACGTGAAACAATTTGCTTTCCTGCTCTAGCATCCAAGAACACAGCATACCTAACAACTGTGATTGTTACTATTTATCAAATGCTGCTCTTGGTCTTTAATAGAGTGCCTTCTTGGTGCCGGGAGCCAAACACATAACTCAATCTTTGCAACACTGAAAAAAGTAGAAACTATTCTAATTCTTACTTTCAAACCAAGATGCAGGTTAAGAGCCTTCTCTAGAACACACAGCTAAAGGTAGTCAGGATCTGAGGTCAGGCAGTCTGCCTATGGCACCCAACATTTTAACCATCACCCTAAAAACCAAAACCCCAGTAAACACTGCGAAGGTCCCTGACCCTGGTACAGTTGCTTTTGGTTTGAACTGGGACACTAATAAATACAGCCTGAGTAAATTGGCAGATTCAACACCCCTCCAACACACCCTCAAGACAAGGTGGCTGGCTGGCACAGAACTCACTATGTAGACCAAAGAAATGTATCTGCCTCTACCTCCCAGGCCCTGGGATTAAAGGCCTGGGCCACCATGCTCAGCTCAGATCTGTAACATTTTTCAAAATGTTTTTTAATGTTGTAGAAAGTCTCTGGTAACATCAATTTATATCGCATTCATATTTAACAGTTTAGATACAAAAGATCTTTGTATCTACCTTGGGTCATTTGTCCCTCCAGGCCTCTCACACTTCATTCCTGAGACATGGCTTAACTACTCTGGCTCATAACCCAAGACAATCTTGTCCTGCCATCAAATTTAAGTTCTTGATAATTGAAGCATCAAGTTCTAACTGGCTATGATTTTGCCCTTTTCTCTATTTTCTGCCTCATTGTCCTGAACATTTGGTGTCCCATGATGGTTAAGTGCACAACAATATGAGGCAAGCACAATCACTGTCACACACTTGAAACCTGTTAAAATGTCCAGGCCATTTAATAGTGTCCAAACTAGAAGATAACCCAGAAACTGAAAATGTGTTATTTTTCTCTCATAAAAGCAGTTTTTACTAGGCTTGGTGTCACACCTTTAATCCCAGGACTTGGGAGGCAGAGGCAGGTGGCTCTATGAATTCAAGACCAGCTTGGTCTCTAGAGACCCTGTCTCGGGAAAATAAGTAGTTTTCAAGCTGATTTCACTCTTTTACACAGCCATGATATATGCAGGCTGTCATGCTCTTTGAATGCTATGGCCTTAGATTAGCTTATTTACTTGGCTGAGGTTCCTTTCCCTGTAACTTGGACAGTATAATCTGTCATCCACACCCCTTAAGAGCAGTCTCCCTGGGGAAAGTATTTTCTTCCAATTTTTCTATTCCCAAATCTGCCAGAAAACAATAGGATGTTATGATGGTCATTTAAAAATGTTACTATTATATATATTTTAATCAACTCTTCACACTGTGGAGACTGTAGCACATACAACTGGAAGGGTATGTCAGATAATTTTGATTTTCGTTAGAATTTAGTCAAATCATATTTTAAAATCCATTATTCATACTTACTATAAACTATCCTAATATTTAAAAAATACTTAAAAAACAAAAAAACTCCAAAGACCTAAGCTACAAAAGACTTCCAAAATGTCCTTTCTGCTCAGTTTAGCTCTTCCACATGATGTTGATACTAGATTATATACGTGTGCTATGCCACCTATAATCCTTCATACTAAAAGTGACTACTTTTTCAGTCCTTTCTCTGGCTCATATACTCACGTTAGTTTAATTTAAAAGTACTGTCAGTTATTGCTTGTTTCGAGAACTCCACAGTATAAATCCTTTGTATGTTGACACATACTACTAAAGAGTTGGTTAAAACAAAAATTTTGTTTCTATTCTGCTAATATTTACATCTCATACAGGTAGAATCTTAGCATTATGTCCTTGGGGCACAGACAACAAATAACTAAAAAACGAAGAGGCAACTGTACTTGCCTCTAAAAAGTATGTTTAACAGTAAGGGAGGAATTACCTTGCTGCCAATTAATGACTAACTTCACTCAATTTAGCACGCAATACCACACAGTGTGTTTTATGTACCAATAGAGAACCTCCACCATGACAGCGCAGACACAGGAGTGGCTCACTAGAATCCATCCTTCATAGAGACAAAAGCCAGGTTTCACACGTGGGAAAGCAAGATTTGCTGCGTATCAACAACTAGTCCTCCACTAAAGGGTCTCAGTTTTACCAGCGGAGGTGATGTGCGACACCAGGGCCAGGCCAGTCTTCTCCTTTGCCAAGTTTTTCTCTGACTAGTGTATGAACCAGTACCTGCTAATGAGATTTTAAAAAATCTGCTGAGTCATTTCAAAAAGATTTTATTTCCAAATTAAGACTTGTAAGAAAGCAAGCCAGGCGCCCCTGCTTCTGGCTGTCATTGAAATATCTGGCACAACAAACCATACTGAAGCCATTTAAGAACTATCACGGGAACAGAGCCCATGAAGACCCTAGAGAGGAAAGAGAACCTGGGTCCTTGACATTTCTGCTTCTCCACAGGCACTGGGTCACCTAAGTGAAGTGTGGCTTCTCAGAGGTTTCCAGGAGCTTTTTCTAAGTTGCTTAACTCCAAATCTGAGTCCATGATTTCCATGAACAGAGAGATTCCAGAATGTTCAGCAACACACTCTTATGTCTACAACGGAGCATCCACTAAACTGCTCGTAAGTGAGATGGAGTCAAGCTTCATCACTTGTTACAAATTTCATAGCAAAGGTTATTTTTCCATTTCCATGGGAGGCCATTGAGTTCAGTCACCACAAGACAGGACAGTCTTTGGTTATATAGAGACAAGTAAGTGTAAACTGGCAGCATTAACACATTTTTTGTAACCTATGTAGGTATTGCCAAATAGTATGTGACAGGACCAGTTATCAACACTGTAATACTTACACTGAGGATAAAACAGTGTCAAAGAATGGTTATATATATGAAAAAAATTTACATGTGCATACACACATCTCTCATTACTGATCAATATAAGAGAAAATTAGAACAATGTAGTGTATTAAAATTTATTAGAATCTAGAATCCAGCTACAAGAACATGTTCTCATAACAGGTACTGATAGAAAAACAGTTAATGGGGCATACAACATGGGGCCTCCACTCCAGGACCACATTATCTTGTCAATACTTAGGTTGTGGCAATTTTCAAGAGGGGCCAGGTAGTTCTAAAGCATTTATAGGGGCTATAGGTTAGTCTGGTTCTAGGTAAATACTCTGGCTGCAGTATCAACTAAATTTATGCTAAAATATGCATAGACCACAGAAGCAGATCCAACGATTTAAGCAGTTGACAGAGTGCAGCAGTCTGAGTCAGCCTTAGAAAGGGGGAGCCTTGGTTGTAACTTAGTGGAAGAGCACTTGCCTAGCATGCACAAGGCACCCATATTCAATCCCCAGCACCTTAAAAAAATTAAGAAAGAAAAAGAGAAGGAAAACAGAAACAAGTTAATTCTTCTTCTCCCCTAGGCTATGAACACAAAGCCCTTGAGAGTCTCCATGATTCTGTTACAGAAGTCATTTGCTTTGGCCAAGTTTCTTGTTTAAAGTTTTGTCTGTTCTGGTCAAGATTAATTGTAATGCAGGATTAAAACCAGCTACCCTGGAGTCATGTATCTTTTTTCTAACCAGTGGAGGACCCAGAAGAAATGGATGGCAAGCTTTCTCAAAGGTCCACCTGGTGAGATTTTGAGGTGCCCACTCAAGTGGGAAAGACCAAGGCAGAACAAGGCTTCTATTAGCAGGATTGTCAGGGTAACATTCAGGGCAATAATCAGCCCTATTAATACGGTCTAAGAACACTTGGTAACATTCATTTTCAACAAGTTCAGTTTGGTACAACCAGTGCCCTAGTTCTAAACTAGGGAACCACTGCTGCCCACAATCAGGGCAGTGTGAATTATCGGAGAACATCTGGGCTTAGAAAGACAACACAAAGCAATGTAACAACAAAAAGCAACAATGACAGAGAGAGGAAAGCAATAAGCAACAATCAGTCCCGTTACAGTTTCCTTTAGCAACTTGTCAGTTCAACAACACTGGAGTGTTGAACCTGGCTTGCACCTTAGTGCGTTCTTCACGATCTTGTAGTTTATTCTTCACTCAATTGCAACTCAGTCTCTGTACTCAGCGACCAGTCCAGTCTAAAATACTGTCAGTCACTTACTAGCAGCACAGATCACAGAATAGCTCCTTCAAAGGAAAGCCAGGCGTCTAGTCCAAGCTGGTTGGTTTTTCTTGTCCAGTATCAGCTGGAGGCAGAATCACAGAGGTTCTGCTCTGCTGGTAAGATTACACTTGGTGAAACAGATGCGCTGATGGACCTGGTGAGTCTTCTGTTGATGCAGGCAGTCTCGCCAATAGCACTTTACAGTGATGTAGTAGGGTCAAGGTAGACCTGGTGGAGTAGATCCAGTGAAGTCAGTCTTGAAAGGACCTTTATCTGGACCCAGTCACAGAGAAGTCACTGGTGTTGAGTTTGCGGGACGGTCTGGGAATTCGTCACACACCTGTAAAGGATAAAACTTCAGACGACTCATATGGGCTTTGCAGTTGTGCACAGTATTACAAACATGCATTTGAGAATTCTTTGCACCAGTCAAGGTAGATGACAATAGTCTCATAGGGTTCCCCAAAACTTAATTTAGGTCAAACTATCTCAAGCTATTTGAGTTAACTCTTCTGAACACTGGGTTTTGAATCACTTAGGATTTATACAAGGATTGATGTGATTTTTTTTTCTTTTTGGACTATATTTTTGTTTTTTGCTACCTTTGTATTTTGAGAATAAAAGAGCTGTGTATCACTTTTGTGAAATAGGTACCATATGGTATCCTTATAACAGGATGACAGCAGTAACTATGACAACCTTTCAAACACAGGCTTCAATCTAACCAGGAAAAATCTTAGCAAAGTATTAGACAATATTTTTAAGCGACTAACCAAAAGAAGTTAAAAACTCTTTTAAAAGCTGAAAAAAGCAATCAATGGGGCAAGTCTCACTGCTGAATTTATCTGTGTAGGTTGACACACACTGCCATTTTGAGATGACATGTTAAACCCTGCATGACCAATAGACCCAAGGTATTTTCATGATCCTGGATATAACATACGCAAGGTAAGCAAGGACACATGGATCAAGAACGGATACACAGGAAGCACCAAATTATCAAATTATAGTCTGTGCTCCACCACCATGCAGGTCTTATATATATCCCGATGCTCAATCCTGCAAGAACAGGAACACTAACGATATGTTAACAGGGGCCGCAAAAGCATGGGGAACTAGCATTAGCCCTACTCTACACCAAGCTCTCTTAGAGACTCTTGGATTTGCAATGGCAAACGGAGATGCAAATGAGCCCCGAGAACACTATAAGCACAGTGCCACATTTTCATAGCAGATGAAAATCAGCTTACATGTACTAATGTGCTTTTTAAGGTCAGGTGACTGGGTACTAGGTTAACAATTCAGCTCCCAGTTTCCAGAAATATTTTTAAGTTAATATTTGGGTGGGATACCAAAACCACTCCTACCTGTTCACTAATCAAGAAAAAGCCCAGAGGCTCCAGCGCTCAGAAAACTCTACCCTTCCCTCCAACTTCACTGCCAAGCGATATACCTCAAGAATTCATGAATAAAAAGAGTTATCACTGTTGACTGTTTAGACAAGCCATCCTGGTCCTTCAAACTATTGCAGCAAGAACCAAAAGGAAGCTCCAGATATCCAACCACCACCCGTCGCCAGCCTCTTCATTCATTCTTTATGCTTTACAATGTTAGATCAGTAATGAAGAGGGGCCAAATAATGCTCACGGAAAGACCTGATGCCGACACTGACAGCTTCACTACCATTATTTACTTCAACGCCTCAGGACCAAGCCCATTGCCTTTATGTCAATCATAAGACTCTCAGGACTTCATCTCTTCCAGCTTTAATCTTTGTATGGCAGAAAGGGCATGAGGAAAACAGTACCTGGTTTTATTTATTTTCCCAGAAACTGCATACAAATTTGCTGGTTTTGCTGCTGCTGTTTTATCATTATAGCATAAAGAGCCAGAATTTTTGTACTTTCCTTATTACACGGATTTCATTTCCTATCACAAGTATCTCTTTAATGTATTTTTATATTTTATTTGTTTTGTGTGTGAATCTGGGTGTGGACATTCCACAGCACATGTGGAGGTTTGAGGACTAGGATGTGGATCCCAGGTAGGCTGTCAGGCTTGGGGACAAGCTCTTTTACCACTTTATCCAACTTGCCAGTCTTAAGAAAGTCAGTGAAAATAAAGGGCAGCATGAATCCCTGTACTCTAACGACAAGAGTATACACGAACAGAACAACTTTGTAAACTAATTTGCTGTACTCAGTAAGCTAAAGATATTTATTTCCCGTAACCACGAACTCTTTGGAAATATACTCACGAGAGACTCTCACAAATGCTTTCAAAGGTGGGAATGAAACCTCCACGGTAGCCCAGTGTACCGGTAGACCAAAGGCAAAATGTCCATGAATAAGAGGAATAAACTGAGGTACTGCCACAGAATGAACACACTGACAGAGATGAAATCCAAACTGTGGAGTTTAATTCAATCTCTTCTCTATTACCTCATGTGAGGAGCTGAATCCACAGCCTCATGGGCTAAGCTAATGCCTGACCACTGAGGCCATTTTTTCTTCTTGTAACTTGGTGGAGAACAAAAACATTCTCCTATCATAAATTCTAATGGTTTACAGTATCTCTATTCATTATTTTATAACTTAAAATAGCAGAAATAGCAGTAAGATAGAGGAAAAGAAACAGACAAAACTAGCCTTTATACAGAGGACAAGAGGAAGTGACCCCGCTCAGAAGCAAAGTAGGTATCAAACATCTTTGAGAGGCCAGAGAGACTGTTCAGTACTTAAGAGGACTGCTGCTCTTAAAGGACTGGGTTCCATTCCCAGAACTTCTGGTGGTTTAGAACTATCCAGAATTCTAGTTCTGTCTCTTTAGGCACCACACATGAATGTAGTACAGACAGACAGAAAGGTAAAACATTCATAAAATAAAATGAGCAGACTTATAAAGTTCTAAAAAAATTAATGTTTTGATTTTTCTGGGATTATCGTTTTAAGTACTTTTCCCCCTAGGGTTATAATAAATAGCCATAACTGCCTACCTTTTGTAGAACAGTTTCACTAAGGTTTATACATAAAGTAATATGATGAGAGCTTCATACTTTACATCTAGTTCTGGATTTAGATGGGATAGTTTTATAATCTTCACTACTGAACACACGTTTCTCATCACAAGCGTGGACAACTAAAAAATGCTAGGCAAGAAAACAGCTGCAAATGTTCTTTCCCTCCAGGAACTGACAGACAGAACAGGTGTGTGTGCACACATCCAAGCAAGCGCTCACGTGCACATGCGCATGGCCACCACACTTATGGGGGATGGGGAAGGGAGACCAAGCATAAAGAGCTATTTTAGACCTTTATTGGCACAGTTGGATCTGCTCTGCCCTGACTGATTAAACTCCATGATTCAAATTCTGTCTATAGTTTCAGTTTAAAACATCAACAGCCAAACCAAATTTATGTGCAGCTTCTTAACCTTGTGCCAAAATTGTTTTTATTTCTATATTGTACTAGTTAGCTACATCCAAGTAGCTGTTCTATGATTGAAATATCCCTAGGTACTATTAGCTTCACTAACTGGTAACAAGGGTTTTGGATATCTGAAAGGTGACGTGAAAGAGGGCGTTTAAGTGAGAGGGCAAAGCACTCTAACACCTCCTCTTAGGGACGGTTTTTAACATAGAAACAGATGCCTAGAGCAATTCAGATACTATACATACTTCTGGTCAATACATTTTTTCTGAGTGCAAAAAGAAAATCCTTTTCTACTTCCCACTTCCTCCCAAATCCTTTGATGACTCTTACACTTCTGATTTAGGCTAACATATAGGGTAACAGCAATACACAAAGAATCCACGAGTCTGCTAAGAAATCTAATACTAGGCAGCATAACTGACTCAATTATTTTTTTAATGACTGGATCTCCCTAGTAGCACAACCTGGCCTCAGTTGGTGCCTCTCTTGCCTCAACCTCATGAGTACTGGAATTATATATACAGTGAGACTGGGCTATGACCCCCACTTTTACCTTAACTGCCATAATTACTGTTTTTCTGGAGAGTCAAGTTTGAACTCAATCTTCTTCCTTAGCCTTCTGAATACTACGATTACAGGTGTGTCGCTACACCTTGTTATTTCTTCACTCCTTATCTAGTCTTATAAAAAAGTTATCCTTATGTATCTTTATGTAACCCTGTTGGACCTCAAACTCAGAGCTGCCAGACTGCCCCTCTCTCCCAATGCTGGGATTAATGGCATGCACCCCCACAGTCTGTTCCATCTTATTTCTTTGAGACAGGGTCTCTCACTAAAATGAGGGTGGGGGGAAGGCAATCTTCTTGTTTCAACCCATCCCATCCCCACTATTCCAAGGGCTAGGATTATAGACAGGATCTCAGTATGGAGCTCTGGCTGGCCTGGAACTAGCTATGCAGACCAAGCTGCCCTTGACTGTCTGCTACCATACGTGGTCCCACCAGCTTACTACTAGAGAGTTATTTTTCAATTAGGCTTACAGAAAAGTTTCAGAAATGATGTAGTTTCCTTACATAATTCATACAGTATCTTATACAAGATGCCATTATTTAAACCAAGAAATTTAACATTGATAAGTCTATTAACAAAGTCACATTCCAATGTCACCAGTTATCCCATTAATGAATGTTCCTTTTCTGTTCTAGGTTCCAAGCCAGGATCCTGTTAGATCAAAGTGGCTCCCTTATAGAGGGAATCACCCACACCCCATATTCTACCTACTGCCTTCCCCAAACAAGTAACACTCTCAGGGCATAATAGAATTAACTTCCTAAAAAAAAAAGGCCTTACATCATATCTGGTACCTTCTCTAATCTGCTAAGCCTATGAATGCAAGTATTTCCTATATTCTATGGTTTACTGTTGGTTCACCTATCTTGCAACCTCCAATCTTATGTTGAAGGACCTGATTATCTGAAATCTGCATCAGCAAACTCTAAGAACTTGGAAAGAATCTTCATGTTTAAAACAGGTCTCTTATTACATTTAGTTTTTACTTTTCCTTGGTCTCTCACCTTGTCTTTTGTGACCTCCATAGTTTGGAACAACAGTGTCAGTTTGGAGAAAGTCTGCCACTTTAAGATTGTGTAATATTTTATCATGATTTGAAAGAAAAAAAATTAGATATTTTTGTCAAGAATAACTAACACTGAAGAAATAATGTGTCTGTCCTCAGGTATCATGTTACTTAGGCTCATGCTGTCCCTGTCTTATGGACTACGAACCCTGACCACTAGGTCTGCATGCTATCTCCACCATCAATTATCTTTTCTTTTATAGTTAATAATTATCTCAGGGGAGACACTTTGAGACTATGTAGTTATCCTGATTCTCCTCTACCTTTACCACACTAGCATCACAGGCAGACGTTAAATGAAACAATTACCTTAGAAATGCTTGCTTACTGGTGCCTTCCTAGTTCCTCCTTACCTGCTGTGTGTCCACTGACATTCTGTCAGTAACTCATCCCTTCTCTATTCACTGGCCTAGTCAGTATGCTGTTATCAGTAAGGACGCATGAGTACAGTTTATGGGTTGAAATTCCACACTATCATTCTCTTTTCTGTTCACATTGTTTCAGCTTAGCCATTAGGTGCTTCTTAACACTGGCCCTCAGCCTTCTAATAAACTTTTCAAAATCCAAGATCTGAATGTTCACTTCTGTTAGGGAGGCATCATCAAAGCAACAAGGAAGACAGTAACTTTTTTGCTTTGTTTTTGTTTTTTGTTTTTTGTAGACAAGGTTTCTCTGTGTAGCCCTGGCTGTCCTGGACTCACTCTGTAGACCAGGCTGGCCTTGAACTCAGAAATCCACCTGCCTCTGCCTCCCAAGTGCTGGGATTAAAGGTGTGCGCCACCACCGCTCGGCAAGACAATAACTTTTTTTTTTATGTTGCTCAGGTGGCTGCTAAACTTAAAATCTTCCGCCTTCAGCTTACTAAGTGGCTGGTATTACAGGCTGGTACTACTGGACCCAGTTTACCACAAATCCTTCTTTTTTTTATATACTATATTCAACTTATCATCCAAGAATCATTAGCATTTCCTGGGAGCTTGTTAGAACTATAAATTTAGACACACCATTCCTGAGACCCATTAGACCCGAAGCTCTTAGAAACCTGTGGAGTTTATGCCAGATGACCTTTTGTGACAGGTATGTTGCTGAACCTGGAGCTAGCCTGAGGTGACAAGCAAGCCTGAGGTAAAGTTACACAGCCACACCGTACTTTTTACTCCTATACTGGGATCTGAATTCAGGTCCTATAAAGTTTAACATTTAAAGAAAACATTTCTCTTTAAAATTAGTTCCCTTTATTCTAAAATCCTACCCTTTTTGAAAAAAAACGAATGGAGCTGGGGAGTGGTGGGACACACCTTCAATCTCAGCACTCAAGAGTAGAGACAGAATCTGAGAGTTGGAGGCCAGCCTGACCTACAGGACAAGTTCCAGGACAGATAGGGTTACACAGAAAAACCCTGTCTTAAAAAAAAAAAAAAAAAAAAATCTGTACCACACCTTGAGTCTAAACTGTATTTTTACAGCTACTACTAATAGATCTGTCTTCTAATGCACTCATGTCATTAATATTCTTATTTCTCTATAAAATGTTGTTAAAACGGTGGGCCAAATAGTCAAACCATAAACATCGTTACTTTTATGCAGAGAAGTTTGAAGTCAATCGCTAGGATGACTACAGAATGACTCGGACAGTCACAGTAAGTCTACAAACACTGGCCCGCCAGCAGTCTCCTCTGCCTGAACCTGAATGACTGCTCCTGTGCTACCTTGAATTCGTCTTTATGCTGCAGCTCTTCTGAACCACAAGTGCAATACCACCACCTAGATGGCCAAAGGTAGCATGACACTTAATGAGCGCAGCATGCAGCTCTATTGAAGGATACAAAAAGGTCTCAAACACCGGAGCTTTTAAGTGGACCTGGAATTATGAAAGCACATCTGTTTTGCTCTAGCAAGTTAGGAATATGCAAATCCAGGTAGCTCTGTTAGAGCTAGCTACAACTTTAGAAGGCAAAAGCTAACATTTTAAATTTGGTTTTGTCAAGTACTAAAGCTGAGTTACTAAAAAGCAACATGATCTGTAGAAATTTCATCTATGAAATTCAGATGAACTTTCTTCTGGTTACCAAAATCATGTTCTATATATAATCTTTCTAATATTTTATACAGAAAAAAAACCCAATTAGTAATTGCTGTTTTTACTTCTGTACTTAAAATTATTTCATTAAACTTCAAATGACTCTACAATTCTCCACTCAGAAGTAGTTATCTGCCAAAGTCTATGATCCTCAGCCGGCAACAGGGTTGACAGACAGTAGAGGAAGTCCAATCAGTTATAACTCCAAGTCATGTACATAATCACTGTTCAAGATACCCTTATTGACAAACGCTTATCTTACTGCACAAAATTATGATAAAATACGAGAACTATGCTGAAAACCATTTGTAGGTCAGTTTACAAGGGTGCTGGGATTCAGAAACACGTCGGTGTAGGCTGCAGAAGCCAAGTGTGTGTGCTTTCATAGTGGCCTTGTTGTTTAATAGGAAGAAAGGCAAACAAGGTTCTCTTTTTTTCTTTCTTTTTTTTTTTTTTTTGGTTTTTCGAGACAGGGTTTCTCTGTGTAGCCCAGGCTGTCCTGGAACTCACTCTGTAGACCAGGCTGGCCTCGAACTCAGAGATCCGCCTGCCTCTGCCTCCCAAGTGTGTGGTTTTAAAGGCGTGCGCCACCACCGCCCGGCTAACAAGGTTTCTCTAAACAAATTTCCCCTTGGGAAATTTTAATTCCTTGGAATGGTTTAAAATAACTATCTGCAGGATAAAATGCACAACTGTGACAGCCAAGTGTGGGTGCACAACTCTCTAATCCTACTATTTAGGAGGCAGAGACTTGTGGTCTCTGAGTTCACGTTAAACTGGCCTAACTGGGGTCCAGGTAAACCAGGGATATATAACAGAGAGATCCTACCTCAGAAAATAAACTAAAAAATCCTACAAAACAAGCAAACAAACCAAAAACCCTATTCCACTTTGAAAGTGACCAGCTAAATTCTGGTTACTTGCTTATTACAGAGGCCTTAGGTGCTCTATCTCTACCTTAGGAGGAAACTTGATTTAAAAAAAAAGCTTAAATGAGTCAGCTAAGGTCACGTGATGACTGAAACACACCTAGTTATCTGGTTGTGGACTCTGCATCCAGGTCAATCAACACTACTTAAGGGCCTCAAAAGTTTTCATAAAGAACCTCAAGTTGTTTTGTTTAAACTATCCCAATCCAAAAGGCTTCCTAGAACATTTTTATTTTTAATTTGTCTACTACAAAGTTCTTAAATCATTTTCTATTTGCAAAGGAATTATACAGTATAAAAAACTGGTAGTTCTGGGTCCCTGCTGTAGCCTTTACAAAACAACAACAACAACAACAACAAAAACCCAACAAAACCCTTTTATACATTTAAATAACCGATTTGTAAACCTAAGGACAGGCAATCGGGGTGGGGTAGCACATGCCTTTGATCCCAGCGCTCCGGGTGGATCTCTTGAGTTCGAGGCCAGCCAGGGCCACAAACAGAAACCTTATCTTCAAGGAGGAAAAAAAAAAAAAAGACTGGTAACACAAACAAAACTGGCATATTTAGTTAGAAAAGTTAACTCATCCCTGAATAAAGTAGAGAGTACTACAGATTTTGTTCAAAGTTGTTTTTCGTTTTTTTAAAAACTGGGTATGAAACACAGTTGAGTACATAAATAGGTAAGTAAAATAATTATGGGTTTCAAAGTTTGTCTCTTTCAGCATTATTAACAACTGAAAAACTTAACTGTTCTATCTTTTAAGGATTAGGAAGATTACTGGAATCCTTACGCAGTGAGGTAAGAGAAATCCACTCCTACAGTAAGAATTCTCGTTTACATTTCAAAACTTTTAAGTAATTTTACCTCTCATCTGAGGTCCGTATCAAAAATCTACTCTCACCTTGTTTCGTTTTATGCTTAAAAGATTCCCGGTATATTTTCAGTACCCTCCCGGAAATTACAGACCCATCCCAACCTACCTCGATTTCTGTTTGTGCCGTAGGGGAGGTGGGGGTGGGGAGGGATCCTTTCTCAAAGACCTTTTGAAAGGAGAAAATAGTAGTTCAGACACTAAAATATGTCAAAGTTGTGTTTTCGTTTTGCTTACTTACAATTTTCAGGCAGGTTTTAAAACACTGGACAGTTAGGATCAGCGGCGCCACTCGGCTGTTCCTCCTGCTCCACAGCGCTGGTCTGCAAACCCCAGCCGCCACGGCAGAATGTCGCCAGTACCGCCCACGTGACGTGAGCTCCGCAGGGAGGAGCCCGCGGAATGCTGGGATAGGTAGTCCCTTGGCCCCACCTCCCCCAGCTCCTCTCACTAGACTTCCTAGAACAAGCTTAGTGCTAGCCTCTGTGCGAGTCGTCCAGCCACAGCCTGCACGGCTTCTCAAGTGACTGTAAACAGGCTGCAAGACTCTGACCACCTCGTCCCTTAAAATAACCTGAAATTCAAAGCTTAGAAAATCCACGAGGGCAGTAAAGTAAAAGACAGTAACTGAAGATAGTGGCAAGCACCACTCAGACACGACTTTGAACCCAGCCTCTTATCCTAACTAGAGGCTATCTTCAAACTGATGGCTTAATCTAAATCTCGGTTTGCGCGTGGGCCAGTGGGGACAAGGCTTCATACTCACATGAAGCTGTTGTGAGCACCTAAGTAGTATGTCTGCTAACAGGCGATAATAGACTATTTAATAATCAAAAACAGCTGTTATTCTGGGGTTTGGTGGTACAGCCTTTAATCCCAGCACTCAGGAGGTAGAGGTAGATGTATCTCTGTAAGTCTTACTTTATTTTAAGGCAGGATTTAAGTTGCCCAGGCTTACCTGGAACTCATTCTAAGCCTCGGACCCAAACTCAGGAACCCCTTCCTGTGTAGGGATTAGTAGGTCTGTGATGATAGGACAAGCTCCAGCTATAGTTTAGCTTTTATACTGTTTAAATTTTGTTTCCTGTGAGAATAAGTTACTATGCCCTCAGTTTATTTCAAGTATTTTCATCTTTTGGGTTTTAAAAAAAAATTTTTTAAATTAATTTTGGCTTTTTGAGACAGGGTCTCAACATGTAGGGTCTCTCGAGGCTGGCCTAGAGCTAACTGTAGACCAGGCTGTATCATCTACCTTCTAAGTGCTAGAACTCAAGGTATCTACAACCATGTCCACTTTGAAGTTTCATTTTGATTTTTGGAGACAGGGTTTCTCCATGTAGCCCTGGCTGTCCTGGAACTCACTTTGTAGACCAGGCTGGCCTTGTGCTCACAGAGGTCTGCTCCTGACTGCTGGGATTAAAGGATGTACCACCACGTATGGTGTAGACAATACTGGGGCTAAGACCTACGGTTTGGTGCTTGCTAGGCAAGCATTCTGTCAACTGAGCTACATTCCAAGCATTTCCTCCTTTCCTTATTAAAATTAATAATTTTGTCCTTTGCTACAAAAGTCATAATTCCCATAGTATTTCCTTGCCAATCAGAATCATGATTATGCAGCCAGGCATTGGTAGCACAGGCCTTTAATTCCAGCACTCAGGAGGCAGAGGCAGCCAGATCTCTGTTTGAGGCTAGCCTGATCTACAGAGCCAAGGCTACACAGAGGAACCCTATTTCCAAAAAACAAAACAGGAAAAAAAGAGATTATGCACAATAAACCAATTCTCTCTCTTTCTCTCTCTCTCTCTCTCTCTCTCTCTCTCTCTCTCTCTCTCTCTCTCTTTTTTTGTTTTTTTGTTTTTTTGAGACAGGGTTTCTCTGTGTAGCCCGGGCTGTCCTGGAACTCACTTTGTAGACCAGGCTGGCCTCGAACTCAGAAATCCACCTGCCTCTGCCTCCCAAGTGCTGGGATTAAAGGAGTGTGCCACCACTACCCGGCAACCAATTCTCTTTTTAAAAAATATTTTATTTATATGTGTATATGTGCACCTATGGGAGTTAATGTGAACCATGTTCTTGGAGTTTAAGGTGGCCAGTGGCGGGCATCAGATCACCTACACCTGGGTTACAAGCTATTGTGAGGTGCCATGTGGGTGCTGGGGACAATAAGAACACTAAGTTATTTATTATTTGTAAATGTTTTGCCAGGCATGGTGAGAGTGACTTATATCTGTAATCCTAACACTTGGGAGGTTGGAGCAAGAGAACCTGGAGTTCTAGGCCAACCTCAGTTATATGGTTCTAGGCCAATCTGCTCTACATTAGTCCCTGTTTCAAAAAGCCCTCCCCAATAACATACGTTCATTTAAAATAGCTGAAGAGCACTGACTGTTCTTACAGAGGATGGAGATTTGATTCTCAGCACACACATGGTGGCTAACAACTGTCTGTAACTCCAATTCCAGGATCAAATGCCCTCCTCTGGCCTCCATTGGCACTAGGCACATACTTGGTACACAGACATACATGCAGGCAAAACACCTATACACAATTTTCTTTTAATTTAAAAGTTGCTTAATTTAGAGATCCAATATAAAGAACATAGGATTTCTAGATATAACTTTGTTAGATACACATACCAGTTAATACCAGTCAGTGATTTCTTTTTTTTTTTTTTTAAGATTTATTTATTTTATGTATATGACCACATTGTAACTGTCTTCAGATACACCAGAAAGAGGGCATCAGATCCCATTACAGATGGTTGTAAGCCACGATGTGGTTGCTGGGAACTAAACTCAGGACCTCTGGAAGAGCAGTCAGTCTCTAATTCCCAAAGAAACTGTTTTAAGTTCAAAGCTCAGATCGCCACACTTATGGCCCGGAAAAAATCTCATAATACTGGAAATGAATCACTGTATATAATGTTACCTTTTTTAGTATACAAAGCTGGCCCAAAAGAGATTGGAAAACACCTGCAGCAGAATATCTGGTTTGACAAGAATTTGGCTTTAACTCATAGTAATCCAAGTTTGGTTTTTGCAAAGTTGCTAGGTGTGGGTGACAGCTGCCAGAGTTAAGATGACACATTCTTATGACCTAGGCAACAGGGAAAATCCTAAATCAATCTATGTTAATGCTGAAGTTAACTGCCTCTAAACTTTAACATCCTTATTAATTTTTCTTTGAAAAAGCCACTCATAAAACTATATAAGTACTATTAATTACAAAACAAAACATATGCCAATTATCCAATAATCTTTGTAACCTCGCATTTTCTCTGATTGTCCAATTATGTATAGAACCTCTTTACTTTCTTTTTCAGTGTATCCTTCAAACCAGAGTTTTACAAGCCACCACCCAGGTGTCTTTAGTCATCTGTTGCACACACTGCATTATGAGTTTAGAACATAAACACTATAAAATTTATATCCTTTCATTGCTGTACATTTATTAAAATCTTTTTGTGATAATTGTGTAAAGAGGCACTTTACAAAGAAAGCATTACTGGAAAAGACACAAGCCAGACATTACCAAATATCAGTTCTTTTTAGCATTTTGTAGAAAAAAGGCTCACAAATATTTCAGGCTACCATGAATGAGTATCATTTTTGTTTCTCCTTTCAAAGTTTAAGAAGTGGGACCAAGTGCGGTAGCCAACACCTTTAATCCTAGCATTCGGGGAGCAGAGGCAAACGGACCTCTGTGAGCCTGAGGCCAGTCTGGTCTACAGTTCCAGGATAGGTAGATATATACCACACTCCCCCCTCTCTCCTCTTTTCTCTCTTACACACACACACACCACACACACACACACACACACACAAGAGGGCAGCTGTCTTGTTATGGTTCCTCAAGTTTCTTTGGCTGTATTCCTTTGTATTTAATAAACAATGCTAAATGAAGCTCCAAACAGGATATATACTGCCTGACTCTTGAGTCATCTAATTCTGTGCTGCTGACCAAATTTATGGACTATTAGTGAAAATTGCAGTAACTTGGAATTTGTCTAAGTTTGAGTAACAATTTAAGGTCATTATTTAAAATACTGGTAAAGGCTGATACTTTAAATTTTTTTCAAAATCATTGTTACGTGACTTCTAAATAAAAACTTAAAATTGCCGGGCGGTGGTGGCGCACTCCTTTAATCCCAGCACTTGGGAGGCAGAGACAGGCGGATTTCTGAGTTCGAGGCCAGCCTGGTCTACAGAGTGAGTTCCAGGACAGCCAGGGCTATACAGAGAAACCCTGTCTCGAAAAACCAAAAAAAAAAAAAAAAAAAAAAAAAAAAAAAAAAATCTTAAAATCGACTCTTTTAGGATTGGGGTATAGCTTACTGGTAAACCACTTGCCCTAGGCTCAGTCCCCAGTATTTGTGGGAGTGGGGGGGTGTGTATATTCATTTATTTATACCATACAAAGTCTTCCGGGAGTAACTCAAGACTTACAAGTAAACCAACCTTTCTTCTTCAGTTTGTCTAAATTTTGTTACACACATGTAAATATGGTATGCAGAGCTGAAGGTTTTGATCACGTTTTCGTATTCTGTGAATGCAGAAACTCTAAACGAAATGCAGAAATACCATATCCAGAATGGAAGTAAGAGATGGCTCTCAAAATGACAGTGCCATCTTTAATCAGGTACCTATTGGTTTCATACTGTGTCTAAGGCAGCATTCATCCTTCCCAACAGTGTTGCTGAAGCAGGACTTTCACGTAAAAGTTCAGGAATAAGGTTGTTATGGCTACGATTCAAAAATGGAAATCCACCCCAAGAGTATAACCAAACTCGATTTTAAAGGGCCCACAGGTGAATTAAATTTTTAAAATGGGTAAAGTAAGTTTCATAAAGGTGCTTGAAACTATAATTTTCGCCATAAGATGACATGCAAAATTCTCTCTCTGATCATTTCTCCTCCCAGGAACATTTGAAAAGGAGTGGCCAAAGTAGCAGGGAAACTGCGCAACAGCTTGGGATCAAGGACTGAAACTTGCCCTTTCCCAAAGCCTCTTGGAGCCAGGACCAGCGCCTCCTGTGGTGGGCAACTGGCCATCAGCAGCTTGGCACGGGCCACTTGCCCTACCACCTCCTGGTCGCCCCCACCTTCCCCTCCCTAAAGGCCAAGGACAGAGACGTCCTCCTCCTCCTTCTCCTCCTCTTTGGTGCTTCCAGCCAGGAGGCGGGAGTGACCCACAGCAGCTGACCCAGCTCGGGCACTGCCTCTCCCACAGCCCTTAGGACACACCATGGGCCCAGGGGCTGGTTTGTGGCACACTAGCGAGGACGCAGGCGGCGGCCCCGGCGACTCTCAACTGCCTCCCTGACCACTGCGACAACCTCGCCGAAGCCATCGCCACCACCTACAGAGAATCTAACCGCGGCAAACTCATCCCCACTACCGACTACCAGCTACGTAAACAACTATGGAGGGAGAGAGGTGGCAGGCCGAGGGGCTGGGAGAAGGATGGGCCATCTACGTCACACCCAGAGCCCCCATCCGGGAGGGAAGGCAGAGGCTCGCCCCTCAAAATGGCGACGGCAGTGACGTGCCTGCGTACGGAACTCCTCCGTCGCGCCACGGACGACGGGAAGTGAGGTTTTCAGAAGAGCCGCCAGAAGTGTACGGCGACTTCGAGGCCCGGGCGGCCAAAGAAAGGTCTCCGGGGAGGAGACGAACTCCGCCAGAAAAGTTCCGACCGGATTCTGCGCAAGAGGAAGTGAGAGAAAGCACTTACAATCTTCGGTCTCGACAACGGAGGCAGCAGGGGCCTCAGGAAGCTGAAGAGATGAAGACGAGGAGGTCTACTCGTCTTGAGCAGCACTCACAGAAGCCGCAGCCGCAGCTGTCTCCGGCTACGAGCGGACGAGGGTTACAGGACTCTCAGTCCTCAAGCGAGGACCGCGGAGGTAACAGTCTCAGCTGCTAGCTCGGGAGCGCGCGCGATGGCGGGCACGGGCGCACGCGGCGGGAGGCGCGCCCCTCTGGAGGCCAGCCCTGCCTGGGTAGTGGTGATTCTGCGGCCCTTTGGGCGCGCACTCCCGGGTTGAGTCCACTCGGACCCTCAAGAGGGAAGGACGCGCTGAGCCGCACGGAAGAATGGTGGTGCCAAGTGACCCGAGCGGAGGCGGGGAGCTCTGCTCATTCCTGAGCATCGGTTTGGGGTGTCTAGGTCTCCTCTTTCTGAAGGCTTTTGCTTAGAGGTCGGCGACTAAGCCATTGTCGAAGCCCCGAATTACTCTGCGCTCGGTTTCATTTCCGTCTCCTCTGAGGTTCCTACTGAAGCCACTTCCATTTCCTTTTTTTTTAGATTTCGGGGCCCCCAAGTCCCCAGCTTTACAGTCGATTTCTTTTTTTTCACCAAGATTGGGAAAACGAGATATTTTCTAGGCGGATGCTACGAGGAATAGCCAGCTTTAATGAATTGGTTGGTGACATTACTCCAAATATACAGTCTGATCTTTGCCAGACTTTCCCCCAGATTGAAGGCCATCACTGTAACCTTAAGTAGCTAAACAAATCAAGGCTGACGAAGTACTGAAACAAAACCACGTTCTATTTATTAAGGAAAGCTTCTTCTACATGAAGCCCCAAATGCTGACAGGGTGTGTACTATAGTATTAGTTAAGTCACAGATGAATCAAATTTCTTTAAACCATCCTCCCATTCCCTGCTCTCAGATATAACTGAGCCACAGGTGGTTTCCAGTAAGCCCCATGTAATTATGAAGTAAAATTCTGAGGGTTAGAGTCACAGTGGGATGACCTCGGTAATAATGATAGACATCTGATGTGTCTAAAAAGGAGTAGGTTTTCAGCTTAGAGCACAGTAAAGGGCTTGCAGATTTACTTACCTGCCCTTAAAATCCTGACACATTTAAAGATCTGTTGGTTTTGGAAACTTCAAGCTAGAGATGTGCACATTCTTTTGGATGTAACAAGACAGTTTATTTGCTTATACATGTCAATAGTATTTCTTTTATGATGGCAAACTTGAAAAAAATTAACCTGTCCTGCATGTATGCCTGGTTACAATTTAGATACTTGGGTATCTAAATTCTGTCTCAGAATCTGAGGCAGTGTTTGCACATGAGAGGCAATGTAATTGTGTTACCTTTTATTGACTTTCCCACAGAGCCTCCTGCACCTAAATACATTTTACCTTTTAGTACATTTTTTAGATGATTTAAACATTTCTTTTACCTGCTGAATCCACACCATTTTTTGATTCTTGAACCTACCTATTTAACTTTCTAAAGTAACATTTTGTTGTAAAGCAACACTTGGTGGTTTAAATTTTGTTTTACTTAAATGTGTGTGCAGCTCCATGTATCTGTGTGAGTATATGCACATTTGTGTACAGGTACCCTTGGAAGCCAAAAAGTCCCTTGGAGCTGAAGGCTACAGAATATTGTAAGCCTTTTGGACTGGTATGCTGGGATACTCAAGTCCTCGGAAAGAGCAGCAAATGCTCTTATACACTGAACCCTCTCCAGACCTCATAGTACTGTATCTTAATAAGATTTTTAACTAGTTTAATTCCAAAGTTTTTAACCTAGAGAAACTGAGTACTTATGCAGTTTATGGATTACTATTAAATATGTATGCTCTCTGCCATGATCTCTCCCAGGTCATCTAACTTGAATTTTATCTTTTTTCGGTTCTATAGAGGATGAACCTTCTTCCCAACCTGTTACAAGCCAAACAGCCTCAAAGAAAACTGTTAGAACACCAGAGACTTCAGGTAAGAATTGTTTGGTTGTTTGGTTTTCTCTTTTTCTGCCAAAGACTCAAGAATCACAACTCAAGCTGGGTATGGAGGTGCATGACTTCAATCCCAGCACATGGAAGGCAGAGAGGCAGGCGGATCTCTATGAGTTCAAGGCCAGCCTGGTCTACCAAGAGAGTTCCAGGATAGCCAGGGCTGTTACACAGAGAAACCCTGTCTGGAAAAACACCAATCAATCAATCAATAACAAGAGTTTTGTGAGTCTTATCATTTCACTTAAGTTGAGCCATATGCGTACTTCCTAGGATAGACAAGGGTAAAAATGTTAAGTGTAAGTTCAACTATTGGCTACTTTATCTTCAGAACCTTGCAGGGAGTATTCTGCCCCCTTAATAGATGAGAAAACTGAAGCTCAGAGTCTCTAAGACTCTTTTCTAAGATCATGTGATACATGGGTAAATTAACATTCAGGCTCAGCTTTGTCTTTTTGAAACCTATTCATTTTCCCCAAATGTTCACTTTCAGTCAAGTCATAATTCATATTCTGCTTGGCTGTTTCTGCATGGTAAAACCCTAGCACAGTGAGTTTCAGTTCTGTCGGCTTAGTGCTGTGTTTCTATGAATCCAGGGTATCAGTTGTAAGTGGGGTGACATCATGGCTTCTTGTACCACCTAGAGGAGAACAGATTTCCTGCCAGTTTCCTGGTAATTTATGTTAAGATGCCATAATTATATAGTATATGACTTCAGAGATGTTTAAAATGTAGTAAAAATTGTCTTAGAATCACTGTAACAGGGAGACAGGATATTTTTATTAGTTCCCCAAAGTTTGTTTTTCTTGTGTGTCTGTGATGTGTGTGGTTGCCACTGAACACTTGTGGCGGTCAGAGGAAAACCTCGTGAAGTACATTCTCCTCTGTCCTTACATGATTTATGGGAATTGAACTCCAGTTGTCAGATGTGGCAGCAAGTACCTTTACCCACTGAGCCATCCCGTTGGCCTGAGAAAATGAATTTTTATACATAATTTTCTTGACTAAAACCAGCCTGTTTAAATGGCTTTATTAAAAACCCTATACCTTTGAACTCAGAGCATCTAGAATGAAGCATGGCTAGCATTAGTATTTCATTTAAAGCTAGTCTTTCCATTGGACATATACAAGGTTAAATAGTTGAAGAGTATATGTTAACTTTTAGGATGTTGACTCTAAAAATATATCACAAATTTTGTGTGATAATGCATGTCTATGATCCTGGCACTTGAGAAGCCAAGGCAGAAGGGTTCCTCCAATATAAGGCCTGCTTGTGCTGTGAAATCAGACATGACTCAAAAAAATAAATAAATAAATAATAAGCAAGCAAAGTTCAACTTCACACATGGAAGAGATAATCAAATTGATGATACAGTGTGTATTTTGGTTCCCCACCCTGCTTTAGCATGCTAAGGATCCAACCCAGGGCTTAGTACAGACTGGAGAAGAGAAGCTATACCTCTGGTCCCACAGTTTGGCTGTTAATAGTTTGGGTTTTGGGGCCAAGGCCTCACATAGTCTTAAGCTGATACTCAACCCCACTGTGTGGTAGAGGATAACCTAACATCAAATTTCTGATCCTCCTACCTCCGCCTCCCATAATACACCATCATGGCTTGCTTGAATAATGTAGAAGAATTTTATTTACTATTCACTGTCTTTTGTACAATAAGTTCTACTGTGAAAAAATTCAGGTTTCTTCAAGACCATATATTCTGTATACCAGGTAATTCACTCTAGTTTACTGTTGTTAATAGTTCACAAGAAGCTGTCCCTTAGAGAAAATTTGTCTTTAGTTTTCAACCATAATCAAAGTTTGGGAAACTTTCCTGACCAGATGAAGATGATTACATAGTAAATCTTATATTTCACATATTTTTTCTTCCTATACCAGTGATGAGTGAAGACCCTATAAGTCACTTATGCAGACCCCCATTAAGAAGCCCAAGACCTGGTAAGAGATTGTTGTGTTGATTTCACTCTTTCTTATAAATACACTGTTAGTTCTAGAGGAGACATGTATTCATATGGCTCAAAGCCTAGCTAGGCAAGGTGGTGCATACTTGTAATAACTGGAGATGGGAAACTGTGATCATCTTGGCTACACAGGGAGTTTAATGCCAGCCTGAGCTGCTTGTTCTGTCCACCTTACCCTAACGTCAGGAGCGACCAGTGTCAGCTTATTCTCCAGAGATAGTTATCGCACCTGTGTCTTTTTGGCAGTGCTGAGTCTTGAGCCCAGAGCCTTGTACACACTAGGCAAGTTTTCTACCAGAACTGTAGCTACTGCCCTTCTCTTTTTAAAACATGAATCTTGGGTCAGTGAATATTCTTGTGCACCTCTTTTTGTTTCCATTTCATTTTTCATATGTATCAAAGAAGTCTTTCCATACTGGCGTGTGTGTAAAAAGGCTCCACGTTGTTTTTAGATTTTTTATTTATTTATTTTTTTTTTGGTTTTTCTCACAGGGTTTCTCTGTGTAGCCTGGCTGTCCTGGAACTCACTCTGTAGACCACGCTGGCCTCGAACTCAGAAATCCGCCTGCCTCTGCCTCCCAAGTTCTGGGATTAAAGGCGTGCACCATCACCGCCCATCTCCACGTTGTTTTTAAAAGGTTATTTCTTTCATGGTGCTACAGAGCTTCCGTCCATGCGTGATTCTTTCAAATTAAGGTCGGCAACTTTTTAGTTTTCTCAGTATATTATTAATTAGAAAAACAAATAAAAGACTTGTGGCATGGAGCTATATTAATGTGTCTCGGCTACATTTCCTTTGGATTAAAACTTTGGAAGTCCTTAAGTCAGTTTTATAACTGTGACAGGAAGCTAGTGAGCTAATCTGTACAATCTCCTTCACTTTGCTTTCTGCCTGCTGGTCCTCTCTGCCAGTTTGTGGTGCCCCTCAGCCTCTCCCTTTACCATGGTAAGATCTCCAAGAGCTGCGGTAAGGAGCTGCATGGTGCTTTTTCTCTTTTCAGTTCTAATTGTTGTCTTGTTGTCTCTCTTACAGATTCAACATACCAAACAAATGGAAATGCTAAAATGAATGAAAGAGGTTTGTTTTTCTCTTAATCTTAGAGGTTTTTATGGAGGATTCTTAGCAGCAAAAAAAAAAAAAAGTGTGTGTGTTTTATGGTTGGCTTGAGAATTTTACTTTGTTCATTATCTCAGCTTATGGGTCAGTGTCCCTGGAATGAGGACCCACTGTAGTTAATTAGATTTCATTCTGTCTAAAATTAAGTGTTATTACTTGAATTCATGTGAGAATGCTTAATAATAAAGTACTTCTGTGTTGTTCTACGGAGTCAGCCATAGCCTGACACATGCTTGTCAAGCATTGTCACTTGGCCACCTCCTCTCAACCCTCTTGGTTTTTTGTTCTGTTCCTTTTCTGTTGATAGTGTTTTGTTTTTGATTTGTTTTCTTGAAAAACAGTTTCATATATTGTGACTGGTCTCAGCTTTGTAGCTGTAAATAACCCAAAACTGTTCATCCTCCTGCCTCCACTTCCCAAGTTGAATTACAGAAGTGTGCTAGCAAACTTAAAGTGAGGTATTTTTATGAGCCTTTGTTATATTTATAGTGTGAAGAGAAAAGTGAGGTGTTTTATTTCTCCATAAAAACCGTTGCCCTTGGTTTCGTTCAGTTTTGTTTTTCTTTTTCTTTTTTATTTTTTGGTTTTTTTTCGAGACAGGGTTTCTCTGTATAGCCCTGGCTGTCCTGGAACTCACTCTGTAGACCAGGCTGTTCTGGAACTCAGAAATCCGCCTGTCTCTGCCTCCCAAGTTCTGGGATTAAAGGCGTGCGCCACCACTGCCCGGCTGGTTTTGTTTTTCTTAATTTAAATTATTTTGAGTGTTTGCCTTGATATAGATCATGAGGTTTCAAGATCTGGTTTTAGGGATCTAGGGGTGTGGTTCGTGCTTGCTTTGCATTCCTGAAGTGTGGAGTTCAAATTTCCAGCACCTACATAAAAGACAGGCGTGGCTTAAGTGCCTGTAACCCCCACTGGTGGGTATTGGGGACAGGTGGATCTGGATGCTCCCTGGCTAACCAAGGAAATAACAAATTCAGGTTTAGGAGGAAACCTTGTCTGATGGGAATAAGGCTGAGAACAATAGAGGAAGACATGCGTTCTCTTTCTCTGGTCTCCAGGTGCACGTGGACGCACAGACCTGTACACACATATGCAAATGATGAAAAAATAGAGCAATAAAATATGTAGCTTTAACTGGGCCCATTTACTCTTGCCTTAGTCTCAGTGCTTGAAAGGTGAAGGCAAGGGGACCAGGAGATGAAAGCCAGCTTTACATAAACCTGTTTTGGATGTGGTTGAAATTCATTTTAAATTTTAAGACAAAAATGTTTAATTTTTCCTCTATAAGTACATAGTTACAACTTTCTCTATTAAACTTATTTTTACCTAGGCCTGGGCTGATTCTTACAGTTCAGCATCTATAGTTTCTGGATACTAAGAAGAACTTTACAGTGTGTACCTTATCAGATATGCTTTTACTTACAAGAGTTTCTTTTTTGATTTTTGGGGGTGGGGGTTGTTTTGTTTCGTGTAGCCCAGACTAGCCTCGAGAACACTGTGTAGCTGAGAATGACTTTGAATTCATGAGCTTCCTAACTCCACTTTCTAAGTCTAGGATTACAAACTTGCCACCATGTCTAACTTCCATGTGAGTTTCTTAAATTCTCTATTTAGCATGGGGAAGTGACTGTAATCTTAGCACTTGGGGAGGCGGATGTGTGTGGGGGGTCAGTGTGAAACAGGATTGCCACAAATTCATAACCAGTCTGAGCTACGTTAGAATTCTAGGCCAGCAGCTTGGACTAAGGAAGACTGTCTTAGAAAGGAAAGGAAGCTGAATGATAAGGAAGTGACCTCAAAGCAGGAAGTCTTTACTTCTGTCAGCAGCATCCATGCTGCTGATTTGTCAGGGCTTTTTGTCTTATTTTTTTTTTAAGACTTACTTTTATTTTATGCATATGAGTGTTTGCCAGCACGTATGGATAGATGCCTGGTGCATATGGAAGTCAGAATAGCCATCAGCTCTCTTGAAACTAGAGTTACTTGTGGTTGTGAGTCACCATATAGGAGCTGGGAACTGAACCAGGCCCTCTAAAAGAGCAGCCAGTTCTCTTAACCACTGAGCTGTCTCTTTAGCCCAGGCTATATATTCTTGTAGTTTCCATTGAAAAGATGAAAATGAGCCAGGCACACACCTATAGTCCGATCAGTTCAGAGGCTTGATACAGGAGGACCAAAGTGGGCGTGCAGCAAGGCCCTGCAACCCTGTCTCCAAAGATAGATAGATACGATAGATAGATAGATAGATAGATAGATAGATAGATAGATAGATGATAGATAAAATAGACGCAAGATAGCATGCTTAAAACCTTGTATGGACTCTGATTTGTAAGAATTAGTCTCAGGAAAAAAAAAAAAACCAGGCAGGGTGGCACATGCCTTTAATCCCAACTCTTAGGAAGCAGAGGCAGTTGGATTTCTGAGTTCCAGGCCAGCCTGGTCTACAGAGTGAGTTCCAGGACAGCCAGGGCTACACAGAGAAACCCTGTCTCGAAAAACCAAAAAAAAAAAAAAAAAAAACTAGTCTCAGACTGTTTTTCTTATGTTGCTATGTTTGAACAAACTTCTTTTTAACCACTTCCTATGTCAATGACTGACCTAAATAAATGCTAGGACCACAAAGAGCTATAAGTTTGTTTTTTTTTTTTTTCTTTTCTGTATCTCAGGAATACATTGGTAGTGAAAAACAAAAAAACAACAGTAAAAATCATTGGAGGGAGAAGGAGAGGGAGAGAGACTGTTTTGAGCTGGAGTCTTACTGTATAGCAGAGGCTGCCTCAAACTCACTGGGATTCCCTGCCTGAGCCACTCCTGAGTGCTGGGATCTTGGTTGTGCAGCACCATACCAGCAACTTTTAAAAGAAAATGAAGAATCAATCCTGGGGCACCTAGTCTAAAACAGTATGTTCTGTACTAGATTAGTCGTCTGAGAGAAGCGGGATGCTATTGGCAAGTTTCTCGTGGTTGGTTTTCTGTTTTCTAGCAAAAATGTTGACAGGTATATTTTAGATATTGATTTATAACTTCCACTATTTTCAGTAGAACTTTAAACTTTGACTAATATTATACTAACCTAATTAAATTGATGTGAAAAAAAATTCCTTTTTTTTTTTTTTGTTTTTGTTTTTTTGTTTTTTTGTTTTTCGAGACAGAGTTTTTCTGTGTATGTCCTGGAACTCTTCTGTAGACCAGGCTGGCCTCAAACTCAGAAATCCACCTGCCTCTGCCTCCCAAGTGCTGGGATTAAAGGCGTGCGTCACCGCTGCCCGGCCCAAATTCATAATATAATGTTTAGAATCACTTTCTGAAATCATACTTCCATTTATCAGCCAAAAATGAGTAACATGAAAATCAACTCTCAAAAACAGAGCTTATTGGAGAATTACAACTGTTAACAATCTAAGATGTATATGTCATGGTAATGAGCAAAAAGAAACTTACAGACAGACAAGTCTACTTTGGCTGTTATGAAATAAACCTCACGCCGGGCAGTGGTCGCGCACACCTTTAGTCCTAGCACTTGGGAGGCAGAGGCAGGCGGATTTCTAAGTTCCAGGCCAGCCTGGTCTACAGAGTGAATTCCAGGACAGCCCGGACTACATAGAGAAACCCTGTCTCAAAAAACCAAAAAAAAAAAAAAAAAAAAAAAAGAAATAAACCTCACTAGCTACAGGAAGTATTGCAGCAGCCTGTGGTTACTTTCTAGATCGTGTCTGGTTTGGGAACTTGAGGCAGAGTGCAGGTTAACTCATCTGTAGAGTGCTTTGCTTAGCCATGTACTTTAGGTTCAGTCCTCAGCACGATAACAAAGGAAGCTAGTCTGCAAGCTTTGTGTTTTCAGCCTCCTACCATAACCACCGTTCCATTCCAGGGGTCTCCTTGTGGCTTTCAGTTTACTCTGCTTAGGTTTGGCAGAAAACACTGTTGAGAAGCTGAAAGTTTTTGTGCCCTTTAAAAAACAGAGGGAGACAAAAGTTGAAAAGAAATATTCCCCCAGTTCTATAAAGTCTGAGTCATCCTGTTCCTCTACAGTTTTATTCGGTATTTTTGCCTGATTATGCCTATTTGGGTCTAACTTCCATTATTGAAAAGACAAACCGCTGGGCGGTGGAGGTGAACCCTTTTAATCCAGCACTCGGGAGGCAGAGGCAGGCAGCTCTCTGAGTCTGCTGCAGCCTGGTCTACAGAGTAAGTTCCAGAACAGCCAGGGCTACACAGTGAAACCATTTCAAAGAACTGAGAGGAAGGAGGGAGAGAAAGGATGAGAGAACGAGAAACTAGAAGAATCATAAAAGCCCATGTGAAAACCCTGAGTCTTAAGAGTTTGGTTAATATGTTTGATTGTCTTTAACTTCCTCATTCTTGAAGAACAGTGATGTATATCACCTGCTGGAACTAAAAAAGGGAATTTGTTCTTTCTGTTCATACTTCCTCACACCAGTGCACTAAGGACTTTTGTGTTCCTTCAACTTGTTAGGCTTTTGAAGGAAGTAGAGAGAGTCTGGTAAATGGGAGAATTGGATGTAAACCTGTAGGAAGCTGGGACGTTTGTCAGTGTACAATTTAATGTTTTCTGCACACAAGTTATATTTAGAGTACCAACAGGACTGTGAAAGGAAAAAATAAATTTTGTCTTTAGCCAGGTATAGTTTTACACACCTGGAACACCAACATTCAAGAGATAGATTTACAGTAGGATGAGACCTTCGAAGCCAACCTGGACTACATAGTAAATTTGAGGTTATTCTGGGCTGTCTAAAATTCTGCCTCAAAAAACAAAACAAAAAAATTAAAGCCCTGGAACTAGAAGGATTGGTTTTGAAGAGTGCTTACTCTTCTAGTAGACCAGAGTTCACCTTCAGCACCATGTCAGGCAGCTCACAACCTCAACTGTGGGGGCCCTCATGCCCTCTTCTGGCCTCTGCAGGCATTTTTACACATACACTTCAGTAAAAATAAGTATTTTTTAAAAGTACATGTTTTATAAAAACTTAACATGGTGGTATACACCTTTAATCCTAGCACTTTGGAGACAAGAAACAGGTAGATCTTTGTGAGTTCAAGGCTAGTTTGGACTACATAGTGAGTTCTAGGTTAGTCAGGGATAAATAGTAAGACCCTGTCTCAAAAAAATTAAATAAATGCCTTTTATTTGGGCCTGGAGATATGGCTCAATGGTTCAATTGCTTACTGCTCTTACAGAAGACCTGAGTCCCAGCGCCCATGTGCATGTCTTAACTGCCTGTTATTCCAATTCCAGGGGAACTAACAACTCATAGTTTCTGCACATGTGACAGACACAAATACACATTTAAAATTTTAATAAAAGTGTTTGTTTGTAATATGAGTTTATATCAGATTTATTTCTGAGGGAAATCATAGAGTTTTAGTCATCTTACAGAAAAAAAATTTCCTTTTGCATTTTGTGTTGATTTTCCTTAGTCACATGCTCTTTTTTTTTATTATTTCTAAGCTTTAGTTTTTAATGTTATATATTTTTATGTCTTTCTCTTCTAGAAGCTACCACTGTCCAACAGGTCAATTTCTTTGAAGCAGGTAATTTCTTTTTAACTGTCATGTCATACATTGTCTTTCTTTATATTAGAAGCAATTTTGCTGGGTATTTGAGAAGATAAGAAAAGTATTTTTCTTAAAACAAGACAAAAACCACAGCAGTGCACATTATGATAAAGCAGGATACATTGGGATAGAATGGATGAGGGAAGCCCTTACGTCCTTTTAAGCATCTTTAGCTGTCCAGGTTTAAGGAAAGCTAATACTTGACACTTCTAGCATATGTTAATCTTTGATTGTAATATTAAAACCATCACTTTGAAATTCTTATGACTAGTTTATGAAAATAAAAGCATAAATTTAGTTCATTTTAAAGCCAGTATATTTGAAATTAGTCTTTTGGATATTGACATGTTTGTGAATGTGTGTACATTATCCATGAAAAAAAGTCACCAGCTGGCCAGCATTAGTCATGTCTCAAATTATAGTCAGTTTACTTGTAATTTCTTCCCATAAGCTAAAAATTTCTCTGATTAATCTGTTCATTTTGGACTCTGCATTAAAGCCTCTATGTATGGTTTTTAGACATTATTTGTTTAGGAAGTAATAATTATGTGGCTGAAAGAACACCAAATACAGGAGCTCAACTGTAGCTCATTTAGAACTTATTCCAAATAGGAGTCTAGTAAACAGCAGCTATGTATTGGACAACTCAGGAGCTACACTGTAGCATTAGCCTGTGTTGAGTTGGAACTTTTGAACATGAGCATAAAGATTGTACTGTGCATTGTTTGCCTTCTTGTAGGAGAAACCGAAGATGATCTCGAGAGCTCTTACAGTGATACCACTATCAGGGTCAGATCCAGGGATTCTCTTGAGTCTAGAGGTAATGTTGCTTTATATGTGTGTGTGACTCTTCTCACAGAGCTATCTTGTAGTTAAAATATAGTTTTAAGTGATTTTTAAGCCTTTAAACATTTTTACAAATCACTTTTAGAGTTATATTCTTAGTCCACTATAATTACTCTTTCCATTGTGCCATGTGACAGGTCGCTGAATAGAGCACTTTTAGCTGGCTTGAGCATTTATGGAAAGATATTTTTATGCTCAAGAATTATTTCCTGGTTTTAAAGTTTGAGAACTTGATCACATTGGTACTCAGCAATCTCAGGAGTATTGCTCAGTTTTCAGGACTTTTAGTAGTAGATAGCTACTTTGTCTTTAAGTCAGAGTCATGTCCATGTTAGATATTACAGGGGATTTTGTTGTTTAAGAATGGCAGTGTGGCCTGGCAGTGGTGGCGCCAGGCGCATGCCTTTAATCCCAGCACTTTGGAGGCAGAGGCAGGTGGATTTCTGAGTTCGAGGCCAGCCTGGTCTACAGAGTGAGTTCCGGGACAGCCAGGGCTACACAAGAGAAACCCTGTCTCGAAAAACAAAACAAACAAAGATTGGCAGTCTGTAATTGTGCAGGTGAACTTACCTTTAAGAGTTGATTGGATAGAGAGACTTGAAGCTTAAGAAGATGCTAGTTTGTAAAGTCTGTAAATGGTTAACTCTTTTAATCCACAAAAATACTACCTCATGGAAATGTCTGCACTTCCCATGATTTTTTCTCATTTTTTTTCTCATTAGAGATAAGCTCATGAGGCGGAGTGTGGTGACGCACACTTTTAATACCAGCACTCACTTGAGGGGCAGAGGCAAGTAGATCTCTGCGAGTTCCAAGCCAATCTGGTTTAGACAGCAAGTTCCAGGCCCAAACTTAAAATAAATGGGGTGAGAACAAACCTTGCTGGTAGAGTGCTTGCCTCCGATTTGGGTGGGAAGCCCTGATTGGTTCTCAGGACCACAGTGGGGAAAAAACAGTAAAGCTCAAAAGCTGGCTTATAGGCAGTTGGCATTTTGTATATCCCCTTCCCTTGTTTTCCCTCTGTTCTTTTTTTGTTAGGGGAGAGGTTTTATTCATATTATATTTTATTTTATTTTATTAGAGAGGATGTCTTGTATTGCACAGGCTAACCTTAGGTTATACGTTATTGATCCCCCTGCTTCAGGCCCACCCTTGTCCACAGTAGTGCTGGCATTAAAGACATGCACCATGGTGCCCAGTTTCCATTGTCAGTTTACTGGTCTTGTTTTTATCTGCTAGCATATATAGGTTTTTTGTTTTTGTATTTTCACACATATGCATCTTCACACTTTGTTCTTAGCTGCCCCCATTTCCCTCTCACATCCCTCATCCTTCTTAAAACATTTAATATTTGTATTCTTTCACAATTAAATTGTAGGAAATGTTTAATCCTATTCCCCCATTAGCCTCTCCCATATCCCCTCTGCCTCCTGCTAAATTTTTCCCCAACAAGTGCCCTTCCTACTTGGTTTATAGTCTGTGCCCCCACTTCCCTTTAATTAGGGCTGCTTGAACGAGTAGAGGTGGATGGGAGGTTATTATTTGGGCAAGGGTAACTTACCAGTGGCTACACCACTGAGGATATGACTGCCCTTCCCCAGCAACTGTTAACTGCCTATTAGGTCCTCCGGCAAGGTAGTGTCCTGAGCCCCTCCCCCATCTGTGATGGAATGTCGGTGGGCTCAGTCTTCTGCTGTCTTGTACACCTCCACTTCAGCTTGATCCTTTCCTCTTTGCAAATAGTTCTTCCTTCTGCTTTCATGTCACATAAAAGAAGATCCATGTGGTACAATTTGCAGGCTGAGAAGGCTTTAAAAGCAAGTCATGCACTTCAGGTTATTGCCTATAGTGTATCTGTCTCACTCTTTTCATTACTCATTTTCTCTCATAAAATGAGCACTGGAAAGTGATGCTCCAAATACTTTTTGTTTTTTAGATGAAGCTGCCCAAGCAGCTGGTCATCATCCAGAATCACCGTGGGGGTTACCACACAGTAAGTAGTGCAAATTTCTAGGTCTGCCTGTGAGAAGGCCAGCCCTGTACTTCCTGTTTGTACTGTGTCTGTGTTTATACTATTAAGTTGTTTTTAGTTTGTTCACTGATGGTCTTATAGCTTTGTAATGTTTCATCTTTGTTGTTGAGATGACAGAATATAAAATATTAGAAGTAGTGTTTTAAGATGAAGGTAACAATGTTCATTAGTAACATTTGGTTTTGAATTTTTTTTAGGGGTACTAAGAGTTGAACCAGATTTTTTAGAACTTTTTAGGCAAGCATTGTATCACTTTGCTATTTTTTTTGTTTTGTTTTTCTCACAGGGTTTCTCTCTGCAGCCCTGGCTGTCCTGGAACTCACTCTGTAGACCAGGCTGGCCTCGAACTCAGAAATCCGCCTGCCTCTGCCTCCCACTGCCTGGCATTCAACAGTTTTCTTAATGTTATTGTTTTCTATTGTGGATAATCTGTAATGAATATATGTTCCTTAGGTTAAGCAAAATAATAGTGTTTTCTTCTTTTTCTATTTTTAAATTAAATTTCAAGATTTGAGCCATTTCCTTTTTGAAAATATTTCATTGAATCTAAGTTGCCATATTTTGTTATGTATCAATAAGGAGAAAATCTATTTACTTGAAGTATATTATTAGATGCAAACACATGTTCTAAAAAGTGCTTTTTTAGTATTTGAGATGAGAGAGAGAGTGTGTGTGTATATGTGTGTGTGTACATGTCCATTATTTTCACACATACACACACCCATTTTTACTTTTTGTTTTGAGATAGGGTCACACTGAATTGCCCTAGCAAGCTTTAACCCTGAAGTCTTCTTGTCTCAGTATCCTAAGTAGTTGGGATTATAGACCTGTGCCTCCAGGTGTCCTATGTGCCTGTGTCCTATGTGACCTGTGCGTATGTGTCCAGTTTTTTGTTGTTATTGTTGTTGGTTTTTGTTTTTTTAAAGGATGTTGTTTTAAATAAGCCCATTCTTGAAATACTATTGTGTGATGAAACACAACCAAAAGAAACTTAGTGGGGAAGGAGTTATCTGGCTTACATATCCAGAGTCACAGCACACTGAGGGAAGAAGCCAAGGCAGGGACCTGGAGGCAGGAGCTATGGGTTAGGGTTAGGGTACAGGTTACGGAGGTGTGCTGCTTACTGGCTTGCTCTTCATGGCTTGTTCATCCTGCTTTCTTATAGAACCCAGGACCACCAGCCCAGGGATGGCACCACCCACAGTGGCCTGGGCCCTCTCCCCATAAATTGCTAATTAGGAAAATGCCTTACAAGCTTGTCTATAGCCAGTTTTTATGGAGGCATTTTCTCAATTGGAGTTTCCTCCTCTCAGTTAACCCCTAGCTTGTATCAGGTCAACTTAAAGCTAGCTAATACAAGCATATATTGGTTGCATTTCTGTTCAAAATACATTTATGTAAATACCGATGTGTTTCATCCTCGGTGGATACCTTAGCTTTTCAGGGCAGATGTTGACATCTACCTAGTTTCCATTGCATCACTTTATCCTTTGCTCCACGACTTTGCAGTGGCCACAGGTTTGCATATATGATAGATACTATGCTATATTGCATAGTTTGTAGTTATTACTACCTATATTTGTTTCTGAATTCCATTACTTTTAGATATGTAATCTTATAGAAATAATCAATTTCTGTTTTTCCTCTTATTATTTTTAAAGAATAATAGTTGTTACCACATGAGGTGTAAGAATTAAATAATTGCACTTGACACATAGAATACATTTAACCTGTTTCTTCGTTATTTTTCTATAATAAAACACCCATGACCAAGACAACTTTTAGAATGGTGGCTCTTAACCTTCCTAATGCTATGACCCCCAAACATAAAATTATTTTGCTACTTCATAACTATAATTTTGCTACTATTATGAATCATAATGTAAATATCTGATATACAGGATATCTTACATGAGATCCCAGGGTGGGGAGAGAGGGTGTCACGATTCACAGTTGAAATCCACTGTTCTAGAAGAAAGAGTTTATTCAGGTTTACAGTTCCACAGGGTTAAAATCCATGATGTCAAAGTGAAGGCATGGCAGCAGGAATAGCTGGAGCTCATGTCTCAGACTGCAAGCAGGAGGCCATGAAAGCACACACAAAAGTTCAAAACCTCTGCCTCCAGTGCACATCTTTTCCAACAAAGCCATGCCCTCTAAACCTCCCCAACGAGTGCTGCCAACTGGGGACCAAGTATTAACTGTTGCCCCAAGACTTATGGCAGACACCTCATTCAGACCCCCATGGCCAGGTTAGTTGGTCGGTGGGCTTTTCTTTTCCTTTCTGTGCTGAGAACGGAAGCCTCGCATACCGAAAGGGAGGACTCTTCAGCACAGCCATTTTAGAGCTAACAATCCTAGAGCTGGCTGTCGTTGTCCAGTTCTAAGTAATTCTACTTTAGAAAAAAGGGAAACATTGTGGGAAGATGACTCAGTGGTTAAGTGTTCTTGCAGAGGACAGAGTTCCGTTCCTAGCACCACGGTGGACAACTCAGGACACCTGTGACTCCATCTTCAGAAGGTCCGACACCTTCTGCTTCTGCAGGCACCAGCACTCAGCACATACACATGAACACAAAAATCTTCTTTTAAGGGAAAAAAACACATACTTATGGTATGTTTGACTGGTCAGAGGGTTGGATTTGGTTTCTTTATCAGTTTGATAAGTGAAATGGCTGTTAGGTTGTTTAGTCTTTGTTCCCAGTGTTGTCTAACTTCACTCCTTCTCTCTGTTCTAGATCGGGACTTTCCAGCTCATGAGAATCAGCCTTCACTGCTCAGTAAGTGCTCGGATCTCTTCTCTATTTCAATCAGCCCTCTTCCTGCCTTGTTCAACCAATAAAAGTAACATGGCCAAACTTAGTGACACACACCTTTAATTCTAGCAAAGACAGGAGGGTTTCGAGACTAGCCTCGTCTACAGAGTGAGGTCTAGGACAGCCAGGGCTACACAGAGAAACCCTGTCTCAAGAAACCAAATAAATAAAGTTGTAATTTGATTTTAAATCATTTCACCTCAGCTTTTAAGTCTATCATCAGTGGTCATGTATGTAATAATTACTCTGACATGGCACTGTCCTCAGGGCTGTTTTAGCCTCAGTGATCTACTTGGAGGATAATTGCCCAACTTTTCTTTTTAAATGTAATTAGAATCCAATGGAATAGTTTTGAACTCAGTGTTAGCTCAGAGTAAAGATGTACAGCGTAGTTTTGTCTGGTAAGCGATTATTTCTGTCTGAGGGAAGGCTTTTGTCGTCACTAGTCTGATCCCAGAGGCTTTTACCTTTGATGTGTTCCTCCTTGCTTTCTCCCTTTCTGTTTTATTTATTATATACATTGAACTTTG
The DNA here is from genome assembly GCA_021653895.1 of Mastomys natalensis. Classification (NCBI taxonomy): domain Eukaryota; kingdom Metazoa; phylum Chordata; class Mammalia; order Rodentia; family Muridae; genus Mastomys; species Mastomys natalensis. The sequence continues at coordinate 1,944,549 of JAJTUV010000222.1, read as the reverse complement.
ATACCAACTTAGAAAGTATATAAAATGATAAGTTTATTATGTTTTTGCTTCAGCCTCAGGATGTCAGAAAAACCCTCGGGAGTGGGTTGACCAAGCTGTAAGAATGCGGGCTAGAATGGCTTGTAAGTAGATCCCTCACTTTCCTGCCGTACTTCGTTGTCTGTCTAACATTCCATATACTGAGCTCTTCAGGTAAGTACTAACGGTCAGCTCGGGCTGCTAGATGAGGTTACCAGTGCAGCGAAGAAAGTGGCGTGAGAAAACCAGTGGATGGCATTCCCAAGCCTCAGGAGCTAGCAGCTGTGCAGGAAAATGAAGCTGCCTTCTTAATAACTTCAGGGGTGTGTGTGGGTTGTGTGTGTGGGTGTGTGTGTTGGTGGGGGGTTGGGGGGTGGATGTGGGTGTGTGGGGGGGTGGGTATGTGTGTGTGTTGGTGGGGGGTGGGGGGTGGGTGTGGGTGTGTATGAGTGTGTGGGGGGTGGGTATGTGGGTGGGTGTGTGGGTGTGTATGAGTGTGTGTGGGGTGTGGGTATGTGGGTGGGTGTGAGGGGGATAAGGGTGTGGGGGTAGGGGGGGTGGGGGGTGGGGGTGGATGGGTGTGTGTGGGTGTGTGGATGTGGGTGGGTGGGTGGGTGAGTATGTGTTTTAGTGGACTCCATATAGATAAGTACTCTACTGCAACCTTCTTTGCCCCTTATTTCATGTCATAAAGATGAAAATTTACAGATATATTTTTATGATTATGTTTAGGGTAGAGTAAATGTCACTGAATGGAAGAAATATCTATTGGGCTGATGCCCTCTTTTGGTGTGTCTGAAGACAGTGACAGTGTACTCATATACATAAAATTAATAAATATTTTTTAAAACTCTGTAAATTGATGTGACAAAATGACAGTACTTTGAACTCAGTCTGTCATTATGTCTGTAGAAATACATTCACCTTAGTGCTGAAGATGTAGCTAGGTGGTAGGGCATTTGGCCAGCATACATAAAACACTGGGCTCAGTCACCAAGATGAACAACAAAACGAGGAAATCATCAGGTCAATTATTGGTTATGTCTGTATTGACTGTGTAAAACTGTCCATTGTTTTCTGCCTTGCATGGTGCTTCTCTCCTCACACTCCCACACCACAGCATTTGTTTTTTGCGGCTTGTATATGGACCATATTGCCTAGAACGCCATCATTTAGCCTCAGCTCCTCAAGTGTTGGGGTTATAGACAGGTGTGTACCATCACACGAAATTCTGTCCCCTTTTTTCCTATCCAGCCATGGTACCTCTTGTCCCTGTTTATTTAGACTATATAAAAAAATCCCTCATGTTTATCTGTTGCTCATGGAAGGACTGACACATTAGAGATTGTGGTAATCTCTAATGATTACAATTCACTTTTCCTTAGCAGAAGCTGTATTCCACTCATAAAAGAGCTATTAAGCTGCCTAAAACAAAAATGTCCTTTTCTCTTGCCTTACTGTTGACTGTTACTTTTTAATGTTATATATACCTGATACTAGACCATTTCCTCTTAGAATTTGTTCTTCATTGCCTTTTGTACTTAGGAAACCAAATACTAACTATTCAGATTACTAGAATTATGTCTAACCAGAAAAAAATGAAATGTTTTTTCTATCCTATTAAATTTGAGAGACAGCATCTCTCTGTGTGGTCCTAGCTGTCCTGGAACTCACTATGTAGACCAAGCTAACCTTAACTCAGATCCACCTGCCTCTTCCTCCTGAGGTTAAAGGTGTGTGCCACCACCCAATTGAAAATTAAGACCTAAGAGGTAGCATTTAGTAATTACAGTCTATATACCATGAAAAATTCAGAGCTTCTTGGTTAATTTCTTAATTTGTAATGTTGTATTCAAGGAAATAAATAGAAAAGAAAAAAATTTGTACACATTGGTACCAGAGAAGATTTTAAAACTTTTTTTTAGATTAAATTTTGTTTCAATTATTTTATTTGTGTGTATGTGTGTGTGCCTGCTTATCCATGAGCCGGAAGAGGGCTTTGGTTTTCTTGGAACTGGAGTTATAGGCAGTAGGTCTCAGGAACTGAACTCAGGTCCTCTGTAAAAGTACCAAGTACGCTTAACCGTTGAACTGTCACTTCAGCTCGAGACTGAAGTATGTGTGCTGTATTTGTACACATGAGTATAGTACCTTCAGAGGTTAGAAGACGGTGACAGATCCCGTGGAGCTAGAGTTGATGAGCTACCTGATGTGAAATTTGAACTCTGGTCCTCTAGAAGAGCAGTCCCCACTATCTTTACCTCAATGATATCTCTCAAACCCCTCTGATTTTCTCTAAGACACTTCTCATTGCAAAGGGAAAAAATTATGTTGAACATGTTTGAGATGTAGATGTAGCAGTGTTGTTGCCACTGGTGTTTGTGAGATCGGATCTTACTGTATAGCCCTGGCTGGCCTGAAATGAAGGCACCATGACCGGCTTAGCATTTTTTTTTTGACACCAGATTTGTAGTTAACGTTTTAGAATTTTATGTTTGCATTCCTATTCATCTTACATTAGTATATTTATTATGGCTTAAATACTTGTAATTACCTTATCTAGGTATTATACTGAACTTTGTTTTGTAGAAAAACAGCATACAAGAAATCTGCATGCATCAAGTTGTGCATAGTGGCGCACACCTATAGTCGGGGTGCCTAAGCAGGAAGTTTGAAGACAGCCTGGGCTAAATATTTAGACCAAGGAAAGAAAGAGTATTAGTCCATTAACAAAGTTTTGTTTAGAATAGAGCAATGAAAAGGATGAAAATATTTCTAACAGTGAAAGCCGCCCATGGTGATTTTGTAACAGCCTTTACATAATTACTCTTCAATCCAAGATAGGTTTTTTGTTTTTTTTGTTTTTTTTTTATCATTTTAAACAAGAAGTTTATTTAAACAACAAGACACTTGACTTGAAGGGAAAACTATCTAGGATCATTTTGTTCAAGAGTAATTTATCCCTACTTAAAGATAGATTGCTCTACATGTAACAGCTACGTACAAAAAAGTTATAAGATTGTCCTTGGTTTTACAATGATAAATGAAAAACATTAAAATTCTCCAATCGAACAAGGTATGCAAGGATTTTGTGTTGTTGGGTTTTTTGTTAAAACAGTGAGAGCAAAATAACTTACTGAAATATAAAGATAAGAGTTGAATGAACATGCCACTAATGGAGAAGGGGGATATTTTCACAGACCGAGTACTTTCCCCCAGATCACCTCCATCCGATGTCAACCAAAACAGAACATTGGCCATTTAGTTTAAAAAAGGAAAAGAAAAAAAGAGCAATATGCTTGTGCACATACACCAGTTACTTTATGTACAATAAAGAAATGGGGACAGGGAAATGAAAGGAGAGAAAACTATACTGTAGTAGTCAGGATGTGGCGGGACCAAATTGCAGCTTTCTAATTGAGAATGTATTCTTGGTCTATAACAAAATTCTGGAGTAAAGTAGCAGGTTCCCTTTTTAGTAGACACCTCCTGTCTGCTGCTGGAACACATCAATTGTATCTTCATCCTCCATTTCCAACTGTGCAGGTGTGTCTGTTTCGTTGATTGTTGCCCATCAAATCGGAATCTGATCTGCCTCATTGACAAACCCTGCCGTTCACAGTAGGCTTTCATTAGTTTACTAAGTGGTGTATGCCTCTTAATCTTAAACTGCACCACAGAATCATCCTGTCCCGCCACCTTCAAATTAATATGATCGTTGTTCTCAGTCTTGACTCCTTCCTTGGGTTTCTTGTCAGCCATGGCGAGTGCTGGAGTCTCCTCAGCTGCTGCTTCATAAAAGAGGCACCAGGTCCACACTGAAGGAGCACACCCCAAGATAGTTTTTAAACTTTTGTCCCGGATGTTTTTGTTTGCTGCTGTTTGTATAGCCAGCTCTAGCCTTCTCATCTTCATGCCACTACCTCTCGAGTGCTTTATCCTAGGTGTGCACCATCACGCCTGGGCTGTTCTCTCTCATATTTTTCTTAGCATTCTAAGTTTCATATCATTCTCTCAGTTACGGATTTCTGTTTACTGTGGTCAGGGTGTTTTTAAATGTGGATATTCTAGAACCTGTTGTCATTTCAGGTTAGCACCAGTTCCCTGGGTATAAAATGGTCCCGGGTCAAGTTCAGTCTCCAGTCCTAACCTTATGACTAAGATATAGTCACCATCTGTACTTCTTTCCATTCTTGTGATAAAGTAGTTAAAATGTGTCTAGAGAAATCAAATCTTTGAAACATTTCAATTCCTGGGTTTTAAAGCCCAGCTCCTCCACTTGCTAATTCAAAACTTCCTGCACTTCAAGCTTTCTTGCCTTCAGAGACACTTGTGGCTTTAGCTGAGTTACTATGATGCATCTTTTATGTTAAACGCAACTTTTTAACTTTTATCTCATACTTGTTTTGTTTTTGTTTTCTCACAGGGTTTCTCTGTGTAGCCCTGGCTGTCCTGGAACTCACTCTGTAGACCAGGCTGGCCTCGAATTCAGAAATCCGCCTGCCTCTGCCTCCCAAGTGCTGGGATTAAAGGCGTGCGCCACCACCGCCCGGCTGTTTTTTTTTTGGTTTTTTTTTTTTTTTTGTATCTCATACTTGTTAATGCTTACTTATAATATGCACAAATCAATTCAATAACTGTGATAGATTCATAGCCCTGCACTCTTGACTTTTATGGAGTGACTGCTGCTCTAATCTTTGGGCTTGAAAATCTCTATATTGATTTTCACACTTCCCTTACTGCTTCTAGTGACTTTAGTAAGAGAGAGAATTCCTCAGCAGTTTATACATAACATACTTCAAAGTATGTTTGTGATCTGTGGATTACATATATACTATGTGCGACACATATTTAATACTTATTAGTCATATCCATCATAAAAAATAGAACATCACAGAACTGCCGTATCCCATTTAATCTTTGCAACCATGTAATAAGGGCTTTAAGATGGACATCTTATGTACTGGGAGCTTTTTTAGTGCTTGATTTTTAATAGTGCAGTGTAACTTATGGCATAATTTAAATGTTTCTAGTAAAGTTTCATGAGCAGAATTGGTAACTGAAAAAATCAGCTCTTAGAGTTATCATGGTGTCACTTTGCCCTGCTTGTTTGTTGAATGTTTGTTTCAGTTTTGTTTCTGTTTTCTGGTCATATGACTCAAGGTAATTTCTGTATCTTAGCAGTGCTAACTTTATTCTTGTGGTCTAGTCCAGTGTTTCTCAAGCAGAATCTGTTAATAAAAACAAGGAAGATCATTTGTCTATTCAGAAGTTGTCTATACCGAAGTTACTGCAGGCAAGTGGTGGATGGGTATAACAGCAAATGGAGAATATACCAGTGAAATTGTTGGGCCTCTCTGTCTCTTGACATAAGTTTTTTGTTTTGTTTTAATAAGATTTAAAAAAAAAAGATTAAGAATTTAAATGGTCAGAATTTGTAGAAGAAATATTTCAGTCATTCTAAGATAGAAAATAATGAGGTTTTAGGAATGAATTTTGTATGGAAATACCTTATTTGTATGGAAATAAATGTAATTTAGTAATCCATAATCTACATTTCCCTCCTCCTTATTATATCTTCACAGGTAGCAGTTTGTAAATAGCCATTTTCCAGATGAGTTTTGCTTCTGTTATAGGTGTCCGTATTTTCTTGGCCCTCTTACCTTTGTTCCAGAGTTACTGTTCCTAATAAATAAGCTGCCAGGCTTTCAACACGGAGTGGTTAAATGTTCACTCTGTGCTCTATTAGTGTTGCTGTGAGTAACTGTGATGGACCCTTTGGTGTAGCAGACATTCAGATTATTCTGCCTCACCTACTACCTCTGCTCGACCTCTACAGTTTCTTTTCTTTAATGAAAATACCTGGGCAAATAAAACATAAAATTGATGGTCTTTTGAAATTACTTTTTATTTTAGATAACAACATTCAGAAATCAGACTTTGGAAACACAATCTCCATCAACCTCCAGGCAACGTAAGTTTATCTATTCATTAAGTGGTCCAAACTTGATGGCTTGTATTTAAAATATTTTTGGCAGTAGTATGACTTAATGCTACTTGAAGCATCATATAAGCACTTCCATTGAAAAAGTATATACTGTATCCGCAGGGAAACTCTGTGGAGGCAAACCATACGAAACATCTAGTTTCCTCTTGACTTTATTGTTCATAATACCGAAAATAAACGTTGATAAGTAGGGCTGGAGAGATTGTTTGGTGAGTAAAAATCTTACTGTACAAGCCTCAGCATATGAGTTCAGACTCCAGAACCACATAAAGGCGGAGGAGAGAAGCAACTCCACGAACTTACACTCTGACCTCCACGCACATGCCTACATCCACACATGGCCTGTACGCACACACAGCACTAATAAATTAACTAAAGGCTATCTGTTAGTGAGTAAGCAACCATTACCATTAGACTGAAGTAGGCTGGATTAGCAGGCAGGTAGTATAGTGTGCTGGAAGCAAATGATGCAGGTTTTGAAGTCCACAGAGGAGGTGTATTTGAACTAAGCTGGAACACTTACCTTGTATATAGCCTTGAAGAATTTTCTTATTCCCAGAGCATGTTACCTTGAATAGTGAGTACTAAGCAATTATTAGTGATTCTTAAATTTTTGTGTGTCTCTACATTGATAAAAATACCTACAAAGAGTTTCAATTAATCTGTGAATGACAGGATTCTTTTTTTATGGATGATTTTCCTTATCTACTCATCAGTTGATGGACATTTGAGTTGTCTCCACTGCTTGGCTCTTATGCATCATTGCTTTAGTGAACCTGAGATGCAGATGTCTCCTCCACATAACTGAATTCATCCCTTTGGATACATACCCAGCAGTGGAGTTGCAGGTTCACATAGTATTTTTAAAAAGTGGATTAAACCTACTTGTATTTACCTAGGCATTAATCTCTAGTTTAATAAACTAGTTGGATTCTCACATCCACTTCTGTTTTTATATTTTATTTTTGTTTGTTTTTTGAGACAGAGTTTTTCTGTATAGCCCTGGCAGTCCTGGAACTCACTTGGCCTTGAACTCATAAATCCGCCTGCCTCTGCCTCCCAAGTGCTGGGATTAAAGACGTGCACCATCACTGCCCGGCCCACTTCTGTTTTAAAATATCTAAAAATATTATTCAGATATGAAGAATTTTAAAAGCCTTTTTATGGAATTGTGGACTTTCCTTGCAACTTCAATATTGAACAACTGACAGTTAATACTAGTGAGGTTGTGGGGTAAGAAGAATCCTTATTCACTCCTAGTGGGGTGATAAACTAGAGCAGCCATTATGTAGATCAGTATGGAGGTTTCCCAGAAGTTACAGAGCTGCTATATGACCCAGTTATACCCCCTGGGTATACAGCCAACGGACTTCGTGTCCTACCACAGAGACACTTGTATGTCCATCCATGCCCATTGCTGTTCTATTCATGACAGCAAGGAAGTAGAATCATCCTGCATGTCTATTAGCAAGTGAATGGATAATGAAACTGGTACATGCACACATATACACACTCACACACAGGAATTTTATTCAGATGTAAAGAAAGGTGAAATTATGGAATTTTCAAGGAAATGGATGCATCTGGAAAGTATAACATTAAGGAAGGTGACTCAAACTCAGACAGAAACTGAATATTCTTTTTTTTTTAAATGGCCTTGAACTCTTGATGCTATTGGCTCTACTTTCCAAGTGCTGAGGTTACAGGCATATGCCACCACATCTTGCTTAAATTCTTAGAATCTGAATGAAATATTGTGCATTAGTCATTAGAAAATACTGCTTCACTGAGGTATCAGATCTTCACTAGGCATGATGGGAATCTGAAGTAGGAGAATCATGCCTGACTGCAGAGTGAGACTTCACCTTAAAGCAGTGTATGCAGCTGGGGGGATCCCAAGGGTAATCCCAGTACACAAGAGGGACAAACAGGAGAACCACCCATGAGGTTGAGTCATCCTGGTCTACACAGTAAGTTTCAGACTAGTCAAGGTTACATGTGAGACCTCCTCTCAGGAAAACAAAGCGAATGGCATGTACATTTTCTGAATGTTGACACACTGTACAGTACAGAAGGTTACGTTTGTTATTATCACTATCATACTCCAGGTCTTTGAAGAGTTAACTATTACCAGTAGTGGTGGTGCATGCCTGGAATCCTAGTCCTGGAGAGGATCACTGTGTAGTGAGGAGCAGTGGGAGGATTGGCATGAGCTCAGTGCCCTGACTCACAAAATAATACTAATAGTAACTAATTTAAAAAATAGGGGCGGGTGAGATGGCTTAGTTGGTAAAGGCTCTTGTACACAGGTCTGAATCTGAGTAGAGGAAAGAACTGACTGTCACAAATTGTCCTCTGACCATCATATGTGGGCATGAACCCATGTACCTACACATGTACACACACATATACACACACACACTTTTAAAAGTTAAGTATTGGTAGCTACCGGGCGGTGGTGGCGCACGCCTTTAATCCAAGCACTTGGGAGGCAGAGGCAGGTGGATTTCTGAGTTCAAGGCTAGCCTGGTCTACAGAGTGAGTTCCAGGACAGCCCAAGCTACACAGAGAAACCCTGTCTCGAAAAACCAAAAAAAAAAAAAAAAAAGAAAGCAACGAAGTATTCATAGCTATCAGTTTTATAATGTCAGGAACTAATTTAATTTTCACTTGAAAGTTTGAATGTTACACTGGCAACAAATATTGCCTGAAAGTACCCGGTGGACTTGGCTCATTTCTCAAGGAAAAAGCTGCAAAGTGCAGGAGTGTGACTAATCATAGCTTATTAATGACTTTTCAAGTAAAGATGATACTCACATTTTCAAAAGTGCTGATTCAAGTTGCAGCTCAGTTATAAAGCCCCTTTCCTTTGGACAACTGTTGTCTATGCTGTACAGCAGACAACACTGAGAAAATAGGAACTCAGAGGGTTAAAGGTCTTGAGGTTTTGGTGGGGTTTTTTGTTGTTGTTAGTTTTGGGGTTTGTTTTGTTTTGTTTTATTTTGTTTTGTTAGTGCTAGATACTGTGCTACGGCCTCACACATACTAGACATTTACACCAAGTTACACGGTGTCCCAGCCCAGGACTGAGGGAGGGACAGAATTAATGTAGCTACTTCATGAAGGATAGTCTTACACCTTTTTTTTTTTTTTTTTTTGCAGATTTATTTGTTATTTATATGAGTATACTGTAGCTGTCTTCACACACACCAGAAGAGGGCATCAGATTCCATTATAGATGGTTGTAGACGACCATGTGGTCACTGGGAATTGAACTCAGGACCTCTGAAAGAGCAGTCAATGTTCTTAACTGCTGAGACATCTCTCCAGCCCAGAAGAATAGTCTTAATGAAACGGGTTCTTTGTCATCCCCTTTAAATTTTACTACACTTATTGCGTGTGTGTTTGTGTATGTGTGTGGGGGTCAAAGGTCAACTTTCAGGAGTCAGTTTTCTTCTAACGTGGGCACTGGGGATCAGACTCAGGTCATCATGTTTAGTAACACTTGGCTTACTGAGCCATTTCACCAGCACTTCTCCTAATTTTTGTTTTTGTTGTGTGTGGTTGGTTGGTTGGTTGGTTGGTTGGTTGGTGTGTTGGTTTTGGTTTGAAACAGTGTCTCTCTCGCCTAGCTCTGGCTGGCCTGGAACTCACAGATTCTTATTTGCCTCCTGAGTGCTGGGACTAGAAGCATACACCACACTACCTGGCATCTGCCATTCATTTTTAACCTTGTATGGTAGCAGAGAAAACTATAGTGACTGTGCTAAGACAGCTAAGTCAGTCCCCAATGATCCTTGCCTCAGCATCTGAAGATTTCCCATGTTAGCTGATTCACCAGAACAAGTATCACCAGTGCCAAAACCAAAAATGTCTTACTGTCAATTTTAGGGACTATACCTACCAAGTAGTGTTTAAGATAGCTTCCGGCCATACTCTTGAGATCTGCTGCTCCAAAAGGTCCCTAGTATATCTAGTTACTAAAATAATTAATAAATAAAATGTTCAGAAGTGGTATTTATTGGTAAATGAAGTGATCTATCAAAATGCTGTGGAAATGGAAAAGCATTATGAAAGTGAAATGATATCGTAATTATCCCCAGTGCTATGGATAGGTCCAGCGCCAGAGCTGCACACTGTCAGCCTGCATGCCACAAAGGAAGTTATCAGTGTGGTGAATTCACGTGGACAAGTAGCTGCTATCGCATATGGGAAGCATAGCAAATCCTTTTTTTAGGTACTTCAGAAATATTCTGCCCTGGATAGATAGCCATGTAAACTGCTGAGCTTCTTCTGAATTAAGCAGTGCTTTATAAAGTAACCATTTTTTACTTCCCAACTATTAGAAAATGCTCCTAAGTCTTGTTTTATAAACAATTTTACTTCTAAAGTTATGTTTATACCATTTCATACTTAAATGATTCTTCTTTAGAAATCATTATCTTTCTTACATTTATATATAGATCCATAACTTAGACATGTGAGCTTTTATTGGAGAGGATATTTTTATTTCTTAAAGGAAAAAAAAATTACCAGCACCCCCTTTTTAAAAGTTCTCCCTCTTAGTCAGACATAGTCAGACACACCTTTAATGCCAACACTTAAGAGGCAGAGGCACGGAGTTTGAGGCTAACCTGGTCTACATACTGAGTTCTAGGTAAAGTCATGCATGGGACTACAGATAAAGCTCAGCAGTTAAGAACATGTACTTCTCATGCAGAGGACCCAGTTTTAATTCCAGCACCTTTCAGGGGCTCAGTCACTTGAGACTGTAACTCTAGGAGGGTCCATTACACTCAACCTCTGTAGGGTGAGTGAGCACCTGCATCCACACATAACAGACACAGACAAAAAAAAAGAAATCACTCATCCTTGAATCTAAGAAAATGTGACACATACGTCCTTTTTTTTTTTTTTTTTTTTTTTTTTTTCTGAGCAGAAGCAGCTGTACAACCCCCAAATGAATCTTCTGTCAAGATAAAATGGTGGCTGCTGGGACTTGTTGCCACCCTTGCCATGGGGATATTTTGGTTCTTTCATACCCCTGCAGTAGAAACCACTGCCGTCCAAGAATTTCAGAACCAGATGAAAGAACTCCAGTCTAAGTACCAGAGTCAAAACGAGAAGCTGTGGAAGAGAGGCACAACATTCCTAGAAAAGCATCTGAATAGCTCCCTCCCCCGGCCCCAGCCTGCCATCCTGTTGCTCACTGCAGCTCAAGATGCTGCAGAAGTGCTCAAGTGTCTGAGTGAACAAATTGCCGACGCCTACTCCTCCTTCCGTAGTGTCCGTGCCATCCGGATTGACGGGGCAGGTAAAGCTGCTCAAGACAGTGACCTCGTCAAGCATGAAGTTGATCAGGAGCTGACTGATGGGTTCAGAAATGGCCAGAATGCAGCTGTGGTACACCGCTTCGAATCCCTGCCCGCTGGCTCTACCTTGATCTTCTATAAATACTGTGATCATGAAAACGCAGCCTTCAAAGATGTAGCCCTCGTCCTGACTGTGCTGTTGGAGGAGAAGACACTGGAAGCCAGTCTAGGCCTAAAGGAAATTGAAGAGAAAGTGAGGGATTTCCTTAAAGTCAAGTTCACCAGCTCTAGCACGACCAGCTCCTACAACCACATGGACCCAGACAAGCTGAATGGGCTCTGGAGCCGCATCTCCCACCTCGTGCTGCCCGTGCAGCCTGAGAGCACCCTGCAAGCAGGCAGCTGCTTATGAGGGAGACAAGTGGAGATCCTGTCTCCAGTTTGAACAGTCTTTGTAACCAGAGACGGATTTTGGAGCAGTTACTGAAAACTGGTTTCTTTTTAAAGGAAGTAAAGTTCATACATAAAGGTGGAATAACTAAATCATTTATGCAGCCTAATTATCTGTGATTTCAGAGAATCCTTTCTCTACTTCCACTAAGAACCATGTTAAAGGTGTTTAGCATAGTGTTCAGTATGTGCAGTTCCCGAGTGTCTGCCTTGATTCTGGCTGAATCATTCTTGCTGCGGTGTGACCAGTGAGAAGGACTAGGTTCCTCTCTCAGAGAGTCAGCTTTATAGTTAACTTGGATTTGTTTGTGTTTGTGACCTTATTCATGGCTGACAGCTCCCCACTTGGAGCTGTGAATTTCCCCATTAGTTTTTCTCTCATACCATTTAGATGTGTGATCCTTAGCTTTTACCTATAAAAACAAAACTGGGTGTGCAGTTTAGCCAGTCCCTCCCTCACTGGTTTTTAGAGCGGGAAGAAGAGGTTTGGAGGTAGAAAGTGACGAGAAATTGTTTAACAGAGAAGGAAAAGGAAGGAAAGAAAAGACAGCTGCAAGCTGGGCATGGTAAGCCACGCCTGTGATCCCAGTGCTCTCTCAGGGTAATCAGGAGGTGCAGAAGTTCAAGGCCAGCCTCCTCTGGAGAGTGAGTTTTCTGCCACCCTGGACTACATGAGACACTATCTTAAAAAAAAAAAAAAAAAATTAAAAAGTTTTCAAAATCAAATGTTACTTTAAAAAGAAAGAAACATAAAAGCGACAGAGAGCCTCTGAGAGGTGGTCACACAGGCACGCCTAGGCTGCGGGCCTCGACTGTTACAGTTTGCTTTTATGCTTCTGTTCTTGGTGTAAGCCTAAAGCTCAGCTACAGAGCGTTTGCCTCGCCTGTGCAATACCCTGGGTTCAATGACCAGCATTCCATATGCCTGTGATCTCAGCACTCGTCAGATTGACCTTGTAGTATTCTGAACTCAGAGCCAGTCTAGAATATTTACATATATATAAAGTTTTTTCAAGACCTTAATTCAACCCCACTCCCCAGTAAAAAAGAATTCCATGGTCCTCTCAAGATTTTTTAAGCTTCTATATTATGCAGCGTATTTCCTTACTTAACTCTTAACAATTTGAAAGGTAAGCAAATTCAAAGCAGTCTCTTTGATAATGCCTGACAGTTTTTGTCTTAAAGAAATTAGTTTCCAGTACATCCTCAACTTGATGGTTTGGGATTTTTGTATTATTTTTTTTTTAATTTTTTTACTTTTTTGCCAATAGTAGGAATTGAACCTGAGATCTGATACCTGTTTGTCACGTGCTCTGCTGGTGAACATCCTCCAGCAGTGAAAACACATTTCAAAGTCAGGTAACTCGTGTCTAGAACGCCAGCGCTTGGGAAGTTGAAGAGGAAGCCATTGTTAGCTATATAGTGAGTTTCAAGGCAGCTTGCCTGGGCTGCAGAATGAAGTACTGTTTCAACACCCACTTCCCCCCCACACACACACACACACATATACAACACAGAGACAGCTTCAAAAATTGGTTAACAGATTTCTGCTGAGCTATTGACAAGAACTTCATTTTCTCTGTATACATGAGTACTTGAAGTCCTTGAATGGCAGTCCATAACAAATTCAAAAATACACTATGCACAAGCCAAAAAGAGTGAACCTTAACACACACAAAGAATGTTGAACCTAGGTATCTACTGCTATAGTATTTTAGGGTTTTTTGCATTTATAACTAGACTTTCTCATCTAGTCTGCTGCTTTTGCTTTCTACTCTTACAACTCTAGATGCATCTTGAGTTCTTACCTGAGTGAGAATACTACTTTAGAGTCCTCGTCAACCCTTCTTTCCCCACTGGAAGTCTCATGGTGGGTGGTAGAAAGTAGTCGTCTTTCCAGGGGACTACCTATATTTGTACCTTTATTATCTGTTTCGGTCAAGTCAGACTGATGCGGTTTATTTTGTAAAGAATTATAAAAAAGTTTTTGAAAGTTTATTTTTTACATACATATCGTAAGGAAATGGAAATGTTTTATTGAATATTCCACTGGCTTAGATAAATTTTAAGTGCTAATTGCTTTTATCCTTCAAGAAAAATAATTGTAGCAATTAATGTGTAAATAACTTTAAAGCTATTTTAGTAATTTAAATAAATTTACCTTTTGGGTTTGTATGCTGTGTATTATAGACTTAATGATTTATAAGCCTGTTTTTTAAATTAATCCAACTTTTTCTTTGAAAAAAATTTTAATGACCTTGGCTAAGAGAAGCTCAGGCCAAAAAAGTACATTGCTTAGAAATGGAGTAAACATTTTTGTTTTACTTTTTTTTTTTTTTTTTTAAAATCTATATATTTTGAATTATCATTGAAGTAGAGTTGCATTAGCGTCTTGATTTCTCATGAGTCCCTGAAGCAGAATTCATGTTTAATTGCCTCTGAAAGAGCCTTTTTTGGGTTTTTTTTTTTTTTTGGTTTTTTTGAGACAGGGTTTCTCTGTGTAGCCCTGGCTGTCCTGGAACTCACTCTGTAGACCAGGCTGGCCTTGAACTCAGAAATCTACCTGCCTCTGCCTCCCAAGTGCTGGGATTAAAGGCATGTGGCACCACTGCCCGGCTGAAAGAGCCATTTTAGATTTCCTTTTCCTATTCACTTCCTCTCATTTTTAATGCCACATATTCTGTGTGTGTGTGTGTGTGTGTGTGTGTGTGTGTATGTATAAAATTGTGCTTTATACAAAATAGATATTTTGGTGCACACACACCCATAAACCAGTTTTCACTGTCACTTAGGATGTATACTCAAGAATGTCTTCACCCACTGGGCGGTGGTGGCGCACGCCTTTAATCCCAGCACTTGGGAGGCAGAGGCAGGCAGATTTCTGAGTTCAAGGCCAGCTTGGTCTACAGAGTGAGTTCCAGGACAGCCAGGGCTACACAGAGAAACCCTGTCTCAAAAAAAGCAAACAAAAAAAAGAATGTCTTCACCTGACCCTCTTTGGCGGCAGCACTCAGGAGCTAGGACTGCAACTTCCCTTGGCAGCACAGCAGGACTGGCCCTGGTGGTGTGTGTGTGTGTGTACATGAATGTGGGAGAGCTGACCCCTACCCCTCCTCTACTGGCATGGGCTCAGGCAGAATGGCCCCTCTCTCCTGTCCCTTGCTGGCTACAGGACTCCGAGAAGAATGGGCCTACACCTTGCCTGGGCAGCACATTTGAGCTGGAGAGCCAGCCCTAAGGATGTAAGCAAGGGAAAGCTGACCCTGTCCCTCAACAGCTGTGGCACTTGGGTGAGCTGGCCCACCCCTTACCCTTACAGGAGGCAGTTCTGGAGAGCTGGTCCAACTCAATGCCAGCTGCTGCAGGCAGATCTGGCCCTGCCCCATGCTTGGAGAAAGCAGGAAAGCTGACCCTGGTGGCGTGGGCACAGGAGACCTGGCAGGCTGTCCAACTCAGCTATTACCTAGACTCAGATCCAGGACTCCAAGTTGGCCTACTCCAACGTCTCCCCCCATCTGTGATCTGCTGGAGCATGTGAAGGGGCTGGTCCTGCAGATCTAAAGCTGCAGGATCTCCATGACACGGGACAACAACAGGGTATCCGAGAGGAGTTCCAGTGAGGATTCAGTATTGAAAGTGTAGCAAAAGCCAGAGGGCTTGAACCTGACCAAAGACTCATTTCAATGAACATTTGCAAGTAAAACTGTTTTGGCAAAAGAGTATATTGTGGGGCACACTGCAGCTTCACAGTAGATGTTTTGGTTTGGTTTTATTTTATTTATTTGTTTTTTTGTTTTGTTTTCTTTTAGATGTGAGGTAAGGGCAGAGGGCAGATACGGAGGAATGAGGAGATGAGTGGGCTTAGGATGCATGATGTGAAATTCACAAAGATTTTTTAAAGTTTTTTTTTTATATTTTATTTATTTTATATGAACATACACAGACCTCAATACTCATGAAGTAGTAGATCTGAATATAAGTTGTGGGAGGTTTTTGAAACTAAATTTTCTTCCCTTCTTTTGATTGCTTCCTTTTTTACATTTTTCTAATTCTCAAAACTGAAAGTCAACTGACTTTCATTCAATAAGAACTCATGGAGATGAATGTTTGCATATTTCGTATCATTGATCAGTGCCTAAGCTAAAGATGGAAACCCTAGCCCCGTGTGATCTCACCAAGTGTCCTTTATGTTGGCTGCGTATACTTGGAGTTCTCATAAAGGTAATGGAAACGAACGACGTCTGCTTCATTGTCCTTACTAAGGTCACAGAGTAATATCATCATGTGAGTGAGTCCTTTACTGACCTACCACAAGAACCCTGTGGTAAATAATGCCCTTGCTGGGTAGGGAAAATACAGTCTCACCTGAGCAAACACAGGGAAACCTTGCATTCCACACTGGACAGGATGTTTGGCCTCTTACCTCCTGCATGTTCTTAGACTCTTGGACTACTTCCTCTTTTCCTGGCTTCATTTCTACAACCTCATTGCTTGGCTATGTTTAATTTGTTTCTAAGGCCTTAGAACTGTCTTTTTTTTTTTTTTTCAGGATTTTCAAGACAGGTTTTCTCTGTATAGCTGTATAGCTCTGGCTGTCCTGGAACTCACTCTGTAGACCAGGCTGGCCTCAAACTCAGAAATCCTCCTGTCTCTGCCTCCCAAGTGCTGGATTAAAGGCGTGCGCCACCACCGCCTGGCCAGAACTGTAAGTCTCAATCGAGATCTTCCCTTATTACTCTAATACTGTTTGCTGGAAGTACTGTGTGTGTGTGTGTGTATGTGTGTGTGAGAGAGAGAGAGAGAGAGAGAGAGAGAGAGAGACCGGCCTTTATGATTATCTGCATATGTACATATATACGTATAACTTACAGACTTGAGAGGCCTTTGTAACCCTGAAAGAAGCTGGCGGTGGCAAGTGGAAAGTTCTTGGGTTAAGTGGATGATTCGGAGGCTGGAAAACACCCATCACAAGTGTCAGGAGACAACCAGAAATGTTCCTGATGAAAAGCAGCTTCCACAAGGCTTCTGGCTGAATCCTGTCAGAGCCTGATACTGTACCCACTCAAACCCATCTTGAGGAATGAATGAATCACTCTTAAGGACTCATAGGACTGGTAGAGGTAAAGAAGGTGAGACCAGTATTCTGCTTTTCCTGACTGAATCTTTCAAGGTGATTAAAGTGGTCCGCTCCCTTAGTGTTCTCATTTATCCTGCACTCGTGAGTATGGACTTCCACTGCCATTTGCAGAAAGCAGGAAGTGTTAATAGATTAATGGTAGTAATCATATTGTGCCCCCCAGTGGTACACATTTATAGTTCCAGCCACCAAGAGGCTGAGGGAGGATTGAGTCCAAGAGTTCAGGACTGGGGTGGGCAGTATAGGAAGACCTTGTCTATTAAAAATTAAAAATTTAGGGGCTGGAGAGTTGGCTCAGTGGTTAAAAGCACTTGCTGGTTTTGCAAAGGACCTGGGTTCAATCCCAGCACTGATGTGGATGGAGGCTCACCGCTTTCTTAGGCACCAAGCATGCTTGTGGTACATAAAACTATTTCAGACAATTAAAAATGAAGGAAGCCGGGCGGTGGTGGCGCACGCCTTTAATCCCAGCACTTGGGAGGCAGAGGCAGGCGGATTTCTGAGTTCGAGGCCAGCCTGGTCTACCAAGTGAGTTCCAGGACAGCCAGGGCTATACAGAGAAACCCTGTCTCGAAAAACCAAAAATAAATAAATAAATAAATAAATAAAAATGAAGGAAACTCTTCAAACATTATCCTGACACTAGACTCAGAAAAGGACACAATAACAAAAAATAAATAAAACAGTACATACCAGCATCTCTCATAAATAGGCAAGCACCACCAGCAGCAGATAAAAAGATGATACACCAAGATCGACTAGGGATTGTTCTAGAGATGCAGGAACAGTTCAATATATGACAACACAGAGTGTCATACCATCAACACAATGATGTAAACCTCAATTATTTCAGTTAGATACAGAAAAAATCATTTCATAAAATTCTGCTAGTATGTTTATTCATACCTGTAATCCCAACACTCAGAATGCTGTTGTAGGGGGATTGTTGTGACTTCCAGGACAGATTGGGCTACAAAGTAAGACCCTGGCTCAAAAACCAAAAGTAAATAAACTTAACATTCCTTCATAATGAAAAACCCTCCAAAAATTAGGTGTAGAAGGAATACATCAGGATAAAGGCTGTAATGACAAAGCCAGTACAATAGAGGAGAACTCAGATCATTCCCTCCAAAATTAAGAACAAGACATACATACTTCCATTATCTTGTTAAATATAATACTGAAATCTTATCCAGGACAATATAGTGAGATGAATGACAGGTGATCGAATAGGAATGAGGAGGTGAGACTATCTTGTTCAAACACATCATGGCTTTGTCTGAGGAAAAACCCAACATTCCACCAAAAATGACAGTTAGAACCCATCAATTCAGTGAGTTTGTGAAATACAAAAAAATGCAAATAAATTTTGTAATATACCAATAACAAAACTCTTAAGGACTTACAAAAGAAATTCCATTTATTATTATATTTTCAAAACAGAGAGAGAAAGAGGCAGAGACAGAGACATGAACAAACCAATACTAATAAATTCAACCAAGGGATGAAAGGGATGAATGACCTCATCAGTGATCCGGGTTGTGGGTACACTCCCCTAGAAGAATACCTGCATAGCACACACAGCTCCTGCATTCAATCTTCAGTAGAGCAACAAACAAACCAAAATATACAGCTAAATAACCACATTCATGGACTGAATGAATGCTGATTAAAAAGTCTACACTACTCAAAGTAGTCTCAAGGCTTCCTTGACAGAAATAGAAAACTCAGATGTGTGTGGAAGTTTGAAGGGTGGAATGGCTAAATGCCTAACTGGGGTGATACAAAGACCCAGCCTGTCAGCCCCATTGCAATGGACTGTTAGATTTCACTCTTCCTATTTTGCTTCCTTTTCCATCTCCCATAGGTATGGAAGGAGGAGACGCCTAATGAACACATCAAATTAATGTGCGCATTAATTTCGGACTTAGTGGGATGACTTTGTTTGAAGTTCTTATCATGCAAGTGTGAGGACCTGAGTTCAAATCCCCAGCACCCACGTAAAAAGCCCAGCCCAGTTTGAGGTGCACCTGTAAATCTCAGTGCTGGAGAGATGGAGACAGGAGACTCCCTGAGACTTCTGGGCCAGCTAGTCTAGCCAATAGGTTCAGTGAGAAATGCTGTCTCAAACACTAAGGTGGAGAGTGACTGAAGAAGACACCCGGAGTTGACCTCTGCCCTCCACACATATATATACACACACACATGAACCACATGCCAAAAACAGAACATCAAAAACCAAAACACAAAAACCACATTATTTTTTTTCATGGTTGTGGGTGCTGCAACCACTGGAGTCCAGTGGGTGGTGGTGAAGGGGGCTTCCATACCGCTCTAATAGTGCGACTGCCCACGTACACTGGCATACTACGTGACACAAAGTAGAGGATGCTAGCAAACTAGTGAAACCTTAGAATGGGCCCGGAACAGGGCAGTAGCTGCTTCCCTGTCTTTACGGAAGTTCCCTCCTGTGCTGGCAGCCTGGCACCTCCCCATAGTGCTAGTGGGATAGTTGGCTACGCCAGAGCTCCTGTCGACTCCCCATTAGCCCAAAGGCTATATATATACATAAAAAAACCAAACCAAACCAACAACAACAACAAAAAAAAAAACCACAAACGCTTGCTGCTGAGCAGTACAATAAATCTGCACCTGGATGCTGGTCCTGGTTCTTGACTCTGCCTCCCTCATCCCCTCCTGGATCCCAGTTCCCACACACAATCTGATTCTCAAAGAAGCAATTTGTGTCCTATTTCAGACTTAGTGTAGCATGTAAATGAAATGTCATTAAAGCGTATTTAATATGGGCCAAGTTCCAGTCAAGGTGGCATACATACAATATCACACTTAATCTTTCTAACTTTTGAAATGAATATTTCCTTGCTGAAGAAAACGAAACAGGTATGGCAAAATGATTCTTAGGATGGAGGCAGTTGCTCCCTGAGTTCGATCTTCAGGTCCAATATGATGGAAGAAGGGAACCGACTCCCCAAGTTGTCCTCCAACCTCCATAAGCATACCATATTAAATAAACACAAATTATAAGTTGGGGCTGGTGCTAGAGAGAGCTCAGAAGTTTTAAGAGCGCTGGCTTCTTCCAGAGGACCCAGGTTTGATTCCTATCACCCACATAGGAGCCCATAACTGTAACTCTAGTCCCTAGGGGATACAATGCTTTCTAGTCTCCATATGCAGCAGGCATACATGTGGTATACGTGTCTCCATATACATGCAGGCAAACCATACACACATACAAAAATAATAATTTAAATTAAAACAATTTAGCTGGGCGTAGTGGTGCACACATTTAATCCCAGAACCCCGGAGGCAAAGGCAAGCAAGTAGATCTCTGTGAGTTTGAGGCCAGCCTGGTCTTCACAGTGAGCTCCAAGCCAGCAGGGACTACATTGTGAGACTAACCTGCCGAAGAATTTATAAATAATAAAAGGAAACAAAAATAGGGATGGAGAAAGAACTCGGCAGTTGAGAATGTTTGCTACTGTTCAAAAGAATCAGAGTTCAATTCCTAGCAGTCCAGGAATGTGTCACCCTTTTCTGCCTCTGTGGACACCCATTCACACATGTGCATATATATATACACACATTTTTTAAAAAAGATTTTTTTTGAGACAGGGTTTCTCTGTATAGTCCAAGCTGTCCTGGAACTCTCTGTAGACAATGCTGGCCTCGAACTCAGAGGTCTGCCTGCTTCTGCCTCCCAAGTGCTAGCATTAAAAATGTGCACCATTACCACCTGGAAATACCTGCTATTCTTAAGAAGCAAAGCTGCTAATAAACCATAGCTTATAAACCATAAACATGGAAAAGATATAACTAGATATAAAAGTTAGTGTCTGATCCATACGTCTCTGGATTAGCTGATGAAACCTGCAGCCTTCTCTCCTTGTGCACACCTGATGATAAAGCTTAGAATTCTGCTAGGAAGAATCCCTTCCTAATGAGAAGGTCCTACTGTGATTCTAACTTCCTAGTCTAAATCCACATTACATTTCGGTATGGCCCTATGCTCTGAACAAAATGCCACCATCTTCAGGAGTTCTGATGGGCAGTTTGCAAAATACAGCTAGGCCTATTAACTATTTACTCCCCTTCTTAGGGAGGAGGAGAGGGTCATGAGATCCTACCTGAGTATCCAGCTACTCTCTCAATTGGTTTTATGTACTTCTGCCCTAATTGCTTGTGGTCTTGGGAAAGGATCAAGAGGATATAGGTGAGGGATGATGGGGGTGGCTCCATCCATACAGCATAGAGAAACCATCACCCCTGCTGAGTGCCAACAGGCTACTATGGTTGCTTTAAGGTCACCTACACTTATGTTGGTACACTTTGGGTGGAATTTCACCTCAGTTTGTCATTGGGATTCGAGGAAGAGGGGCAGACATTTTTTACATCTCTACCAGAGAAAGTATCCCAGCAATACATTTGATGATATTTAGTCTCTCTCAATGTTCATTCTATAAAATTGTCAAAAGTTACTATAGTTGAAATTACTCTAAAGCCCAAAGTATTTTGTTGGATATCTCCTCTGAAAAAAGGATCTTTATCTCTTGTAATCCATGATATGTTCAATAGATATTTCAAGCTGTGTTTGAATAGTGTAATGCTCCTTAAAAACAAAAGTATCTATGCAGCTGAGAGAAGACTCAGTAAAGTGTCTGTGCTGTGAGCCTGAGGACCAGGGATTAGATCCAAGCACCTACATAAAAAGCAGGCTCTTACAGGCTGTGGTGGCTTGCCCCTTTAATGCACTTGGGAGGCAGAGGGGTAGGTGAATCTCTGTAAATCAGAGCCAGCCTGGTCTACAGAGCAAGTTACAGGATAGCCAGAGCTACACAGAGAAACCCTGTCTCAAAAAAAAAAAAAAAAAAAAAAAAAACCAAACCAACCAAAAAAACAAAAAACTGGCCCACATCTGTAATCTCATCACCTTTACTTCAACCTCCAACCTACACACATACACATAAACACACACACACACACACACACACACACACACACACACACACACCCAGCACCAGCTTACTGGGCAGTTTGCCAATGAAATCTTCTCCCTTAGAAATAAAATAAGGTTTTCTGTTATTAACTGGCAGGTTCTAAAGACCAAAGGTGCCCCTCTGAAATATTTTTATTAGGTGTAGATAAGCACGTTGACAGACACAGAGGACAAAGTGCTTTTGCTCTTGAGAAACATGGCCAACTTCTTATCTCTGACTTCACCTCTAAGTTTTGTTATTTGGTCAGCAGCTTTTTTCTCCTCTAGGCATCCAGTCATTCCCAAGGTGGCCCCTTGACCTTTACAGCCACTTTCCCAAAGAGACCCACATGTCTTAGTTGGACTGTCAGTGGAGTATAGCTTCACATCCATGTAACTAAGTAACCCTCTGCTTCCTATCCAATTTCTCATCCCCTTGTAATGATGACACGCACAGGGCATGATAAAAATACCTAGGGAGTATATCTATAAATGAATAAGGCAGAAAGCAAATTGAAGAACTATTTGGAAATAAGGTGAGGAAATAATCAACCAGGCATAGCCACTCCTTGGACAGGATGAGGTCATGCTGTAGATAGCAAAACCCTTCTGGTGACTTCCATCTCAAGTTCTCCAAGTGTTGTGCTGACATTATCTAACAGCAAATATTACTACCTCTCTTTTCTAGGTGGAGAACCTGAGATAGTAAGAGATTAACTAAGTACTTTGCCTAAGCATACACAATGAGTCGGCAATGGAACCAGACATTTATTTCAGGCGTATAATTTACATTTCTGTTTGAATTACTAGGTCAGCCTTCTAAAGCCCACCAGAAATTTATTGGCATACCTATTTATGCAGTGTACTTTAAAAACTGATTTTATCTTCTGCAGACAAGTCAGTGAAATACTTTTGTTGTAAGTCATGGTTGTGTGTGTGTGTGGGGGGGGGGTGTAAAATTTGCCTGGACTCAGAGAAGTACTCACATTAAGTTTAGGTTATTTAAGAAAAACCAATTTCAGCTATGTGATCAAAATTTCACCTGCTATGTTATCAGACTCTAATTATCACTGTGTGCATGTCACACATTATTTTGGGGAAGGCACAAATCAAAGGAGTCTAGAAATTATTTTATATCTTCTATGGCTTCCTCACTCAAATTTGGTCCTGAAAATACTTTAATCTGTATTGGAACATACTGAGATGGAATCGGAAAGTTCTTGGTTATCACCCTCTTAGAAACTACTACTCTGGGACTGGAGAGATGGCTCAGCAGTTAAAAGCATGAGCTTTGATCAGAGGTTTGATTCCTAGCACCGACATGGTGACTCACAACCACTTCTAACAGCAGACCCAGGGTCGCATGTCCTCTTCTTCTTTGAGGGCATTGCATATATGCCACATATGTGCAGGCAAAACCCCACACACATAAAATAAAGAAAATACTACTCAAACTTTTTGTTCTCACTGCCTACATTTTTTTTCCTTTTTGAGATTAGGTATATTTTGTAGCCCTGGCTAACCTGGAATTTACTATATGGACCAGGTTGGTCTTGAGCTGCTTGCCTCTGACTCTCAACTGCTGGGATTGAAGGCATATGCCACTATACCTGGCTACTATCAATCTTTTATAATCTGTTTATGAACACAAGCTTCCTAGCGTGCAGTTGCTTTCACTACTTCTGACAAAGAGCACAGATACCCATACATTGTTTATAATCTAGCAATGACAAATTCTTGTGCTAAAAGCACTCTGGGATCATGGGACAAGAATAGTGTCTTATAACTGCCTGTAAGCTCTAACTAAATTTTAAAATAGAAATTGTATATCTTTCTCCTTTATTTCGATCTCAGCTCAGAACTAAAGATATCAAAAGGAGATCCAGTGATTTAGGACTGAGAGTGGCATACAAACATCCACAGGTGTGCCTCCCCACTCTCCCCTCCCCCATCCCCTCTGTGTGTTTCGGGGGTGAATTTGTGGCTACAGGGACCATCAGTAGACAGGATAATTTCTTATTCAGTCATGCTTTTTTGTGTAGACAAAGCACGGAAATCCATATCTCAAGTTTTTCTTGAGGAGACCCTCTGCTTTGTGCTGCTTCGTGGTAGGACAAAGTGGGCACAGGTGTGCTTTAGAAGACAGAGGTTCTAGTTTGTCCTGCCCTTAGCTAACCTCAGAACAACCAGCAACTCACTTTTCCAAGTTCCAGCTTCCTTATCTCTGAAATAGAGATGATCAAGACACATGATACACTCCCAGAGTGTTAAGTTTGAAAGAATTAAATCAGGCAAAGCTATAGAAGTGCATATATATCAGACATAATCATTTACATAGGCAGGAGAAAATGAGAAAGGACTTGCATATTTGCAGCTAGATTTGGTAGCATACACCACTAATTTCAGCACCAGAAAGGCAGAAGCAGGAGGATCAGGAGTTCAAGGTCATCCTTGGGTACATAGTAAATTTGAAGCTACACTGGATAAAGTAAAACTATCTCAAAAAGATAAAAAATATACATACCTATTTATCAGCATATGTCTGAATAATATGTTTACTTTGTACAAGTTAGCTTTTGGGTGTTTTGGTTTTGGGTTTTCAAGACAGAGTTTCTTTGTGTTGCCCTGGCTGTCCTGGAACTAGCTCTGTAGACCAGGGTAGCCTGGAATTCACAGAGATCTGCCTGCCTTTGCTTCCCGAGAGCTGGGATTAAAAGCATGCAGGACCGTCTACCGGCTTATTTTTATTTTTAAGTATGTGTATGTAGAGATCTATCTGCAGAGATGACTAAGCCCACTGACTGCTCTTCCATAGGACCTGTGTTTCATTCCCAGTGTCTACAGAATGGCTTACTACCATTTTAACTCTAGTTTCAAGAGATCTGATGCCATTTTCTGGCCTGTTCAGGCATCAGACACAAACAATGGTGCACAAACATATATGTAGACAAAACATCCATATACATAAAAATTTAAAAAATAAACAAAGAACGCTTGGAATGATAAAAATAGTTGTTTTGTGAGTATGTGATGTGTGTGTGTGTG
The DNA here is from genome assembly GCA_021653895.1 of Mastomys natalensis. Lineage (NCBI taxonomy): Eukaryota > Metazoa > Chordata > Mammalia > Rodentia > Muridae > Mastomys > Mastomys natalensis. The sequence continues at coordinate 1,919,587 of JAJTUV010000222.1, read as the reverse complement.
TGTGCAAATACAGACTCTCTGGAAGCCTGAGCCACCCAATTAGGTCTGCTATGACTCAAATTCTGGTCACCTGCAGGAGCAGCAAATGTTCTTAACCACTGAGTCATCTCTCCAGCCCCTCTTGTTGTTTTGTTTTGCTTCTTTATTTTGTGGATTTGTTTTGTTTTTGAGACAGGGTCTCACTGTGTAGCCCAGGCTGCCCTGGATCTCAGGGGAGATACACCTGTCTCTGCCTCCAGGGAGCTGGGACTAAAGGGCCTTGTGACTGTCTCTTTTGATTTTGGGTTCACAGTTTTAGAGGCCTTGGTTCATGGCTCTCTCGCTCCATTGTTTTGGGCTTGTGGGAAGGGAGAGCTTCGTGGAAGCAGGACCTTGTGAAAACTGAGCGTCCTAATTTCACGGCAGCCAGAAAGCAGCTGCACAATGATTTTGTTTCAGGTTTAATGATCTGTGCAGCCACTTAAATTTGTAGAAAGCAGTCACATTTTCTCCACCACTCTTAATTTCAGCTGTTCTCCCTCCTCCCAACCCCCCCATATTTTGTAAGCATTGTTTGATGCAGTCAGATTTGTAACCAAGCGCTTGCCTGTTCCTATTTCTTGTTCAACAGGTGGAGATCATCTAGTCCTGAGATTCCAGGAGTGTTTTAGTGGCTGATAAGCCTCGGGAAAGCTTGCCAGTCTTCTGTGGGGCAGAGAACCCAGCTGCCTTTTTTCTATTTTTGGAAGGGATGCTGAAACTCTTCTGTCAAAAGTTTAAAACTTTCCACTGCTTCTAAGTAAACTAACTCACTCATGGCAAAAGGCAACCTGTTGGGTTACACAAAACCCCCTTTACCGCTTAGGGTTGCTTACCACGTGCCTGCTAGATGGCCCAGTGCATATTTCATCTGTGTCCTGAGGCTGGCCGGCTGTAAATCTGCATTAACATGAAAGATACTAGAGGGACACCCTTCACTTTAAAAACAATCCAAGAAAAGAAGGGGGTTCCCTTAGTATTACTAAGGGGATTCATATTCGTCAGCCACTCTAAAGGGGACCCCCAAAAGAGAAAAGACCAAATAAACCAGCTTCTCAATATTAAAAGAAACCAATCTCTGCTGGTCCGTGGCAATTAAATGTGGGAAATTCTTCAGAAGCTTAAAAGCATCTCAAAAGCACACATTACAGAAGTACTTTTGTTTTTAATTAATTTGGGAAAAACAGAAAGATTTGATGCTTGCTTTTAAGTACATGGATTGACTTATTTACAGATCTTGGGAAATGTGTGAATGGAAGTAAATCAGAGCAGTAAAATAATCAAAACTGGCCTCACTCTTAGATCTGACCACCAGAGTTCATCATTTGCATGAACTTATACATATACATAGACTTATTTTAATTTGCATAAATGACAAACTAGAGACACTGTTAATGCAACATGTTTTGTTTTGTTTTGTTTACTCAACACTGCTTTGTATAAATTACATTTCCAGATGTACCTGTTCCTTCTATTGTCTGCCAATTGGCAATTGGTTCTAAAGATTCTAAAACAAACAAAAACCTACCAACAAGAAGGCTAACTGCACTATGTCCTATTTTGCTTTTAACCTTACTGGAGATAAAACCAAGAGGAAGAAACTGCCTGCCTCCATTGCCTGGCTGTTTGCCAAGAGGGCTCATCTGAAAGGATTAGTCCTAAGTGAAGTGTGGATTTGAAGCAATATTCAGATAATTCTTTTTGTCAAGCTCCTTTAACCTCACAGTGAGAATAACAATGGGAAGAATATTTCAGCTGGTTTTCCTGGGCTCACTAAACTGAAGGAATATTATTACTGTCCTACAGTGAATTACCATTATTGGAAAGATAAGCATGGACCGTTACCAGGCTTATGTTCATTTTGATTAGTTTCTTTTATTTTTTTTTCTTTTTTTGTTTTGAGACATGGGTTTATCTTGTAGCTGGCTGTCCTGGAACTCACCTGTAGACCACTGGCTCGAACTAGAAATCCCCTGTCCTACTGCCTCCCAAGTGCTGGGATTAAAGCGTGGCCACCACAGCCCGGCTTCATTTTTGATTTGAAGAGTTAATATTTAGGGGACTTAGAGGTGTACTCAGTAGTAGAATGCCTGCCTAGTTTGCACAAAACCCTGGGTTCAATACCTAGCACCACAAGAAAAAAAAGGCAACAACTTAAGCTATCTTTGATAGCGTGCCTCTGTGTGTTGGTGTGTGTGTGTGTGTGTGTGTGTGAGCTTTACACAATACAGGTTTATACTTCCTAAATCCTACTACAAATCAGGACCTCAAAAATATGAGGTAGAAGAAAATATAAGGCTACCACTGATATAGCTATTTATCCCCCAAATTTCAAGCCACGTATTCCTCAAGAAACAAACAAAACCACTGATCCTTAAAGCCAGAATTTCTGCTAGCACAAGATCTGTAAAGGTAAAATTTCTGGTTCTAGAGTATCCAGTGACTCAGTGTGAGTAAAAGGTACAGAACAGATGTAGGCAAGACCCATAATGACCCACTACCCAATATGAAGTTTCAAGCCCTAATCAGTCCTGCTGTTCTAATGACAAGGACTCACGCTTACTTATATAGGAAAAAAACCAATGTACTAATTGTACTTATAATTTATATGAAGCAGAAATATTTTTATGGCTTTAAAAAGTTTGCAGAGCTACAATCACAGCACTTGAGGAGTAGAAAAAGTATGATCAATCAAGAATTCAAAGCCATTTCTTAGACATATTGATTCAAGGCCAGCCTGGGCTATCTTGAGACTCTAATTCTTTTCTTTAAAAGACAAACCAATAAATAAAATAGTAATAAGCCCTATGTAAGCACAATTTATTCTCTGTAATGGTTAGGTAACTTCACATTTAGGAAGAATAAAGTTTGGGTCTGAAGAAATGTTTGTTTAGAACCCAGTTTGCTAAAGGGCAGAAGTCAAAAGTTTGCTAAGGACCTGGGTCAGTTCCCAGCATCCACATGGCTACCTAACAACCTTCTGTAATGCCAGTTCCAAGGGTTCCAGCTCCTTCTTCTGGCTTCCACAGGCACCAGGCATAAACATACTAAAGGCAAAATACTCATACACATAAAATGAAATTAAAAAACAAAATATAAGAACCAGTATTTAGTCCTAGCACTTGAGAGACAGAGCAGGTGAATTTCTGTGAATTTGAGGCAAACCTATCTATAGTAATTTCCAGCCAGGACTGCATAATAAGACACTGTCTCAAAAAACAAAACAAAATAAAAAAGAAATATAAGGCTCTGTGCCATGGATAAGCTTAATTCACTGGTTCTCTTTCTCATTTTCGGTGAGTTAGAGGCTCTGGTGGTTTGATTATGCCTAGCCAGGTAGTGACACTATTTGGAGGTGTGGCCTTGTTGGAGTGGGTGTGTCACTGTGGGTGTGGGCTTTAAGACCCTCATTCTAGCTGCCTAGAAGCTAGTCTTCTCCTAGCAGCCTTCAGATGAAGATGTAGAACTCTCAGCTCCTCCTGCATCATGCCTGCCTGGATGCTGCCATGTTCCTGCCTTGATGATAATGGACTGAACCTCTGAACCCGTAAGCCAGCCCCAATTAAATGTTGTCCTTATAAGAGTTGCCTTGGCCATGGTGTCTGTTCACAGCAGGAAAACCCTAACCAAGACAGAAATTGTGACTTAACTGGATTCTTATCTATAACTGTGTGTGGCTGAAACTGCAAAGAACTTAGAGTTCCATTCTCTAGTGTGGTTTGTTTTGTTTTGAGTTATCTGACCAGAAGTAAGGCCCCATCATGTGTGCTCCAGGGCAATCTCAAAATTTCTAGGCCATTCTTCTGAGCCAAGTCATGGCCCAGGACTGAGTAGCATCCATCATGAGACAACGCAATCTTGTTGAAAAAAAAATTAAACCTAGAGGTCTGTCCAGTGAAAATCAGACTCAGTTTGTCCATTGTCTTCTTACCAAAGGCAAAATGGTCCATTGTATCTTCTAGAGAAAGCAGCAGAATTCTGCCAGCTGATCGCCTTAGGACATAAGCTGCAATATCAGCTGTTTGCTGGGTCTCTGACCTACTGGTCTCACCTGCAGATATTAGACCTGTTGGCCTCCAAAATTGTGTGATAGTCACTATGGAAAATTCTAACATTGCCAGGCACTAGGACCGTTAGAGTCATCAGTCTATCTTATGTCTGGTGATTAATACTGGACAGAGATGAACACTAAGGAGCCCAGTGTCTTCTGTGCTGTCCTTGTCTTGTGAGGGATTTCATCATGGCAGCCTCAAGTTCATGTCAGATCTGGATTCTAGGGCATGTGTCCCTAACGAGAGAGCACGAGTAGAATTCGCATCACTTTCTAAAGTTACCTAGCCTCTGATGTCAACTTGTATCATTTCATTCCTTCATTTGAGCCTGATGCAAAGTTCTCCTCATGTTCCATAGAAAGGGACAGAGACCTCATATGTAAGGAAAGAGTATCAACATAACGTTATAGAAGAGCCTATGGGATAAAATATCATCTGGCAGGGTTGGAGAGATGACTCAGCAGTTAAGAGCACTTGCTCTTCCAGAGAACCTTGGTTTGAGCATCCACATGGAAGCTCAGAACTATCTGTAACTGAGAACCTGAGGCCCTCTTCTGATCTCTGTGGGTACCAGGCACACACATGGATGCGCAGATATTCATGCATGAAAAACACCTATACACATAAAAGGGAAAATACCATCTGACTCATAAAATTTCTTCAATTTCTAAAATATATTTCTACTTGCTAAAAATTAGTAATATTTAATTTCCTTTCTCTCTCCCTCCCTCCAACCCTTCTTATCCCCGACCCATATCAATATGTAGCCCGGCTGGCTTCGAATTCATAATCCTTCTGTCTCAGCCTTTTAAACAGCTGTGTTAGCATGTGACTACCATGCAGCGGTGCCTTATTTTTAGAATAGATTTACCTATTGATTTTTTTCTCTTACTCTTGACCAAAAATAAGGAAAGAAAGATTTATTTTGACTCACAGTTTCAAACCATTGCAGTAAGAACTGTATGGTAGTGATCACAGAGGCAGGAGCTCCTGGGGGACCCTCCTCACATCTTCGTAGATCAGGAAGCAGAGAAGCTTGGAAGGAGGGCTGTCCTGGACCCCTCAAAGACCAGCCTGCAGTGACTGGTTTTGAGCAGTCATGCTTCCTGACACAGAGCTTCTACAAGCTCCCAGAATGCCACCAATAGGGAGCCAGGTATTCAAGCAAAAGTGCCTGACCCCTCAGAACACCACCTAAATTTTAGCATCTTGATTTTTTTTAAAAGTCATTACGTAAATCTGAAAATATGTTTAAAAATGACACTCAAGCCGGGCGGTGGTGGCGCACGCCTTTAATCCCAGCACTTGGGAGGCAGAGTGGGAGGCAGAGACAGGCATATTTCTGAGTTCGAGGCCAGCCTGGTCTACAGAGTGAGTTCCAGGACAGCCAGGGCTACAGAGAAACCCTGTCTCAAAAAAACAAAAAACAAAATAAATAAAAAAATAAAAAATAAATAAAAATGACACTCAGAGCTAGAAAATCGTTTTACAGAAGAACATGTGAGGACAATGTAATTTATAAGAGAACATGTAATGGTAGTGTAATTAATAAGATTGTCACAAATAATGAGATAAATGTACAAAATGCCAAGGAGAAATAAAAATAAAATACAAATAAAGGCATAATGCTATTGATTGGCCTGAGGAGATCTGAATCTGGACAATATAACCATTATCTAGAATTTGGATTTTGTTTTGTTTTTTGAGACAGGGTTGAATTTGGATTTTTTGTTTGTTTGTTTGTTTTTGTTTGTTGTGTTAATTATTTTAAAAAGGCCTCTGGCTCAGGCCAACTATCTAAGCTGCAGCCGCTCTGCCTAGCCCAGCCGCCATGTTTCTGGGCCGGAGGCCACATGCGTGCTGCAGCTAGAACAGGCCGCCAGAAACACCAGCCCTGCCACCCACTAGATGCCAGCTTGAGAGATGGCTCTGCCAATCTTTCACGCCGTCTCTGCAAGGCAGGGCAATGCCCAGACCATTCCGCCATCTATGCGGGTCCAGTAATAGAATGAGACTCTAATTCTTATAGATTAATCAAAGCTTATATATTTGGTAATGATCAGTAACAAGATACCCATACAATCAGAAGTGTAACCCAATAACCAATCTAGGTATACCAACTACCTTTGACTTCTACAGACACGTGAACATCCGTCTCCATTGCTCCTACATCTCTGTGCTGTGCTCCCCCGCGCTCTCTCGCGCTCTCTTCTTTCTCTCTTTTCTTCTCTCTCTCTCTCTCTCCCCCCTCTCTTCTTTTATCTCTTCCTCTCCTAACTCCTCCTCTTCCTTTTTCTCTCCTAACTCCTCCCACCTTAGCTCCTTCTTCATTTGTTTGTTGTTTTTGTCATGCTGAGGACTGAATTTAGATTCTCAGTCATCCTAGGCAAGGGTTCTATCACTGAGCCACAATCCCAGCCCCTCAAGCTTTCTCTTCTATTTAGAACTACCCTGTTACTTGTTTCTTTTCTAGAAATTAGGTAGCAGAGAGGCTGAGGGAGAGGTGAGCTCTCTTTGCTGGTATGAGTTACAGCTTGCAGGCAGGATGGGCAGAGCGTACCATCCATCCGTAGTTGTGTCTCCTTACTTGAACTGATTGATTCCCAAGAAAGTTACTACTGTTTTTTTCTTAGCTCTAAAACTTTGATAAAAGTAAGTACCATACTTTGTTGTTTAGTGTTATAAAATTGAAAAGCATTCTGAGTCCCATATAATTAGGCTACCATTTTAAGTGCAGTTACAGTCTTCTTTCTCTATTTTTCCACCCTCCCACTCCCCCGGTATATTTTATAATTCTTATTATTAGATCCAAGTTTCGAAGCTCACAGGAGGCTAGGGAAATTACTACTAGTTAAGGGCTAGCCTGGACTACAGAGTGACTTGTAGGACATCCTGGGCTATAGTGCGAGACTCTGTCTCAAAGAAATTACTTTTAATATATATTATTTAGTAGTTTAGAAACTAAAACTCTGTAAAAAAAAAAAAAAAAAAAAAAAAAAAAAAAGGCAGGCTTTTGTGTATCTGTCCCTAGCTGAAGAAAGAAAACCCTATAAAGGCAGTTGGAGGGCTGGGGATGTAGTTCAGTTGGTAGGGTGCTTGTACAAGGTTCTAGGCTCTGTCACCAGACAGAACTGTGTTCATGTCACATGCCAATTTCCCTTCTGCTACCTCAGAGCCTGTCACATTGTTGAAATCAGTATTTTGCTTACTCCTTAACATTTAAAAATATTTTACTCTCCAAGTGTAGTGACACATACCTGTAGTTCAGCACTCAGGAGATGGAGGGTGGCGTCACATTGAACATCTGAGGCCAACCTGGAATAATATGTCTCAGAAACTAAGGGAAAAACTTATTATATTTGTATGTACTCCTAAGTAATATACACCAGTGTTGTATGCATTTTGAAATTCTGTGGAAGTGGCATTATTCCACACAAATCCTGAAATCTGTTTTTGTTTGTTTGTTTGTTTTTACTTTTGAAACAAGTGCTACTCTGTAAGCCAGGCTGACTCAAGCATATGCCGGTCCTATTCCGGCTTCCTGAGTATTACAGTCATTTTGGCTTCTTACAATTATATTTGTGAGATTTATCATTCTATTTATTCCCTCTGCTGCTAGGCATTTCACTGTGTGGACGTTCTTTGACTAACCTATGACCCCTGTGGATGGACATGATACTTCTAATTCTTGCAATTCTGAATGATAAAAAATATTCCCTTATGAACCCTGGTGACTTACCTATGGCCATGAACTATTTAATACAAAATTGCACCAAGATAAGAAACTTACGTCAGAATATAAGTCAACATACTATTTTCTTCATCAAGAAAGTCTTGGGGCAAAAAAAAAAAAAAAAAAAAAAAAATCATATTAGAACACCATACTTAGTGATGTAACCCGCTTTCCTTCCTTGCATAAACTCCTTGTCTTGTTAGGGTCTGGTGACAAAGAATTGAAGAGTGTAGGCCATTCTGTTGAATCAGAAGCAAGTCTTCAACTTTACCTCATGACTCCACATTGAACTCTAGAGTCATACATTGATCCAAAGTGAGTAAAATTTTCATTGTTGTGTGTCCTTGCCAATGTATGGTGTTGTCAGAGCTTTTTCGTTTTTGACAATTAGTGGTATGAACTAGTTTACTTTTTAAAAATATTAATTGTGTGTGTCTGTGTCCACAAATTCACACATGTGTCGGTCAGAAGACAACTCGTGGGAGCGGATCCTCTCCTTCCACCATGTGGGTCTCAGGGACTGAACTCGGGTCAGGCTAAGTGCCATCTTGGCAGCCACGTTCTCCACTTGCCAGTGTGTAAGGCATCTTGCCAATTTTCACATTGGTTTTAGGTTAGCTAGTATCTTGAACATTTTTAAAGACTTGCTGTTTCTGTTCATTTGACATTCTTAAAATGGACCATGTCTGCCTAAACCTTTTTCCTCTTTTCCATCTGTATTAGTTACTGTTCAGTTGCTGTGAAGAGACACCATGATTAAGGCAACTGTTAGAAAAGAGAACATTTAATTGGGAGCTTGCTTGCAGTTTCAGATGGTTAGTTCATTATCATCAAGGCAGGAAGCATGGTGACAGGCAGGCTGTCTGTGTTAGGCAGATGTGGGGCTGGGAGCTTACATCCTGATCTGTTGGCAGAGAGAGAGACTGGACTTGGCTTTTGGGCCTAGTAGCACACCTCTTCCAATATGTCTACATGTATTTCAACAAAGCCACACCCCTAATCCTTCCCAAACAGTTCCACTAAATGGGGGCCAAGCATTTAAACATTTGAGCCTAATAGAACCATTTCTATTCAAACCATCATACTCTCCTACTGCTCCACTCATGTCCTGTGAGGTGTTTCTGCACTCCTGTCTCTAACAGCACTCAGACAGATCACCTGCATTGGTAACGTTCCTATCTTTGATAAACCTCTTTATCATGAATGCTGAGTAAGCAGACTCAGAAGTATAATAGTAAAAGCCATTTTGTTTTATTTTCTCAGTATACCCTTCTAGGTGTCTTCCCTGAGGGAAATCAGTCTCTTTTGGATGAGTTGGCAGGTCCTATGGCTTTTCTGAGCAACTTCAGTCAATAGAAAAATCATTTTAAAAATTATGTGTGTGCATCTGTGTCTGTGGGAGGGTATGCTATGGGGGTGCTGGTGTCCACAGAGGCTGGAGGAGGGCTGCAGAGCTGGAGCTGGAGTTAGGAGTATATAAGACACCTTATGTAGGTGCTGGGAACAGAACTGAAGTCCCCTTGAAAAGCACCATGATTTCTTGATTGCTAAGTCACATCTTCTGCTTGCAGTAAAAATCTTATATTAGTTTTCAAACTGTTAATTCAGTAAGGAAACATTAGGTTCAAAAAATAAACCAACATTTCAATCGTTACAGAAAAAATTGCTGTCTTATCCAGTGGGCATTTCCTGAAGTTATGTATGTTTTCTCCAAAGAAGGGAGTGGTTCCTTTCTTTCTCTCTCCCTCTTTTTCTCTCTCTGTTTCCCACTCTCTCTCTTCCTCCCTCCCTCCCTCCCTTTCTTTCTTTTAAAAAGATTTATTTATTTATTTTATGTATATGAGTACACATTGCTGTCTTTAGACACACCAGAAGAGGGCATCAGACCCCATTACAGATGGTTGTGAGCCACCATGTGGTTGCTGGGAATTGAACTTAGGATCTCTGGAAGATCAGTCAGTGCTCTTAACCACTGAGCTATCTCTCCAGCCCTCTTTCTCTCTTTCTTCTCTCTTTCCTCTCTTTCTCTCTTTCTTCCTTTGTTCCTTCCTTATCCTGTCTGGACTATTTCCCTACCTATCAGTTTCTGATTTTAGTTTCTGCTGTACCTAGGGGAAAGCATGGATGGGAAGGCCTGAGAGCATTAGGAGGAAGACAAGGGCATTTATTTGCTTTGTTTTGTGAGGACTGAGAATTGAGCCCAGCACTTGCATGTGCCAGGCAAACACTGACACTAAGCCACATTCCCAATACATTTGTTTCTTTGAGACGGGGTCTCAGGTGACAAACACAGACCCTTAACTCCCAATCCTCCCTTCTCTGCTCACCAAGGGCTGGGATTACAAACATGAACTATTAGGCCTTCAATGTTGGTAGTACTTGGTACAACCATAAGGTGAACTGTGTTTACCCCAACCAAGCTGGGGAAATGTTTAAAGCAAAGTTTTTTTCTTTAGACTTTTTTTTTCCTGGACTTTCAAAAAGATGGTATCTTGCTCTGTAGTGCTGGCTGACTTTCAAAAAGATGGTATCTTGCTCTGTAGTGCTGGCTGGTCTGGAACTTGCTATGGTGGTCCAATAAACTTACCTAAAACTTGTCATGATTCTTTGGCCTCTATGTCCTGGGTGCTAGGTGCTGGGTGCTAGGCACACATGTAGAGGTCAGAAGACTACGGGGGGAGTTGGTTTTTTCCTTCTACCATGTGGAATCCAAGAATTGAACTCAGGCTTGTCTTTACTCATTGAACCATCTCACTGGGTTCTTTTTTTTTCCCTTTGGATTTATCATCATCATTATCATCATCATCATCATCATCGGGTTTTTTTGAGACAGGGTTTCTCTGTGCAGACCTGACTGTCCTAGAACTTACTTTGAAGACCATGCTGGGCTCGAACTCAGAGATCTGCCTGCCTCTGCCTCCCATCAACTATGCCCCACAACTGCCTGGCTTATTTCTTATTTGTATACATATGTGTGCTTGAGGTTTTGTATCACATGCATACAGGAACCTGTGGAGTCCAGAAGAAGGTACTGGATTCCCCTGAAACCGGAGTTGTGGGTGAGTGTGAGCCACATATGGGTTTGGGAATGAGCTCAGGTCTTCTGTGAAAACAGCAAGTGGTCTTCATCACTGAGCCACCTCTCCAGCCTGGATCTTTGATCCCTTTCCTGCCAAGCTCTACAATATCAGTGGCTAACTAAAGGCATACCTCATCGGCTGCCTAGTTCTCTTACTCGGCTGCCTAAGCATCACTCTCTAGGGGCCTGCTTCTTACTGAAAGACATACTTGGTGAGACACTCTGTCAATTTCATTTTATTTCCAGATTTGACAAGACAAAAAACCCTTTTAATTTTATTTTCACAATCTTTAACTTCGATTGACAAAGCAAAATAAATCATTTTTAAATTTCCTTAAAAGTTTTTGAAGACAAAAACCTCTTTAGTTTATGGTATAAGACATACATGGCAGGCAAAATACTGACTCATAAATAAAATGAATATAACTGAAACAATAAAATAAAAAGTCCAAAGGAGAATGGCTGATAAGTCCCCCACTTCGCCTTGGTCATTGGTTTCCTTCCATATAGACAGCGTCAGCCCTCCTCTGTATTCCTTTAGAGAGATTCTATACACACACATGTACAAGCAAAATAGAGCCGGGCAGTGGTGGTGCATGCCTTCAATCCCAGCACTTGAGAGACAGAGGCAGGCAGATCTCTGAGTTTGAGATCAGCCTGGTCTACAGAGTGAATTCCAAGCCAGCCAGGGCTACACAGAGAAACCCTGTCTTGAAAAAACAAACAAGAGGGGCTGGAGAGATATCTGGCTCAGTGGTTAAGAGCACTGAGGAGCACTGACTGCCCTTCCACAGGTCCAGAGTGGCAGAATCCCACTCCCACCCTTTATGCTCCTTTTTTGACACTCTATGATGTGATGATGTCCACCTTACATCCTGCACCCTGCCCCTCATTCCACCTTAAGTCCTGCACCCTGCCCCTCATTCCACCTTAAGTCCTGCACCCTGCCCTTCATTCCACCTTAAGTCCTGCACCCTGCCCCTCATTCCACCTTAAGTCCTGCACCCTGCCCCTCATTCCACCTTAAGTCTTGCACCCTGCCCTTCATTCCACCTTAAGTCCTGCACCCTGCCCTTCATTCCACCTTAAGTCCTGCACCCTGCCCTCATTCCACCTTAAGTCCTGCACCCACTGCCTCCTTCATTCCACCTTAAGTCCTGCACCCTGCCCTTCATTCCACCTTAAGTCCTGCACCCTGCCCTTCATTCCACCTTAAGTCCTGTACCCTGCCCCTCAGTTCCTTCCACCTCCCACTCCCCTTTTAGAATATTACTCACTTTTCTCATATAACGGCAGAACACATGACACAAACAATTTCAGGAGGAATTGCTTACTTTGGCTCTCAGCTTTTGGAAGTGTCAGTCCACCTCAACAGTGAGGTTATGACGAGGGAGCGTCACAGCGCACAAGATGTGAAGCAAAGGGGCACACAGGAAGAAACCGAGGCGGCTGCAGACGTGTTCCTGGTCATCCTTACTTTTCTCCCCAAAATGTTGCCAAATTAGGAAGCTATTACTCCAGTGATTAGCCCTCGTAGTTTATCTCTGGAAATTGCTCTCACACACTCAAAGGTATACTTTCCTTATCTGGGTATGTCTTAATCTAGTCAAGATGACAATTGGGTTGGCTAATTGTTGCTGTTGTTAGTTTGGTTTTCCAAGACAGGGTTTTTCTGTGCAGCCCTGACTGTCCTGGAACTTGCTCTATAGACCAGGCTGGACTACAACTCACAGAGATCTGCCTGCCTTTGCCTCCAGAGTGCTGGGATTAAAGGCATATGCCACATCAACTTGAGACAAGATAGAGTTTTTGAAAATGTGGGAACATCAACTGAGAAAATGTCATCATAAGCTAAGGCATTTTCTTAATTAGTGATTGATGGGAGATGGCCCAGGCATTGTGGGTGGATCCATTCCTGAGCTGGTGGTCCTGGGTTCTATAAGAAAGCAGGCCGGGTGGTGGTGGCGCACACCTTTAATCCCAGCACTTGGGCGGCAGAGGCAGGCGGATTTCTGAGTTCGAGACCAGCCTGGTCTACAGAGTGAGTTCCAGGACAGCCCTAGCTACACAGAGAAACCCTGTCTCCAAAAAAACAAACAAACAAACAAACAAACAAAACAAACAAACAAGAAAGCAGGCTGAGGAAGCCAGTAAGCGCACCACCTCTGTTTCTGCATCAGCTCCTGCTCCAGGTTCCTGCCCTGTTTGAGTTTCTGTCTTGACTCCTTTAATGATGGACTACAATGTGGAAGTGTAACCCAAGTAAACCCCTTCATCTCCAATTTGCTTTTAGTCATGGTATTTCAGCACAGCAAAAGAAACAAGAAGACCACCAACGAGGTTAGTTATCACAGACAGAAATACTCGGCTCCTTCCCTGGCCCCACCGTCCTCTGTTCTGCTGTCAAGTTTGCAGTCTCTTTTTCAGGCCAGAATCCAGCTTTGGGCTCCCCTGTGCCCCTACTCCTTCCCCTCACACCATCTCCCCACCCCAAGCTGTCTGTGTAGTCTCTTCACAACTGCGTTATAGTTTGAGGAGAGAAAGAGTCTACCTACGTACCTTGTCACCCAGCCTCTTGGATGAAATCTTCCTCTCAGAGCCTTTGCAGGTACAACTTTTCTATTTTCAAACTAGTGACTGGTTGAATGGGCTTGTGTGAAAAACTTGCTTTCGGAGTTCTCCTTTGAAAAGGCTCCTTCTTGGAGGCCTGTTCTCGAATGCTACAGTTAAGCTACTGCTGTCACTTTGTTTTAAGAACTTAATGTTTCTGATTTTAACATTGGATTGAGGTCAAATTCACCTCAGTGTGACCTCTGTGGGTAAGCCTATGTCTATTTTGTTCTTGGATTTACTGTCTCAGGTCTCTTTCCTCCCTCCTGCGCTGCCGCCCCCATTGGAATTAAACCCATGGCTTTGTACATGTCTAGGAGCCTAGCACCTATCAACTGAATGCTATCCCCAGTCCATAGCCAATATTCTTGCTCTTGACTTGTGCACACACATACGCATATACATACTAGTTTTCTATTTGAAGATAGGTGGTTACACCTATGTTCTTGCAAAGAATGCTTTTATAGATAACCTTTAATTTTTGCTAATTCTGTGTGTGACCCATCTCCCACTCCGGGGATTGGGTAGATGAAACAAACACGCACTGTTTGTTTTTCTAGGTTTGCATGATCCTACTCAGAATGATTGTTTATATGATTGTCATTCATTTACCTGAAAACTTTATAATTTCATTTTTCTTAACATCTGAAAATTATCCCATCGTGTAACTGTAACAGATTTTTACTAACCATTAAGATGTTGATGGACATCTAGGTTACTTATATTTTCTGGCTACTGTGTAACAGGCAACAAACATGTGTGAGCAAGCATCTCTGTAGTAAATATAGGATTATTTGGGTATACGCCTGAGGAGTCTAGCTGGGTCACGTGGTAGATCTCTTTCTAGCTTTCTGAGAGACCGCCACACTGCTTTCCACGGCTGTACCAGTTCACACTCCTCCAGGCAGTGAGAGTGTCCCCTTCTCCCATAGCCACACCAGCCTTTTTGTCTTAATCATAGCCATTCTGACTGGAGTAAGAGAAAATCTCAAAGTAGTTTTAATTTGCTTTTCTCTGGTGGCAAAATATGTTGAACACTAAAAAAAAACCAAAATGAAACCTATTTTCAGCCATTTGTTTTTTGTCTTTTGAGAACTTTTTGTGTGTTTTCACATTCATTTGAGTTTCATTTTTAGATTAGGTTGGGCTATTTGCTGTCTTAATGCACAGCTTCTTTTGAGGGTTTATTTATTTTTGTGTATTCTAGGTACTAACACTGTCAGATTTATAGCTGCTAATGATTCTCTTTTCCTCTTCTGTAGGCTGCCACACACATTATGGTGTCCTTCAATGTTTCTCCTTTATTTTATGAGTGTTTTGTCTGTACACCACAAGCGTGTAGTACCCACTGAGGCTAGAAGAGGTGGTCAGATACTTTGGGCCTCGAGTTATGGATAGTTGTAAGCTATCATGTTTCTCTGGAAGGACAGCCAGTGCTCTTAACTGTTGGGGCATTTCTCCATCTACTGAGGTCCTATTCAGAAAATCCTTTCAAGTGCCTATAAGTTCATGGATGGTATCAGGTCTTTGTTTTGTTTTTGTTTGAGACAGGGTTTCTCTGTGTAGCCCTGGTGGTCCTGGAACTTGCTCTATAGACTAAGTTGGTCTTGAATTCAAAGAGATCCATCTGCCTCTATCTCCCAAGTGTTGGGATTAAAGGTCTGCTAAGCTTTTTAAATCTTTATTACATTTATTTGAGGTTTGTGTGTGTGTTTCTGTTTGTCTGTGACATAGACGATAGAAGAGGACATCAGATTCCCTGGAACTGAAGAGTTACAGTTGGTTGTGAACCACCATATAGGTGTTGAGAATTGAACTTGGGTCCTCTAGAAGAACAGCTAATGCTCTTAACCTCTGACCCATCTCTCCAGACTCTGGGTATCAGGCTGTATGTGACATCCTTGGTTCATTTGGAGTTGAGTTTTTTAGAGAATGAAAGAAGGGTATCTAGTTTCATTCTTCTATGTGTAGCTTTACCCAGCTTGGCCAGAACCATTTGTTGAAGATGCTGTCTTTTCTTCAATGTATATTGTTGACCTTTAAAAACAATCTGTGACTGTGAGTTTATATGAGGGTCCTCAATTTTAAGGATAAGTAAAATTAAAAAGAAAAGCTCAAGAGTAAATAAAAAGGTTAAATCTAGAAAAAGGAAAAACCAAGCAAAGGAATCAGTAAATGAACTTCTGTGTTTTGATTAAAACGGAATGGAAATTTTTTATTTCAATTGGTTGAGTTTATTGTTGAAAATGTAGCTAGGGGCTGTTAATAAGGCTCTGCAGGTGAAGGCACTTACTACATAAGCCTAGCAACCTGAATCTCCAACAGCCATGTCAAGGTAGATGGAGGGAATGAACTCTACAAAGTTATCTTGTGGTGTGCATGTCCTGCCTCAACACACTAACAAGCAACACTATAAATAATAATAATAATAAAAAAGGTAGCCAAGCATGGTAGCACATTCCTGCCATTCTAATACTTGGGAAGTAGAGTTGGGAGGATCAGAGGTTCAAGGGTGGCATCAGCTACATGAGACCCTGTCTTAATAACTCCCCACCCACAACACACACACACACAAGAAAAGTTGATGGTTACAGATTGGATTTGGTCTCCAAGATTGACATGTTCTTAGCAACATCCTTAGATGATTCTCATGCATCATTTTGTACAATTAATACAAAGAGTGAACAACTCATTACATTATTAAGGATATGTCTCTCTATTTGTCAATTTATTGCCTAGAATTAATATTAGATATATAATGTTCAAGAAAGAATATATCAACGGGCAGTGGTGGCACACACCTTTAATCCCAGCACTTGGGAAGTAGAGGCAGGCAGATTTCTGAGTTCAAGGCCAGCCTGGTCTACAAAGTGAGTTCCAGGACAGCCAGGGCTATACAAAAAAACCCTGTATCGAAAAGCCAAAGGGGAAAAAAAAGAATATATCAAATTCATTCAAATTTTAGTAAAAGAGAGATCAACTACTTAAACATATTGATTGCCTATTCAAATATTTTCAGTTAAACTTTTAAAAAATAAAATGGAATACTGTTCTAGCTAATTTTATGTCAACTGGACATAAGAGTCATCTGAAAGGAGGGAACTCAACTGAGAAAATGCTTCCATAAGATTCAGCTTGTGTTAATCAGGGTTCTCCAGGGTAGCAGAATTTATAGAATGAATCTCTTTATATACACATACATATATACATATATACATATGTACACACATATATGTATACATGCATATACATGTACACACACACATATATAAAAGGAGGTTTATTAGAATCATTTACAGGCTATGGTTCAACAAATCCAACAGTGGCAGACTATGAATGGAAAGCTCAAGAATCCAGAAGCTGCCCAGTCAGGCTGGATGGCTCAGCTTGCCTTCCACAAACAGTAGAATTCCAAAGAAGTAAGCTCTAAGGCCAGTGAAGAAAGGAACTTGCTTGCAAGGCAGGAATAAATAGACAAAGAGCAAAATCCTCCTCCTCCATGTCCTTATATAGCAGTGGTTCTCAACCTTCCTAATGCCAGCATCCTTTAGTATATATAGTTCCTCATGTGGTTGTGACCCCCAATCATAAAGTTATTTCTGTTACTTCATAACTGTAATGAATTAAAATATAAATATGTAATATACAGGATATCTGATATGTGACCCCCAAAAGGGTCACAACTCACAGATTGAGAACCACTGTTCTATAAGAAAGCAGGCTGAGGGAGCCATTGTGAGCAAGCCAGTAAGGAGTACCCTTCCATGGCCTCTGCATCAGCTCCTTCCTCCAGGTTCCTGCCCCGTTTCAGTTCCTGACCTGACTTCCTCCAATGATGAACAGTGATATGGAAGTGTAAGCCATATAAACCCTTTCCTCCCCAAGTTGCTTTGGTCATGATATTCTACCACAGCTATAGAAACCCTTAGGATGAATACCTAAAGTTATACAATGGATACATAGCTCCACCAGGCTCCAAGTCCAGACCTTTGTGACTACAGAGTTCATGATCTTGTGGGACGATGTTGTCCCACAAAACTCTAAGAGGACACTTTGATACACTTGAAAGCCAATACTCTTGAGGGAATAAAAAGAAATCACAGAATATAAAAAAGAAGAGAGATTATCTAGGTGTGGTTTTGCAGGTCTGTGATCCTAGCACTCAGGAGGCTGAGGCAGGAGGACTGTGAGTTCCAGGGCAACCTGGACTATCCATTCAGCAGGATCTTGTCGGGGGTGGGGGTGGGGGGGCAGGCAGAGAGAGAGACAGACAGAGAGAGACAGAGGGAGAGAGTGCAGGCAGAGGGCAAGGCTGCTGACACTAACACAAACCTCATTTCCAGGAGGTAACGAGGGAGATGGGAAAGTATCAGTTAGCTTTGGAGTAAATGAGATTCTTTATTTCCTATTGATTGACGCTATAATATTGGGCAAAAAGTGTTTCAGAACCCATTTCTTCCTTTTATAAAGGAATTTTATTAAGTATAATTACTTAATAAAGTGATTGGATACATTCTTTAAAATAACTAGTCTGGGGAAAAGGTAAATTTCCTTTTTCTTTTTATTACATGTATGCATGTATGTACGTAAGTATGTAATCATAGATATCTTCTCGTGCACCTGCATGCGCGGCAGCTCGCCTGTGGAGGTCAGAGGACAACTTTCAGAAATCTGTTCTCTTGGTTCACCATTCTGGGTTCAGGGATCAAAGTCGGATTGCTAGGCGTGGTGGCAAATCCCTTTACCTGCTAATCCATCTCCCTGCCGCAGTTCCACTTTTCAAATCTTTTTCTTGCGATTGCTTGCAAACTCGGGATATCCACAATTCTAATTCTTTGGTTCAGTGCCTCTTCTCAGGGAGAGGGTATACATTTACATGTGTGCAGGATTTTGTACATACACGTAGTTCCTGCTGCCTTACGGAGAGGATCAGTTATTGTCGTCTGCTTTAATTGATATGGTCAAGGTAAGGAACATTTATTGAACCTCTACAATGTTCTAGTTACTGTGTTAGGCCCTATTAGGTATATATAGAAAAAGAAGACTTTAAGACACTCATAGTACTTTAGATGAGAAATAATTCCTAGGCAAAGTAACTATCGGAGCCTAGAAGGTGAAGAGCTTAGTTGCAGTAAGCACCTAGCGGAAGGTGGCAATCAATATTTGCAGAAAGGCTGTCCTTCAACGTCTTGACAGATGATAGAATTCACCAAGCGGAGGCTGGGAAAAAGACAAAGCTAAGAGAAAAAATATTGACCCCAGAGGGCTTCTCAAACCACAACACCGAGCGGAAAGGAAACATAGTTTTACTTGCTTTGGAATCAGCTTAAGCCATCGGCGTGCGTGCTGAGCAGAACTGTAAACCCTGGCCAATGAGACGGCCCCAGTGACAGCAGCGAGCAGCTGCGGCAGCCGCAGAGCTGCGGTTACTCTGAACTGCCTAGAGTGACGATTTATTCCGACCATTGCTGAAGCATCCTCAACTCTCAGAAAGCTGCCGGTTCCCGGATCCCCGGTTCTTCCCTGTCAAGTCCTCAGCGTGTTTTGGCCCGGGGGTGAACCGCTCAGCTAGAAGGCCCAATTAGCGTAAAAGGGAAGGGGGTGGTCTCCTCTGCGGATAGACCTTGGCTCCTCCCGAGTCCTGCCGAGCTCCCATCGCGCCACACTAAAGATGGCTTCCCCACGTTCTCTCTCTCCGGCTCCTCTTGCGCTCATCCTTCGGCCACACTCAACATGGCCCTAACCCAGGGTTGCATTCCTGCGGAACCGTCTCCCGACAGTTCTCGCGAGGTTTGGAGAGTCTTTCCCCCCCCCCCGCCCTCTCCCTCCCCGACTGCTCCCGCCCTGCCTCGCGCCGCCGCCACCGCCACTGCCGCCGGCGCCGCTCCTCCTCCGTGTCAGTTGTTGAGCTGTAATGGCGACTGGGCCGCCGCTGCCGAAGTGACTCCCGGGCGGGGGAGCGGGGCTGGACCTGCGCCTGAGAGGACTGCAGAGAGCCGCAGCTCGGGAGGGGGCTCGCGGCGGGGCAGAGGAGACCGCCTCTGCGCCTCTCCTTCCTTCCCTGCCGCCCGGCGGATCCCGGGAGCCGGGGCGAGGCGGGCACCCGGTGCGTCCCCGGAGCGGGGAGGCCAGGCCGGGCAGCCCTGGGGCCGGTCGGGGCGGCGTCCCTGCACCCTCCGCCAGGCCCCGCGGGATGCACCGTGGGAGCCGAGGGCGGAGGCAACACTCTCAGGTGAGCTGCGGGGAGACCTGGCGGAGCCTGCGGACGCCTCCTCCGCCTCGGATGTCTCTGTCCGCGGTCCCAGGTCCCCGAGGTGGCCAGAGAGGCGGGGCGGGGCCCCCTGGCACTGCCTGACGTCCCCCCGGGGACCCTCCTTGGGTCCGGAGACTTTTCCTGGAGGGTCTTCCCGAGACCTGGGCTCCCGGACCTACTGGTGCCCACTGAAGACCAGATGTCTTTGCTTACCTGCCAGTGTCGCCCTCAGCACCCTCGCCCCTCCTCTTGTCTGCATAGAGTTTAGCCACCTCTCACCTTTGGTCTCCGAAGTGTCCCTTCTTCGTTTGGAGATCGAGCATATTTTGGGAAATTCCGGGGCACTAGCTCCAGTGTCAGGAACAGTTTCTGTTCCTTTTCCTGGGTGTAATATTCTCAAAGTGCAGTATGGGGAAAAACTTTGATCACCTCCAGTCCAGCAGTTGTTGAATGGAGTCTACCGGCTTATTCACACATGATTGGGCGGGGAGGGGGTGACATTTAACAAGCCTTACACGTTGGAAGTTGTCACTCTCTCTCCCCTCCCCCCTCTTTTAAAATCAGACTAATAATGCTAAATCATATTTAGCTACTGTCACAGATTAAAGGCAGAAATTTGCCTGGATTTTAGTTTTCAAGCTAGGAAGTTGCAAATAGGTATAGATTTTTAAAATGGATTTTTGATGTTGTAACAAATGTTTCATTTGGGGAAAAAATATAGGTCGTTAGGAATAGTGGTCGGTATCCATGTACTCTACTTAATTGTTTTGCTGTGATCCCTGTTTTGAATTTGGAGAAGTCGTTAGTGTTGCCATGTTAACCTGCTCTCTTAGCTTGTATTTTCAAGATTTAAAAGGAAAGTCCATCCTAGACCAACCTACTATTAGCACCTGGGGATTTTTGAAGAAGCAATGATAAAATACTGCAAACTACTCTCCGTTTAAAAACTTAAAATATCAATTTAAAATATTGCTTTTAAAAAAAGTCAGTGTGCTGCTAATAACATGGGATTGTGACTTTGGAAGACTCTTAGACCTGTACTAGAAGTTACTTCAAGCCCATGAAAGTGTAAGAGTTTTTGTGTACTAAATTGACAAACTATTAAATGCAACAAATCTGAACTGTTATTGCATTCACCTTAGTACACCTTAATCAGAATATAAAGGTCATGCTAGAATACATTGTATATGTGGATAAATGTGTATCTTGTCTTTTCATAGCAGAACTTTGTGCTTACAGTGGTAGTAATGTTTGTAAACAATTTTGTACATATATGAAAGACTTTTTTCTGACATGTATTGGTGTATAGTATTATTTAAGACCATCAATACTATAGAATCAACCTTTTATGGTGTTAATACATTTATGAATTAAAGTTTTTAAATTTTTTCTTCTGATTGTCATTTTTTAAAATCCATTTTTAACACACTATATAGGGGCACAAGAAAGGAAGTGAAGTCCTTATATAACCGCTTCAGTTGGTTAAGCTGCTGGAGCTTAAAGTGAGGGCAAAAGAGAAGTTGTACGAAATAACTGACTTTTGGGGGGCGGGGGATGGGTGTACTTCCATATCCATGAATTAGTCTTCATGTACTCTTGTGAGCAAAGGAGACAATGATCTTTATTTTGTAGTTATGGAAATGGACATACAAAGCCATTAATTTATGTGACTGCTGTTTTTATTCTGCAGATATTCTGGAATTAGCTATATTTTAAATTAAATATTAGCTTTAGATACTTTTGCCATTTGTTATCATTTCCAAATATTTTAAAAAATATATTCTTCCTTTGCACATGACACTTGTTCCTTATGGTGATTTCTGGTTTTTAAAGGCATTAGTATTTTCATAAAATTTTATTATTAGTAAGTCATGAATTATTATAATGGATCACTGCTCTATGTAGTTGTGATTGTTATTTGTGCTGTGTGGGTCAAATTGCAAAATAGTTTCCTTATTGACTTTCCCCTATGTCACACAATTTTTAGTGTTTCGCATAGTTAAAAGAGAGAAAGGGACTGCAGTATCTCTCTGCATTGGTTTTGTTGTCGTCGGTCATTGGTATTCCTCAGCGGAGCTTCACATTTACCTTTGAGTATTTTGGGTTATTATTTATTTCTCATCTGGCCTCCAAGTTCTGTTCTGGCAGAGGTCTTCTATTTGTTACTGTGCACTCAGTTTCTAGCATATACTAAAACAATCAATGAATAATAGTTAAGTTAATCTCAGTCCTAGGATAGTACTTTAAAATCAAAACAGAAAACTGGTTTTTAGTTCATAGGCACATTTTAGCTTTTCTTAGACATGTGCTCCAAATATCTGTTCAAAATTACTGGGTATCAGGGGAATGACAGCCTGGGATTTAAAGCCACTGAGAAAAGCCACAGGTGGTCCTAAAGCGCTGCTGAGTTTAATGAGTCGCCTAGGTGCTCTGCTGTAGCTGTAAAGAAGATGGAAGCTTTAGGACCCTAACCTGCTATACGAGAATTACAGACTAGTAATACATTTAGGTCTTTCTTAATCACAGGATTGGGTGTTTAGAATATGGAGTCCAGTGTCCATGTTGTGTCTGTTAGAAAGCCAGCATCATAGCTTGAGAAGGATCCACTAAGCAGTTCTAGGCTTACATTTGTTTTATGTGTCAGATAATTGTCAAGTCAGAAGGCAATTATGATTAACCGGGCAATTATGACTGGTTAGCATTAATTAAAAATTCAAAGTGGATCTCAGTTTTCATGTTAACTTAAAAATATTAGACTATAAATTTAGTTTAAGTAGAACAACTTTCTAGGATGAAATTTGGCATTACCTATCAAAATTTAAATAAAGTACATGTACTATTTGATAAAATCATTAATGTTTGTGAGTTTTATGTTGCATAAATTTTGACACAAGAGCCCAACTATAAATGAAGAATATTCATTTATCATGATTACAAATAAAAGGAAGCATACATATTAAAAACGTTCAAAATGTCTATTGGTAAGGGAATAGTTAACATCATAGTATATTTATGCTGTGAGATAGTTCACAGTTGTTAGCAGGCTTTAGGGATCTATATTTACTTTGTGAGAGGCAGCTGAGCGTGTCCCTCAGCACATGGGCTAGGCAGCAGTTCTTACAGGTTCACATCCTAACTGCACTTTGTACCAGCTGTGGCTGTTAGTGACTTAAATTCATCTGTAAGGTGGGTATAAAGATAGTCCTTGCCTCACGGGACGATTGTGAGAACTAAGTGCAGTGTGCATTATGAAACTGCTTCCTATCACTATTATGTATTGACATGGGACAGTGCTCATGATATAATAGTGTGTGCAAGAAATACTGTGTAATATGATTTGACTTATAGAAAAATAGATAGGTGCCAGTAAGATGGCTCAGTGGGTAAAGGTGCTTGTTCACCTATGAGCACGTATCACAAACAACCGTAAAGCACATGCAAGGCTATGAGGAGTTCATCAGAATATGTTGGATTCAGTTAGCTTCATTCGTGTGTCCTCTTCCATTTGGAGATAATGGTCTCAGTTCCCTTCTACTGCATCTGTCAGGACAGTTTCCTGTTCACTAATTTGATGGTTTGATTAATATAATGTTCCATTTTATTGCATATATCAGGATAAGTTCTTCAGTTGACTATATCTGAGAGGAAAATTGTTGTTGATTCATTTTGAGAGAGTAGTCACCTTGTCAAGAGCAAGTAGCCCTCTGGATTTGGAGAAGGGGTCTTTGGTGATTTTAGTGAGTGAGGATGATGATGGTGGCCTCCCTGCAGCTGCTTGAAAGGGACTGAAAGGATCTCGAAATGGAGACGTGGAGTAGAGTCAACATTTCTGAGAGGTTTGTAAAGGAAGACGCGGTAGTGACGGGGTCCTGGGTGAGGGACTTTATCTTTTTAAGATGTCCTTAAGCATAACTGCATATAGGGAAATGTTGGAGAGGGGAGACTGGGACACAAGCGTGAGGAAAATGTGGCCAGGAATGAGGCGTCCTGAGAAAACCTGTGGAAGTAGCTCTAAAAGTAGGTGCAATGTTCCTACAGTACTTTTCCCTAAAAATTCTTCCTCTTCCTCCTCATCTTCCTTCTTTTCTTTCTTTGTCTTTCTTCTTCTGCCATGTGTGATAGTGCACACCTGCCTAGCATACAGACAGGCAGCTCTCTGTGAGTTCTAGGCCAGCCTAGTCTTGTAGACAGCTCCAAGTCAGCTACGGCTGTATAGTAAGAAAAGGACACAGTTAAAATAACATTTTACTTGTGCAACACACACACACACAGCATAAGGAGGCCAGAGACCCTCTTTCAGGAGTCCTCTCACCCGCCCCACTTGCTTTTCCATTCTCCCCAACAAACTCTTAAGTTAATAGTACAATTCTTTTTAGCTATAGGTTTTAGGGAGCCTTTGAACTGTATTATTATTATTTCAGATAGGGGCTCACATTGTACCTAGGCATTCTTGAAACTCCCTGTGTAGCCCTGACCTGCAATCCTCTTGCCTGAGCCTTCTGAGTGCTGAGATTATAGGCCTGCACTACCACACCTGACTGCCTTATACCTTTTTTTTTTTTTTTTTTTTTTGAGATAGTGACCATTATGTAGCTCTGAATGTCCAGGAGCTACTGTATAGACCAGGCTGGGATTGAACTTGCAGCTATACCCCTGCCTTAGCTGTCAGAGTCCCCAGATTACAACTGTTCATCCCCAAGCATGGTCTTTGTACCTTTCTTATAAGGCACATATTTTGGGGAATTAGCTACTTTGCAATTGTTGTGATAAGATATTGAGTAACACAATGGTAGAAGAAAGTTGTATTTGACTTACAGTCCCAGAGGGACAATGATCCACAATGACAGAGCAGAGGTAGGTGGCAGCAGGTTGCTAGAGTAGCAGCTGAGAGCCCACCTCCCAGGAAACAGCAAACTTGAAATGGTGAAGAGGTGCAGGTCTTTCTGAAAACCTCAAAGCCCCTTGTGACATTCTTTCTCCAGCAAGCCCACACCTAGTTCTCAAAGAACATCAGGGACCAAGTATTCAATTGTCCAAGACTTAAGGGGGCATCTATTTAAATCATTCCATTTGGTGATGGTTGAATACACAGATTCTTTGTTAGCTTAAGATCCTGCTTACTATTAACAACTCAACATTTAAAAAATATTCTTATCAATATAGATGATTTTAACCAGATTGGGGTGCATACCCGTGTGTGTGATTTAAGATAGGGTCTTGCTAACTGGCTCAGGCTTGCTTTGAAGTCACTGTGTAGCCCAGGTTGGTCTCAAACCCAAAACAATCTTCCTACTTCGGTCTTCCAATGGCTAGGTTTAGAGGCATGTGCCACTGTGCCCAGCTTAACCAGAAAAAAAAAAATCATTTAGTAGTAGCTTTAAATAAGTAATATTTCTTTTTCCTGTTGGCAAGGTAGCCATTCTAAGTTAATTTTTTGGAAGTTTATTATCATTTTGATATTTGATATATGATGCCAAATAAAAACCACATTAAATAGAGTTTTTTAATCTCTTAATTTTTTTAAGCTTTGGTCTGAACAAAGCATTAGTCACATACACTTTGACTTCTATATAAAACAACTTGTCTTTCTATAAAATGTTAGTTAGCCTCTTTGTAAAATGGACATTGAAATAACACTTTCGAGTAATTTGAGAATGGAATGTGTGTGTGTGTGTGTGTGTGTGTGTGTGTGTATACACACCCCCATGCACAGATGTACCCCAATCCAGTTGATGGCACTCTTTTAAAAATATTATTCTTTTCATGCACATGTATGTGTGTGTATGTATATATGTATGTATGTATGTGCAGCACATGTGCCTGGTACCCATGGAAGGCAGAAGAGGGAGTTGGATCTCTTGGAATTATAGTCAGCTGTAAGCTGCCATGTGAATGCTGGGAACTGAACTTGGACCCTCTGCAAGGGTAGTGAGTACTCTTGACTGCCACACCTGGCTACGGTTTGGTTCTTTAGAGTTTGATCTGTCTACATATTTTTCCTATTTCCAAGAAAGCTCTTTCTGATCTTAGTAACTTTTATCTTTCCTTAAAGTCTTAGCTTAAATGGCACTTTTCTATTTCTCAGATGAGATGAATCTTTGTGTCATATACTCTTGTGTTAGATGGACCTATGTTTTTCCTTATTTACAATTTAGATTTGGAATAACCCTTTAAGTCCCTTACAGGCAGGAAGCTCATTTGTTCTTTTTATTGCTATACTTGTACTGCGTAGCTGTACTTACTACTTAGTACATGTGAGACGCTCGCCGGATATTGTTGAATGGATGGCCTAGGTTTTACACTGAGGAAAAACATCATCAACTGTCTGGAGTAGCAATAGGGACCAAAGGAATTTGTTAAAAACACTTTACCTGCCCTGATTAGGAGGAGAGAATGAAGGGCGTTATCTGAAGAAATTTGTGAGGAAGTCTTATCTTTTGGGGTGAATATAGTAACAGGCAAGGCACATGGAACAGTTTCCAAAGAAGTTAAAGTGCAGTGAAGTTAATGGATCACAGATTCAGAGGAGGAAATCCTCCGAATTTAGGTGGAAGAATAAGGCAATTGATGGTAAGATTATTTGGATAGAGGGATTATGTTATATATTTATGTTTTACATGGTTGACTGTTTCAGTGTTATAAGAGGCATTATAGAAATGACCATTAGAATCTTTCAAAACATTGATCTGGATTTAATTTACAGTTCTGGTATTAACTGAATGACCTTGGAGTAGTTCTGTTGTCTGCTTGATTTCATCTTAATAGGCCTGATGGATATATGGATACTTGCCTGATAGTTGATGGAGATTGGAACCCGCTCTTGCCCTTATAGAAAGAGCACATCCATACTGCCTGTGGCTGCTAACTGTCCACACATCCCATCCCATAGTGTTTAAGGTCTGGGATTCAAGGGATGTTGCTGTGGTTTTGTTAGCAAGCCACATTTTCTCAGGATTACCTCTTTGAAATGAGCTTTCTCTTTTTAAATGCAGTAACCTGTGTTTTCCAACAGTCTCTAGAGTTATACTACGCAAAACTGGCTGTGTAGCAGGATTTTTGTAAACCAGAGGCTCTTAGGCCTCAGAGTTGCTGATTTGGAATCGCTGAGAGGTGGATAGAATCTGAGTTCTTTTGCTTTTAACCCTGATACTCAGATGATTGGCCTCCTAGACCAGTGCTTCTCAACCTTGCTAACGCTGTGACCCTTTAATACAGTTCCTCATGCTGTGATGACCCTCCCTCCCAGAAAATTACTTTTGTTGCTACTTCGTAACTGTAATTTTGCTGCTGTTTCGAGTTGTAATGTCCATATCTGATATAAAATCCCTGTGAAAGGGCCATTTGTGACCCACAGGTTGAGAACCACAGTCCTAGAGTCGGCTGACTGCCTGGAAGAAGACATTGTTTCTCTGAACACAGTGACTCTGAAAACTCATTTGCAGTGAGAATGGTAGGGGTGTTATGTGTGGAAGGTTATTGAGTTAAGAAAATAGTTAGAGGGCTCGGGGTATAGGCCAGTAATAGGGCTATTGTCTAGCATGTCTAAGAACCTGAGCTTAGAAGCCAGCCATGGAGGTGCACCCACTTTTATTTAATGTCAGTATTCAAGAGGCAGGTGGATCTTTGTGAATTGGAGGATGGCCTGATCTACATACTGAGTTCTAGGACAACTAGAGCCACACAATGAAACCCTGTCTCAAACATAACCAACTAACCAACCTGGGTTTGGTTACTAATACCACCAAAACCAAAACTACAGAGTCTACTATTACAGAGTCTACTACTACAGAGTCTAGTAGAATAGGGGGAACATAATGATTTTAAAGTATTTATCCAAAGGGCATTAATTGCTTGTTTGTTTGTTTGGTTCAAGATTGGGTTTCTCTGTGTAGCCCTGGCTGTTCTGAAACTTGCTCTGTAGGCCAGGTTGGCCTCAAACTCAGAGATTCCTGTGGGCATGTGCACTCCTCAGTGCATGGATGTGCACCATATGTGTGTAGGCTCCTCTGGAGGTTAGACGAAGGTGGCAGACTTCCTAGAACTGGAGTTACAGATGGTTGTGAGCCTCCTGATGTTGGAGCCGAGAGCCAGATTTGTGTCGTTAAAGAGCAGTGAGCTTTCCTATCATAGCCTAGGAGTTAGTCTTTGCTGAATTGATAGTTAGGGAGAATGTCTCTTCTTGAACAGTTGCTTTTATGCATAGAGTGATTAACTGAGTCTTCAATATAATTTACACATATTTATTTTTATTTATATATTTTTCATTTTTCTGCTTTCATGGTCTGTGTATGTAGTATACATGTTTGCATATGTATGAGCACAAGTATGGGCGTGAGTACATGTGAGTTTACATATATTTCTTCTTCTCTTTTGACTTAATCCACAACTAGGCTTTTCATTGGTGATAGCCAGAGCAATAGCATAATTTTTTTTCTACCAGTCCTTAAACTTATTGCACATTAGTGATTATTTTTATCATATGACTCTCTCCCTTTTGTGATATCATTATGTTCAGTTTATTATATGGGAGGCCACCTGTATCTTTTTTCCTTGTTATCAACAACATGGTCAATTATATTTTTGTTTGTGCTTTATAGTTTGTTTTACCATATAGTTTTGTGGGCTTGTTTATGTAATGGTATGTAAATTCTTCCTAGTTTTCTCTCACCATGTCCCCAGGTTTAGTAGGCGAGTAGTACACATTGTGTTTGTCCTTTCTCATAAGAAGCTTTCCGAAACGCTTCTCACTTATGGATATGTGCTCATGTTTCTCACTTAGGGTGACCTCCTCTCCCTTTTCCCGCTAGTCCTTCTACTGACAGAAGTGCTGCTTTTTAAAGATTTATTTATTTTATGTATATGAGTACATTGTTGCTGTCTTTAGACACACCAGAAGAGAGCATCAGATCCCATTACAGATGGTTGTGAGCCACCATGTGGTTGCTGGGAATTGAACTCAGGATCTCTGGAAGAGTAGTCAGTGCTCTAACCGCTGAGCCATCTCTTCACCCTGGCAGTGTTGTTTTAAACAATACAAAAATATTTTATTTACTTTTGAGAATTTCATACCTGAGTACTGTATTTACATAATTCCACCCGTCCTTTCCCCTTCCCACCTCACCCTCTCCCTTTTCCAATTTCTCCAGTGTCCTTCCACTTCTTTATATATAACTTCTTTAACTGTTGCTCTGTGTGTGTATGTATGTATG
Organism: Mastomys natalensis; assembly: GCA_021653895.1. Lineage (NCBI taxonomy): Eukaryota > Metazoa > Chordata > Mammalia > Rodentia > Muridae > Mastomys > Mastomys natalensis. The sequence continues at coordinate 1,890,633 of JAJTUV010000222.1, read as the reverse complement.
TACATATGTATGATGTAGCATGTATAAATAAATGCAACATACTCAGTCCATTTAGTGGTGCTTATATGTATTTAGGACTGATCACTTGATATGGATACCTATTAGGGCACTTGTCCTAGAAGAAGACTAGTTCTACCTCTCTTAGCAACCATTAATTGCCTGTAGCTATTTAGAAGAGTGTGAATAAAGCAATGTCTTACCTGCCTCAAAGCTTGTAAATTACAACAATGATGGCCAAGATATGTCACAAGTATATCTTGAGGGTAACTAAATTGGACTTAAGGCCTGTTCGGTAGGTGAGAATTCATCACTGTTCCAGTAAATACAGCCCTGCCTGTGGGTGGTGAGGTCATGAATTCCAGAGGATAACCAACACTGCTATTTTCCTAAACCTGTAAAATTTCCAACCACATTCTAAATATCTATCCAGAGCCCAGAAGGATTTAGGCAAGTTACAATAGCATTTGGGAAATAGCTGAGATTATGAAAAGTGTATTGAGGGGAGCTGGCTTAGTTATTAAACTGTTTGCTATGCAAGCATGAAGATCTGGGTTCAGATCTCTGGAACCCACATTAAAAGCCAGGCATTGTGGTGTGTGCCTGTAATCATGGCTCTAGCGAGGTGGAAGGAGGATTCCTGGGGCTTGCTGGCCATGTACTCCAGCTGAATAGGTGAGTTCTAGGTTCTCAAAAAGTAAGACAGACACCACCTTTGACTTTTCCCCCCATGTGCATATGTACACACACATAATACACACACAGACACACCACATGCATAGCTGCACCCATTAACTCTGACATGTATATGCATACCTTAAAATGTGTTGAATTTTTTAATTCCCATAAAATTAATATACTTTAAAATTTTATGTATTTGGGCTAACTAGGTAATATTTTATTTTTCTTAAATCTAATTTCGGATTTTAAAATATTCAACACACTGGAATCGAGAATGCATTGCAGTGGTGCTTGCCTACTGTGTATTCTGGGTTCAGTTTCTCAGGACTCCAAATAACATACTATATTTCTTTATAAATAACTAATTGAATAAAATAATTTGTTGCATCTTATTTATTTTGTGTGCGTGTGTATGTGCATGGTTGCTTTTGTCATGGTGCACATGTGGAGGTCAGAGGACAACTTAGGGAGTCAGTTCTCTTTCTATAATGTGGCCCAGGGATAGAACCCAGGTTGTCAGGCTTGGCAGCAAGCCTTTTAAACCTGCTGAGCTGCCCCTTCCTCCCTTTAAGTTCCAAATTTTAAACTTATTTTGTGGACTAAGTATTTAATAAATATAAAATTTAATATGCTATAAAGAACTAATAAAATAAATTAAAAATTAAGATCTTACTAGGTGAAGGAACAAAGGATAATTCATAAGTAAAAAAAAAACCTAAGACTAAGATCTGTGGCAGAGGAAGAAGGATTGGAGGAGCCAGAAGGATCAAGGACACCACAGGAACACGACCCACAGAATCAACTGACTGATATTCAAGTTGGCTCAAAGATCAGGGAGTCTGTACGGGTCTGACCTGGGTCCTCTGCATCTATGTTATGGCGGAATAGCTCGGTGTTCTTGTGGGACTCCTCACAAGACTCCTCGGGGCTGTCTCTGACTCTTGCCTGACTTTGGGACCCTGTTCCTCCTGTTGAGTGGCCTTGTCCAGTCTTGCTGTGAGATCACGTGCCTGGTCTTGTTGTACCTTGTTATGTCATGTTTGGTTGATGCCCCTGGGAGGCCTGCTCTTTTCTGAGAGGAAGTGAAGGGTCATGGATCCAGGAGAGAGACTAGGGGACGGGGAGGGAGGGAAACTGCAGTTGGGATGTAATATATGAGAGAAGAATAAATTAAAAAGGGAGAAAAAAATCTGTGGCAGAATATTTGATCTGGCTAAGTTCTAACATGTTCAGATTTAAGCAATCATTTTTTCCCTATGGAATCAGCAAAAACAATACAAATGATATTAAAAGGTCTTATGAAGCTTCTAGGCTCTTTATCACTGGAAGCTAGACAAGAGTTTGCTGTTGAATCTCCGCAGCACCTCCTTCACACTCTTTATTCAGTTTTGATACATTGTGCAGATATTACTTCAGTCAGATAGTCCAAACAGGCCAAAATTCATATACACAGTGTTGTTTTTGTTTTTAAGAAAAATGCCTCATTATGAATCACTGACTGGCCAGGAACTTGCTGAGCAGACCAGGCTGTTCTTAAATTCACAGAGATATACCTGCCTCTGCCTTCTTAGTTCTGAAATTAAAGGCATGTATCACCATGCCTGGCTATAGTGTTGTTTGCAGTAGAGAAAATGAAACATGATAAGGTATTGGTTGTTTATATTTTACGGGAAGATTTTGTTTTCCTGGTTATTCGCTGTGTGTATGAGAAACTGTGTGGGGATATGTGTATGCCATGGCAGCATGTGGAGGTCCGAGGGTGCCTTGCTGGGGTTAGCTCTTCCAGCATGCAGGCCCTAGGATGGAAACCAGATTGTTAGCATGACTGAACCGTCTCACCAGCCCGCTTCTTATTGTCATGCTAGGGGATGAACTGGGAACTTACGTAAGGACAGCGCGTGTTCTACCACTGTACAGCTCCAGTCTCATGACTCATAACGTAATGGGTGTTCTGTAAATGATGAAACTGTTGACAATAATGATAATAGTATTATTTACTGGATTATGTGTTGCTTAGAGAATATGAAGCTACATTTTATTAGAGATGACAGAATTTTTCAGACCATGCTTAGGTCAGGATCTTTCTTTACTATTATATTTTATAATAGTGATGACATAATTGCAGGTAAATTGTCAAGATGAGGAGCAGCAAGTCAAAAGAGGTGCCTTTACCAAATCCAAGGAGCTCTCAAAGCAAGGAGACTGTTCAAGGTATGATTTTTTTTTTTTAAGACTGAACTTAGTCTCTTTCTAGGGTCCTATAATATGTTAAATTTGGGGCTAATTAATAGATGAAATTTGTGCATTATCTTTTGATTGATAAAACAGAAGAGTAGATTATGCTGGAGAGGTGGCTCAGTAGTTAAGAGTGCTTACTGATCTTGCAGAAGACCTGTGTTCAGTTCCCAGCACCTCCTGTATTGTCTGGCTCGCAAGTACTTATAACTTCAGCTTCAGTGGTCATTTACACATACACACACACATACACACACTTAAACCATTTTTTAAAAGTGGATAAATAATTAAAAATTTTACTTTTTTTTTTTTTTTCTTTGGTTTTTCTAGACAGGGTTTCTCTGTGTAGCCCTGGCTGTCCTGGAACTCACTCTGTAGACCAGGCTGGCCTCGAACTCAGAAATCCGCCTGCCTCTGCCTCCCAAGTGCTGGGATTAAAGGCGTGTGCCACCACTGCCCGGCAAAATTTTACTTTTTAATATACAAGTACCCTTTAAAAAGTGAATTCGTTGAGACAGACATATGTGGTCATGCATTACTGTAATCCCAGAATTCAAAAATTTGAGGCAGGGGGATCATGAGATTAAGGCTTCTGCTACACAGTATGAACTCTCCTCAAAAATTATATATGCAAAATTAGTGTTTCTTTTCTGAAATCCTGATATGACTGTAAGCATCTATAGTACATACATAATAAGTTAAAGTTATTTGTTAGAGGTACTTTAAGGTATGATATTTTAGAAGGGAAACTGACAAACAAGTAGATCCAGAGGAAGGTTCCTGTTTGTGAGGAAACTAGAAGTTAAGCCATCTTTGGAGGAAATGAACATTTTTCTCTTGGAAGAGTATAACCCATGGGAAACAGTGCAACCTCCAACTAGTTGAAAGACTGTTACTTGAAAGACTAAGTAGATTTGTTTGTATTGATAAAGTGAGGTATGGAATAGTTTTAAAAGTCTTCTTTCACATATAAAATATGATATAAGATAACACAAAGTTTTATATTTGGTTGGGGTGTATTGGTAGATCCCTAAAATCTCAGCACTCAATAGCCTCAGGCAGCAAGATTCTTTTTTTTTTTTTTTTTGGTTTTTTGAGAGGCAGCAAGATTCTAAGTTGGAGGTCAGCCTAGGCTATATGGCAAGACCCTACCTTATTTTACCTTATTTATTCTCTCTCTCTCTCTCTCTCTCTCTCCTCTCTCTCTCTCTTTCTCTCTCTCTGTTGGGGGTGTTCAGACTATTGCTGTTAACTGAGTATACTTCTTACTTTTATGAATTTCTTGAGAAGCTTGATCTAGCATTATCAATGCATTTGATAAGGAATAGCTCTAATGAAGTAGTTCTCAAGCCTTTGATCACATTTGGGAGCATATGAAGCTTTATAGTTTAAGTTTCCTTCAGAACTCTGACTCTGCTACATGTCATTTTTTTTCAGTAGATGTAACCACATCATGGGATGCACTTTCTCAGACCAAGGCTGCTGTAAGTAGTTTTAGTTTTTATTTTAAACACTTACTTGTTTTAAATTTGATACCATGGTATGATGTGATTAATTAGAATATTTAATTGGAAAACAAAGACATATATTCTACAATGAGCAAACATGAGTAGTGAAGAAGTAAACTAGATACTGCTTTAGGTCTCATGTCTGCACTCTCATGACATGTCAAGTATCCATGTGACCTGTGTAGGTACTCACCTTTATTAGCTGGTTCACTTTGTGAGCTGATATGAAGGATGGATATGGGAGGTTGGACTGGACCTGTGTAGAAGGCTTGTTACATATGCCCCCTGAGTTTGGCTTTGTTTCTTTATTGTCTATTTTTTAAAAATTTAGTTATTTTCATTGTATGTGTCTGATGTTTTGTCTGAGAGTATGTGTCCACTGTGTGTGTGTGTGTGTTGTGTGTGTGTGTGTGTGTGTGTGGCTGGTGCCCACAGGCAGCTGTAAGCCACCATGTGGGTGCTGGGACCTAAATCTGGATCCTCCAAGAGTAGCAAGTGCTCTGAACTGCTGAGCTATCTCTCTAGATGTTGTTTGATTATTTTGTGGAATTTTCTATGTCCTAATCTTTGGAACCCTTTTGAAAGCAAATCAGCTAATTTTATTATTTATTTATTTATTTATTTATTTATTATTTTTGTATTCTCTAGAGAAGGTCTATTCTCTGTGTCTTGAGAAATATAGCCTTACATAATGGGAGAAAATTGTATTTTGATTTAATATAATAAAGATTTAGCTTTATAACAAAGCAGTATGCAGTCTCTCTCCATGAGCTTTAAATGTATGTAATGTAGAGATGAATAGTAATTGGATTATTTCAGGATTAATTTATGTGTTTTCATTGTATTCAAATTTTAGCTGAGACACATTGAGAACAAATTAGAAGTAACCCCTACATGTACAGCTGTAATTGATTCTGTGATGGATACTAAGAAGTCTGCAAGTGCTACCCGAAAAATAAGTAGGAAAGGTATGTATGAAGTCCATTTTAAGAATCTAATGTGTTAAATACAGATTCGTAAATTATTGTTCTTGCTTGCGGGGATGCACATATGCCATGGCCTACACTGTGGAGGCCAGAGGCTGCCTCGTAGAACTGGTTCTCTCTTTCCACCTTTGTGGGGCTCTGGGCTCAGCCCCATTCATACAGATTTTTCTTCTTTCAGATTAGTATTTCTTGGTAGTCTGTAGTGCCTTGTCCTTAGACTGAGTACTTAGCCAAGTACTTCTGACACAGCCTCAGGCTTAGTGATGCAGATGATGTTTTCACCAGTGCATCATGTCTGACAGTTGAGTTTTCATTGTTTGAGGTAATGAGAATTTTGTTTGGGTGTCTAAGGTTATTTATACTTATTTTTTTAGTTCATAGGTATAGTCTTTGAAGGTAAAATTTAGTTGACTTGACATGTATGTGTTTCTTTTGTGGGGGGCTAAATTGTTAGTTCTGAATATCTTTCATACAGAAACTATATAATAAATTGACACTATGCAGATATTTGATTTTTTTTTTGGTTTTCTTGGTCGAAATGCTTTGTACTTAGACTAAGTGTTGCTGGATTTTGGCAGTCCTCATCTTTTTGTTACAAAGGAAGGGTTCCTGAGGATTTAACCTAGGGCCCCACATGGAAGGACTGTCCCCACTGCTGACCCGTATCTTCAGCCTTATTTTTATGTATTTTGTATTTTGAGATCAATTTGTCTACACCGGTCTTGAACTTACTTTGTGGTACAGTCAGTCCTTGACTGATAATCCTCCTACCTTTCAATGTATAGATTTTGATTTGATATTAACTTCTTAGAGTACAGTTTTTTTTCCATAAATTTAGTTGACAGGGTGTTTTCTATCTGCTTACCTAATATCTAACCTAGGAATGGTAGAAATAGCACGACAGACATGGTTTATATCATATGTTCTCATGGATTTTTTTTTCTCTTTCAGATGGTAGATGTCCAGATGATTCTTGGGTCAGTGCTCCAACTTCCAAACTTTCTAAACCACGGAAAGAGAAATCTCGTAGTCCTCTCAGGGCTACGACCCTGGAAAGCAATGTTAAGAAAAACAATCGTGTGGAGTTCCGTGAGCCTCTGGTTTCTTATAGGTTGGTATTAGGAAAACGCTGGTCTAGTCTATAATAACTACAATGGGATTATGATTACTCAGTTTGTAATACACTGATGCTGAAATTTTGTTAGTTACTTTTCTCACTGCTGTGACCATATGTCTGACAAGGGGCCCGAGGAGGGAAAGCTTTATTTTGGTTACAGTTTGAAAGGAATTCAGTCCATCCTGGCGGGGAAGGCCTGGCAGCAGACCTGTGAGGCTGCGGGTCACACTGTGCCTGCAGTTAAAGAGCAGGGGGAGCAAGGCTCTGGAAATGAAATCTCAGGGCCTACCCAGTACCTCACTTCCTGCAACCAGCTGACCAACTCATAAAGTTCCACGGACTTCTAAGAAAAAGTGCCAGACTGGACACTCTATTGTTCAAACACATGTGCCTGTCTCACTCAAGCCATAACAGATAATTAAAAAAATAAACATTCACCAAAACATAAATCAAAACACACACAAACGCCTCCAAATTCAACCTTCTTATAAAATACTGACCATCAGATTGTCTTTTTTTGTGGTACTAGATTCCAAATCCAGGATCTCTCATATAGTTGTCAAAGACTCAGCCACTGAGCTGCAGTCCCAGTCTGTGTCCTCTCTTTAAGTATTTGATAGGAAGAATAGTAATTTTGTCTGTGTGTGTGTGCATGTCTGTCTGTCTGTGTGTATGCCTGCTTTCCACATGTGTTGTTAGTGCCCAAGACTACTCTGAAGCTAGAGTTACAGATGGTTGTGAGCCATCCCATTCGAGTTCTGGGAACTGCAATTCTGGTTCTCTGGCAGAGCAGAAGCTGCTGTAACCAAGCAGCAAATATTATGGACCATCTTGGCCCTGAAATTATTATTATTATTTTTTTCCAATTGCATGAATTTATTCTTTTACTTTGTAGCAACTTAGATGTTCTGGGTTAATATGTTATTTTAATAGTGTAGGTTAGAGAATAGAAAATGTTAGACATTTTTGTTAACAATGCTTAGGATATTTAAGTACTGAAGTTAGAGAATTTTATATTTTTGAAGGATACCTTACTAATGATTTGAATTTGTTTTAGTCTTACTGTGGTAAATAGTAAGAAGCAAGACCCTGGGCCTTATATGTATTGAATTTATAAGCATTTTTTGGTATATTTCAAAGTGTCAGTAAATCAAGATGTTTTATGATGGTCTTGGTAATTTTAGGTATGTACTCTCAAATTTTGTGATAAAGAATTTGGAAGAGGATCCAAATAATAAATTCAATGTTTATTATATTATATCAGATACTAGCTAATAGATAGTAAAGAATTTGCAAGTGTAGGTAAGATATATGTAGAATAATCAGGTATGGAGCTATAGCCATGGGTCTTGTCACTTTGAAAAACCTGAGATTGAGTTACTGACTACTTTCTATCTTGATGTTCTTGCAAAGAATACTATGTGGTACTTAGAATTTTATAATTTATAGTTTTAAGAAAAGAAAAAAATTACCCAGAAGATAGTTGTATATTGAATACCCCTTTCTGCCTGACAGATTCCATTTATCATGTAATTCACCACACACAAACACACACACACACACACACACACACACACACACACACACACACACACACAGACACACACTGGGTTTCATGTAGCCAGGTTGACTTCCAGCTAGAATGAATTCAAACTTCTGATCCCCCTGCTTCTACCTTCCTATCTGTTACTGAGATCTTAAGTGTACACTACCTGATTTATACAGTGCTGGGATTAACTGTGTATGCTAGGCTGGCGCTCTCTCAACTGAGCTCCTTAAAACCCTTACTATCTTCTGTAAGAAACACAACCTCATCTGTTTTTGCTTGTATTAGTTACCTTTGAGTAGCTATGACCAAAATACCTGAGAGAACTGTAAAAGTTTCTTATTTGCCTGTTGGTAATTGTCATCTCCGAAGCTTACTGCCTCTGTCTACTAACCTAGGCCTAGTCCTGGAAGCTTCTGCTAATCTAGGCGAAGAATGTTTTCAGCCTCTTAGACTTGCTGCTAAATCAGCTCACCCTTTCTAGCTCTTTCTGAACCCTGAATGACTGGTTCAACCCAGCTTTTCTGGCTCAAACTCCTCTCCAAGCTGACTGATTCAGTCTGGCTTCTCTCTTGGCCTCAGACTTTTTGCTCTGCTTGGCCTCAAACTAACTGTAACAATCTGTTCCGATCTTCTGGCTCCTTCTCATTTTCTGGCTTGTTCTGTCTTCATCTGTGTTTAGCTTGTTCTCCCTCTACAACATGTCTCTGTACCACTGTTCCAGTAAAACTGTCTTCTTTCTTTCTTATAAGTAGCTTCCCTTTCCTCTCTATTCTCATGAGAATTGGGCATATCCTGTTCTGTCACATCTTTCTCTGATTTGTCACTTTGTCTGCCACTCAATTAGACATCACTTTCAAACATGGGTGATTCCTTCTCCAAAGTAATTTTACCCTCATTGTCTGGGATTAAAAGTGTATACTAAGAGCATGTCTATATTCCAGCCAGAGGGATTAAAGGTGTGTGCACACACAACTAGAAATACTGTCTTGGGGTTCACAGTGTGATGATCAAATATCCCGCATCAGAGAATAATGTGTTTGGACTCATGATTTCAGAGGGCACAGTCCATGGTTGGTTAGACCCATGTGCATGAGCATCATGGTGGTGGGAGCACATGAGGAGGAGGGTATTCACCTCATAGTGTATGAGAAGCAGAGACAGACAGACAGAGACAGAGACAGATACACAGACTATGAATGAATGAATGAACGAGAGAAGCCCCTGGCAAGCTATCAAGCACATCCTCTGGTGACATACTTCCTGTAGCTAGACCACACCTCAGGTATCCACAGCCTTACACAGTAGTGCTGTTGTTGAGGAACCAAACATTTAACATAAGAGCTTATGGGAACATTTTCTATTGAAACCATAATACTCCCAACCCTCCATTTTCCAAGACCGATTAATCTCTGCTTCTATAATACTAGATAATTTCCATTATAGCATTTTCATCTCACATTTTGATTCATGGTTATCTATTGAAGGGTGTAAATTTGATCTTCTCAAAGCAGTAACTGGCTAGTGCTTTGCCATGTGGTAAATATTAATGAATATTTTTACCAATATTTTATTAAAAAATATAAAAATTTTAAACAGCTAAAACTATAGTGAAGACCCTGTACATATTCAGTAAATATTTAATGAATAAAATATTATGTAAAATTACCTTTTTATCTATTTTCTTTTTTAAAAACTTATTTTTATTTAGTGTATGCATGTGTTTATATATATATGCACGATGTATGCTGTTACCACAGCGTCACAAGAGGGCATCATACATAGCGCCTGGTGGAATTATACACAGATGTGAACTATCTGACAAGGGTGTTGGGATCTGAACTCCTGTCCTGGCTAAGAGCAGCAAGTACTCTTAATCACTGAGCCATCCCCAGCCTTCTCAGTTTTCTTATCCTTTTTTGCTTTATTTTATTCTCTTTGTGTTCTAATTTTATACTTAATTTTTAAAACTGAATTGTTGAATACTAGTGAAGATAGTGAACATAATTGCAAGTTAGTCTTCGTATCTGATGGTAGTCATAGCACTCATTTCTCAGCTTTGTTTTGTTCAACAGTTGACCACTGTGGGCAGTTTTAAAGGCTTAGAAGCCGTATATTCCCATGAGAATGTGAGCAAAGCTGTAGACTAGCTCTGTATACAAATACATGTTTATATGCTCACAATAGATACAATTACCATGTTGAATAAGGTTATAGTTTTAAGAGTTTCTGAGGCATTTAGGGTTTTATGTTTTTATGTGTAATGGTCTAGGTTAGGCTATATAATAGAATTGTTAATGTGAGGATGGTTGTTTTTACTAAACGGTTTTAGTAGTCACACATTGAAGACAATAACTAAGCTACTGTTTCATATGTTACAGGTCCAAACTACTGTACATGTAGTGGATACACTTTGTCCTTCATGTCCTGTTTACAGCTGCATTTTATTTGTCTTTATTAACCTTCTTTTTAACAAACTTCTTGAAAAACTTTTAGAATAGTATGTAAATTAAAATTGGCTGAGAAGAAAAACTTCTGCTAATATTTTTGTAAACAGAGACTATAGACTTTGTGTGAGATTCTGCTTACTCTTGAGTTTTATATAGTTTTAAAGCTGCCATACATTTCTCTGGTTATTAGAGGATTTACATTAGAAAAAAGGTTTTAGAGCTTCTTGTACACTAGACCTTTTAATAATATTTACTTACTTACTTTCTGAGACAGGGTATTGTTAAGTTGCTCAGACTGGTTTTGTACTTATGATCTTTCTACCTCAGACACTCAGCAGATCGAGACCTTTAAAAAAAATCAATCTAATCAAATCTATCATCTATCTAATCTAATCTATCTATCTATCTATCTACTACTACTACTATCTATCTACTTTTTGAGACTTGTTAAGTTTCCCAGACTGGCTTTGAACTTGTGATTCTCTTGCCTCAGACTCTCCAGCAGCTTGGATTATGGACATGTAGCATTAAGCCCTGGTTTTACTTTTTCAAACTTGTAGGAATTATTGGTCAGTTGTTTTGCTTCTGCTATTAACGTAGCAGATTCTCCATTCAGGTTCTCCACTCAGTATACGACTGGGTTCAGTTTGACTGCTTTGTTTGACTGTTACTCAGGCTCACTTTATTGGCAAGAGCAAATTATTTGTGGTGTGCATAATGTCTTGATTCATGTATTCATTTAGGATTGCATAATCAAGCTCTGTAATGTATGTGTCACCTCACACACTTACCTCACACCACACTTATTTGTGGTGAGAATACCTAATATCTAATTCATGCAATTTTTAAGTCTGCAGAACTTTTTGTTCTTAACTCTAATCATAGAGCTTTTCGTTTTTTCGCAGGGAAACCCACAGTACACCTTTCAGCTTAAGTCCCAGTCATCTGGAGTCAAAGCATGTCTATTGTATTCATGAGGAAAAGCCCGAGAGTGGGAAGCAAATGGTAGTCAACCAGGAAGACTGGAATGTCCATTGCTGTGATTTTGAGAGTGCTCAACCCTCTGTCATCAGTGATACAGTTGTTAGATTTTTAAATGATGGACCAGCAATTGATGCATTGCACAGTTCTGAATGTTTAATGAAAATGGGAGTACATGTAAGAACTGAGGAAGAAATGCCTAACAGAACAAAAGGAAGTGAGAACAATTCAAAGCCTTCTCTTGACATGGAACATGATGTTGATCCAAAGTGTTGCTGCTGTCTGACTCTTCTCCATCCTCTACTAGTGCCTGTAATTCCCAAAGATTTGATATTTCGAAGCGGCAACAGCATGATGTTAAACTGGAAAAACTTAAAGAGCGGATTAGGAAACAGTGGGAACACTCAGAAGAAATAAATGGCCAGGCCCAGACTCTAGGTCATATTGACCATCCAGTAATGGTTGTTAATGTTGACAACTCCGTGACAACAAAAGTCAGGAAAGTGGCAGCAGCACCACCTGCTCCAGCATACAAAGGTTGGTACCAATCTGTATGCTTTTCTCTGTCTTCATGTCCTCTGGTTCCCTAGGATGTATAGAACAGCTGAGTGCCAAATTAGCTGCATATTAAAAAAATGTACATGTTAAAAATGACAATTCTAGACCTAAGTCAGAATTTCTGGGGATGGGTTCCAGAATGAGATTGTTTGCTTGTTTGTTTGTGAGACAGGCTCTCACTGGTAGCCCTGGATGACTTGGAATTCACTATGTGAACAGGCTGGCCTAGAACTCTCAGAGGTCTCTCTGCCTCTGCCTCCTGAGTGCTGGAATTAGACCAGAGTAAGAATTTTTAACAATCTCTTTAGAGGATCTTCCCTCTTCCTCTCCTGCCACCCCCTTCTTCGCTCCTCCTCTCTTCTTTTTGCAATAGGGTTTACTCTATATGTCAGACTGGCCTCAAACTCAGAGCAATCTGGGGTGAGGGACTTGAGCCACTGTGCTTAGCTCTTTAGGGATTCTTAGACTACAAAATAGGAAATAGGATTAATACCATTTTCTGACAACCAAAAGAATATAGTTTGGAGTTCATAAGAATTGCTTAACAGTAATATCTGTCGTGGTGCATGCTTGTAATCTCATCTGCTCTGGGGGATGAGGGAGGGAGAATGTCTAGATTAAGGCATGCTCAACTTCGGAGTTCCAACTAGCCTGACTGCACAGCAAGTCCCTGTCTCCAAATAGAAAGTTTTAAAAAGGGACAGGGATGTAGCTTAGTAGTAGATAGCTTGTCTAGCATACTTAAGCCATGGGTTTAATTCTCAATATTAGAAAAATCCCATTTACAAGACAAATTAATCAGTTTTCAGTTAACATAGGACTGCATAATATTTTGGCATTGACATGGATCCTGTTTTAATTTTTGACAAAGGTTTGAGAGAGAGAGAGACAGAGAGAGACAGAGAGAGACAGGGACACAGAGAGGATGAGAGATCCAAACCCTAAAATACTCCAAAATCTGAAATATGTTAAGAACTCATAGAACATTGTAAGTGGAAAGTTCCACATCTGATCTCATGTGGCAGCTCACAGTCAAAATGCAGGTACATAATATCATTTAATCAGACTCCCATGGTATAAAAAGCCCAGCCATGTCCTATCATCTTGGATATATTTTTGTCATACATGTCCATATTCCCTAACTCAGTTCTGCTCACAGGGATAATAAAACACTATTTTGTAGATCACACACAGCAGTGGAATTTTCTCATCATGTCCCACAAAGGGTTTGGGGAGTTTCTTAGCTTTTTGCTTATTTTCTGCTCTATGGTGTAAAGTCACTGCTGGGAATGTCAAGAAGCCTGACATATCCTTAGTCATAACAGTTTATAAGTAAAGAGAAAGTGCTTAGGTTTATCAGTAGCGCCAAAATCAAGCCTTCAACGTGTGAAACATCCTACAGAAGGGTCGGGCTGGAGTGACCAGCCAGCAGATGTGACCCGAGAAACAAGATAAACAGAGGAAGTGCATCTGAATAGCTAAAACTCTCTGATGATGCTCAAGAGAGGATCTTTCACGTCTAGAGATGAGGATCTTATGTCTTAAAAGTAGGTCTGATGTTAGTTAGTGGTGGCACATACCCTTAATCTCAGCACTCAGCCTGGTCTACAGAGCAAGTTCCAGCACAGTCAGAGCTACATAGAGAAACCCTGTCTTGAGAAACCAAAGGGAGTAGTTCTGTCTGCATTGCAGTAGGATATGCCCATATGTGGGATGCTATTATGAAGCCTGTGGATACCTACCTTAGTGAACATAAATGGAAAGGGACTGTGACTATGGAAGAGTTTACGAAAACACAGGGTTGTTGTTGTTATTATTATTTCGGATTCATGGTGGAAAAACCTGTGCTGATTACAAAGCCAGAGAGAAGAAATTCAGTGACTAGTGTGCCAAAGTTGTTGCTGATGAAAATCAAAAATACTCATGACACATTACTCTTTTGGTGATATGGCCCCAGAAAGATGCTAACGATAGCCGAGAAGATAGCCAGCCCAGGAATTAAGGCTGCCAAGGACAGAAGGGCTGTTGAGATATGTTAATGCAGCAGGCACACAGAAACCTTAAAACTTTGTGTGATAACTGAAATCATTCACCTTCTCTGTTTTAAAGGCTTAACATCTTACTAGTCTGTTGTGTTAATAAGAAGTTAGACCTTAGACAGCTTTTAAAATTGGTTTTGCTGGCACAGGTTCTAACAGCGCACAGTCACTGCTTGGGAGCTACCCTGAATAATGACGGCAGAATTTTGTTATCTCTTGACAGCTATTCTGTTCATCTTCAGGGATAGGGGATGGAACAGAGATTAAGGGAATGGCCAAGCAATAAGGAGCCTAACTAGAGACCTCTCCCATGGGCAAGCACCAACCCCTGACACTACTAATGATGCTCTGTTATGCTTGCAGACAGGAGTCTGGCATGACTGTCCTCTGAGAGCTCCACCTAGCAGCTGACTCAAACAGATGTAGACGCCCACAGCCAAACAGTGGGTGGAGCTTGGGGACTCCTATAGAAGAGTTGGGGGAAGGATTGAGGGCCCTGAAGGGGATAGGAACTCTACAGCTTCCCCTGAATAAAGCACTGGCCCATGAGTATAGAAGAATATCATTAGAAGTCATTTTATTGATACTTTTTAAAAAACCATTAGTATTTGGTTTTACCCTAAGTCTCTGGGCTATCTAGTCCTGATTCTTGGCCACCCAAGCAGTGTTGGGTATGGTTGTGTCTTGTGGAATGGGTTTTAAGTCAATTAGACGTCGTTTGGCTACTCTTACAAGTTCTGTGCTACTGTTGCCCTAGCATATCTTGCAGGCAGGACAGATGGTAGGTCAAAGGTTTTGTGGCTGGGTTGATGTTTATGTTTCTCTTTTGGTAGCCTATAGAATACTTTCCTGCACCAAAGACACAAGAACATGGGGGTGAAGGCTTCATGTAGGCTCCAGTTTGACTTTTCTGTGCTCAATGAGTTGTGTGGTTGCTGTCTTTGGCAGTGAGGCCTTTCAGTCAGGTTGTGGAGAGTATCAACCTGGGTTGTTTGGGAATTTCCATGGGACCCCACCTTGGCTAAGAACTCAACTGAATGCAATGCAGTCCCAGTACTGGAAGACTTGTTTGGTGACAAGAGATGCAGAGTTGGGACTCTTGTCTGCCCCATTATTAGGAAACCTTATTAGGATTGCCTTCATATATTTTAGGAAGTGTCCACTGCTCTAGGATTCCATCCTATCCCTTAAATGCCCCTTAATTCCAGCTGTCTCTCCCTGCATTTCTTCCGTTAACCCTTTTCTCCCCTCCCATTCCCATCCTGACCCCCCAGTTCCTGTCCCTACCTGCCCCAAGTCCACCCATAAAATCTGTTCTGTTCACCCCTTACAGGGAGATCCCTGTGTCCCCCCATGGTCCCTGACCTCTCTGAGTGTATGAATTATAGGTTGGTTATTATTTATTTCATGTCTAATATTCACACATAAGACGATACATAACATATTTATCTTTATGGGTCTGGGTTACCTCACAGAGGAGGATTGTTTTTCTAGTTCCATTCATTTGCCTGCAAGTTTCATGATGTCATTTTTTTTTTAAACAGCTGAGTAATATTCCATTGTGTAAATGTACCACATTTTCTTTATTCATTCTACTGTTGAGGGACATCTAGGCGGTTTCCAGTTCTTGACTATTATGAATAGAGCAGCAATGAACATGATTGAGCAAGTGCCCTTGTAAGATGAAGTGTCCTATAGGTATATGCCCAATAGTGGTATGGCTGGATCTTGAGGTAGCTCTAGTTTCAATTTCCTGAAAAACTACTACACTGATGTCCATAGTGGCAGTACAAGTTTGCACTCCTCCAGCAGTTACCTTATTTCATATCTTCCCAGCAGGAGCTGTCACTTGTGCTACTGGTCTTAGCCATTCTGACAGGTGTAAGATTGAATCTCAAAGTAGTTTTGATTTGCATTTTCCTGATGGCTAAAGATCTTGAACTTTTCTTTTTAAGTGTTTCTTGGCCATTGAGTTTCCTCTTTTGAGCATTCTCTGTTTAGATCTGTACCCCATTTTAAAGTTTGAATATTTGGTGTTTTGATAGCTAGTTTCTTCTGTTCCTTTTATATATGTATATATACATATATATGGTATATACTGAATATATATATATATTATGTATATATATCGGGTATATATATAAATCTCATATATTTATGAATGATTTTTGGATGTGGAATCGGTGAAAATCTTTTCCTATTCTGTAGGCTGCTGCTTTGTCTAAATGTCTTTTTGCTTTGCAGAAGCTTTTCAGATATGAGGGTCTATGTAGTGATTGTTGTTCTTAGTGCCTGGACTGTCAGTGTTCTGTTCAGGAAGTCTCCTCCTGTGCCAATGAATTCAAGGCTATTCCCCACTGTTTTTTCTATCTGGTTCAGTGTATCTGGTTTTATGTTAAGATCTTTGATCCATCTGGAGTTAGGTTTTGTGCAGGGTGATAAGTATGAATTTATTTGCATTCTTCTACATGCCTACATCCAGTTTGACCAGCACCATTTTTTTTTTGAAGATGCTGTCCTTTTTTTCTAGTTTGTATTTCTGGTTTCTTTATCAAAAATGAGTGTCCATAGGTGTGTGGATTAATGTCTGTGTCTTCAGTTCAGTTACTTTGATCAATGTGTCTGTTTTTATGTTAATACCATGAGATTTTATTACTATAGCTCTGTAGTATAATTTGAAATCAAGAATGGCAGAACATCCAGCAGTTATTGTTCAGGATTGTTTTAGCTATCCTGTTTTGTTTTGTTTTGTTTTCGTTTCTATGTAAAGTTAAGCATGGAAAGTTCAAGGTCTGTGAAGAATTGTGTTGGAATTTTGTTGGGATTCCATTGATTTTGTAGATTGCTTTTGGTAGGATGATTCTTTGCACTATGTTAATCCTACTATATTTCACCATGTTGATCCATGAGCATGGGAGATCTTTCCATCTTCTGATATCTTCTTCAATTTCTTTCTTCAAAGACTTGAAGTTATCATATAAGTCTTTCACTTGCTTGATTATAGTTACCCCAAGATATTTTATATTATTTGAGGCCATCATGAAAGATGTTTTCTGTGATTTTTTTTCTCACTCCTTTTGTCATTTGTATATAGGAGGGTTACTTATTATTGTGTGTTAATTTTGTGTCCAGCTACTTTGCTGAAAGTGTTTATCAGCTGTAGGAATTTTCCAATGAAATCTTTAGAGTTATGTATGTGTACTATTTTATCATCTGCAAATAAAGATATTTTGACTTCTTCCTTTCCTATTTGAAACCCCTTCATCTCCTTGCTATAAATTGCCTTTATTATGTTTAGGTATATCCTTCGTATTCCTAATCTCTCTAGAACTTTTATCATGAGAGTGTGTTGGGTTTTTGTCAAAGACCTTTTCTTCATCTAATGAGATGATCATGTGGGTTTTTTTTTCTTTCTGTCAGTTTGTTTATCTGTTAGCTTACATTTATCTACTTATATATATCGAACCATCCCTGGATCTCTGGGATGAAGCTTACTTGATCATGGTGGATGATCTTTTTGATATGTTTTAGGATTTTGTTTGCAAGTTTTTATTGAGTATTTTTTGCATCTGCATTCATAAGGAAAATTGGTTTGTGATTTTCTTTCTTTGTTGGGTCTTAATGTGGTTTGGTTATCAGGATAACTGTGGCTTCATACAATGAATTTGGCAATGTTCCTTCTGTTTTTCTTTTGTGGAATAATTTGAGGAATATTGCTGTTAATTTTTCTTGGAAAGTTTGGTAGAATTATACATGAATACCGTCTGGCCCTGACCTTGTTTTTTTTTTTTTTTTTGGTCGGGAGACTTTACAACTGCTCCTTTTTCACTAGTCATTATAGATCTGTTTAAATTGTCTGATCTTGATCTCATTTAGATAAGTAGTACCTATCAAAAAATTATCCATTTCTTTTAGATTTTCCAGTTTGGTAGAGTACAGGTTTTTAAAGTATGTCCTTATGCTTCTCTGTTCTCTGTGTTGTTATGTTCCCTCTTTCAGTTATGATTTTGTTAATTTGGATATTGTTTCTGTCTTTCAGTTCGGATAAAGGTTTGTCAAGTTTATTTTTTCTCAAAGAATCAACTCTTTGTTTCATTGTTTTTTTGTTTTTGTTTTTGTTTTTGTATTGTTCTCTTTGGTTCTATTTTATTGATTTCAGCCATGAGTTTGATTACATCTTACTGCCTACTATTTTGGGGTGTGATTATTTTTTGTTGTTGTTCTAGAGCATTCAGGTGTGCTGATAAGTTGCTAGTATGAAATCTCTAGGTTTGTTTTGTTTTAATGTAGGCACTTAGTGCTATGAAGCTGCATCTTAGAACTGCTTTTATTGTGACCCATAAGTTTGAGTATGCTGTGTATTCATTTTCATTGAATTTTAGAGAATCTTTAATTTCTTTATTTCCATCTTGACCCATCTTTCATTCAGTAGAGAATTGTTCAGTTTCAATGAGCTTGTAAGCTTTCAGTTGTTTCTGTTATTGATATCCAGCTTTAATCTGTGATGGTCTAACAGGATGCGGTGAGTTATTTCAGTTTTCTTGTATCTGTTGAGACTTACTTTGTGTCCAAGTATGTGGTCAGTTTTGGAGAAAGTTCCATGAGATGCAGAGAAGGTGTATTCTTTTGTGTTCGGGTGACACATTCTGTAAATATTTGTTAGGTTTGTTTGGTTTGTAATGTCTGTTCACTCCAGTATTTCTTGGTTTAGTTTTTGTCTGGGTGAGAGAGAAGTACTGAAGTCACCCACGGAGTGTGTGCAGGTCATTATTTGACTTAAGGTGTAGTAGCTTTTTTTTAAAACGAACTTGAGTGCCTCTGTGCTTGGGCATAGAAGTTAAGAACTGAAATGGCATTTTGGTGGGTTTTTCCTTTAATAACTAATATCCTGCCCTATCTCTTTTGATTACTTTTCTTTTTTGTTTTTGTTTGTTTGTTTTTTGTTTTTCTTTTTGTTTTTTGAGACAGGGTTTCTCTGTATAGCCCTGGCTGTCCTGGAACTCATTCTGTAGACCAGGCTGGCCTCGAACTCAGAAATCCGCCTGCCTCTGCCTCCCAAGTGCTGGGATTACAGACGTGCGCCACCACTGCCCGGCCTTTTGATTACTTTTCATTTGAAGTCTATTTTATTAGATATTAGAGTGGCTACACTAGCTCACTTCTTAGGTCCATTTACTTGGAATATCCTTTTCTAATTATTTACCTTGAGGTAATGTTTATTCTTGATTTGAGATATATTTCTTAGATGTAGCAGAAGAATTGATCCTATTTTTTGAATCCATTCTGTTAATCTTTTTATTGGGGAATTTGAGACCATTGATATTGGGAGATATCATTGATCAGTGTTTGTTGCATCTCTCTCTCTCTCTTCCTCTCTCTTTGTATGTGTGTGTGTCTGAGATTATTTATTCCCTATTTTCATGGGTGTAGTTAACCTGCACAGATTGGCATTTTCCTTCTAGCATTTTATGTAGGGCTCAATTTGTAGATAAATATTGTTTAAATTTGGCTTTACTGTAGAATATCTTACTTTTTTCTATCTATGGTGATTGAAAGTTTTGCTGGGTATAGTATCTTGGCTGGCATCTCTGGTCCCTTAGAGTACATAGCACATCTATTCAGGCCTTTCTAGCTTTTAGAGTCTCTATCGAGAAGTCAGGTGTAATTATAATTGGTCTGCTTTTGTATGTTACTTGGTCTTTTTTTCCTTGCAGGTTTTTATAGGAGTTGTTTTGGTTTTTTTTTTTTTTTTGTTGTTGTTCTGATCATTTAGTTTTTTGATTATTATGTATTGTTGAATCTTGCCTCTGTAATTCTTGTTCAAATTCCTAATTTTTTTATTTTCAGAATTTTCTCAATTTGGATTTTCTTCATTTTCATCTATTGTTTGTGTTTTTCTGGCTTTCTTTCTGGGATGTGTTAATGTCCTCTTTAAGGACCTCTGTCATCTTCATACAGTGGTTCTAGTATCTTTTTGTTGTGCTTCGGCTATGTTGGTTGGACTATTTCAGGGCCTGCATAGCTAGGCTCTAGAGGAGACATGTTGGCCTGGCTGTTATTGTATTCATATATATTGGGCTCTAGGAATCTGGGACAGTGATGATTATAGGTCTAGGTGGTGATTTCTGGATCTGTTTGGGTTGTGTTTTGTTCCTTGGTTTCTCTTTCCTCTCTGGATTTTTGGAGAGTGTGATACCTATGTGTTACTTAGGATATTTTATTGGGAAGTGACACTTCGGAACAGGGATAGAGTAGGGTTATGAAGGGGTTCACAGGAGTGTTCAACCAGGATCTGCTTCTTTTGTCTTCTTGGAATGGGGGAGACAGTGAAGATAGGTCACCCCGAAGGATCAGCTAAAGCATTGGTCATGAGACTAGGGTGTTGGATCTAGGAGAACAGAAGGAGGGAAAGTCTACAGACAGCCTATCTGCTTTCCTGGCAGGAGTGCTTACAGGAGCTGGGCTGGGATAAAGCAACAAGTTAGAAGAAAAAGGTTAGGAGGGGAGGTCCGTGGGATCCACAGGAGATGTGAGCAGAGGGGGAAGGGAGGCTGCAGCAGGTATTCCATTGCCGAGTTAGAGGTGAGACTGGGGGATTGGGTTTGGAGACGAAGAGGGAGTGGTGAAGTTCTTCAGTTAGCTTACCTGTTTACCCAGCCTGTTTGACTTCTGCGTTCACAGGGAATGCCTACTGGTATTGGAGGCTGGGATACTGGGATGAGTTGGGGAAGGACAGTTGTGGGAGAAGATTCCCATGATGAGGTCAGGGAGGAAAAGGAGGCCATCAGTTTCCTGCTACAGAGCTGGGGATGAGACTTGGTGTGTGTGTGTTGGAGTGACATTTCTTGTATTATTTAGTGTTTTGAGTCTCCATTTCCAGTGTATTTGAATATGTGTTGCTTTATCTCACAGAAGCCTTCTCTTTTCCAACTGGTAATCATCAGTATATTGTATAGTAGCTAATTATGCATTCCTCTTTTAAAAAATATAAAGTTAACTAAATATAGAAAATTTGACATTAATATCACAGAAACAAATCAGACCATAATAAGATGCTACTTTGTAGATCCACTAGAGTGGCTTTAGTGAAAGAGACAGACGATAGTATCAGCAAGAATATGGAGAAATAAAACCTGTGTGTACTGATGGAGAATACAAATGGTGCCACTGCTTTAGAAAATAATTTATAGTTCTTACAGTTACACACAGTTAGTTACCATGACCCAGCAATTGATTCTAATATGTAATACCCATTGAAAGCATTTTTACAGAACTTGTATAAGAATATTTATAGCAGCATTATTAATTATAGAAAAAAGTAGAAACAGTTCATGTGATTATGTGAATGGATAAATAAAATGTCTTGTCCGTTCAAAGAACTATCAGTTGATCCTGATACATGATGTTAGAGCCTTGAAAATTTACAAAGTATAATAGGCTAACATAAATGACGTAATGTTGAAAGATTCCACTTATATGAAACATCCAGACTAGGCAGATGTGTGCAGATGGAAAGTGGGTGAGTAGTCTCCGTGTGGATAGGTCTAGTGGACATCAGCTGATATAAAGTGGGTGAGTAGTCTCCGTGTGGATAGGTCTAGTGGACATCAGCTGATATGACAAGGACAGAGCTCCTCCTCTCAGTGATGAGATTACTGTGGAATTAGAAAACAGTTGTAGTTATAAAACAGAGTTTATTTTAGAACACCTAATTGTATACTTACGAGTGAATTTCGGGACTGGTTAGATGGCACACTGACCTGATGACCTGAGTGTGACCTTCAGGATCCATACAGTGGAAGAAGAACCAACTCCTGCAAGTTACCCTCTGCTCTCTACATTCATTCTGTGGCATGCCTGCTCCCACACCCAAATAAATAAATACAATGATATTTTTATAGCAAATTTTATGTTATTTTTAAAAATTGTATCTGACTTAAAAACAGAACCAATCTTTAAAAGTACCTTGTGTTGGTATGCATCAGGTTTCAACCCCTCAGAGACCAAGATTCGCACTCCTGATGGAAAAGTGTGGCTGGAGGCGGAGTTTCTGAGCAGAGAGCTGTACCGAGACTTAGCGCTTCAGTTCGCAGGTGAGAGCAGAGCTTCCTGTGTCTTGCTCATTTATGCCATATATGCCATAGCATATACTATTACACATGAAACTCTCACCAACCTCGAGATGCTGCCCCTTCCTAAGTGTGTTCTATACTAACTAGAGTAGTAATGGTTTAAGTGATGAGACCCTCTTGGCCTCTTAGCTCTCCTCCAGGGTTAAAATTAGGCTCCATGGCTCATGATACAGAAACTACGCCATTTTTAAAGCTTGGGGACTTTTAAAGTCAGGACATACTGATTTTATGGAAACATAGAGTTAGTTGTGGTTTGCATCTCTTAGGCCTCAAATATCTTTAAACTGGCCAGTAATTTCAGTCAGCATTTGCAGAAGTCAAAGTGTTACAGGAGGGGAATGCATGTTAGAGAATTATAACCAGGAGGAACCTGTGGAAGGCCTGAAGAACTAGGACAATGAGAACAGTAATATTCCCACCCCTGCCCGTCTAGTAAGGCGCTGAGCGAGGTCTGTGTGGCGCTCAGTCTTGTGTTTGCTTTTTAAACAGTTGAGTAATTGAAAGCTGAAAGAATAATTTTTCCAGGATTGCATAAAGAATTAAAATCAAGAATCAAAATCAGCTGTTCAATTCCTAAATCTGACAGCTAAGATTTTGATAATCTTTTTCTTTCTTTTTTTTCCTTTGTGGCATTAAATTCCATCTTTATTTTATTAAACACTGTATGCAGGATACTCTTCTCATGTGGAGAGAAAGTGTCATGTAGTGATTATGAAAACATTTTAGAATCGGCTTAAAAGTTCATGTTCTGGCTTTGCTGGTTATTAGCTGTACATATGAGGCTTTACATAACCTTTTATCCTTGGTTTCCTCATCTCAGAAAGAAGTGACAACCACTACACATCACAGGGCAGTGTGTAACCTGGTAGGGAGTATTATGTCAGGGACTGTTTCAACAGCTATCCTGTTACACTCTGCCTTCCTCTTTTCATGGTGGGTAAACTCTGTCTTCTTAGCCTCTACCTGGTTTTGGTATGTTTGCCCGTGTGTGTGTAAGTATATTACTTCATCTGGCTTTCATGCTTCTGTATCAAGCTTTCCCTCTCTGTCTAGTCATACCCACTAACACACTGTTGAACACATTTGTCACAGCATTCATCATGATAAAATACCCTCTTAGGGTGCTCTCTCCGGTGCTCCCTTTCTGTTCAGAGCAAAACTGCAAAGTGTTTCCTTATGCTAATGGTCTCTGATTTGTAGTCTCCCCTTATGCTCATTTGTTTTGTTTTTTGTTTGTTTGGGGTTTTTCTGGTATCAAGATCATTAATGAAATCCACTTTGCACACACAGTGTCTCATCTCCATTTGTCATGCTGATTGTTCAGCAACAGTTGATACTGTTAACCACCCTTTCCTTGAAAGTCTTTAGTCAGCTTTCTAGAAGCATTGTTTTTTCTCTTAAATCTACCTGTTCCTTATTCTTTTTTTCTTCCTCTTCTACCCTGTCATCTTCCCTCTCTTCTTGCTTATTTATCCAAAAAGACCTACTAGGAAAACATGTATACTCTTAACACCTGAAATAGTTCTCATGCAAATATTCCTGTATCTTTGAGTTGAGACCTCCTCCCTGAATTCAAACTCTTATTAACCTGCTAACTATACATCTCCCATAAATGTGTTATAGATATCTCAGGCTTACTGTCTAAAATGGAGATTATTCAATGTGGTGGTGACACATCCCATAAACTTGCTACTCTAGTTGTCAGTCTGGACTACCCATAACCTAAGTCATCTTTGACCCGGTTTTTCTTTCATATTTTCTATTCTGCTATCTAAGTTATATCTATTGTACATTCTTTGCTGTGAGAGGTGTACTTACCTATCAAGGCCCATTGGTCTGTGTTAATTCAGTCTTTCTTATGTTCTCATGACTCTTAAGATTGTTCTACATAGTGCGGTAAGCTGTTAGAGTTTGTTTCAATTTGTCACTTTGCTCGTTTTACAATGCCTTTATGTATAGACAGGATCACTAATTACAGATTCAATTTCTTGTCATGCATTCAAGAGCTTGGATTTTGCTCCTCGTAAGCTATTACTGACCTCTACATGCTGTAATTCCATTGTATTAATTTCATTATCATACCTGTCATCTAGATAATTTTAACATCTAGTGTATATTCATTTGTAAAGTTTTATGTGAAATTAAAAGAATCTAAGAAATGTTCCCTGAAATTGCAAACGCAGTGGTCTGAAAGCATGGCTGCTGAGCTTCTTCCCATTTCTGGAAATGTGGTGGATTTCTCACAGGTTTTCTTGAAACAACAACAGCAACAACAACAACAAAGAGTTGGTACCTAACAGTGGGTGGTGGTAGCTTTTAAACCTTTCTGTAGGAGGACTTGACGTTGATCGTTTGTGGGTCATAGAAATAGCTTCAGTGAAAGGTTTTCTCTCATAGTTCTAAGGTCACCAAAGGATGCTTGAAGCTGACGTGTGTGGAACCCTACTTATAGTTTGTACTTCTTATACATACTTCTGTTAGTACTTATTTTATAAACTAGGTGTAAAAGATGAGCTTGCTGTACATCTTATCAAACCCAGCATACATTTTTTCCCCATGAAGTTGGCAAATGTGACTTTGATTGATTTCACAGGTGCACTCTACAGCTTCTTTCTGGTATGACTTCACTGCTGGCATCACTATTCTTGAGCTCTGGAACCTTTAAAAGAGTTTATTCAATGTTATCACCAAAGAGATAGTCTAGTAGTGGAGATGGCTACTTGTGTCTAATAAGTGGGAAGCCTATAGGTATGGACACTGTAGACAGGTATGACCCAGTCTGGCTGTCGGGAGCTAGACAGCAAAAGATACCATCATGCTAATCAGAATGATGCACAATTTATAACATGAATTGTTTATGTCTGGAAATTTCCACCTAATGTTTTCAGATTGCAGTTGACCTTGGGTAACTGAAGCTGCAGAAATAGGGTGCTGTTGTACCCCTGTTTCTTCACTGAGGAATGTAGGTGCTGAATGGGAGTCATAATGGTGGCTGTCCATATTTGTGTTTCAGATGATACCTCTGTAAAAGAGAAGCCTGTTGAAAAAAGTAAAGAGAAGAAAGTAGTTAAACCAGTGCGAAAAATTCAAAAAGTGACACAGTTGTCAAATCCAGAATGCAAAACAGGTTGGTTTTCAGTATTTTGTTCAGTTTAAAGTTGGATATTACAGAAATGGAATCTATATGGATATAAATATGTTACCAGATGTTCTCATTGTTAGGAATGTATGAAAATCCAGTCCATTATATCATTATTATTATGTCATTATTATTATATGCATGTATTTTATTAAGGTATAGTTGAGAGCATTAACTGTCCATATTTAGAATATACAATTTGAAAGGTTTCATATATGTATACATCTGTAATACATTGTTCATTGTGTTAGTTCTCTTGTGAAAACATTCTTGACAAAGCCTGCTAAAGGAAGCAAGGCTTTTGTGGCTCACAGTTTTGGAGTGCAGTTAACAGTGGTCAGAAAGGCAGTGGCGGGAGCAGGGGTGGATGGCCATATTTTATTCTCAGTCAGGAAACAGAGAGAGAGGAAAGCTGCAGCTTACCTCACCTTCTCCATTCCATTCACTCTGAGACCCTCACCTCATAGAATAGTGACATCCACGTTTAGGATAAGTGGATCCTATCCTTCTCTTCCTCTGCTAAACCATTCTGGAAACACCCTCATAGCATAATATTATACATGTGTCTCCATGATGATTATAAATCACATTTAGTTTATAATAAAGATTAATATCAGACTCATTGTATGTTTAAGATAGTAAATGTGTCACCTCAATTTTTTTTCTAGTATTTTTAGTACAAACATACCAAATTAAAATAGTGAATTTTTTCTATGAGTAATCATTTTCTCTAAGATCATGATAGCCTTTAAGATAGATGAGAATGCCAGTCTTCTTGCCAGTAGTGGTTAAGCCAAACAAAGAGTAGATCAAACTAGGAAAACAAGAGATTTCTGCTTCCATAGTGACTAACTTGATTGATTTTGCTTGACTTTATATTGTAGCTAACATTATTTCTTTGGCACATGAGTCAGTTTTAGTGTAATTTAGTTTCCTCATATGTAAAAAGACCAATCAGTGGTATTTGTCTCACAGGATTGTTGCGAGAGCTAAAAGCATGAGTATTAGAAAAACACTTCAGGAATAGTACTTCCTATATGACATGAGTTCCAGTCCTAGCTATCCTGAAGTGTCATATTCAGCAAGTAACTTTTGGCCATGAAAGACTAAAGACAGTTTGAGAGCTTGTCACCTTGAGTTTCAGGAGACTCTGAATCAATACATTCACTCATTATCCAGATGTTTGTCAACAGTGGTGGCTATATGTGTGGCAGTATAGTGGTTAACAAGACAAAGTTCCTGAGAGGTCCAGTTAGAAACAGTGTGACAGCATGGTAAGAGATCATAGATAGGGTCTCTGGGAAACAGCAAGTGATGAAGTGCTGTGTTCTGACCATGCCCTTGTCCTTCTGGATCTGCTTGTCATTAGAATGATAGCACATTTTGTGATTAACTTCAGATGTAGTAATAGAGTGATACTAGTTCTATACAAATTAAACTTGTTTTTACAAGAATATAGTTATTTAAGTGGTAATTAAATTAAATATAAAAACATTTATATAGTTGGTGGTGGCACACATCTTTAATCTCAGTACTCAGTAGCAGAAGCAAGTGGATCTCTGTAAGTTTAAGGCCAGCCTGGTCTACAGAGCAAGTCCCAGGACAGACTACACAGTAAAAAATTGTCTCAGAACCACCTCCCATCACAACTTCCAAAACCAAAAATAATTTATTCTATTACATTTAGAGAAGAGTAAATAAAAAGAAAGCGATGGTATATAATCCTATCAGAGGCCTCCTTTGGAATGACATACAAAGGTTGTGTTTGCCCAGAGAGATACTCTGCTTCATCTATGTGTACTTTGCCATTAACTTAGACTAAATAGCATTAACGGTGCTGAAACTATATTAATACTTTTCTAGTGAGAGTCATCTTCAAATTACTTGAAGAGACTATTTCAGAAGGCCACAATTTAGTTTTTTATTTTGTGTATCTGGATATTTTGCCTACATGTGTGGCTATGTACCACATGCAATGCCTAGTGCCCTAAGAGACCAGAAGAGGGCATCAGATCCCTTGAAATTGAAGTTACAGACAGTTGGGAGTTGCCCTGTGGGTGCAGGGAATCAAGCCTGGGTCCTTTGGAAGAGCAACCAGTGCTCTCTAATTGCTGAGCCATCTCTTCAACCCCTCCCTCACAGTACTTTCAAAAACCAACATTTATAAATGACTACCCATGAATTCATGTTTGTTTAGTTTTGAGTCTAAAAATTAAGGTAAAGTATAAGGAACTCTGTTCTGTCATTTATGAAAATAAAGTTTCTTATATATTGAGCAATAAGCTTAGAGCCCTTTCAATACTTTAGACCCATTGTTTATAGTTATTAACAAAGTACAAAGGCATTTCTAACGTAAACAGGGGCGGACTCAGTAGGTAAAAGGACTTGCTGTGCAAGGGTGGGGACCTGAATTTGAATTCCTAGAACCTGCATAAAAGCCAGACACACAGCATCAGTACCTGTAATCCCGGTGCTCCTGTGGGAGATAAGAGGTGGACACAGTACGTGAAAGTTCCTGGTCCAACTGGCCTGGCATATACCAAGAAAACCTGAAAAACACAGAAAACACACACACGCACACACACACACACATGTATGCACACACATACACATGAGTACACACCTACATGTGTATATACATGCATATACACACTTTAAGCAGAACATATTTATAATACAGTTTGTAGTTAATATATTCATTAGACTCATATTTCCATTTAGACTATTAAATTATAGCTTCTTTAAAAGGAACTCTTTTTTTTTTTTTTTTTTTTTGGTTTTTTTTTCGAGACAGGGTTTCTCTGTGTAGCCCGGGCTGTCCTGGAACTCACTCTGTAGACCAGGCTGGCCTCGAACTCAGAAATCCGCCTGTCTCTGCCTCCCAAGTGCTGGGATTAAAGGCGTGCGCCACTACCGCCCGGCCAAAAGGAACTCTTAATAGAATGTCTTTCATATAAAAGTAGGACAGTATGCTAGAAAACTGGAAAAATACGAGAAAACAAAACTATTCACTTTGATACAAAAAGTACTGTATTTGAGTATTTCTGAATAATATTTAAAATTTTTTATATTTGTTTATTGTATCAATATAGTAATTTTAAAGTCATATTAGTATAATTTTAGTCATTGTATACTTAAAAATTCTTTGTACATATACAATTTTTTATCATGTTTTTAACTTTTAAAATTTGTTTACTGAAGAAGGGTCTCACTTTGTAGCTTTCATTAACTAGAAACTTGCTATATAGACCAAGTTTGAACTCACAGAGGCTCTCTTACCTTTGCCTCCTGAGCGCTGGGATTAAAATTTTATCCCTGTATTTGTTTAGCAAACAAGTCTTAGCTAGTAACTTGAAATTTCAAGAATCATTGTGGTAGGAGAGAACTGGGCTGACTGTCCCACGTTGTTCTCTGACTGCCCCATGTGTGCTGTGGCACACTCTCCCCACCCCCCAAAAATGAATGGAAAATTTTAAAAAAGATTTGAACAAACTGTTAACTAATTTTGATGGCTTAGAGTTAAAAATAAAGTTTTAAAATTTTTTATTTTAATTTTATTTATGTGTATGGGTATTATGTCTGCATGTATGCTTGTGTACCGTATGTGCACATCAGTGCTCACAGAGGACAAAGCGGGTGTTAGACCTCTCGGGGCGAGAGTTGAGGATGGTTGTAAGCCCCCATGAGGGCGCTGGAAATCAAAGCCA
Source organism: Mastomys natalensis (assembly GCA_021653895.1). NCBI lineage: Eukaryota > Metazoa > Chordata > Mammalia > Rodentia > Muridae > Mastomys > Mastomys natalensis. The sequence continues at coordinate 1,861,557 of JAJTUV010000222.1, read as the reverse complement.
GGTTCTCTGGCAGAGCAGCCAGTGCTCTTCACTTCTAAACCATCTCTGGCCCCTAAAAATATACTTTTAATGACAGACCTTTTGAGCTTAGCAGAAGATAAATGTAAAGTTAATTATAGAACCTGTATTACTGAGTAAATATACTTCTTAGAGATAAAATTAAAGTTTTAAATTCAGTGTAATATATATTTTAGGTAGTAGTCGTTTGATAAGTACATCTTCTTGGCGAGATGGACAAAAATTAGTAAAGAAGATTCTCGGACCTGCACCCAAGATGGAGCAGAAAGAGCGAAGACCCACATCGAGTGACAGAAGTGGAAGAGAAAGAGTGGCTAAATTTGGTGAGAGAATATAGTTAAAACTGTTTAAAGGTTGCCTGTTTACATGCTCAGATGGTGTAAATGTGCTGGAGAATACTTAAGATTTTGCTTTAAAATTCTTCCTGTGGCTCAAAAAAGCAGAAATGTTCTGTTGAACTTGGATAGGTCTAGAGAAAAGTTATTTTTCTCAGAGGTGTAGTCAGTCATAGCTAAATTTGTTTTATGACCCAGGACTCTTTTTAAATTTGACTTTCAGATCCTTTTCTTTCTTATTTAAGTACATTGACTGCTATTTAAAATAGATGTGAGGGTGTTTGAGGAGAGTTTCCAGTAGGTAAAGTGCGTGCTGTTCAAGTGTGGGGACCAGAGTTCAGATCCCCAGTGCCCACCTGTAAGTCTTGCCTCAGAAGGGGCTTCCTAGAGGAAGCTGGCTATTAGGACTAGCTGTATAAGTGAGCTCCAAGTATGTGTCTCTATGACTCAGAGACCCCGCCTCAGTGAATGAGGCAGAAGAGCGACATCATTCTGACATCAACCCCTGTCTTTCACATGCACACACTTCCCTCCAATGCAGGCATCTTCACATACATATATGCCCACACATACAAGATACACAACACACACATACACAGAAAAGGAAAAATAGCTAGTTATGTTTTCCATAAACACTAACTTTGAGAAATGAAATGTAAAATTTTCACAGCAGTTTTCTTTTTCAGCAGTGAAAATTTCCCCCAGTTAATTTAGTTCTAAGAGTCCATTAAGTAAGAAATGAAATCAACTCTGATTTAATATATTGCAGTCAATATGAACATTGTATTTCTTTCTATTTCTTTTATCTTGCAAGTGAACTCATACATTTTCTCAGTCTAAAATTAAGCCTTGTCAGCAAATAGTAGATGATGAAATGGTTGTTTGCATATATACTGTGTTTATTAGAGAATCACAGAGGCAGCTGTTAGCCACAGATAGTGTTCTCTAGGAAGCAGGCAGTTCTTTAATATCTAGGACTTCACTCCATAAACCACAATAATAGAAGGGAACATTATATGTTTCTTATGCTTCTCACTGAGGATTTTTCTTTTTCTCTTAAAAATGGGTAAAATACCAAATAGTCTTTTAAAATATTTTTGAGATTTGTTTTACAGAAATTACTAAGATGTGATATGTAGGAGGTCAATTTAAAAATTTTTTTATATCAATAGGAATCTAAACTTTCAGAAATTCTCTGATAAACTCATCTAAATATGTTGCCATTTAATTTTAAAATGAGTCAGTATTGTATGAAATTTTTAGAGAAAAAAAAATCCAGTATTTTCAGTGCCTTTATTGCTGTGTTCGGCACAGCTTGTTTTTTTTTTCTTTTTGTTTTTTTTGTTTGTTTGTTTTTTTAAAGAAAATGTCATTATTTTTACTTGTATGAGTGTTTGGCCTGCATATATGTCTATACACATGTGTGCCTTATCTCAGAAATGGATGTCGGATCACCTGAAACTGTAGTTACAGACAGTTGGGAGCTGCCATGTGTGTGCTGAGACTCAAACTCTAGTCTTTTCTGGAAGGGCAGATATTTCTCTTAGCCGCTGAGCCTAAGAACCAAGTTTGATCTTTTTCAAAGCACTTAAAATTATACCTTTCCTAAAGATTTCTAAGGAGATTTCCTGGTTAGATTTTGTTGTAGCTTGAAGGCAGAGTCTTACAGAGCCCAGACTGGCCTCAAACTTACTGTGTAGCCAAGGAAATTTAGGAACTTCTGATTCTCCTGTCCCTGCCTCCCAAGTGTTGTGATTACATTTGCCTGGCACCATACCTGGATCTCTCCTTCTCTTCCTCTTCATCCTCTTCCTCTTCTTCTTCCTTCTCTTCCTCCTCTTCTTCCTTTCCTTCCTTCTCCTCCTCCTCTTCAATTCAGATGGTTTCTAAAAAGTTGATGTTTTTGAAAAAAATTTTTTGAAGAAGGATAAAATAAATATGCATGTGTAAGATAAATGGTAATGTTACATATTCCTATCAATTATAATATGTCTTTTTTGCAGAAATACTAAAAGATGTATTATAAAAAGAGTATAGTTTATATAAAGCTCTTCCTGATATAAATGGGAATTTACCCTTACAGCATTCTTTGGACTGTTATAGAATATTTGAATCCATGTTTAAAGTAAAGAAAAATTGGTTAATTTTCATATTCATGCAGTAAATCTTAGGAATGAATCTGGAGTTTTTATAACTAATAGTCTGTGTGTTGCAGGGGCCCATATTGGAAGAGCAGAATCAGACCCCAAATTGGATGTTTCGCATAAACAGCTTCCACGAAGCTCAGAACGTTCAAGAAGTAGAGCTTGGTCTGAAAATAATATAGTGAAATCAGCTCTATCCCTTCCAGACAGTAAGCAGGAGGAAAATGCTGCCTTAAACAAGGATTTTCTGCCAGTTGAAATTCGTGGGATTCTTGATGACTTGGAGCTAGATTCTTCAGCTCCAACTGTGAGGCAAGAGGTTGGAGAAGCACAGAATCAGAAGTCAGCAGTCCCTGTACAAGCGCCCAGGAGTCACAGCCCTGTGAAAAGAAAGCCTGACAAAATAACAGCGAATGAGGAGCCACCTGTGATTTCCAAGAAGCGCCACTATGACACAGATGAGGTGCGACAGTACATTGTTAGACAGCAGGAGGAGAGGAGGAGGAGGCAACACGAAGAGAAGAAGGCTCAGAAGGAGGCTACGGAGCAGAAGAACAAACGATTACAGGAGCTCTACCGGAGACAGAGAGAAGCCTTCTCTAAAGCAAAACCTGTGCCTCCTTCTGATTCATCGGCCTCTAGACGGCTACAGGAAACTTACTCCAAATTGCTACTAGAAAAGACTTTGCTTGAAGAGCCAGCCCGTCAGCATGTTACACAGGAAACACAGGTACTGGTAGTTATGGGAACACCAAGTGGGGTAATTTCTGGTGAGGAAAAGCTTGCTTCCTGTACAGAACTGTTGAAAAATTATCCTACTGAGGACTTAGACATGCTCAGATAGTTACAAACAACAACCAAGAGCTTTCATAAAATTTATTGCATGCAAAGAGAAATGCATGCAAATGCAGAAAGTTAAAGCTGAAGAGCCTACAACATTGGTCACCATTGATTTCTTCTGTCCTGCCGTGTTTCTGCTTTGTTTTCATTGTTAGTACTGAGCAGGAGAGCTAGTACACAGCACACCACCAAATTACGTTAATGAAGTAGCTAGTTTTGGGTTTAGTATTTAAGTGAGGACATACTCGTGTGCTAATATTTTTAAGACTGAGAATTGAGTGTGTCTCAGGTATTACAACTGTTTTAAAAACTTTACTTACAGGTTTAAACATCAGTAAATACAACCTCAAAAAGGTTACTTATATTCTTTTTCTTATGAGATGAAAAAACCTGAGGTTTATAAAGGATACTATTTTATCATAATCATGTTGCTAATATTAATGTCTGTTTATTTTTTGTTTGTTGTTGTGACAAAATACACTGACAAAAGCAATGTGAGGGAGAAAGTATTTTTTCTGGCTTTTACTTTAAGGGAATAGTTTAACATAAGGGGAAATCAAGGTCCCAGGAGCTTGAAGCAGCTGGTCACATCACATTCATAGTCAGGAAGCAAACAGTAATGGATACGTGCTGCAGCTAAGTTGTTTTCTTCATTTAAGTAGTCCAGGGTTCTACCTAGGGAATGGTGCTACCCACAGTGGACAGGTCTTCACACGTCATTTAACACAGTCAAGATGCCTGGAGGACCATGTCCCAGATTCTGTTAACTTAACAGCTATTACCAACAATTGCAATGTACAATTGTTAGATTTTAGATGAGGTTTTGCTGTTAATTGTAGTGGTTGTTTTTATTTGGTTTTCTGTTGTGCCAGTATCAAACCCACAACCTGATACGATATAAGTAATTGTTGATTTAAAGGCAAACTAAATATAAAGTGATTTTATTTGAGGAGGAAAGCTTCTCTTTTATGACCTTTTCAAGTTAAAGGGACTTGATAAGTTTCTTATGTGCTACTTGAAGACATCTTTGTGATCAGAATCAGATAAATTTGATGCTCTTTTCTCTTAGGCCAGACCTGGGTATCAACCATCTGGAGAATCTGATAAAGAAAACAAAATACAGGAACGTCCCCCAAGTGCGTCTTCCAGTAGTGACCTGTCCCTGTCAGAACCTCCACAACCTCTTGCAAGGTAAAAGAAATAAAATAAAAAGAGAGAATGAAAGATGACCAAAGTTCTTTCTTTCTATGAGAAGACACTTGACACTTGGTGAATATCTTCAACTAATACCTGAACATGGTGTACAGATGTATTCGCCGTGCTCCATACTGGTTCCTCCATGGTGTACAGATGTATTCACCATGCTCCATGCTGGTTTCTCCATGGTATACAGGTATATCCTCCGTGCTCCATGCTGGTTCCTCCATGGTGTACAGATGTATCCTCCGTGTTCCATGTTGGTTTCTCCATGGTGTACAGATGTATTCACCGTGCTCCATGCTGGTTTCTCCATGGTATACAGATGTATCCTCCGTGCTCCATGCTGGTTCCTCCATGGTGTACAGATATATCCTCCGTGCTCCATGTTGGTTTCTCCATGGTGTACAGATGTATTCACCGTGCTCCATGCTGGTTTCTCCATGGTATACAGATGTATCCTCCGTGCTCCATGCTGGTTTCTCCCGTCCTTTAACCCAGGTCCAATGTCAATTTCTTATGCAGGTGGTAGCACTCCTGCTCCGTCTAAGCCTGACATAAAGGTTTTGGTAAGTCACAGTGAAAGATACGATGCTTCTAAACTATACTTTGTAATAGTAACCATTAGGAGAAGAAAAAGATTTGAAACTCTTTGAGAATATACAGGTATAAGTCAAACCTCTTTCCAATTTGAAGTTAATAAACACAGTCCTTTTTCACCTGAAAGGACAATAACAGTGTTTCATTGCTTTCTACATTTATTTATTTTATGTTTATGAGTGTTTTGCCTGCATGTATGTACATACACCATGTGTATGTCTTGTGGCCATGGAGGTCAGAAAAAAGTAAAGGATCTTTGGAACTGGAGTTATTGATGGTTGTGAGTCACTGTGTGGGTACTGGAGTCAAACCTGAGTCTTACAAGAGCAGGAATTGCCTTTTTTTTTCTTTTTAAAGATTTTTTAATTTCAATTACACATGTATATGTGTGGATATGTGCCTGCCAGTGCAGGTGTCTGCAGAGATGTCAGTCTCCTATAAGCTGCCTGATATGGACACTGAGAATTGAACCTGGGTCCTCTGGAAAAGCAGCAAGTACTTTTAACCTCAGAGCCATCTCTTTAGCCCTATGGTATTGATGACATTTACTGTTTCTTAGTTTCTAGGCCTGGTAGAACTGATTGAATCCTTTTAGTAAAAAACATTGTTTGGGTGTTCGTTTGATTTTATTTGCTTTGTAATACCAGCATGAAGCCCAGTGTCTTGTGCCTTTTAGGCAAGTGATTTGCCACACAGGCACATCAATAGACCTAAACGCTGTTGTTGTGGTTTCACAGAGGAGATAATTGAAGTCTAGACTTTAATTAAACTTTCTCAAAGTCAAAACATTACTTTTGGTAGTAGGTTTGAATAGTGACTTTAAAAGCCAGTACTTTTAACCAGTGTATATACTTACTGCTAATAAGAGAAATGTTCGATTTGTTTAATGTCCTAAATATATTTTAAATATAAATCATATTTTTAATTTATAATTTTAAAATTTTTATTATGTTCATTTTTATTATGAATGCTTTTGTTTAAATAATACTGTAATCATTGTCAAACCTACTATGCTGTGGTCATGTTGATTTGCCTTTCCCTGAGTTTCTGATTCTAAAAGTTACGAAACAAACCAAGCACAAGTTTGTTATTACTTTGCATCGGTTCCTCTACTTCTTTCCTTTCCTTTCTTTTTCCCCTTTTAAAATTTTAGATTTTTTTTTTAAGTTCAAAACTCTACATTTTAGCCAGGAGGTGGTGGCATACTCCTTTAATCCCAGCACTCAGGAGATAGAAGCAGGTAGATCTCTTGACTTCAAGACCAACCTGGTCTATAGAACAAGTCAAAAGACCAGCCAACCAAAACAAACAAAAAACCAAACAAACTAAAAACCAAACAACAAGAAGAAAACATGTACATTTTAATAAAGTACTATATATTGTGTATGTGTGTGGCATATATAACAGGGCACACATGCAGTGGTCGGAGATTACTTTGTATATTCAGTTCCTTCCATCTTTATTTGAGTTCTCCAGGACTGAACGGCAGATGCCCTTACCTGTTGAGCCATTTGGTGGCTTCCAATATTGAGCAATCTATCTTAGGGTTCCTATTGCTGTGCAGAGACTCACAACAACCATTATAAAGGAAAAACAATTAACTGGATGTGGCTTTCACTTTCAGAGATTTAGTCCATTATTTTCATGGTGTAAAGCATGATGGCACACAGACAGACACAGTGCTGGAGAAGAAACTGAGAGTTCTACATCTAGGTCAGCATGCAGTAGGAAGAGAGAGTGACACTGGGTCTGGCTTTAGCATCTGAAACCTCAAAGCTTAACCACAGTGACACACTTCCTCTGACAAGGCCACACCTCCTAATAGCACTACTCCCTAGGAGCCTATGGGGGCCATTTTCATTCAAACCACTACAAAATCTTAAGTGTTTCTCTTTTAAGTAATACTATTTTTAAAGGGTTGAATAGAGGTATTGTTCTAAGGAAGCTTGTCTGTAGAGTTTTAAATGGCCATTTGAAAAAATAAGGCCTCTTATTTGAAGAAAGTTTGCAAAACAGTATAAATGGTGAAATGCCATTTTTGTGCAAATATCACCACGGAACCACAACTTATACATAGATGTTAGCAAGGATATAATTGTAAACAAACTACCAAAGATAACAATAGCTTTTTCTTTTTTTTTTTTTTTTTTTGGAAATGTATGTATATTATTCTTATAATCAGAGAACCCCTTTACTTTTTTTAAGTGACAGTTTGGACTGGGGACATAGGTCCATGATAGCATACTTGTCTGGCATGGGCAAAGCCCTGGAATCAATTACTATAATGCTGCAAAAAAAGAAACATAATGATATGGATTACTTTATTAACTAACATTGTGCTTTCTGTTATCAGAAGAGACTTGATGGAGCCGACATGGATGCAGCCTGACAGGTTGAGCCCCAGAGTTCATAGTTCTCAAGCACAGCCGCTTGTTGGAACGGCTGAAAATTTACTCTCCCATCTCTTGCATCTTGAGCATGTAGGAATTTTGCACAAGGACTATGAATCTGTTTTACCAGCCAAGAAGAGTCATAATAAGGCTTCAGGACCGTTAACTTTCACACCTCAACCATATCTGACCTCACAAGCTCCTCATCCAGATGCCTTGTTAAAACCTAGTACCAGCCAATATAAGAGTAAACTGGATCGTATTGAAGCCCTGAAAGCAACAGCTGCTTCTCTGTCCAGTAGGATTGAAAGTGAAGCTAAGAAACTAGCTGGGGCCAGCATTAACTATGGGTCATTGTGGAACACTGAGTGTGATGTGAAGGTAGCACCTCAAGAGAATGGACCTTGGACTAAAGCTATCAGTCCACCTGTGAAAGAGGATATTGAAGATGCGTTCTCCGCCCGGATTCAGAAGATGCTGGGAACCTGTGTATCTCATGCAACTTTTGATGATGAGCTTCCTGGTGTAGGCAGTCTTAGTGAATATAAAAAACTTCCTGAGATGATCAGACCCCAGAGTGCCATATCAAGCTTGAGAATGAAATCCCCTAGTCCTAAGCCAGGAGGGCTGCTGGCACAGTTGTGCAGGAGGCAGACAGATTCTTCTAGCTCTGACATACAAGCCTGTTCTCAAGAAAGAGCCAAAAGGTCTCTTTGTTCCAGCATAGACTCAGTCAGTGAAGGGCCGCTTCTTAGTGAAGGAAGTCTCTCTGAGGAAGAAGGACGCCGGGATGCACGGCCCCTTTTGAAGGTAGCAGAAATCTTAAAGGAAAAAGAATTCTGTGCTGGAGAGAGAAATTCTTACGAACCCATCAAAGAGTTTCAGAAAGAAGCTGAGAAATTCTTGCCACTTTTTGGGCACATAGGTGGTACACAAAGCAAAGGACCATGGGAAGAACTGGCAAAGGGAAGTCCACACAGCGTCATTAATATTTTTACCAAATCATATCAGTTATATGGAAAAGGTGAGAAAAACCTTATACTATATTTAGACAGTTATTTCATAATTTTCTTTTTATTGTTAGTTTTTTCTTTTTTTAAATCCAGGGTGTCTCATAATACTGCAATCTTGTAACCCAGCTTTCCTTTTCTAGGATGAAGTTAATTCCTTCAGGTATATCCCTTTCTATTTTCTCTTTATTATAGGTGAATTCTACCCAACGTATAATAGCATAACTTTAGAATTCCTAGGTTGTAGATTTTCACTCTATAAATGGAGCAAATTATTTGAAACCTGCTCATTTGTGTTGTGTGTGCCTGGTGCTAGCAGAGGCCAGAAGGAGGTGTTGAATGCTCTTGGACTGGAGTTTCAGATGATTGTGAGGCGCTCTGTGAGGGCACTTTATAGAAGAGTGCCACTTGTCTTACCTGCTTAGCCATTATTCTATTCCTTCTTGACATTCTTATTTTTTAATAAGAAAATTGGTTTTATTCTTAAATTCTTGTATTAGATCATCATTATAATTTTATACCTGTATTGAAATATTGGAGATGAAACATGCATTTGGGATTTGCTTCGAAATAGTCTGTAGGATCACAGTAGAAGGTTGTTTAATTGAACTCGCTTGATTTTTTTTTTTAATTTTTTAAAAATTTATTTACATTTCAGATGCCATCCCCTTTCCCAATTTCTCCTTCCTAGAAACTCCCATCCCATCCCCCTCCTTCTTTTTGCTTTCATACCATTTTAATTACCTGCAAGTATTAAGGTCAGTTCTAGGTTGAGGAACTAGCAATACAATAGATGCAAATAGTCAAGGAACAAGCAAGACAGTAAATGCAAACAGTCAAAGAACAAGCAAGGCAATAAACAAAATTCTGTGAATACTCCCATGATCACTGTTTCTAAGGGCTTATCAGGATGACCAAAGTATCTGAGCCTACTTCTCTCTCCTAGCCCAAAGTCATTTTTATGTCTTACTTCCTTGGTCTTGCCTAAGACTTAGATTCCTGCCTGAAATTACTTCTTTGTTCTAGCCTAAGACTTAGATTCCTGCCTGAAATTACTTCCTTGTTCTAGCCTAAGATTTAGATTCCTGCCTGAAATACTTCTTTGTTCTAGCCTAAGATTTAGATTCCTGCCTGAAGCCCACTTCCTTGTGCTTGACCAATGTCATATTTCTGCCAAGCAGCCCATTTCCTTGTCCTTAGCCCATGTTAGATTCTTGCCAAGCAGCCCCAAAAGCTCTCTGTCTCTCCCCCTTTTTTATTTCATAAACAAGACTGAGCCTGTCTTAGGTTGTTCTGACAAGAATGCCTTCCTTACCCATCCTGGAATATGCATTATCAAAGGCAATGCACTTCTGTTATAGTTTGGTAAGGCTCTGTGCAGAATTTTACCCATCCTTGGCTTGCCAGCCTGTTAATTTAATAGCTCTGTCTGGGGGTCCATTTTTAGTTTCATGCCATGTACTTTGGCTGCCAACATGTTGATGTTGTTAAAGACAAGCTTTAACACAATGGGCAGGACTAAAACTATTCCTAGGACAAAAAGGGCTAGCATGATCAAGCTATATATGTCATTCTTGAAGCCTGACCAAAATAGAAATACTGACCTCAGACTCTGAGTAATTTTATCAGCAGTATCTGCCACATCAACACTCAGCAGAGCAGCATTCTTTAAATTCATAAACTCACTATGCAAAGTTAAAACATCCAGAGAGGTGTTAGAATTATGCCAAATACCCTGCAAGTATCTTTAAATTTTTTCCTAATTATAATGACTGCCCCTGTAAATTTTAGAACTAACACGAATCCAATGGTATTTAGCTTGACATTCAAGATGGCTCCTTACCCTTAAACTCTGACCTTCCTTCCAATAATTTGAATAGGATTCAAAAAAGAGCATCAATCTGTTGTTCCAAATGCCTATCTAAATTCTCTTGTATATTCAACACATTAGTAACATTTTTTTGCTAAATGATTAACAAAAGTAGCTGTCTTTTTGTGTCAAAGCAATTGAAGAAGCAGTGATGCTACCAATTAATGTAATTAGAGCTGTTATGCCAGCAATAATCAAGCCTACTACCCTCTTGCTTCTGTTTAAAGCCTGACTCACTTCTTCCAGTACTTGCAAACTTTTTTCTGAATACCAAGGTTCTCTGATATTCAGGGTAATAAAACAAAAGCTGGTTGATAGATCTCCGTAACTGACATGCGGTTTCAACACACTAACACAATTAGAAAGTGTACAATCAGTGCAACTTACATTAAATACTGTAGAAGAAACAAAAGTAATTTTAAGTTGACAATTTAAAAGAGCCTTAACACATGTGCTAACACCTGTTTGAAATCCAGATCCTGTCAACTTTATCTCTTGCTATCATAACATTGTAGAGAACTGCAGCTAACTTCCAAATATGTCTCTGAAAATGTCCAGAAGCAGCCTTCCAAATGAAGACTTATTTCCAATATTGGATTGATTTCTAGACCAGTCTGTGATTGAGTCTGAATAACTGGTCACATTTATGAAAACACAAAAGTCATTGTAACTTCTCTTTTTGATTCTTTGTTCCACAAGGTTGAGGCAAGGCAGCTTGTCCCATCAGGGTTATAGGTAAGCAAAGCTGAGTCAGGAACATATGTCCAATACAGCTTCCCTGTCACCATTGTCAGTGCACTCAGCAAGCTCACAGGTCAGCATTCTTCTTTGTCCCGACATGAGCATGTCATCATCGATCTGGCAGCCATCATGCTCCTTCAGCATCCTGCAGAAAAAAACACAAACATGTCCTCTTCCCCATATTAAATACCTGATCGGGATCATGCCATATGCCAGTAAGTGGATCCTTCCCTTTCACCTATGCATAAGTATGCCTGAAACTAGCTTGCTTTTTTTTTTTTAAATTAGTTGTTATTGAAGCTAGTAATGGATACATGAATTATTTATTTTCAATTTTTTCCTAAAAAGAAGTGAAGATAGCCAGACATAGTGGTGCAAGCCTTTAATCTCAGCATTTGGACGGCAGAAGCAGGAGGATCTCAGAGTTTGAGGCCAGCATGATCTACAAAGCAAGTTCCAGGACAGCCAGGGCTACATAGAGAAATCCTGTCTTTGGGGAAAAAAAAAAACAAACTATAAAAGAAAAAGAAAGTATCTTTTGTTTATGTTAATAACATGAAGTTGTAGAATGCTTTGCTTATAGTTTAAATTTTATTTTGCTTCTAACCATACCTCAATCATTATTATTTTATAGGGTTTGAAGACAGGGGGACATTGGTATCACGGCCTTTGAATGCCACCACAACCCCACTCAGCAGCATTTCCTATGAAGATGATTTTGTCTCCTCTCCAGGAAGTGGGACACTGACAGAAAAGAAATCAACTCTTGAATCTCAGTAAGAATTTGATAGCAAATATGTATACAAATGAGAGAGCTTTGATCAGAATTTAAGTCACATCTTAATTGTTGATACATATAAAGGCCGTATAACAGGCTGATCATAGACTCTGGATCCAGACTATCTGAATTGACTTGATAGTTCAGTTGAGTGCTTGCTTGGTGAAAATAGTTTTACCTGCTTACCTCACAGAGTTGTTACAAATGTTCAGTAAAATATACATTTTTCTCTTTTTTTTTTTTGAGATATGGTCTCATGTAGCCAAGGACGACTTTAAACTCTTGATCCTCCTGCCTCCAATTCTCAAGTGTTCTGGGATTACCTGTGTGTGTTGCCACACCTGGTGAGTGGAACACAGAATACTTAAAACAGGACCTGGTACGTAAGAAAGAGAATACAGATTATAAGTCAGTCTGTGAGTCCCCAACAGAGGATAGCATTGGGAAATGGTCTTCAACCTATTAATATTAGAAATGTAAAAAATTGTTTTCTGTGGTAAATTGAGGACAATCAGGTAGATATTTAATTTTATGATCCTTTTTTTTTTTTAATCAAGACAACATCTTGACTTTGGTATACACTAAAAAGCTAAGCTTTGAAAATATTGATTATAACAGCTGATGATCATTGGGACCTTAGTGTGCAAGACACTGAAGGCTAGACTGCGCCTGTCCAACTCACTGTTGGAATAGCCTGCTGTGGGAAGGGTTGTTCTTAGAACACCAGTTTTAGACAGGAAATTCAAGAGCAGAAGTTAAATTATACAAAATCACAAACAAATTAGACTTTTCTAGAGTTTCTTCCCTAAATTTTATTACCATGTAAATTTATCATTCTCCATATTCAGCATCTTTTATATACCCCTATGAAATTATTAGATAATCTTATAGAAATTAGTTGTGCTAATTTTCTACTAGCATGAATAGTATGAATATTCATTAATGTATAGGAGGAAAAGTGTAGTTTAAATTTTGAGCCTAAAGTAAAGATTAGATTTTTAAATTAAGGTTTTTAAGGATTTAATTAATATCATCAACCAATATGATTTAATGCATTTTACTATTAGATGAAAGTAAATATATTAAGATTATTCTTCTGTATAAGATTATCAGAGGAAAATAATTATGCTGTATAAAAGTGTACGTTTGAGTATCAGTAGAAATTGAGGCCACAGTTTCCCACTGTCAGCATTGTGGTTTTTCTCATACATGTCTGAAACATTTGTTGTTTTCAAGCTAGGGCTTATGTAGCAAAGGTTAGCCTTGAACTTCTGATCCTCCTATTTTCTCCTCCTCAGTTTATGGTGTTCTGTAGACCAAACCCAAGGCCCCATGCAGCTAGGCAGACACTGCCAACTGAGCCACATCTCCAGGCTGGAAACATTTTTTTTGGTTTCACTTCAATAAACAACTCACCTGAGATTTTTTTCCTGAGTAATAAACTGAGCCACAGAGAACCAAATTTACACTAGTTGTTGGACATATCTTCCACTATTTAGTTTGAGTACCTTTTGTTATAAGTTTGTTTTGTTTTTGTTTTTTTGTTTTTGACTCAGGAGTGAGCTTTGCTTTGGCATCTGATCTAGGTACTCAGAGCTTCTTTGAAACAAAATTTGTGATTTTCTTTTCACTTGATTTTTTTTTTTGTTGTTAACTCATATTACTTTTTCCTCAATAGAATTGATGGTAGCAACTTAGGCATTCAGGAGGACCATTCTAGCAGAAAGTTTGCCTATGACCTTGCCTCAATGGATGCTATCTCACAGCATTCCTCCGGAGCCCACTCTGCTGTGTCGACTCGCTCATCTGCTTCTAAAGGGAAGAAAGGAAAAAAGAAAGATGGACTGTAAGTAGAATTCGCCCTGATGGCTTTCTCTCTTCTTCGTGGTTTTGTGGTAGTGACTTAAAGTTATAGTTTGGTTCTGTAATTAGGAGATAAATTTATTTGTAATAATGTAATTAGCTTTCACATTGTGAAATATCTTTTAATATCTTTTGTTGTAAAACATCAAACTTTCTAGTATAAATCTTTCAATACAGACAAAATACATAATTAAAAATTTCAGAATTACAAATACTCATTCAAGAAATATAAATCAGGGCCAGGAAACTATGGAGATCGCTTAGTGGGTAAAAGCAATGGCTGCACAATCCTGACAGCATGAGTTTGATCCCTGCGACCCATATAAACATGAATGAAGAGGACATACAGCCACCTTTGACCTCTGTGTATGAGCTGTGACACTCTTCTAAGTGTCTAGTTGGCTCTCCCACATGCAAGTAAATAAAATAAAAAATTTAAATGTATAAGTCTTCCATAATCCATTTGTTCAGAGGCAACTACTATTATTGTTTTTGATGACTTTTTCAAATATATACATGAAGCCATATCTTTATTTTAAAAAGAAGTAAAAATGATACTGCTTTGCAACTACTTAAAAAAAACCCAACTTGGTAGTATATCACATTTCTAAGCATCATCAAACATAGTCTTCATATTTCCTTATCTGTAAAGCAGACTGGAGTTCATATGGTGATTTGAAGAGCAAGAGAGACTATTGGAAGGGATGTGTATACCATAGTACTTAGCATAGTAGTTGCACCTTTTGTCACTCAGTAAATCTTTTTGAGTGATTGGTATACCTGCTGATGTGTACAGTTCTGCTGTGTTAAAACAAATCACTATTGAGCATGTCTGTGGAGGTCAGTGTACAACTGTGGGTTTAGTTCTTCCTCACCTCGAGACAGACTGTGAGTACAAGAAGCTCACTGCCCTGAGCTGCTGAGAGTCTCTTCTTCCATCTTTTGTTTAAGTGCTGGGTTTGCAATGGATGCTACTAGGCTTGGTCTTAGGTGGATTTAGGGGATCCCAATTTTCCTGGTTGGGCAGCAAGCACTTTACCACTAAGCAACCTCTCCAGTCCCATATGTGTTCCGTAGACCTATAGGTCGGGAGAGATGGAGATCCTAGAAACGCTTATGCTCACATAATGGTTTCAAGCTTGTGAGTGATTTTTCTTTTTTTCTTTTTTAAAGATTTATTTATCTATATACACACACACACACACACACACACACACACACACACACACTCTGAGGCTGTCTTCAGACACACCAGAATAGGGCATTGAATCCCATTACAGATGGTTGTGAGCCACCATGTGGTTGCTGGGAATTGAACTCAGGACCTCTGGAAGAGCAGTCAGTGCTCTTAACTGCTGAGCCATCTCTCCAGCCCAATATTTCTTTTGTATGTATTTTTCCTTAAAAAGATATACTATGCTTATTGAATTCTAAAATATGAGATGCGATAGGAATATGGCAAGAAACTAACTGGTCAATATAGGAGATTATATTTAAAAAAATTAATTGCCTGTAATTTCTAATGTAAAGATGATAGTGCTAACATTTTACAATTTTATTTTGGTAAAATAATACACATATAGCTGGATGTGGTGAGGCACCCCTTTAATCTTAACACTGGAGAAGCAGAGGCAGTCTAGTCTCTGTGATTTCCAGGCCAGACTGGTCTATATAGTGAGTTCCAGGGCAGCCAGGTCTATATAGTGAAGGCTTTGTCTCAGAAAAATCAGCATAACAATAATAATTATGCATAGGCCTGTGTTTAATCCCACACTACAAACCATGTGGTATGATGGTAATGGTACTGTAATGGCAGTACTCAGGCGGTAGAAACAGGAGTTCATGGTCTTCCTCAGCTGCATACTGAAGGGAGGCCAGCATGGGCTACATGAGCTACCATCTCTAAAACAAAACAAGTCATTTCAATCATTTTCACATTCAGTGACATTAAGTCCACATTTGTGTCATCGAGACTCACCATTGCCATCTCCACTCTTCCCTCCACAGCTGCTGACAGCCACTGCTTCTATAAATTTGACTAGTCTCTATCTACTTCACACAAGTAGAAGAGTGGACTCTGGAATTACAGACATGTGCCTAATGGCTATTTTCTTAAATGGAGGTAGAAATATGAACTGCTTTATTTTAGATATGAAGAATTAGTTTTAAATTTAAATACTCTTGATCTGTAATTTATTTTACTGAAAAAATTTTATCAGCTATCTCAGTAAGTGTAATGTTGGAATTTACTTACAAAAATGTCCTTTACAGGGTTGGATTCATTCACTGGAAATGCTCAGAACACACTTATTGATGAGGAAAAAGTCCAGTCAGACTCAGAGCGTGGCTCCCATCCAGGAAGGAAACTTGGGGCTGGCAGCAAACTTGGAGTTAGAGACCATGAGCAGACTCTGGATGCTGAGAGCACATTGGAGGAACTTTCTGTGCATTCTGTGAGGTAAAGCACATATTCTTTATGCTGTCATTTGTATGTGATGGAAGTTAAATATATTGTTGTTCAGTGAATTTGGTAAATTTCAGCTTGGCAGTTAACTGTGCATGTTTGAGCTGGTATAGGTTGTTTACTTTCTGAAGGACACTGTAACTTAGTTCACAGCTGTATACTTTGTTTTAGCATGTGGACATTCCTCATTGCAGCTGTTAAAACATCTCTAGTAATTATTTGCTTCAAGCACAAGCCCTTTTTCTCTCCTGACATCATTGTCATATTGTTCTTGGCTCAATCTTTTGTCTAAGCATTTGCCTCTCTTGGGGTTCATGAGGTGAGCTACCCCACAGAGAAATGCTTAACCTAGTCCTACTGGAGTGTTTCCATTGGCGCACCACAGATCACCTCATTTCTACACAGTGTGTTCCTCAACTCTATTCTTCACTCTAAACACAACTACTCAGTATCCTGTTCATCTCATTGTTGAAATTATTTCTTCCTCTAAGTGGTTGTGTCCTGTCTAGTTAAGACAACTCAAACATAGTCTGGAGTATCACTCTTACACTGATCATGGAATTTGTGTACCTGGATTTTTCATTCTTTTAAAAATGCTTTAAGGTTGTGTGTGCGTGTGTACATGTGTGTGTGTGATGTGTGTGTGTGTGTGATGTGTGTGAGTGTGGACATTTGTGGTTTACTGTCCGTTGTGGAGGTGAGAGAACAATTTCAGGAGGCGTCAGTTCTCTCCTTCCTCTCTGTTGAGGCCATCTCTCTTCTTGTTTGTGCCATGCTGGTTCTGTTACAACATTGAACTCCAAGCTGTTGTCTCTTGAGCTTCCAGTGCTTCTCCAGTCTCTGTCTCTCATCTCACAATAGGAATGCCATGCCATTTCATCCAGCAGGGTTTTTTTTAATTTATATTCCAGCCATTGCCCCCCATCTTGGTCCCTCCTCCTACAGTTCCTCATCCCATTCCTCTTCCCCCATGCCTCCAAGAAGGTGCTCCTCCCTCACCAAACCCCTCCCTTCCCTGGGGCCTCAAGTCATTCAAGGATTAGACACATCTTCTCCCACTGAGGCCAGACCAGGCAGTCCTCTGCTGTATATGTGCCAGGGTCCTTGGACCAGCCTATGTATGCTGCCTGATTGGTGGCTCAGTCTCTGGGAGCTCACTGGGGTCTGGGTTAGTGAATCTGCTGGTCTTCCCTTCAGCTTCTTCAGTCCTTCCCCTAATTCAACAATAGGGGTCCCTGACTTCAGTCAATGGTTGGGTGTAAGTATCTGCATCTGTCTCAGTCAGCTGCTGGTAGGGCTTCTCAGAGGGCAACCATGCCAGAATCCTGTCTATAAGCACATCATAGTATCAGTAATAGTGTCAGCCTTGGTGCTCCCCTACACCCCTATGAGATGAATCCCAAGTTGGGCTGGTCATTGGACCACCTTTCCTTCAGATCCTTCTTCATTTTTGTCCCTGCAGTTCTGTGGGTTGGAAACCCTGCCCTCCACTTGAAGCCCTGTCTATCTACTGGAGGTGGACTCTCCCCACTGTTGGGCATTTTGACTAAGGCCAACCCCATTGAGTCCTGAGAGTCTCTCACCTCCCAGTCTCTAGTACTTTCTAGAGGGTCCCTCCATCTCCCACCCCCCGAGGCTGCAAATATAAATACATCTTATACAGTGAGTTATAGAGTCCTTTATTTTGTTTAATGTGGTAGAATTCAAAATGAGAATTCATTTTAGGTATTATAAATCAAATTGACTGTAGTCTCCTGTACATTGTTTTGCTTTCCATGGCTCAATTATGGTCAACCGTTATTGTAAAATATTATGTGGAAAATCGTAGAAATAAATGACTTTTTTCTTTAAAGTAGTGTTGTTCTGAGTAATTGCATGGGATTCAGGCCCATCTTCCATGCGACTCATCTCTTTGAGCAATGTTTCTGTGTTTGAGTTTGATTAAACTTTTTTGTGTTTAATAATGGATTCCAATTGAAGGGTAGTAACGGTGCTAATTTGTGTATGCTAAAAACACTTTATAAAGTGCTTCCTTTAAGTGAAAGGTAAAAAATAAAAAAATAAAAAAAAGTGGAAAAGATTGTATGCTAAAGTTACGTAGCAAAGAGCTACAGTGAGAAATGCTTTATTTCTGAAGTTATGGGGATGGTAAAAGAATGTCACAATAGTTTTACTGCAGTACCTCAGACTGTAACATTCACAGCCACACTGGGTGGCAAGCAACAAGCTAAGATGAAAAAGTTAAGCTGGAGAGATGGCTCAGTGCATAAGAGCGCTCAGTGCATAAGAGCACTCCGTGCTCTTCCAGAGGATCTGGGTATGGTTCTTGGCACCCACATTGTTGCTCTCAACCATCTGTAACTCCAGTTCTAGGGAATCCAGTGCCCCCTTTTGGTCACCTAACGCCTCTGCACCAAGTCCTACAGAAATATACACTCAGGTAGACACACATACACATAAAACAAATATTTTTTAATGTACAGGAAAGGCATTAAACATGTATGAGTGTATCATACAAAACCTGTGTATCAGGTTTTGGTACTACCTAAGGTTTCAGGTATCTGTTGGAGGTACTAAGAACATATCCCCTCTGTGTGTGGAGGGGCACTACTGTTACACTCTAAAGGTCCTCTTGGTAATCCACTAAATGCTTTCTCAAAACTACTTTTATTCAGATATTCAAGGTAGGCATAATTTTTGTTTGCTTTTAAAATCCATCACATTTTTTCAGAAGCTAAAAGCAAACCTATTTTAGTATATTAAAAATGTTTTAATTACACCAGGTGTGGTGGCCCACACCTTTGATCCCAGTGCTCAGGAGACAGAGACAGGTGGATCTCTGAGTTCCAGGGCACCCTGGTCTACAAAGTGAGTTATAGGATAGCCAAGGCTACACTCTAAAAAGAAAAAAAAAAAAAAAAAAACAACCCACAAAAACAAACAAACAAAAAAACCAAAAGACAAAGTGTTAATTGTGCTAAATACTTTGTAGGGAATCTCTTAATTTATTTATCAAACAGATGTCCAATACAAGTAAACATGAATGAGATATATTTTGTGTTGTGTTAAATGCCTTAAGAGTTATTACAATCAGTTATGTGAAGTTACATAAGAAAAGCTCAGACAATGTTACAGTATTAAAAAATTTGGTATATATAGGTAGATATATTAAGTATTTGGAGATGACAGTATGAAAATAGCTTTTTGCTATAACCTTTGGTTTAACAGAGAAAATAATCATGGTTTTAAAGAAACATAAACACAAAATGGTATTTTACTTGAGACACGTTTTAATATTTATTTCTAAAATACAATTATATTATTATTAGTGTATAATGGCTATCTTAAGTTTTGCTTCATAATGGAATGAATGAACTGTGGTATATGCGACTTGTTCGGTGCTAGTTTAGTCAAAAGCTACTTCACTATTTAATTTAGGGGCAGTTTACCTAGCTTGTTCAACACTGTATCTAGCAGCTAGAGACGTGTTCATACAATGCAGTCGAGCAGTAACTGCTGAGTGAATGATTGCCTCTGTCATAACTAGCATTGGTAAAGCTAATTCATGTTGGTAAAGAAAACATGTTTGTTGTTCTTACTGTTTGGCTGCTTCTTGGAGTAGTTTCTCTAATGTCTTTATCCAAAAAACTTCTAGTGGCTCATCAGACAAGGGAAGATCTCAGAAGACTCCAACTTCTCCCCTCTCTCCAAGTTCACAGAAATTGTTACAGTTTGACCTTCCTGGGACTTCTTTAGAGAGGTCTAAGTCCTCAGCCATAGTACCTCCAACTACAACTGGATTTAAGCCCACTGCAGCTTTCACTGATGTGAATAAAACAGAGATGGCTTCAACACCAGGTAAATAGATTTATGCAGGTAAAAGTTTGAAAGTAGAGGGTCAAAAGAATAAATGATAAAGGAGTTGAATCAAAAAAACAAAAAAAGTTAAGGGTCAGGTATACATCGACTAGTGGAGTGCTGGCCTAGCCTGGTTTACCAGACACTACATAAATCACATGTGGGATGCACACACTTCATCCTAGGCCACTGAGTGAATTAGAAGGTCAGTCTGGGGTATGTGAAACTATACCTCAAAAGAGAGATAGAAACTAACAAGAAAAACAGCAAACTAAGTGATAGGGAAATGTTACTTCAAGTTTATATGATTAGTCTTTGAAGTATTAAACAAAAACTGTGTAGAAATTAAATATTCAAAAGCATAAGTTCAACTGTGTTCATTTTTTTACATGTTGCCAGAATTAGTCAAAACTTAGCCCCAAATATTCTATTCCATCTGTAGGTATGTAACATGTATATATACATGCCCTTAAGAGAAGGACAGAAGTAACTATTAAAATACAATATACTAATAAGTCACTGTCTTTAGTACAAAGAAAAGGTAGATTTGTCATGTGCTCATAAAATGAGAGCTGGTGTTTTGTGTGAACCTTTTGATTTAATGATACTTCTGTCTCCCAGGTTCTAAGCGTTTCTCTCCTGCTGGCCTTCAGCAGCGCATGGCTGCAGAACTCAGTTACCTGAGTGCCATTGAGGAGTCAGTTCGTCAGCTGTCTGATGTGGAAAGAGTTAGAGGCATTGCCCTTGCTCAGCAGGAGAGTGTATCTCTGGCTCAGATCATAAAGGTATTAGTTGAATTTTCTTAATTTTTTTCCCCTTTGGTTTTCTTCTTTTCTTTGTGTTTAGAATTACTCTTAATGAGTTTTGTTTGTTTAAAAACCAAAACTTTCAAGCCAGGCGTTGTGGTGTATATCTATAATCCCAGCATTCAGGAGGCAGAGGCAAGAATATCTCTGTGAGTTCAAGGCCAGCATGGTCTATATAACAAGTTCCAGAACAGCTAACAATACATACAGAGAAACCCTGTCTCAAAAAAAAAAAATCAAACTTCGAAGGAGAATTAAAAATAGTCTGCATAGTACCTGTAAATAGTAGAAGAAAAACTATCACATGGATTACTAAAAGAAACCTAAAGCCTGATTTGGTAGTGCATGCTTGCATCTTTTATCATCTGGGTAGCTGAGTCAGGAGGACCAGGAATTCAAGGCCAACTGGGATTCTATAACCAGACCCTTCCTCAAAGACCAAACCAAGCAAACCAAAAAAATCGGCACCACCAAGAGAATTGAAAATAGTGTGTTGGCAGGAGAACACTAGCACAGTTATTCTTTTTCACATTCTTAGTTTTTCATACTTTATCCTCTGTTTTAATGACTGAAAATTAAGAATGGAATTGATGAAGATTAATGGTAACAGTTATCTGGTTTTTTCCTGATGGAAATAACTAGGTTTGTCTGGTTGTTGCTGTTGTTTGCTTTGTTTTGATTTTTGGTGGTGGTGGAGATTTTTGGTATTGTGTTCTTTTATTTGGTATTTGTTAATATTTGTTATTGTTTTGTATTTTTATTTATTTAAAATGCATTTGTTTATTGTATGTGTATAGTCTCAGGAAATGAGAGGACAGCTCTTGGAAATCACTTCTTCTACCATGTTGTTCTTGGAGATTGAACTCAGGTTGTAGGGCTGGCAGCAAGCTCCTTTACTTGTATGATCTTGCTGCCCCCACTTTATTTGATTTTTAATGCTTTATTTAAAGTAAACAAACAAACCAGCTAACCATTTCTGAGATCCAGATGTTTTATAAAACAAGGATAGTGTGTACTGTAACTTAGCATGTCCAGAGGTTAACCAGTGTTCTCCTTTGTGGACACTCTAGGGCACCATTTTTTATTTTATTTTACTTAGGTATTCCATTCAATAAAAATTGCAGATTTTAGGTGTGCAGTTTTGATTAATGTATATTCCTCCACAACAACCATCTAATCAATAGAAGATTCTTCTCATCCCAGATATTGACCCATTCCCATTTTGTGTAATGCCCAGAGGGGTATTCAGTCTGTTTTCTTATGCTATGGTTTATTTTTGTCTCTTCCAGAATTGTATATATATTCATGTTTATTTCTAACTCTGTGTATTTAGTTTATTTTATTCATTGTAAAGCTAAGATTTATCTATGACATTGTAGTTTTGCCCAATAATAAACCAATGACTTGTAAGTAGGTCCTACAACGTATTTTCATTTTTCTTGTTAAATACCCAGGATTATTGCTTGGGACACATATAAGCATCTAAAACTTAGCGGAAAAACTCCCATATTGTTTTTTAAAATGGTTTAACAGTGACTAATTGGCCTCATTGCAGATTTCTTTTGTACTATTTCCAGGCTATATTATAATTTTGGAAAATCCCAAATCTGTTCATGGCTCTCTATACCTTCATGTATAGGCTAAGCACCTATAGAGAACCCATATACACACACACACCCTTGGAGTTATCACTGTATGTAATGATGGTGTCAGAAAGTTTTTTTTTTTTTTTTAACCAAAAGGAGGCTTTTAGGGAAGCAACATTTTAAGTGAAATTGCTCCTTCAGAGGCAAAGTCAAAATGATGAGAAACGAGGTGTTATTTTTAGTTTTACATATATAACTTTAGTAAAACCAAAGAGTTAGGTAGTATAGTTTTTTCTTTCTAACCAGCTTTTGGTATTCTTATAAAATTTCTGTATAGAAATAGTGATACATGGTAGATGGCCACTAAGTCCTGCTGGTAAATGGTAAGATGTCTGATGATGTCAGAGTTTACTGCCTTCCTTTAGGCGCTCATTGTTTGCCATCCGTCATTTACATTAGAAGCATTGTGAGTCTAGTATGGTGGTTCATGTTTGCAATCCTAGCTCTACAGGAAATTGAGACAGATTGCCAGCTTGGTCCATAAAAGGACCTATTTGAAGCAAAAAGGAGGGAAGATAGGGAGCAAAGGAATGTATTTACTATAGCAACTGTATCAAGACATTTTAATGCTGAAGAATTAATATTTCATCATTTTAATTGAAAGGCACAGCAGCAACGTCATGAAAGAGATTTGGCTTTATTGAAGTTAAAAGCTGAACAAGAGGCTCTGGAGTGTCAGAGACAGTTAGAAGAAACCCGGAACAAGACAGCTCAGGTAATTTGTTTTGTGGCAGATGTTGGTTTTTAACCTAAAACTTTATATTTAAAAAGTTCACTGTAGAACTCATTAAGCATATAAGAATAAAAAAGAAGGGTGGCAAATAATGTTTAGTACTTTTTATGTGGTAATCTCATAACATTTGAGTTATGTAGCAACCCTTTGAAATAAGTAGTCAAGACTCAGTCCCGTTTAGAGCAGCAGCAACTAAGGGGTTAATCACCACAGACCTGTCAGCTCTGAAATCAGCTTATAGTCAAGTGGAGTTTCATCAAGTATTTGGTCCATGTAACAGATTTATAAGTTAAAATTAAGTTACATGGAAGGAAGACTAAATCCTAAGCGTTTTATTTATAGGTCCATGCAGAATCATTACAGCAGGTGGTTAAATCACAAAGAGAAGTGACTGAAGTCCTCCAGGAAGCCACTTGTAAAATAGCGGCTCAGCAGTCAGAGACTGCGCGCCTCACCACAGATGCGGCTCGGCAGATCTGTGAGGTGAGAGCCCTTGCTTTGTCTTCTTCTGAGTCATCCTGAATAACCAAGGTCTTGCCGGTAACGTTGTCTAACACTTCAAGATGCATACTTCGACTTAGTGACTCTGAGCAAAGCCCCCTAAGATCACATTATTTATTTACTTGTTTTTGGGGGAGGTCAGGTGAGTTTGAGTGTTGAAATTAGGGGACAACTTGAGGGAGATGCTTCTCTCCTGCTACTGTGTGGGTCTCAGAGATCAAACTCAGGCCCTCAACCTTGGCGGCCTCTGTCTGAGGAGCCATCTTGCCAGCCCCAGTTCAGTGATCTTTCCAGGGCATTGTGCTCCTTTTCAGCTCTCCTGTCAGTACCTTTTAAAGTCTACTTTTGCTGTTTGGTGTGTTTACATTTAGATGGCAGAATTAACTCGAACACACCTCGCAGATGCCATCACGACTTCTGGAGTTCCCCTAGCAACACTGTACGACCACCAGCGGCAGCATTTTCCAGACTACATGAAACAACTGAGGACCAAAGCTGAAACAGATCGGTGAGTATGCAGCCATTCAGAAATATGTAATGAAGTGCCCTTTTGTCCTATGCACCACTTAGGGTATGGAGAATACAATTATTGGTGGACAGTTCAATGGGAAGAGGAACATTTGTCAAATACTCAGTTAAGTGGATGAAAACTTAATAAACTCAGGTAAGCATTATAAAAGAAATGTGTTTCAGAGGTACGTAATACTTGAATTTAAATAGCAGAAGGCCAGGTAATCAAGAAGGGGTTAAAGACTTGTAATGGGATATAGTAGATAAGGAATAGGTGATACAAAGGAGGTAAATAGTCAGATTAAGAACCTTGAAGGGAAAAGGAACACAACGTATTTAAGAGGAATTCAAAACAGAAAAGGCCAATGTGACTGGAAGAAGAGAACGGAGAGGAAAGTGGTGTGGGACAACCAGGGTGAGACCTTGCAGATGTTAGAATTTTAGACTTTACTCTAGAAACAATGAAAAGTCATTTAAAAAGTTTCTAAGACAGAGTCTCACTTTGTAGCCTTGACTAGCCTGGAGCTTATTATGTAGACTGGTCTCAAACCCAGCCTCCCAAGTGCAGGGATTAAATAAAGGTGCAAGTCATCATGCCCAGTCGCTCTGTGTGTGTGTGTCTGTGTGTGTGTGTCTCTTTTGGGGACACCTTGTTTCAGCGTCTTCCACTTGAAGTCAGTCTGGCCTAGAGCTCACGGTACAGCACTGCTGGTGCTGTTGAGACTTTGTGCAGTCCTCTGCTCTCCTCCTCCCAAGTGCAGAGATTACAAGCAGGAGCCATTACTTCAAGCTTTGTGGGTTGTTTTTGTTTTGTTTTGTTTGTTCTGTAGTTGTTTGGGGAGTCTGTTTTGGGTTTTGTATTTTGTTTTGTTTTTTGAGACAGGAACTCACTCTGTAGATCAGGCCCCAAACTCAGAGATCCATTTGTCTCTGCCTCCCAAATTCTGGGCTTAAAGGCATGTGTCACCACACCCTGCTTGCTCTGTGTGTGTGTGTGTGTGTGTGTGTGTGTATATGTATGGAGGGTGGTCCTTAAATAATGCTTTAACTATCTCTAATTCATAGATTTTTTTTTTATTTATTGAGAATAGGAGTGGCTAGCGAGGGTACTCTTTGTATTCTATGTTCTTTTCTGTTTGAATCTAAAATGCTTTCTACACTTATTTTGTAAATGTTGTAATTGTTATGCATTCAAGATTTTATGTTCTATTAAAGTCCTTGTCTTACTGGAGACCCAGTGTTTAATCAGGTTTTGTTTTGTTTGTTTTTAGGATAAGTCATTCTGCTTCACTCTCCCAGAGTAAAGAAGGAACTCTGGACTCAAAGCATCAGAAGTATTCCCCTTCCCGTGATAGTTATTCTGAGTCTTCAAGATACAGGAGTCACGATTATCGGAGGTGAGGAAGGCTTTCATCAGTGCAGTGTGGTGAACTTCTTTAAACGCTCTAAACATTTCTTTTTCTTTTTAAATTGTGTTTCTATAAATTGAATGATGTCTGGCCTTCAAAGTGCCAGTCTTCCTTTTTAATTAGCTAATATACAAAATATTTGTCCGTGTAATAATATAGCTGCCATTTATAGTAACCTGAACACTGTATAGGTTGTCCTTTTGCATGTAATGTTTAGAGCAACGTTTCAAGTCAGATAATGATATTAGATTAGAGAAGGGAACTTAGACCCTGGAGACATTAAGACTTCAACTAAGGGGCTAGAGAGACAACTCAGTGGTTCAGAGTGCTTGCTGCACAGCCCTGAGGACTAGACTTAGATCCCAGCACTGCATCATGCTCTGTGCTCTTCTTGCCTGCATGTCTACGTACTCACAAAACTATGGTACATACACTTAGATACATGCTTATACACACACACACATACATACATACACACACACACACACACACACACACACACACACACACACACACGCACACACGCTGTGACACATTAAGGATTTGAGCCTTGGTTTGTCTGGTTCTAAAGCCTGGGTTTATTGCACTTTTCCACGCTGACATCCTTTTTTCTTTTTCACCTTCTTCTCCCCTCACCCACCATTTCCTTTTCTCTTCCTCACCTTTGTCTCTCTTTCCCTCCCTCTTTACTTTCCTTCTCCTTTGAGATTGTGGTCTTATTATATGCTGCTCAGTGGCTATAATTAGGATTACAAGCATGGGCCATCATGGATGGCTTTATTCACATTTGTTGATGTTGTTATGTATACTAATATTATGAATAATACTGAATAGTTTGTTATTCAAACTGGCACGATATTAATGTCTGTATTTCCCAGTATGGTTCAGTTCTCTGAGTAGATTTTACAGGCTCCTTTCCAGCATTTCTAATGGTAGAATAGCCACATCATCAAGTATAATAAAGTCTCAATTAAAGACCTAAGAACTTGGAAAGTAATACGTGATAAGCACAACAGGTATTGATTACTATGATGTCTCACACTACGTGCTTCCTTCTTAACCTTCGCTCAATGCTATCACCACTGATACTTCATGCAGGCCATTGGGCTACTACAGTGGACTGTTAATAGGTTACTATTTGGCCAACTGACAACCAGGGTGAAGTTTTTTTTTTAAGTTTGCACCCAATGCAGCCATTCACATGTTTGAAAGTTTAACCAGGCCGTTCGGGTTTCTTGTGACTATTTCAACTTCACGTATTTCCAGGGCTCATCTCTGTTATAGTATATCGCTACTGTATTAATACTGTCAAATCATATTCTAGTGCACATATATATTATATTTTATCTGTCAGCAAATAGCCATTGCTGCTTGTTTCTGCTTCTGGGGTATAATGAATAATTCTGCAGTGAACATTAATATTAAAGCTTTTGTGTAGATGTATGTTTTCATATTTTATGAGTATATGTTTTAAGAACTACTGAACCCTGTGATAAATGTTTTATTTTGTTTTGTTTTTGAAAGACTGAAACTTTGTCAAGAATTGCCAAACTCTTTTCTGAAGTCTCAGTACTTTTGAATCAGGAGTGTAAAGTTTTCTCCCATCCTTATGAACACTAGTTACTGTCTTTTGATTGTAGGCATTCAGGTGGAACCATATGCACTTACATCTCGCAGATTCACCATTGCTAAAGCAGGATTTTAAGGAAAGATAAAAATTAAAAGCAAGTGAAAAAAATACAGGAGAACTTAGCTCTGAAGGTAGAAAGAAAAATAATTAAGAATAAATCATGGGATATAAGAAAAGAGCTTTTATTTGATATTTAATTTTGACATAATTTCAGGCTTTTAAAATACTAGCAAGAATAATACAAAGTCCTTAAATATCTTTTATACAGAGTACCCAAAATGTTGATCTTTTTTACATTGTTTGTGTGTTGTTTAATTTAAAGCAAATAAAGGTTTTTAAAGAAGGTACAGGGTCTGTAGATGACCTGGCAGGGTTGGCTGAGCATGTACAAGACTCTGAGCTCAGTCCTTAGCACCACATAAAATCTGCTGTGGAGCCTGGTGCCTAGAGTTCCAGCACTTGGGATGTAGTCAGGAGAACCAGGAGTTCAAAGTCACCTTTGGCTATATATCAAGTTTAAGGCCAGTATGGGCTGCATAAGACCTTGTCTAAAAGAAAAAAGAAAAGATCAGCACTACCTGGTATTTTTAGAGGAAGAAAGCAATTTATGAATTTAAAATGAGTAGTTTAGATAGTTTATCAAGAACAGTTCCAGTAGCACAATTAGTGATAAATCACAGTATTAATGAAAAAAAAATGAAAATAGTGAGCAGAAGCCTCCCTTTAACCCAAAAAATGTGACTGTGGAATGAAATAGGGATGTGGTAACCTGTGAATAGTGGTTGTCTGTTGTATTTACAAGGAAAACGACTTCTCCTGATCTTTCTGTGTATTTTATAGCATGTCTGTCTGCCTTGACATGTTTATGACTTGAGTATGAAGCACAGTCTTTTGGCTGAATTAGTTTACTTTGAAGTTATGATTTAACTTCTTTCCTGTATGTTTGTTTCCATAACAATGTATGTTTGTGTCTGCGTACACAGAAGTAGTAGTGGTAGCAGCCGACAAGACAGCCCTTCAGTTCCACCTAGTAAGGAAAATGAGAAGAAATTTCACGGTGAAAAGATGGAGGGTTCAATTGAGGAACAGCTTCAGACGGCTGCAGATGATTCTTTACGAAGTGACAGTATTCCATCTCTTCCGGATGAGAAAGGTAACTTTCCTTGTATGCATATGCAAAACTGGAGGAAGAGCGATCTGTGGAGCAAAGTGGCACATAAGTCCATTAAACTCACTCATTGACTGATTTGCTTTTGTTGTGCTGCTGGAATTTGAACTCAGGGTCTTACCCATGCTAGGCAGTTGCTTTATTGAGGAACTATACTCTCTGGGCTTGTGGTTTTATCTGGTAAATAGTAGTTAAAAGTGATAGACTTGCACATTTACCTTAAGAGGTTACTACCAAAGTGTTGTTTCTCTTTACTGCGTACAGTAACTTGAAGGAATTATTAAGAGAAAAAGGAACCAAAAATGAAAGGTTTAGAAAATTCTCAGCCAATCCCTACTTTTATTATTTTAAAGTTTTTATGTGTGTGAGTGTTTTGCCTGCATGTATGTCTATGTAGCACATGTGTGCTTGGTGCTGGCAGAGACCCGAAGTGGGCATTGGATCCTCTAAAACTGGAATAGATAGTTGTAAGCCATTATGTGGCTGAGAATCAAACTTGGGTTCTCTGGAAAGGAAGCAAATGTTCTTAACCACTAATCCATGTGTCCAGCCCTGCCCGTCTGTATCTTAGAGGGGAGCTGCAATAGAAAGGAGGAAGAAAGCAGGTGTAGAGATGTAGTTACCAGCAGAAGCAATGCCAGTCTAAACTAAAGTAGGCAGGATAAAATGAAACAGAGAACAGACTTCTAGAATTGTATGGGATATGTCATTAGAGTGTCTGAAGCTGTCAAAGGGGAGAAGAATGATTCCTGGACAATTAGCAGATCAGTAAGGCTGCCACTGTCAGTTCAGGCCAAGGTACCAAGGCTGTTCTACTCACCCCACTTCCATCAATTAGAACATTAGCATTGTCCAGACTATTTTTATATTTATTTATAATTGTTATAAAGTTGAATGGCTGAAACATTCTTACTTACATTAGTGTTCTACATCCCTGGATTTATATGAACAATTCACACATAAATGGAACTAGAAAAACTACCAATACTTAAGTCCTATTTTTCCACTTGCAATCTCAGTCAGGTATATTTTGACCCTGTGGGGGAAAAATTAATATCCAGAACTACCAATAACAGGAAGAAGAGAGAAGAAACATTTTTTGCGGTTTTCGAGAATGAGATGTTTCCTGGCATGGTAGGTGTTTAAGCATGTTCTCCACATGCCATTCATCTACATTCTAGTTAGCTGTCTTTTGGCATAAGTGTTCCGTGTTTTTTTGTGGATGACAAACAGGTTCATGTGGGTTTTCTTTGTTGTTGTTTGTTGTTGTTGTTGTTGTTGTTTTTCAGAGACAAGGTTTTTCTGTGTAGCCCTGGGTATCCTAGAACTCTGTAGACCAGGCTGGCCACCTGCCTCCTGAGTGCTGGGATCAAAGGCATGTGCCACCACCACCCAACCAGGTTCATGTTTTTAAAAAGGATGCCATGTAATTCATTTGTCTCTCATGAGTGAGAACTTTATTCTAAGATAAGATCTGTTTTGAAGTCAAAACAATGTTTCACTGGATGCTAGAAGAGAAGTTTGTGAATCCTAAGTTTAGTGAGCGTCTGATAGATCTCACTGCATAGAGTGGCACATTTTCTGTCCCACAACTATGAGGCTTTCTCAGCTTTTCCCGTGGAGGGCATCCTCTTCTGAGAGTAAATTTTGTAACCACTTGGTTCCTAGGTGTTTTACCAACAGTCAGTTTGTGGGCAGTTTGCTTTGTGAAATCTGGGTAAATAAGAAATTGGATAAATTTAGAATGTGATAAGGAATTATTCTGGTCTAGAAAAGAGAGGATAGAAGATTACTTTTCTAAGGTTCATAACCTCACTAATCCAGAGAGTTTGCCAGGTTTCCAGTAGCAGGCATGAATTCTGTCCTGCCGAGGGGACCTTAAGCCTAGCTAGACAACTGTCGGTTCCCACCAACACATGAGTGCCACTCACTGCACCTTTATGCATATTTCACCATGCTGGTAATTGTCATGGTTCACAGGTTTTGGAGCCGGGTAGGGTGGTATAATTGCTTTCTTCCATTGGCAGCTTGCACAGTATTTTTCTGTAACTATGAAACCTAGACCACAGGAAAGAGGTTTTCAGGTCAGATACAGCTTGAGTCATTAAAGTTGTGTATCCAAAGTGTATTCAGCAGTAGGATAAGCTAACTTATATTTCTTTGTTAACTTATTAATTAATTAACTTATTAATTATTGTTAAGAATAAGTTAACTTATATTTCTTATATTTATAAACTTTTTTTCTCTTGTCATTTCCTTTGTGAAGCATCTGGTCATAAACTTTATATAGTAGGGATTTCCTAGTTGATCTGTAATTGCTTTTTAAGTATGAAGTATATTAATCTTTTAACATATTTCTTTTTTATTATTTAACTTTTTAGATTCTTTGTGACTTTCACATCATGTACCCCAATCCCACTCATCTCCCCATCCCTTCATACCCACCCTCCACCCTTGTCACTCCCCACAAAAGAAAGAAAATAAACCTTGCTGTGGAAGCTGTAGTGTGTTACAGTGTGTCCCACAGTACATTCTTTTATCCACACTTCTTTACTTGCAAATGTTCATTGCAATGGTCATTGGTCTGGTTTGAGGCCTCTGGCTTCTGCTACACTATCAGTACTGAAATTTCACTGGGACTCCTCTCAAATGTCCTGTTGTTGTCCTGTGTCATGGAGATCCTGCAGCTTTGGATCTGCAGGACCAGCCTCTTCATGTGCTCCAGCAGTTCACAGATGGGTAGATGTTGGGATGGGCCAACTCAAAACCCTAGATCTGGGCCTGGGTGGTCACTGAGTTGGTTCTTCTGCCAGCTTTCCTTCACCCATATCACCAGGGTAAGCTCTCCAGCACTTCTGCAGCTAGCTCACCCAGTGCTGCAGTTGGCAAGGGCCAGAGCCAGTTCGACTCTCATGTCCTCAGGCCAGCTCACCCAAACCCACCAGCAGGGCCAGCTCTATTGTGCTGGCCAGACGAGGTGCAGGGTCTGCTCTCCTGAGTGCTGCAGCAGGCGAGGGCCTGGCCCAGCTCTCCTGTTCTCACCCTGAAACCAAGGCCAGCTCTACTGTATTGCCCAGGCGAGGTGCAGGGCCTGCAGCTGGTGAGGGACAAGGCCAGCTCGCCTGCATAACATAAGTGGTGAGGAGCAAGAGAAAGGAAGAGGGCATCTCTCCCTTGCCCTTGCCACCATAAGACAGACTGGTTTCAAGTTTCAGGGTTAACTCACCTGCACTCCCCATCCCTAGGGTCAGCTCTATTATGCTGCCCAGGTGAAATGCAGGGCATCTTGAATGCTGCAGCAGGAGAGGGGCAGGGCCAGCTCTCCTGAGTTTTCTAGCCTGTGAGAGGCAGGATTAGCATATTTCTTATTCTAGCATTTCTAGGTATTTTTAGAGAGTTTTTTTCTTATTTGAAAGATATTTAACTTTTCCTCTTAAATGCTAGGTACAGTTCTGAGAATTTATATAGAATTGCCTCAGTAAGAGGCAAAAGGGGTTCTATTTAAAGGTCTACTGAGAAGAATTACACTGATTAGGTATGGGGCAGGGGGTGTAGCTCAGTTGGAATCATGCTTGCCTAGCATACACTAAGACCTGGGTTTGATGTGAAGCACTACATAGCATAAACTAGATGTGATGGCACACAGGGTGGCACACCTGTGAGCCCAGCACTTGGGAAGTAGAGGCAGGAGGATCAGGAGTTAAAGGGTAGCCTGGGCTATGTGGGACCCTGTGTCATACCCTTCCTTCCCCTGTAAAAGAATTATGATTATTCTCTCCATTCTATTA
This sequence comes from Mastomys natalensis, assembly GCA_021653895.1. Taxonomy (NCBI): domain Eukaryota; kingdom Metazoa; phylum Chordata; class Mammalia; order Rodentia; family Muridae; genus Mastomys; species Mastomys natalensis. The sequence continues at coordinate 1,829,258 of JAJTUV010000222.1, read as the reverse complement.
GACTCAACTTCTATTGCAACAGAATACTCCCTGAAATTTGATGAATCTATGACAGAAGATGAAATAGAAGAAAAGTCATTTCGATCTTTACTACCTTCTGAGAGTCATCGTAGATTTAACATGGAAAAGAAAAGAGGCCATCATGATGACTCTGATGAAGATGCTTCCCCAGACAAGACTGCACTGTCGTCTACCAAGGTATGTTTTTACTAAAGAGGTAAAGGGTTACAGTCATAGTTTTACAGAGGTATGAGAATACATTTATATAAATACTAGTTATATAGTTGGTAACTATAAGAAATATTTTCCAAGATCAGATTTATATTATACATGTAAAATCTGGCTTGATTGTTCAAATAAATAGAATATAAACTTATTAGTTATAATAAGACCTTTAAATATCTCAGCCAGTATTACTTACAGCTTTTTTATTTCATCCAATTAAAATATGTATTCTTCTTTCCAAATTGCATGTTTAATGTAAAACAGGGACAAAATTTTACCTTGCTTTATTCCCTGGTACAGTGCATGACTTGTACAATAATTGTTCATTAAAAAATGTTCAGTTTTTTTAGATGAATTTCCACTTCCTCTCCTCTTTTTTTGAGCAATATTTTTTATATGGTAGGTAGTTTATAAAATGCTTATTTGCTTTATTTCTTTTTTTATTCATTTCTTTTTAAAATGAAATCTCACTATGTTCCTCAGGCTGGTCTCAAACATGTGTTCATGCAATCCTCATATCTTAGCTTCTGGAACTATAGGCATGTAGCCCCACCCTGTCTTTTATAATTTACTTTTTATAAATATGTAACTTTTTAAATGAAATTAAATACCAAAAAGTTTGAAATAAATTTTGCACTTTAGGAGCTGAGCATGCCGTTCTCAGGAGGACAGGATAGCTTTTCTAAGTTCACTATGGAGATGGTGCGACAGTATATGAAGGAAGAGAAGTGCGGGCAGCTCACCAGTCCTCACTTCTGCGGCTTCGAGAGAAGGCCTTAAAGGAGAAGACAAAGGCCGAGTTAGCCTGGCTAGAGCATCAAAAAAAGCAAGTTCTTTCAATAAGTATCATTTTCAGTATTCAGGGTTTTTTTTTTTTTTGAAATAAAGATGCTTTGTGTCTTAAGATGTTTTTTTTTGATATTGGGAACTCAAACCTGGGTTTGGTGAATGCTACACACTGCCACATGTGAGCCACGTTCTCAGCCTGTCTCAACTGATGTGATCTCATCAACACAGTTCTCAAGCTAAAAATAGTGGCAGTAATCTTTGGTTTGTGCTATTTTCAAGATAATTTTTCTATAGTAAGTGTTTTCATATCTTAGATCACTTTAAACAACTCATTATAGGTTGTCATTTTATACTTAATGTTTCTCAAGTGCTGTATGTTGCTCAAAGTATTACTGTCCTTAGAAGATGGAGTCACACACACACAGACATATGCAGTAAAACACTGGTTGAAACCAGTACTTGTAACCATTGCTTTCCACATAGACATTAAATTAGTTTATAGGCTTTAGAACAGTTAAGAATTCTTGAGATAATAAATTTAACATCTGCATCAATGAAAGCCTATGCTTTGCAGGCACCTACGAGACAAGGGAGAGGATGATAAGATGCCCCCACTCCGGAAGAAACAGCGTGGTTTGCTTTTAAGACTTCAGCAAGAAAAGGTGTGTTGGAAATAGCACCCGTGTGACACAGTTTGTCACGAGGGAAGCTTGTGATATGGTGTTTTTACCTAATCTCATTTTGCTATTATCACTGTTTGGAAGATTTAGTTGATACTACTGCTCATTTCTGTAGTACAGTAATTATAGGCATTTCTTGCTAGTCTCACCTATTTCTCTTATTTTAAAACTGCCATATTGCTCACTAGACAGTCAAATGTACCTTCATGTACCACAGAGAATAAAAGTCCTACAAAATACAAATGAAAAAGCTATGTGTAGAAAAATGGATGTGGGTTAATACTTAACGTTGTTTCCTTGAGTAGTGTTTTATGACATTAATTACATATGAACTAGTTTTATGGCTTAGTGGACTTAGCGTGCCCTTCGCTTCGGGTTCTGGAGAGGCAGCACAGTGCATGATGATTAGGAGCTCAGGCTCTGGGGTGTGATCGCCTGGACTAAGGTGATATGAGTGATGTAATAGATTATTAAATAGTGTCAAAAAATAAGTTTACCCAGGAATGTCATCACTGATTATATTACTTATTATAGGAAATGTGTTAGCTTTCTGTTGCCATAATGAATACCTAAGGTGAAGAAAGGGGTTTATTTTGGTTATATTTGAGAGGCTTCAGTACATGGTTGGTTGATCCAGTTGCTTTTAGACTTGTAAGTTAGTTAGTGTATCATGCCAGGATCACAAAATCTTGAGGGATGGGAAGCACTTGGTAGCTAGGAAGTAAAGAAAGAGAAAAGAACAGACTAGTCATGACTCCAATCTAAGTTCCATTTAAGAGTCTACCGCTGCCCAATCACTCCACAAGCCGGAGACTGGCCTTCTAATACATGGATCTTTAGGAGACACCTACCCAATGACAGCAGAAGATTTACATCCCCTCCCCCCTGTGGATTCCCTGCAAAAGTCTTTGAGTTAGTTGTTATGTGTTATTTGCTTCAGAAATTCAAGCACAAACCAGTGCCCTAGCACAAATTGGGACTATCAGATTGAACTGATAAGTCATATTCTTTACTTCCATGCACATACAGTTAGAAAAGTGAATTTTGATTAACAAAGCCCTAATGAAGTGGTAAAAATGATAATCTTATGATTGTGACCCTTACATTCGTGTGTCTTCTACTGTGTTTAACAAGAATGTAAAGCTTCCACTTAGCGCCCTGCTTTGGCAAGCAGACTACAGTGATTAATGCATGGAAAAGTGTTTGTGCAGTTATTTGAATTGGAAATTGAACTAGCCAAGTGTTTTTGTCTTTTTAAATTTGTGTGTTCCATTAAATTCTTAAAATTAACATACCAAGTGTCCTAGGGTTTTGTTGCTGTGAAGAGTCACCATGTGCACAGCAACTCTTATAAAGGCAAACATTTAGTTGGGGCTGGCTTACAGTTTCAGAGGTTCAGTCCATTCTCATCATGGCAGGAGAATGGCAGTGTGCAGGCAGACATGGTGCTGGAGGAGGAGCTTAGAGTTCTGCATCTTGTTCTGAAGGCAGCCAGGAAGAGACTTCTCCCTGCAGTGATGGGAGCCTAAGCACTAGAAGCCCTTAAAGCGACTCCTACAGTGACACATTTCCTCCAACAATACCATACCTATTCTAACAAGGCTACACCTCCTAATAGTGTCACTCCCTGTGGGCCAACCATTCAGACACATGAGTCTATGGGGACCAAACCTATTCAAACCATTATAGACTCACAATTTGATAATTATTGAGTCTGTCTTATTTTATTTAACATAATAATTTCAGTTCCACCCATTTTCCTTCAAATGTCTTAATTTCATTATTCTTTACAGTTGATAAATGTACATGGTGTAAATGTACCATGTTTTTTCTTCATCCATTTGTGGGTAGACCTCTGGGCTGGTTTCATATTGTGGCTGTTGTGACTAGTGCAGCAGTAAACATAGCTGTGCAGAGATCTCTGCTTTCTGGTGATTTATAATCCTATTTAGATGCTAAATTGTATTTCTATCTGGATATAGCCAGAGTGGTAGAACTGGGTCATCTAGTATTTCTATTTTTAGGTTTTCAAAGAGACTCTATACTGATTTCCATAGTGGTCACACCAGTTCACATTCCTACCCATAGTGTATAATGGTTTCTCCTGTGTCCTCATCAGCTTTCTTGTCCTATTTTCTTGATGATAGTTGTCCCGATTGAGGATGGAATCTAAATGTTCTTTCAGTTTGCATTTCCTTATTGTAGACTGGCAACACAGCCCCACTCCAGAATACCACTTTTACTTGAAAGAATTATTGACAGGCAAACTGTGCTTATTCATATCTTCAGCAGTTAAGAGCACTTGCTACTCCTAAAGAGGACTTGGGTCATTTGAATAGTGAAAATGTATTTTATGCCAATTAGAATGAATCCACAGTGCTAACCATTAAACTGTTAACTTTTCAGATAGCTAATAATTCAAAAAACAAAAAACAAAAAACAACAACTCTCAGACATGAAAAATGAAAACAACTGGGTTTTAGTGTCTTTATTATACCTATTAGTAAATTGAGTGGGTAGAGAGATGGCTCAGAAGTTAAGAGCACTGGCTGCTTTTCTAGAGGTCCTGAGTTCAATTCCCAGGAACCTCAGGGTGACTATAATGAGACTTGGTGCCCTCTCTTGGTGTGTAGGCATACATGTAGGTAGAACGTTGTATACATAATAAATAAATTTAAAAACAAAACAAAACAAATGTTAGGAACTTCTTAATAGTTCATAACATAAAACAGTTATAGAGTTAAAGCATTCTTTGGATAGTGAGAAATGTTAGGATTTAAGAATTTAACAGTACAATAGTGGTTACACTAACTGGCTTGCTGATGTGTAGCTACTAAGCAGGTAAATGTAAAGATACAGTAACATGGGAAAATGTGAAGGTATGCAAGGTTAAAAAGGACTATGAATTTGACTAGAGTTAGTAAAGCTAAGAGATCACCCTAAACTGTTGCAGAATGGTGGGGTTATTCATAACGTTTTCCCTCCTTCACTAATTTGAAATGTTTTGGTATTGTTATTTGAAGTACATTGTATCTGTGATCTATTGATGTCATTCTTTTCTGTATGCTACTTTGAACTTATCTCTTTCAAATCTCAATCCCTTTTCCTAACTCTTTAAATGTTAGGCAGAAATAAAACGTCTTCAAGAAGCCAATAAAGCAGCTCGGAAAGAAAGGCAGCTGATTCTTAAGCAGCAGGAGGAGATAGAGAGGATCCGTCAGACCACCATAAAACTTCAGGAGAAGTTAAAGTCTGCCGGGGAGAATAAATTGGTAATTTAAATGAAATTTTTATTAATTTGTTTTCTGCCTTGTTGCTTGTTAATCTTGGCTCACTTTGTATTCTGAAGTGATTAGGTATGTTTGTTCAGTGTGATGTAATAATTACTTGGATAAAGTCCTGTGTGTCTGCTTTTGTGTGTAGTGGAAAATCACCTTCTCGTGGAATGTGATTATTTTGGAAGGAACACATAGTTGTTCTTTCTTTAGCTTTAATTCTTTCTCTTATGAACTAAAGTGGGCAGAATTCTTGGATTTGCTGATCTGTCATTACTCCTCAAAATTGAAAGGAGAGACTCTGTTCTCATTATATGGTATTCCTCTCAGCTATCCAGGTGTTAATTTTATAATGACACAAAATTCAAAGGGATATATTGGGCAAGAGGAAAAATTTGCATATATTCTAAGGTACTGTGAAGTGTCAGTACTGTGTTGGAATATTCATGATTTTGTAGTAATGTAAAATTTTAAATACCTAGTTTCCCTATTTTTATTTTTTGAACATTCTCAAATTACCAGAAAAAATTAAGCACATGATAAATTTATTTTTCTGAGTTGTTTGATGGTAAGTAGCCAACAAATTATCACTGATGTATTATTACTACTTATACTGGCACAACTCTTGAAAACTCAAAAACATGCACCCTATGGCTCGCCTCCTCCAGCGAGGCCACACCTCCTAATCCCTCCCAGTCAGTTTTACCCCCTGGAAACTAAGTATTCAAAGGCCAGTCAGGCCACAACACCTGTTTATTTTCTCTTTCCCTCTATCATCTTTCTCCGTTGGACTGTAGCACATTTGCTGGGAAATTCTCTGTGGAAAGACTGCCCTTACTGTTTGTTCACGATGTTTGTGCTGGTTACTTACTTCCACATGAACTAATGTGCTACCCCATTTACTTAGATCCTCCACACAGGCCATGTTCCAGAATGAGATGTGCTTTTTCTCTACTCAGCTTCTAAACCCCCAGGCTTGGCCTAGACACAGGTAGAAACATGTCCTCTTTCTAATGACTTTAGGCTCATTTGTCAGGAGCAGAAGGAAAAGAGAAGGGATCTGCTCTGTTTGTAGTTTCATAAATTTAAACAGACAAGATGATCTGTACCTATCTTCTTGTAAAGTAATGAGTTACTTACTATTGTGAAAGATGTATTAAGCTATTTAAATTTACTGTGTTATTGTAGATTTTTGTTTGTTTTTAGTATTTTTTTAAGATAAGATCTTGCTATGGCGGCCTGCAATTTGCTCTATAGCCCAGTTAGCCATGAAAGGCTGGCAGTCCTGCTCAGCCTTCTCAGTCTTGAGATTGTAGGTACCATCATACCTGGCTTCAAGTTTGCTTCTTAGAAGCAGTGTGCTGCTGAGCAGTAATTCCTCCATGGTTTTCCATAATTTTGTAAAATCTGTGAACATACTGTTTTCCATAAAAATTTTAAAAATGTATTTTCCTGGTAGATTAAAATTTATATCTTTTGATAATTTTTGTGTGTATACACATTTTATACATGTAGTGCCTGTTATGTTTTATTTTTATTTTGCAGCAGTGCTTGGGATTAAGCCTTGGGCCTCACACTTGCTAAGGAAGCACTCACCCACTGTGCCACACCCCTAGCCCTGTGTATTCCTTTTAAGTGTTTCAACTTTTAAAAAGAGGACATTCGGGTGCTTGATTATACTGGCAGAAAATTTCCAAGTTCTTTGGATTTCCTTAGTTAAGAAAAGAATTTATATATAACATTTTAAAGCTCTTTCTCTTTCTCTTTCCCTTTCCCTTTCTCTTTCTCTTCCTTTCTGAAGTAAAACGTGTGTAACATAAAAATTTGGTCATTTTTTGAGGCAGTGTCTCACTGTGTATACCAGGCTAGCCTTGAATTCACTATTGGTAACTCAAGCTGGTGTCAGATTTCTGATCCTTGTGAACCTGCCTCCTAAATGCTGGGATTATAGGCATGTACCACTACATCTGGCAAGTTTACTATCCAAACTACTTTTAATTATGCGATGGATTTCTGTTTTGTAAATAATTAATCTCTTGACTTCAGTTATTATTACAAATGTTTTAAGTTTAAACCTAAGTTGACTGTGTTTAAGATCTCCTTGAGATCTTTAAGCCAGTGGCATCTGCTCTGTGTTGTTTGCAGGGCTCTCATGATGATGACGATGCAGAGGATAACAAGGCAGCTAGTCCTGACCCCCCTGGCTTGGAGACCCGCAGTCCTTCCCCAATATCTATTTCCAGCAGTGAAACTAGCAGCATCATGCAGAAACTAAAGAACATGAGAAGCCGCATGGATGAAAAGTAATTATTTTTTTTGTTTCCTATTTAATTACATTGATATATTTCATCAGATTAGATTGAGAGAAAAAAAATTTTTTTAGCAGAATTACTAGATTACCTAACAGCCATTAACTATACATCTTACTTATAGAACAATTTTTCTAATTTTAATACAATCAGGTTTTTTAATTTGGAAAAAAACACAAGTAGTATATGTATATTCACGATAATATTAAAAGAAAGGAAGAAAGGGTACATGATCTGTCCTGATGTCTCATCATTGGCTCAGTGACATATTTGACTTGGTCAAATAAGTACAATTTTAGCTTTGTGAGAGAGTATGAGTTCTTCAGCTGAAAACAGAGAGGCTGAGATGCTCTTGGATTATGGACTGGCTTGTGTGTGTGTTTGGTTGGTTGGTTTTTGTTTATTTGTTTTGAGACGGGGTTTTACTCTATAGCCCAGGGTAACCTAGAACTCACTTATATCCCTGGTTGGCCTAAAACTTCTGGGAATTCTCCTATCTCAGACTCCAGAGTGCTAGGGCCACACATGTGAGCCACCATGCTGGTGTTTTGTTATTTTTATAGTCTTCTAAAATGTGTGTGTGTGTGCATGTCTTTGTGTGTGAAGGGGACACCTTAATTTTTTGAAATAGGGTCTCTCACTGAACTGTGAGCGCCCTGTTTGAACTAGATGGGATGCAGCAGGTTCCCAGGACTCACCTGTCTGTACCTCAACACTGGGCTGCAGGTGCACCACCATTGCTGACTTTGATGACAGTACTGAGAATACAAACCCAGGTCCTCAGCTCCTGCAGCACACACTTCATTGTGCTATCTCCTCTGTGCCTGAAAAAATTTTAAGCATTTTTAAGGGTTTTACTGCTGTGAAGAGACACCATGACCACAGCAACTCTTATAAAGGCAAACATTTAATTGGGGCTGGCTTACAGTTTCAGAGACTTAATCCATTATTATCATGAAGAGAAGCATGGCAGCATCCAGGCAGACATGGTGCTGGAGGCCAAAGGAGCTGAGAGTTCTGTATCTTGATCCAAGGGTAGCAGAAGGGGACTGTATGTCACACTAGATGTGGCTTGAACATAGGAGACCTGAAAGCTTGCCTCCACAGTGACACACTTCCTCTACTAAGGCCACACATCCTAATAGTGCTACTCGCTATGGGCCAAGCATTTAAACACATGAGTCTATGGGGGCCATACCTATATAAACCACCACACTGGTTTTTTACTCAAAAATCCTCAAATAAATATAAGTTCTTTCATGAAGCAATGTTAGCGCTTATTAAAACATTTTAATGAATATTTAAGGATGGTTTAAGAGAATACAAGAAACGAGACAAAGGAAGATGGACTTTCTGACTTAAGTTATATGTACCCAGGGCAAGGGTGGGGGCCTCTTAATAGACTCATATTCATATGCATATAAATTTTGGAGTCTCAGAATAAATATATACATGATTTGTCGGCTTTAACATTAAATTGCTCAAAAGGTTCAAAGATTAGGTAGGAATATTTATACTTATTTTAGTTTTGTTTTGGAGAGAGGATCTCACTATGTAGCTCTGGCCATCCTTGAAATTGCTCTGTAGACCAGGCTGGCCTCAGACTCTCAGAGACCTGCCGCTGCCTCCCGAGTGCTGGCACTAAAGGTATATGCCACCATGCCCAGCTTGATGCACTTGACTTTTTTTCAAGGATTTTTCTTAAGTAAATGAAATGAAGTGGTTATTTATGGGGAGCATTAAGATGTTCGTGTGCTGCTAAATAAACACAGGTCAATCAGGAATTTTTCATGTAAATAAGTCACAAAGAGATCAAAATGTGTTTTTACTATAAACATGATTCATAACCTTGTTGGTTAAATTTTTTTTTTCAATTTTCACCAGGAATAAAGGACTTTTTCTCCTTCCTTTGTCCCCTTAATTTTCCCTGCTTAAGACAAAATTTTAAAATTAAAGAGAGTGTAAAGGTAAATGGCTCTTTAGGTAAGAGTATTGTTATGTAAGCATGAGTTCCTGAGTTCAAATCCCTAGAGCCCACGTAAAAGTGCCATTCACATACATGTAGCCCTAGTGCTGTGAGAAGTGGAGACAGGAGAATTGCTGGGGCTCACTGGCTAATAGCCTTATTCCAGAATCAATGAGAGACTGTCTCAGAGAAGTAAGGCAGAGAGTAACAAAGCCAGATGTGGACATCCTCTTCTGGTCTCTGCACTTACACAGATAAAGGTAGTACAAACTGAATGTTTGACTGTTACATATATGTGAATGTCTCATGGGATAAACTAAAGGTTTCTTCAAATAAGAGTTTCCTGAATTGGGTATGGTTTTGCCTGTCTGTTATCTCAGCACTTAGGAGATGCTGCCAAAGGATCACAACTCCATAACCAGCCAGGACTACAGAAGACACTGTCTCACATCTAGACAGACGTATATAACTCACTGGTAGAATGTTGTACAGGCAAGGCCCTATGTTTGCTCTGTTACACTAAGGAGAATTTTTAAAATAGCTTTTTATGCTTTCTTCCTAAATTGGTTACTTTTTTCATGGCGGTGACAAAATACCTGATAGAAACAAAATACCTGATAGAAGGGAAGAGAGGTTTGTTTGGGTTCCTGGTTTCAGCAACTTTAGTTCACCATCACAGGCAAGGCAGGTAACCTTGTCTGTGGTGGCAGGAACACAAGGCAGCTGTTTACACAGTGGCAGAGAGGAAGCAGAGGTGCACCAGAGGCAGGTATAATCTTCAGAGGTTCTACACATCTTCTTGCAGGTGGGCCCTGCTTGCTAAAGTCTCTATAGCCTTCAAAGAGTCCTGCAAGCTGGAGGGCAGACACTGAAAACAAGTGTGTGGACATTTCATATTCAAACCACAGCAGTTCCTTTCCTACATTGTTCCAGGAATAATGGGTCATAGTTTTTTATTACCATCCTAGTTTTCATTCAGTTGCTATGATAAATTCCATGGCCCAAAGCAACTTTTACAAGAAAGTGTTTATTTTACCTTACAGCTTATAGTCAGTCATAAAGGAAAGCCAGCGCGGGCCTTCAGGTGGGAACTGATGAAGCAGAGACCATGGAGCACTGCTGCTTCCTCATGGCTTTCTCACCTTGCTTTTTTATACAGCCCAGGAACACCTGCCTGGTGTCATTGCCCACTATGGGTTTGACCCTTCCATTCAGTCATCCATCAAGAAAATGTCCCCTGGACTCAGCATGCCAGTCTGATGGAGGCACCTTCTTAGTTGAGGTTCTCATCACTTAGGCTATAGTTGTGTCATTGATGGAAAACCAACCAGCATCACTCTTTTCCGTTTTATATCTTCCTCCAAATGGCTGGGAATGTTGCAGGCCTCTTTAAGGCCTCTTTAGTCAGTTACTACAAACTTACATTACTACAGTATATCTAAGCACTGCTATTTATGGTGCAGATAGCAAAGACAGCCCTATTGTATAGATATACCCGTAAGAGTAGTCATCCTTCCCAATAAAATTAACATTTAGGGGAATTTTTTAAAAAGGTTTTTATTTTATGCGTGTGAATGTTTTGCCTGTATGTGTGTATGTGCACCATATACTTGACTGCTGCCCTTTGAGGTCAGAAGATGGCATCAGATAGCCTGGAATTGGAATGACAGGTAGTTTCAAGGTGCTTTGTGGGTTTAGAGAACCAAACGTGGTCCTCTGCCAGAGCAGCAAGTACTCGTAACCACTGAGGCATCTCTCCAGTTCCTTGGGGGAAAACTTATTAATTGTATATTACTGTTTACTGTCAACTTTCTGAATTGATTTTTATGACACTTTCTGAAGTGATGATACTATGATACTACTTCAGGCCTTTAATGTTTCTGATACTAATGCCCTTGGTAAAACTTCTATTTCCAATAGATGACTTTTCTTGACCTTTTAAAAAAAACTACCTCATTATATAACCCAAGATAGCCTTCAAACCCCAAGTACTTGTGTCTTGGTTGTTCCCATATGGTTACCTGTTTAGCGTCCTGAAGGGTTCCTAGCTCTAAGGGGGGGTGAGTACTTTGCCCTTTGATCTTAAGGTTTTTTTCAAGTTTTAAGGGGGCACTTTTAGCAATATAATATATGCATATTAAATAAGAAAATGTGTTTCCGGGAAGATGTTTCAAATGTATAATTTCTTATACTCTTTTAAAACTATTCATTTTATAATAGCTATTTCTCTTGCTTTTCAATTTTTAACAGAGATCTTGAATATGTTTGATCTTTAATGAATGACAAACGTCAGCTCTTGTTCTGATAGAGACTAGACAAAAAATGTTAGCTGTACATTTTTTAAAAGTTGTTTTATGTGTTCCAATACTATTTTACTTTCTGTGCTAGGTCATGCATGCATTTAGCAGTTTTACACTTAAAAGGGTGGGTGATGTTTGAATGCTATAAATAAAATTTTAAATCTTCACCAAGTGCATTTATTTTTATGTAATATTTTGATAATTAGCATCAAAATAAGTTTATTGTACATTCATAAAGAATGACAAGGAACATTGCAGTGTGTTTCTGAAATGTGCAGAAATGCATTTCCTTAAAGTTGAGTACAGAAAATCAAGGCAATCCAGATAAATGACTGTGTATGTTTATGTGTAAAAATCAACAGTGATGGACAGACATACTGTCTCAGACTATGTGTAAATAAACAGAGTGATTGGCAGATATACTGTCTGAGACTGTGTGTAATAGAGTGATGGACAGATATACTGTCTGAGACTGTGTGTAAATAGAGTGATGGACAGATATACTGTCTGAGACTGTGTAAATAAACAGAGGATGGGCAGACATACTGTCTAAGACATGTATAAAAAAGATGTCCCTACCTTCAAAAATCCATGGCTGGATTCACACCTAGATTTTCTCCCTTCTGGGATGTACTGATATTGACCCTTGCCCTTCCAAGGCAATAATGAAATGTTGCCTTAGCTGAAGTCACCGTTGTTTGCATGTGAACAGGAGCATGCTCTGTCAAAGAGGGTTAGACTTTCCAACTTTCACTGCACTTAGTTACCATCTCACCTATGTATGAAATCTGTTTACTACTACAAAAGAAGAAGAGTGAGCTTCCTCTGCCTTTAAAACTTCAACATAAGGAATTTTCTTATCTTTAGCCTTACAATTGAACTGTTCATAACATTCTTCACTAACAGTATTAAGATCAGCTCACTTTATTCCTAATTGTACATCCTGATATTTCAAAAAATGGGTATTGATTTTTTTGTAATTATTATTTAAGTGGCCCTATGTTAGACTTAAAGCAAGATATCTCCAGTACTTTCTGTTAAAAGTTTATATTGTCAAAGCTAAAATATTATTCTGTAAATTGGTTTGCTGAATTATACTTTTATTTTCAAGCTAGATCATGATGGTAAGGTTGAATAAGACAAATGCAGTAAATTAGCCTAAAATACATAATAAGGTAAAGGTACAAAAATCAGTTGCTCAAAGTTCCATATGTGTATAGAATTACTGCCACACTAGATCATGGCCATATTGTTTACTCAGTGTTAAAGCTTCTTGAAAACGTATCTAGCCTCACACTGTTCTTCTCATTATATTCTCATAAACAAGTAAATTTACCTGAAAATGTAGACGATGGACATGCAATGTTTGAGAAGACACATTTATTTGAAATCCATCAATAAGATCCATAACAGTCCATGTAGTTGTATGTACCACACAGAAAGGTTCCCTTACTGAGCAGCGGGTGATATCCAGGATGCATATTAAAAGGTCTTCATTCAACTCCTTTGCTTTCCCCTTTTCCTTCTTCCTGCCTCTTGATCTCTTGGTTTTAAAATCTTCCTCCTTATTTTGTAGACACTGCTCTCCTGTTCACTACTTCTTCTCTGTCTTTACGTCTCACCACTGGGCCTCTCTCAGTGTCTGTTTCCCCAACCTTCATCCCAAATTCCAGCTGTATATCTACAACCAGTTGGTCAGGTAACTGCACCTTTTTCAGTGCACTCTTTGATAGAGCATGCTCTGTTCTTTTCGTTTGTTGTGTTTGCTTTTTTCTTTTGTTTGTTTAACAGCAGCCCAGAGGCCTCTTGTCACGTGTCATACGGACTTTACCCTAGTGTCTCTACACTAAATGACCTGATGATTGTTTAAGAATGAAGCATCAGTTCCTCTTGGCCTTTTATTGCTTGTTGGCTGTGCAAGATCTTTTTCTTTGGTTGGCTGTCATTACACATCTAACAGCAGTAATAAAAGTTGCCCATCTCGTATTAGTCCCAGCATCTGCATATAGACAGTGGCTCTCCACTAACCAAAACGTTTTTTCCTAAATCAATAATTTCTCCCAACCCTTTAGGCCCAAGAGAAATCAGGTTAAATTAAGAGAGTCAAGGCTTGTGCATCAAATGGTGCTCAGCACTCATACACAGAAAGATCTGACATTGCATTGCTTAGGTAAAAGCAAAGTCTGAATTTGAGAATAAAAATAAAATGGGGATATATATATATATAATTATTTTTGTTTGTTTGTTTGCTTGTGTATTTGGGCACCTTGGGATTTGTTTTTATAGTTGCTTTTGGTTTTGTTTTGAGTTTTGTGTGTTTTCTGGTCTGAGCTTTTAGAATAAATTTCTTACATACTCTCTCTCTTATGAAAAACAGTCACCTATAAAAAAAGGAGTATGTAAGTTACTGAATAACAGTGTCTGTCAAGTTTGTTCAAATATGCAGTAGATTTTCTTCTCTGAATTTACCACTAGCTTTCCTTCACTACCCTGACAACCTGGATAAGAAAACACTAATTTTCTCATATTAAAAAAAATAAGTTGGCTCATTTTGCGTCTGTCATTTCAAACTTAGGGAGAGAATGGTCTAAGTGCCTGCTTTTGCACAGCTTGTTGGTAAGGCATGAATGTCAGCTTTCAGTTACCTTTGCCGAGAGGTGGCTTTCTGACTGTCTTCCTGATGTGACTCTAGGTTTCTGACAAAGCGAGAACAGAAGCTAATGCAACGCCGACAGCATGCAGAGGAGCTTCTGGAGTGGAAGCGGCGTCTAGATGCAGAAGAAGCAGAAATCCAACAGATGGAGAAACAAGCTTTGGCTGCCTGGGACAAAGAACTAGTAAAACCCAAAACTCCTAAGAAAGAACTGGAGAGCCAGAGAACAGAGCAGAAAGGTAATGAATACAAACTAAAGCCTAACATAGTTCATCTACTTATCTTTGGATGGGAATGGTTAAGAGTGAAGAATGCAATGCAGCCGCACATGATGCACAACGGTTAAGAAACTAAGTAACTTCTTGACAATGTAAATGTGAAGGTTTTTTTTTTTAATTCAACTTGTCAAAGCTTAATAGATGTTCAAACAAGGAAAACACGGGTGTTTAATTCTTTATTTTCCACAGAATGCAAAAAAGAGATACATTTTTCATCTCACTTTATGATATTAGTATATAACTTCAATGCTAAATCCATAAGAGAATAACATGAGAAAGGAAAAAGCCGTTCTTTTCTATCCTAACTACTATACATACAAATCTAAAGAAGAAAAATTACAGTCATTTGAGTGGATTCAGAAAAAGACTTAGGATCACATATGTAAACCTCAGATCAAAGTACACATGGAAAGGAACTGTCTTTAACCAGCAAAACGGAACAAGAAAACCCAGACTTAAAGCAGATATAATAGTGATAAAACAGATTACTTTCCCCATGAAAGTGTTTATTAAGCATTATATGAAGGTTCTAGAGAGTTCAATAAGGCTTGAAAAACAAATGAAAGCAGTAAATAGGGAGTGGAAGACGCAAAATTCTATTACTTACAGTTAATAAAGGTATACACATAGAAAACCCAGAATTTGGTGCTGGGGAGATGGAGCATTAGGTAAGAGTGTTTGTTTCACAAGCTTAAGAACCTTCAAGTACCTGTAAAAAGCTAGGCAAGCATCCTGTCTGCTTGTAACCTCAGAATGTGGGGCAGAGTCTGCCAGCTCCAGGGTCAGTGAGAGACTGTCTCAAAGGACTAAGGTAGAGAGTGATAGAGCAGGACACCTGACCTTTCCTGACTTTCACACGTGTACATAGGCACATATAATTGCACATACATGTACACATATACCCCTCTGTCACACACAGGAAAACCCAGGATTGCACTTTGTTAGAATAATGAGTGAGTTTAGCAAGATCACTAGCTAGAAAGCCAAATGATGAAACCCAGTTGTTTTGGGTTGGAGATGTAAATCAGATGCTGGAATGTTTGTCTAGAGTGTGTCTAGAGCACCTGGATGTGATGGCATAGGACTGCCTCCAAAGCGGAGGCAGGAGGATTAGAAGTTCAAGGTCATTCTCAGTCTCACAGTAAATTTGAAGCCGACTTGGGCTGTCAGAAACCCTGACTTAAAGACCAACCAAATCAATCAGCAGCAACCACTTATTCATGCTTCTGCATGCAGCCCTTGTCATATTAAATTGAATCACTTTAAAGGGGCAGGGTAGGAGCAGTGCTGGGGAAATGGCTCAGTGTTTAGGTGCTTCCCACCCTTCGGGACTCGTTTGGTTGCTAGCATCTGTGTCAGGTGTCTCATAACTACCTGTAACTCCAGCTCCAGGGACCCAGTGCCCTCTTCTGGCTTCCTTGTGCACTCACACACACACACACACACACACACACAAACACACACACACAACGTACTTTTTAAAGAATTATTTGAAAGGAGGAAAAGAAAAATCTGGAAGAGTAAGAAGGGGACAAGAGAGGACAATAGGTGAATCTAATACATTATATACAAGTATGGAGCTATGAGTCCATTGTGTATAATATGTCTAGTAAATTTTTATTTGTCTAGTAAAAACCTCTCAATTATATGTCTTAGACAAATAAAAATTGGCTTTTAAAAGTATCAGTTTTAAAAATTACAAGTAGAATTACACATGGTGGCACATACTTCTAACTCCAGTACTCAGGAAATTGAGGTAAGGAGAATTGTGATTTTGAAGCCAGCTTAAACTACAGAGTCTGAGACCAAAATAGAGAGAACTTGTCTCTAAACTAATAAACAAACAAAAAATGAAGTACTTTGATACAAGGGTAATAATACATGATCTTTGTGAAAGAAAATTTAGAGCTTTGTTAGGAAATGTTAAACAGTAAAACAATTTCACATTATAAACGAACCCAGTGTCATGTGATATTTCTTTTCCTTGAACTCATCTCTAGAGCCAAGGCTATTTAAGTCTGAAGCCCAGCAAGGCTTCTGAAAAGGGTTTTGATGACCTCCGTTAATTTTTTATGAACAAAAAGTCAAAAGAGCAAGACCCTGATAAAGAAACCATATCAGGTGGAGCCTACTTCATCATATACCAAGACTTTTACATGTGCAGCAGTTTAAACAGTGTGATAGTTACATAGAGATGGAAATAACTGTGAACAGAGAACCCAAGAAACACCCAATGCGTTTATGGAAGGTTAATGTGACACAAGCAACTTTTCAGACTTACAGCTGTGGGAGACAATGAAATGCCGAGTCCACACCTGACAGCATGAAAGATCTGTACCAGCCAAGCGAGGTGCCTTTAATCACAGCACTGTGAGGCAGAGGCAAGAGGGTTTTTGTGAGTTCAAGGCCAGTCTGGTCTGCATTGTTTGAGTTCCAGGACAGCCAGGACTGACATAAAGAGACTCTGTTTCGTGGTGCGCAGCGCGCGTGCGCCACGCACACACACACACACACACACAAACACACACACACACACACACACACAAAAAAGAGAGAAAGAAAGAAAAAAGAAAGAAAGAAAGAAAGAAAGAAGAGAAAAATATGTTCAAGGTATCATTTTACCTAACTGATAGAAATTTTTTACTTAGTATTTCTATTATAGACAGTGTCATAGATATTTTTAGCATAGTTAGGTAGAGTGTATATATAGATGCATATATCTTGTGTCTACTTATAGTGCAGCAGAAGTTTCAGACTCTTTGCTTAACTAAAATATTTATCTTTGATGTTGTCTGTTCTATCCTGAATGCTGCTGGTTGCTGCAGCCCATTGCTTACACCTATAATGAGTTAGCACTCCCAGTTGGGAATTCCTGGTGAAGCAGTTCTCAAATGGTTTTGGACTTGGGACCTCTTTAAACTTGTCGAAATTGTTGAGAACCACAAAAAATTTTAGTTCATGTGTTTTTGGAATGCTTATACATATCTGTATTTACTACACTAGGGATTAAAACTGAAAAAAGATTTAAGTATTAACAATTTTGGGGGTTGGAAATTTAAGTCAATGTTAGAGCAAGGTTCAGTTCTTTGTTTTGTTTTGTTTTTTGGAGCCATGGTTTCTCTGTGTAGCTTTGGCTGTCCTGGTGTAGACCAGGCTGGCCTCCGAACTCACAGAGATCTGCCTGCTTCTGCCTTCTGAGTGCTGGGATTAAAAGTGTGTGCCACCAACACCTAGCTTAGGTTCAGTTCTTAGCTTTAGAAACCAAAGAGAGAGAGGAGGGAGAGGAGAGAGAAAGAGAGAGAGAGAAAAAAAGATCAACAGAAACTAATAATATTAATTTATTTTTAAAAGAAGTAACAAATGGCTGGAGAAATAGCTGAGTTGGTAGAGTGTTCACCCAGCAATCATGTGTGAAAACCTGGGTCCAGTTGCCAGCACCACGGGCTGGGTCATGGGAGGTGGAGGCAGGAGGATCAGGAATTCAAGGTCACCTGGACTACATATTGAGTTTGATGCCAGCCTGGACTACCCAAGACCCTTTCTCAAAAATAAATTGAAAAAGTAAACATTGCCCTAATAACTTAAAAAATATAAAATAGATTTTCCCCAAAAAGGTTCCTCCAAAGAGAGTTCTTTTACAGTTTAGCAAGTAATTTTAATGTCTGACTGAGTAAAATGAGTTGTATTCTTATATCTGTATGTATATTCGACTTGTGACAGTGGTTTTTGGGTATACATATACATGAATATTTAAAAGATATACTTCAACTAGCTGTACCACTATTCATAATAAAAATATTTGAAATAGAAAAAAACTTACATTTCTATTAGTGATGTATATATATATATATATCTCCTAGTAATCAGCATGTATATTTGCATATTTTACCAAGCTCAATTAAATGAAAAAAATGTAGCTATGCAAGTCAACATGTAAGAAACAAAATAAGTCACAGGTGGCCACAAATGGTTTGGTGATTCCTTTGTAGATCATTTCAGAACATGTGAAGTTAAATAATATAGTAACAAATGATACGTAAAGAAAACTAAATGTTTTCTTGTGGTTTCCCTCCAGCTTCAGCTGGGAGGTAAATTATAAATAGCTTCCCTGGCTAAAGCTGTTCCTTAGGAGCTGTTGCACGTAACGCAGCATGTGAGAGGCAGTGGAGTGAAAGTTCGCCAAGCTGCCCTTTAGCTCATCAAGAGTAGCTAGCTTAGGAGTTGGGACAACTTAATAAGGTAAAGATGAGATAAGCAACAGGGTCCAGGAGAAAAATCAAAGAAGCCAAAACCAGTCAGCATGAGTGCATTGCAGCAGCTAAAGCCCACTCTAAGCACAACTGTGTCATGTATATGTGTCCATAGCTAACAAACCTTTTGAAGCAGCCAAGCAGAGCCCTAACGAAAATTACTATTGTCATTGTTTCCCTTCAAAATGAAATCACTAAATACTCCACTGTCCACCCAAAGTCACCTTCAGAATGGATTCCTCAGGGAGCTTTTCTTGCAGCTACTCATGTCCAAAATGAAGTCTTCTGCAGAAATACCAGAGTGACACTAGTGGTGTTTGGGAGGTGGGCTTGAATCTTATAGGCTCTAGCTGGGTGGCAAGCAAGGTACTGTTTGGGTAAGAACTTTATCATTTAGTAATAAGGAGCTTAAACAGTTAAAAGTAGGAACATGACGGTGTGCCTACAAGCAGGAGTTCAAGCAATTTACCTTCCTTCATAGATTACAGTTTAAGAAATAAATGTTCTTGACTTTTTCCAAACCTTCATTTTTATAATGATATGCCAAAACAATGAGTTGTTTCTCAACAAATTAAAGGGTTTTTTGTTCAAAATTGAAATGGGAAATTAAGCAATAATGATTTTTAAAATGTAAGGTTGTTATCATCATTGTGTATATATGTGTGTGGTGTTTTAGTACATGTAGGTTATTACCATTGTGTATGTGTTTGGTGGTTTAGTGCATGTGAATGCAGCTCTAGCATACCATAATGCAGATGTGTAGTCCAGAGGAAAAAAAGTCCAGGACTTTTGGGAGTTGGTTCTCTTTCTACTGTGGATTCTGAGGATCAAATTCAGGTCATCAGACTAGAGTGACTAGCACTTCTGCCCTCTGAGCCATCTCTCTGGCTACAGTGATAATGACTCTTAAGGTCTCTAAAGGAAGACATTGATACAGTATAGATTAAAGAAGTAGTTCACTATTCACTATGCTCTTGTCATTGTGCGGTGATATACTCCAGTAGGTGCACAATGCCACAAAGTCCCTTACAGGAACTTGCTTGCTGTGTAATTGTGACAGCTCAGGTTCCAACAGTGGCAAGTTTATTTGGATTTTGTTAAGCTTAATTTCCCATGAATTTCTTAATTGCCCAAGAGGACTTTATGACATGACACAGTGTTTTGTATCCATGTGTGTTATCTAGTTGGGTAACCACTTGAAGTTTAACTAGTACTATTGAGAAACTGAATGTATACGCATGTGCGTGCGTGCCTGCCTGTATGCCCCGTGCCTGCCTGTGTGCATGCATGTGTGTACTCGAGGACAGCCTCAGGTCTCGTTCAGGCATTCTATAGCACTTCACTGTATGAATATGACAGATTTGGGCTTCTCTCAGCATGGAAGAAGTCAGCTATATATAACAAGACTTCTCTGGAATATAACCTAGGAGTAAAACGTTTTAGGCCATAAAGTATTTGCTTCATCTTTTCAAAATGCACTAAAATATTTTCAAAAGAGACTGAAGCAGTTTCCAGTCTGTGAGTTATAACTGCTGTGCACCCTCATATTTAGTCAGTCATCATCACTGGATATACATGGTGAAGATCTGTTCTTAGATGGTGTCAGCCAAAATTGCTAATGACAGACTGTTAAATAATGTTAAATAATGTGGTTTTACGCTGAAACCAAGTCTAAAATGTAACAAGTTTAACTTCTTCATTGACAAAGATTGGACATTTTTTGTTTTCACCCTGTGTTTCTAGGAATAGCAAATGAAGAAGGATCTCCAATGCCTTCCTACTCTCCGCGGAACACTGACAGTTGTATTCCAGAAGAACTAGGCAGCCCTTCTGATTTATTATACCTTCTGAGTCTAGGGTACAGGCACAGCCTGGGAGTCCAGATCAAAGTATACTTACTGAGGAAATGGTTTTCTCACAGGAACTGGAATCTACCTCTCCTAGTAAACATGTAAGTTAATGCCTATTTATATCTTAAAACTTCTTCAGAGAAAACAATGTGATAAGAAGGTATTACTAATAGTTATATTATTCCTGTTAATGGCAGCACTATCAGCCATGCTTGTAACAATCAGGATTTAACATTTGGAGAGAAATAAAACTTTAATAAGCTTATATTTATAAGTATATGAATTTAGCTTTAGTAGCAGTTAAAATTATACTCTGTCAAGTCTAATAATACGGAAGAGATAGTGCCCTAATTAGAGTTACTACTGCTGCAATGAAACACCAATGACCAAAAGAAAGTTGGAGAGGAAAGGGTTTATTTGACTTACACTTCCACATCACTGTTCATCATCTAAGGAAGTCAGAGAAGGAACTCAAACAGGGCAGGAACCTGAGGCAGGAGCTGAAGCAGAGGCTGTGCAGGGTGCTGCTCACTGGTGTGCTCCACCTGCTTGCTTTCTGAACCAGGGCAGTCAGGCCAGGGTCGGACCAGTGGTCTGGGCCTCCCACATCGACACTGATTAAGAAAATGCCCTACAAGCTTTCATACAGTCCTATCATATGGCGCCATTTGCTCAGTTGAGGTTCCCTTCTCTCAGATGCTTCTAGGTTGAGTCAAGTTGACATAAAAACCAGTGAACACAGGCAGGGATTTTTAAAGTCTGTAACAGGATCAGTAGGTGGGTGATAAGGGCCTTAACTACCAAGTTTGATGGCCTGGCTTT
The DNA here is from genome assembly GCA_021653895.1 of Mastomys natalensis. NCBI lineage: Eukaryota > Metazoa > Chordata > Mammalia > Rodentia > Muridae > Mastomys > Mastomys natalensis. Next base: position 1,807,861 of record JAJTUV010000222.1, on the reverse strand, counting down.
GATTCTCAGAATAGAGACAGCTAACTCCCACAAGTTTTCCTCTGACTAGCATGTGGCACGTGTGCACTCGCGCGCGCGCGCGCACACACACACACACACCACACACACACTTGTGCATGAACATACATACACACGCATACATACACAGAGTAATGAAGATTATTTGTTCGAACATGACAAGTTCTTTTGCAAATCTGCTTTGTCTTAAAAAGCATAAGATCTTTAAAACATACCAAAGTGCCTTTGCTATAATTTAGTTAGTAATTGCTAGTTCATAATCAGAGTAATAAGAGTGATGATTATATCACTTTAAAATATCTGAAGTGAATGGTTTTCAATTATTATTACACTGGGCATTATTAGAATAATATTCTTTTATTCTATATTTCATAGAAAGATAAAAACTCAAATAGAAACCTGTTTTTAAAACTGATTTCTACAAGATCAGCATAGCAATACGAAACACTAACAAATGTAATAGTAAAACTTTTTTATTGAGAAAAGTTACATATGTGCTGGTGTGTATGTCTCTGTGTGTAAAAGTCAGAAGAAACTTGTAGGAGTCAGTTCTCCCGTAAACCATGTGGCTTCCGGCAGTTGAACACAAGCTGTAGGATTGGCAACAAGTGCTTTAATCTGCTGAGCCATCTTACTGACCCATGTTAAAACCTCCTTAATTTAAAAAATATGGATAGGAACGTCCATAGTTAGAATTTTGTTTTAGAATTGTTATTTTATTTTATGAATATGGGTGTCTGGCCAGCATGTATGTCTGTGCACCATAAGGACATTGGATCCTGAAACAGCAGTTACAAATGGTGATGAACCACCATGTGGATGCTAGGATTTGAATCTAGGTCCTCTTCAAGAGCAGCCCTGGTTTTCAGAGTGAGAACCTAACTTAAATTTTATATATAATATAGAATATATAAACTTAATATAATTATAATACAATTATAATTAAAATATAATGAAACCCAGTATTCTTATGCTAATCAAGAAATTACATTAAAGAAGAAAAAGAAAATGTTTTTTTTTTATTCACTTAATATCCTGATTGCTGCCCACCTCGCTCCTAGTCTCACCCTCTCACAATCCTTCCTCCATCCCCCTTTCTCCTCTGAGAGGATGGGGTCCGCCCTGTGTATCACCCCCCCATCCTGGAACATTAAGTCTCTGTGGAGCTAGGCACATCCTTTTCCACTGAGGCCAGACAAGACATCCCAGCTAGAACAACATATCCCATAGTCAGGCAATAGCTTTTGGAACAGCCCCCACTCCAGTTATTGGAGGTTCACATGAAGACCAAGATGCTACATATATGTGGGAAGGCCTAGGTCTAGCCTGTGTATGTTCTTTGGTTGCTGGTTCAGACTCTGAGATCCCCAAGGGTCTAAGTTAGTTGACTCTGTTGATCTTCCTATGGAGTTCTTATCACCTTCAGGGCCCTCAATCCTTCCCCTAACTCTTCCATGGGAGTCCCCAGCCTCCATCCAATGTTTGGCTGTGGGTCTCTGCATCTGTCTGGTTCAGCTGTTGGTTGGAGCCTCTCAGAAGACGGCCATACTAGACTCCTGTCTGCAAGCATAACAGAGTAACATTAATTGTGTCAGAGGGATTGGTGTTTGTTCATGGGATGGGTCTCTAGTTGAGCTGGTTATTGGTTGGCCATTCCCTCAGTGTCTGCTCCATTTCTTATAGACAGGATAGATTTTGGCTTGAAAGTTTTGTGGGTGGGTTGGTGTCCCTATCGCTCAACTGGGTTTCTTGCCCTGGCTACAGGAGTTGGCCTCTTCAGGGCCAGTCATATCCCCTATGCTATGCATCTCAGCTAAGGATGCTCCCATTGATTCTTGGGAGCATCCCCTATCCTAGGTCTCAGTCTCTCCTTGGAGATGCCTCCCACCCCTGTTGTAGTAATTATTTAAATCGGCCTCTGGCTCAGGCTGACTATCTAAGCTGCAGCGGCTCTGCCTAGCCCAGCTGCCATGTTTCTCAGCCAGAGGCCACGAGCGTGCTGCAGCTAGAAATGGCCAACTAGAAACACCAGCCCTGCCACCCACGAGACGTCAGCATGGGAGATGGCTCAATCTCCCACACTGTCTCTGCAAGGCTGGGCATTGCCCAGGCCATCCCTCCATCCACGCGGCCTCAGTAGAAAGATGAGACTCTAATGCTTAAAGATTAATCAAAGGCTTATATATTTGACATTGATCAGTAACAAGATGACTATACAATCAGAAGTGTAACCCAATACCCAACCTAGATAAACCAACTACCTTTGACTGCTACAGACACGTGAACATCTGCCTCCATCTCCTCTCTCTCTCATTCTCCTCTCCTGTCCCCTGGCTCTTCCTTTTCCTCCTCTCCTCCTCTTCCTCTTCCTCTCCTAACTCCTCCCATCCTAGCTCCTCTACACACCCCTGCTAGTTGCAGATTTCTATTCATTCTCATGGCCATCTGACCATCTCTCCTGTCCCTCTCCACACCTGAGCCTGACCCTCCATCCCCTCTCCCATTCAGTTTCCTCCCTCGATCTGCATCCTACAATTATTATAGTCTCTCTTCTAAGTTAGATTCACGTATCCTCACTTGGGCCTTCCTTCTTGTTTAGCTTCTTTGGGTCTGAGGAGTGTAATGTGGGTATCCTTTACTCTATAGCTAATATCTACTAATAAATGAATACATACCATGCATGTCCTTTTGGGTCTGGGTTACCTCACTCAGGATGGTATTTTCAAGTTCCATCCATTTGCCTGAAAAATTCATGATATCTTTGTTTTAATAGCTAAATAGTATTCCATTATGTAGATATACCACATTTTCTTTATCCATTTTTCAGTTGAGGGACATCTAGGTTGTTTCCAAAAACGTTTTTAATAAACTTTTTTTTTTTTTACCTTTTATGAAATTATAAAGTTGTACTAAAATTTAATATACTCAATTATTATATAAATTATTAAATTTGATTATTTGATATAAAAATGTTATAAAGTATACTTTAAAAATAGTTACTTAAAATGTAATTGGGGGCTAGAAAGATGGTTCAGTGGTTAAGAGCACCTACATGGCAGTAGCTATAGTTGCAGGGGATTCCACACCCTTTGCTGGCCTCTGTAGGCCTTAGCTAGGCACACGGTACACCACCATACAGGTAATAAAGAAATACATTTTAAAAAGTTGTAATTGCTATCTTGGTCGTATCTCAGATTTAAAATATAAGTTCTGTTGTATGACAAAATAATTCCTGTTTGCCTTTCTGTTTGAACAGTCACCTCCCAAAAGTTGCTTATCTGTGTCAAAGCAAGAGTCTAGCAAAGCAAGTCCTAGGACTGAAGGACACTGTCATCAGCCTGTCAAGTCTCACCAGCCCTGTTACAGTTGGTCAGATGAGTCACTGTCTATGACACAGTCAGGTAAGGCTGCAATGAGTTTCTCCTTTTGGTTTTGAATTCACCTTTAATAAGCTTTGTCTGACCACATGCTAGCACTCTGTTATCCTTTGTTGCTTTGTATGGCCAAGATGAACTCATATAATTCAGTGATCATCATTGATAATTATATCCTTGATTCCACAAATTGTAGCTAACTTTATTCCCTTGTGTTAGTAGACATTTATTTCTCCAAAAATTTCTTTCCGTCTGTCCATGTCCGACAGTGGCTGTGTGTCTCTACAGCACTCTATACTTCAGTGTGCCATGTTTGCACAGCACAGCTGTGGCCTCCCAGGTCTGGATTGAACTCCTGGCAGCAGGTTCTATGTTTTCTCACCATTTGTAACACCAGTGCCTCATAGGTACTGTTGATTGCATGCTGGCTGTTTATTAATTTTTTCAATGAGTTATTAGTAACCATGAGGTTAGAAGGTTGTGGGACAGGGTAGCAGAAATCTCAAGGGAGCCATGTAGAGAAACAATAGCTTGTGGGTGGCAATAGGAACATTCTGGGTTTTTGTTTGTTTTATTTTGTTTTTTTAAATATACCTCTCCCTGTTCATGTCTCTGTTGGATGTTGATTTTGAACGTCTGAAAGCTTCTACCTTGCAAGGCATCAGGAGTTTGTGGGTCTTGAGAAGCATGTCTAAAGGGAAAGTGCTGTGTTTATTAGAATTATGAGGAAAATGAATGAAATATTGAGTATTGCCATATTAATTATATTGATAAGCATATATAGCCATTTGAGTTCATTCTTAAAGACATTAGTTTTTTGTTTTGTTGTTTTTGTTTTGGGGGGCTTTTTTTTTAAAGTTAAAATGGTTTAGTTGTTTCTGTGAGAGGAGGTGGACAGGGGAAGTAGTTTAATCAGGGAAGTACTCGTTGCAAGTATGAAGACCTCAATTCAGCTCCTAGAATCCGTGTAGAAGGGAAACTGGCATAGTGGTGTGAGCTTGTAAGATTAGTCCAGGGAAGTGGAGGTAGGCAGATGCTTGCAGCTTGTTGGCCAGCCAGACTAGCCTGTTTGTGGAGAAACCATGTCGGAGAAAACAAGTCAGATGAGCCTGAAGAAAAACTCCCAAGGTTGATCCCTGGCCTCCACCAAACATATCCATATATACACTCACAAACATATGAACCCTCCCCCAGACACACACATATGAACCCACTCACACATATATGAACCCCACATACACACATTTTTTAAAGGTAGATAATATACCATAATTCAACTATTTTCCTGATGATTGTTATCTAGATATTCTTATATGTTCACAGTTGTAAATAATAGTTTAAGAAATATATACAACATTTTAAAAATCTGATAGATTGATAGAAATAGAATTATCAGGTCAAACAGTGAAAATTATTATATTTTTATTTTTGTATAGCTCTTAGGAGGTGTATAAGTTTGTTTTGCATGTTTTAGTGCAGACTTATTTTGGTAGAGTGTATTCAGTAGACATAAGCTTCATATGCACTTAGAAACATGCGTTCCGACTTTGGAGCTGTTACTTACAACTTTCTTCAAGTTTGTTTCCCATCCTGGATTCTTTTTTCCACTGGAAGCAAGAAGATTAAGTCTTCACCACTTTTGCATGAGTTATATGTTATAGATAATGATAGTATTTGCGAGAGTTTTATTGCTAGAACTTAAGTTTAAAAAAGCAATTTTAGAAAAATAGTGAGATTTTTGAATTATATATAAGATGTAGCTCTTTATGAGAATGTTGTTATAAACAGTATTTGAAAGAGTTGTAGGTTTTAATGTGGGGTTAACTAATAACTGTGAATGAAGGGAGAAATCAAGTTGATACAATCTGAGATGAGGGTTAATCAGAAACCTAAACAACCTGTCTGTCCAGACTCTGCCCATCTCCACACGTGCATGCACTCCTCATCTCCTTTTCAAAAAGTATTTATGGCAGAGCAGTCCATAAGAATAATATTCACCCAGAGAGTTGCTGGGCTTCCAGCCATGCGTCGTTGGGTTCTGTGAGAGTACAGTGAGAGTGCTGAGGACTGGTGCGCAGTTCTAGGCTGAGGAGACCCGTTCACCATCACCAGGACCACCTTTCAGTTGTTTGCCCCTGGCCTCCTCACATATATCTACTCTCATGCACACACATCATATACACACATACACATTTTTACAATAATTATAAATAAAAACAAACGAATAGTACCATTAGAAATTAGAAAGATAATTAGGAAGACAAGCAAAAGGAAGATCCTTGGGAAAGCAAGCATGCATTTTATTAATAACATTTTTCAGAACCTCAAATTTTTAAATTTTAAATATTAACTGAAAGCATTGTAGCCTTTCTTTATTAGTTACGGAGTTAGTTTTTTTTCTTTCAGAAACTACATCTGACCAGAGCGACATTGAAGGGAGGATCCGAGCTCTGAAGGATGAGCTGCGGAAGAGAAAGTCAGTTGTGGAGCAGCTGAAGAAGGAGCAGAGAAAAAGACAAAAGGAAAGACTAAAAGCCCAAGAAGCCAGTCTGCTCAGACAGCTGGAGGTGAGACAGGGAGACGGGTCGGTGGCTAAGGTTTGTTCGTAAGAGAAGCTCAGGGTTTACTGCTAAAAAAGTAGTTATATATAGTGTCACATTTTATCATCTTTAAAAACAAATCCAAAGATATCTAAAGTATTACACTAGATATTAAATATTAAAATAAAAAATTTTCTGATAATGGTACTGGCCAGGCAGTGGTGGTGCATGCCTTTAATCCCAGCACTCCGGAGGCAGAAACACGTGGGTCTCTGTGAGTTCAAGTCCAGCCTGGTCTACAGAGTGAGTTCCAGAACAGCCGGAGCTACACAGAGAAACCCTGTCTCAAAAAGATTATGGTGATGATAAAGATTATCCATAATCTCTTAAAAAACATTAAGATGGATAGACCTAGATTGTTGTTGCCCTTCTGTTCTAGTAAGGAGGCCACACAACCCCTGGGCTAATTTTAATTTAGGATAGCTCCTAATTATGGCTGCAGTTGCTTCCCTCCTGAGCTCTACAGCATTCCATAGTCTGCCTGGCACTAAGTCTGGTTTTGCTGATGTCCTCTTTCTGTCTCCTCCTAATGGTCTGGTTCCCTGATTGTTCTTCTACCACGGCCCACTTCGTTCTATTCCATTCTGTTGCCATTAGTCTAGGACCCTTATCTGTATTATCTACATAGTCTCTTAGTTATTACTGCGTCCAGTTGATTTGTCTACATATCTCATCTTTCTCTGTCTGTCTGTCTCCCTCTCCCTCTTCCCCTTCTTTTTCCATGCCTCTTTCACCTTTTTTTTTATTCTTTCCTTCCCTCAGCCTCCCTATAGCCTCTCCCTGCTGCCCTAGCCTAGTTGTCCTAAGTCATAGTATTCATTAAATCCATCAGAACTCCTGCTATTACAACAGTCTGCTCTCACGGCACCACCAGAGAAAGCTGTCCAGCTTCTGCCATTTGAAACTATTAGGCCTTCAAGTTTACCAAGTGTGAGAAAGCTCATTGCTGTGTTGAACCAAATTATCTGTCCTTTTACTTTTTACCCATTGACTAATTTTCTTACAAAACTAAAATGGTTATTTTTATATGACAGGAACTCAGATAATTGAATGCATTTTTATTTAATCCTCATAGCAGTGAAAAGTATGAGTATTACCACTATTTCACAGATAAGGAAACTGAGTTTCAATAAGATTAAGGATCAAGGGTCACACAGCCCATAAATGATAAAGGCAGGATTTTTATTTATTTCTAATTCCAAATTCTATGTTGTTTCCATGAGAATAGGCCTTTTAATAAATGTGGAAATAATAACCATTTGCATGGGTACATCACATGGTGACAGGCATGGTAGCTAGTGTTTTGAAGTTAGATAGCCACACATTCCTATAATCAGCTTAGAAGTCTGAAATAGAAATGAGAGTTCAAATCCAACCTGACCCACATAGTGAGTTCCAGATCATTCTGAGCTATATAGTGCAACCCTCACTCCAGGGAAGTCAGAGTAAGCAGCAGCAGAGACAGGGCGGCTGTGCTGGGAGCTCACTGGGGAGCAGTGGGGAGGTTCAGGAGTGGAGGTGGCATCCAGGAGTGCAGTGACTGGGACACTTTATCTCATTGGAGATGCAACTCAGCCATTAAAGTAATACTGGAAATAAATGAAGAATAAACAGTGTTGCTGAAAAATGCTCATAGTTTTAATCCTAGTACTCAGGCATTCGAGGCAGGAGAATCTCACGTTTGAGCCTAGCCTGTGCTACATACCAAATCCTGTCTCAAAAAAAATGTTAGAAAATTTTAAAAAATATTTCATTGATGGAAAATCTCTAGAAAAAGTGCCATATGATCCATCTGTTCAACATTTGGCTGACTGGCTAAATAAAAATGAGAGTTGTTGTATGTGTTTTAAGTTTTGAAATCATATTATGTCATAGAGAAATAAATATACATGGCAATTTATATGAAAGAAGATCTACTGGACTTTATTGGTCACAGATTTAATAAATAAACTAAAATTAGATCAGTATTGCTTTCAGATCTGAGTAGCTATACCTCTATATAGACCTAGCTAGATGGGCCAACATGCTGTATATATTTTAGTTAATGATTAATACTAGAATTTGTCAAAATATTGGTAATTCCAATGAAGATAGTATGGAAGATAAGAGTTAGCTACCTGTCTAGTAGGGATTTTAGTCCAGACATTAAGAATTTGTAATAATGAGCAAGGATCCATCAATCATTCTTTCATTCTATAAAGATTTATTGACAATCTAGTTTAGGCCAGACATAGATACAGCCTGAATAAAAAGTGCTGAGCTTTTATTTTCAGCTACTACATCCAATAGACTTACACAGTGAGTTTACCCTCCAAATGGAAGAGACAGTAATAGAGGGTCCATCTTAAATGCGATACTAGTGATAGGAAGTATTGAAGTTCTGGTGGTTAGTAAAGAGTGGGCATTTTAATAACCAGGCAGCGGTGTTAGTGACTCTGACCCCTTCTGACTGATGACACTCAATTTCCCCCAAGTACTATTTCTTAAGAAGTTTACAGCCAGTGAAAATCAGAAACAAAACAACATACATCCCAGCACTAAGAGGAGGCAGAGGCAGGTGGGTCTCTGTGAGTTCAAGAACATCCTGCTCTACATAGTGATTCCAGGTCAGCTAAAACTACTAACCTCAATCCCAACGCGCCCCCCCAAAGCACAAAATAGTAGTGTACACTATAGAAAATAGCATACAACAAGTTAAAGAGTTCAGTGTGCCTCGTGATTATTATTCATAATTTTTTTGATTGAAATTATAATTTCTCACTTCATTTTCTACAGTGGTGAAGATATGATGGGGAACAGGGAGGGAATCTTTATATTCTGTCTTTTTACTAGTTAAATATTTAAATTATGTTATTTAAAACTTGTAAATATTCTTACAATTTAAAATACCTTTTAGAACATTCTGCATAATAACTTCTCAAACTCTTCCAAACTTAGACTTACGATGAGTTCATTAAGAAAACGGAAGGTGAACTCAGCCAAGGTTTGGACATATCCCCAACACCCAAGCTTCAGACTAAAACTCTTTCCTCCATCTCTGAAAAACCCAAAATCAAGCCACATCCACTACACAGGTAAGAACATCTAAAACTTAGATATATTCTGCTTTATTTGATAATGGATAAGGAAAGATTTTAAGTAGAACTGATCTTTTAAGTAACAGTAAATTATACAAGTAAAAATACTGTTGGTTTTTTTTTTTTTTTTTTTTTTTAATGAACATAAAAGTGTTACACATGACAAGTACACAGTAGATGATGAAGTGTGTATTGTTAACCTGCGCCAGGCAGTGCAGCTAGTGCAGGGCTCGGCACTGCATCAGGAGCAGAGCGTTAAGTGTAGATCCTTGGAAAACAAGGCAGTGTTTTAGAAAGCAAAAATGCCTGTAATCTTTAACTCCACAACCCTGTGTCTAAAAAATTAGCTTGATAAAATATGTCATACCAAAAATCTCTTTTGTGCTAAGTATATTTACTATAGCAAACTTTGTTTATCATAACATCCATTTATATTCATAAAACATTGGAAATAATCTTTAATTCCAAAAATGAGTGAAATATCTCAGGAAATTATGATTCTATTCAGGTAATAGACTATTATACATCCAGTAAAAAATATACAAGGGATCAGATAGTGTTAGTAGGATATAGATTATACTAGGTTAAAAAGTCAAGTTATAACAGCTAAATGGTTTGGACAATGGGTAAGAGGCTTTTGAAAAACAAGAAGAGAAGAGTGAATGGCGAAGAGAAAAAACAAGTGGGCACATCCTAAAAGGCACATGTGATAGGTACTGCTAGAGTCCAGAGAGACTGGAGAATTAAATAAGGAAAGGGCACCCTGGGAAGGCTTTGTTCACTCGGTTTTGGTGCTCACATTTTACTGTGAGAGGATGTGTGCCTTTAAAGTATTCTGAGGACAGCTTCATGGTGGAGCACTTGCCCACCATGCACAAGACTCTGGATTTTTATCCCGTTGGTATAAGATAACAGGAAAAGCTAATATGCTTTGCTGAGTGTGGTGGTTCTGCCTGAAATGCCAGCATTCAGGAGGTTAAGGATCATGAGTTCTAAACCAACCGAGGCTCCATAGAGAGCTCCAGATTACCTTATATACACAGTGCAGCTCTTATGTATGATCCAGCCCTCACCTTGGGGGCTAGAGAGATGACTCAGATTAAGAGCACTGGCTGCTTTCGAGAGGACCCTGTTCAAATCTCAGCACCCACATTGTGTGGCTCACAACAATCTGTAACTCCAGCTCCTATAATCTCAGCACTAAGGAAGTGAAGGCAGGAAGATCACTCCCTTTACATAGCAAGCTCAGGGTCAGCCTGGGATACACATAAGTAAAGTTACTTATTGAATGGCTTTCTTAATCAGGGTATTAAATTTTTTTTTTTAAACCAGCAGTTAGGTAGGGTCGTTGTTCACCAGTAGAATATCAGCACTTTTAGCTTAGGTGCAGCCCAATGTTCAGTCTCCAACATCAGAAGATATTTGTATTCTCAGAGATCTTTCTAACTCTTATATTGAGGAAAGATTAGAAGAAATAGGCTTAGATGCCAAAAGAAAAGCAGTCTAAGCCAAGCCTCAAACAGCAGTAATAAAAATAGAAGATATATTTTAGAAATTTCTAAGAAGTGGTATTGTCTAATTAAAGTGCTGGACGGGGAACAGGAAATTGAGGGCTCCTGTATTTCTTAGTCAATTGAGCCAGGCTTTCATTACCCTAAAAGCAAAGAGGTTTTTGTGGGAAGCTTAGGATTTTGGTTTTAAATGTTAATTTTGAGATGTGGGATTCATACAAATAGAGTTGTGTGAGTGTCAAGGAGAGAGATTCTGAAAATATTAGATATACATAGGTATAAAGGGTAGATAAAGCTGGAAAAGCATGCATTTGGAGAGAAAAGGGAAGCAAGTAGTAAATAAAACAAAATAGCAACATTTAAGTTATTATAAGCAAAAAGCAGAAGCCAAACAGCATGGCCAGCAGCTGTAGGAAAGGAAGGTGGTGAACAAGGAAGGGCTGGTGGTGTGGCTCAGTGGTGAGCACGGGCCTGATGTGAAGAAGTCACTGGAGGAGGGAGGGAGGGAGAGAGAGAGAGAGAGAGAGAGAGAGAGAGAGAGAGAGAGAGAGAGAGAGAGAGAGAGAAAGATTGAGAGATTGAGAGAGATTGATTTTAATTTTAATGGTTGAGGCATACATATAAAACAAGGAAAGGACAATAAAAGATGTGCCTTTTGTCTTCAGATAACAGCAGGAAAGGAAGTTGAATGGTTATAAATGTAGGTGAATTTGTAGCTAAAAGACAGACAAGGTAAGCTATATGATGCCCAACGGTCTCTGCTTGTCTCATTGAGTTCATCCACAGAGAGTGACAAGAGTCAGAAACAGGCCACTGTGTGCAGTACCTGCTGTAGGGAGGAGGGGAGACTTGTCTAAGGATGTCTGCTTAATGTTGTCAGTTACAGTATCTGCGTTATATTTCATCTTACTTACTACTTTTTCCACTTCAGATCTGATACAGCAAAAACTTGGAAATCTGTAACAGAGTCAGAGCGTTCCAGAGGGCCCTTGGCATCCATTGCTGAACATGTTGGTATGTTCCGGAAAGAACAAAGTTGTGTTTCTACCTCTACAAAACTGAATGTCTGGGGCTGCAGACATGGCATCAGCACTACAGAGCATGTAATGGTTTTCCAAGTTAGGTTCCTAGCACTTATCTCAGACTGGTTTCAACTACCCATTAACTCTAGCTCCAGAGGTCCCAACTCTTCTCTTCTGGACTCTACAGGCACCCATGTGGCTGGCAGACTGACAGACAGACAGACAGACAGACAGACACACCACACACACACACACACACACACACACACACAAACACATAGCTTTTTGATTTGGGAAAGTCTGTTTCCTCAATTATGTAGCATGCTCAGTTACTCCCACTTCACCTTGCTCTGTTCTGTTCTCTGACAGGGTCTGGATTGTTGCTTATTCGAAGTGAGACTCTTAGGCTCAGGTCACCATTTTACCTTAGAATCCCAAGTGCAGCGTCTATTGGAACAGAAGTTCCAGCACTAAATTCTTTTTAAACACTTTTTATTGCCCCACGTTGCTGATAAACAGGGAGGCATGAAAATCAAGTTGCTGCATACTATTAACATCTCTAAGTTCCTCCTTGATCCATTATTTATCTGTTATGTAATGTGATAAATAATCGTATGTAGCTTTTTTCAGTTTAACTCAAAGATAACAATTACTAAAAAATGAAAACAAAATGTAATCATATGAAGAAACTGAATTGAGGCAAATAAAAGCTACCTTCCTGCCAGTAATGGTAAAGTGGAGATTCAAATACAAAACCTGAGTTGTTAGCTCATTATATCATACTTTCTTTTTAGTTTGCTACTTTAGCCCTTAAAGTCATAAATTTGCAGAAATAATCTCATATTTCATTCTCTCTCCTCCCCTCTTTTTCTTTCTCTCACATACACGTACATATTAGAGAACTTAGGGTCTCCAGAAAAATTCATTACATTTTAAAAACTTTTTATTGTATATGTATGGATGTTTTACCTACATGTATGCCTGTGCACCACATGTATGTCTCGTGCCTGCGGAGAGGGCATCAGGTCCCCTGGAACTGAAGTTACAGATGGTTCTGAGTTGCCATGTAGGTACTAGGAAGTGAACCTGGGTCCTCTAGTAGAATAGCAAATTCTCCTAACCATTAAGCTATCTCTCTAGCCACCAAAAATTCATGTTTAAGAGGAATAATAGAAGTATATCCCCACCATGTTCTTCTGCTTGAGGACATAAAGTTCTTTATATACTTGCTTTCCCATGGTCATGTTCCCAATGATCATGTTAAATAATGGTGTCATAAACTTAGTCCCTGTTACTTTATAAATTATTCCAAACTTAAACATTTTTAACGTTCTATTCTTAATACAGTATATTTTAAAAAATTAAAACAACCTTATATGATAAACAGAGCAAGTCATATTTATTGATAAGAACTTTTCTTAACTGAGAGTTGGCTTTTATATAAATTTTGGGTTCAGAACTGAAAGATTGTGATTAAATAATTTTATCTTTTTTTTCTTTAAGATTCTTCATTATCATGTTCTGAGAGAGCCATATCAGAAAGGTCATTGTCTGCATATGCAAAGAGAGGGGTCGAGTTGGACAGCCAGATAGAACACTTGCAAGCTTCATCTCCAGTTTTGTCATCAAGAAAGACGCAGACAGAGTCTAGAGATTCTCTCGAAAACACACCCTCATTATCTCCTGTGAAGGAATTAAATGCACCTGACCGGATTTATGACATGTCAGAGGCTAAGGCTGAAGATTCTAGTCAGAAATCAGAAATACAAGAAATAGAATCCATGAAACTGGAGAGGAGTGAGGTTGAAGACGCCTATTGTAAGCAGTCAGGAGGGTCTGAAGTCCTCCTGAAACTAGACTGACCTCTGAAACCCTGTCAGATAAAGAGCTTCCCTCAGACTCTGCAAATGTGCAGCAAGACGCAGTTAAAACAGCCACGGAAATGTTTCATGAAAAAGAGGAAGTACTGAAAGAGAACCAGTCCAATCAAAGTACAGATGACAGCAGTCAAGACATCCAGTCAGCAGGAGGCAGTCCTGAACAAGAATGCAGAGAGAACGGGGACTCCACATTGTCAGGGCCCTTTCTGTTCCTAAAGAGTCATCCTACTCTGAAGATTTTGAAGTGTCTTCTTTCAAGAAAGGGATTTCTGCTGATGAGATTAGTAAAGATGACTCTGAGGTGCCATCAGTGTCGCTCAGGAAAGACTCTCAGTCTCACAGAGATAAGTCACAGCTCACGAGGAGCTCTAGAAGTGATGAGGAGATCAGTGAGTGCCTCGGTGAGAAAAGCCTCTCTGTTCACAGGGTGTCCACTCGGAAAGGCTGCTGGAGCTCAAGTCTCCAACCGAGCTGATGAAAAGTAAGGAGCGCAGCGACGTGGGGAATGAGCAGGGGGCTGCTGAGCCCCTTCCCCTGGCTGCAGTTTCTGCTACAGAAGAGCTACTAGATTTCCACATTGGGGATAGGGTGTTGATTGGCAATGTTCAGCCAGGTACTCTTCGGTTCAAAGGGGAGACTGACTTTGCTAAAGGATTTTGGGCTGGAGTAGAACTGGATAAGCCTGAAGGAAACAACAATGGGACATATGATGGGATTGTGTATTTTGTGTGCAAAGACAAGCATGGTATTTTTGCTCCTCCTCAAAAAATATCTCACCTTCTAGAAAACTTTGATGACTATGTAGACATAAATGAAGATGAAGAATCTTACTCAGATGAACGGCACCAACCTTATCATCAAGAGCAGAAAGATAAAAATGTCCAAAAGACAGAGAAAACAATATAGCTGAATATTTTTGTGAGAATCACTACCTAGTATGCAGAATACAGAAGCCTCAGTAGATAAAGATAGAAGCCTTAATATAGAAACAGACACTTCCGAGGTCCTGAGAAGTCCACGATCACCAAGAGTCTTCAGTAGATTCCTCTGATTTCTTGTAAGGAGAACAAAGTCCTTGTTTGCAGTGCCACAGAAAGTGTTCCTGCTGCTGCAGGTGCCACTACTGCAGACAGCACGTGTTCTAAAGAATCAAGGCAACAGCAGCTTGCAGAGAAGGAAGAGAACTTTTATTCTCAAATTTCAGAAAAGCCTTCTACTCCTCTACTGGATCTTTTAACAAGAGAAAAAAACCAATTAGAAGCTCAGCTGAAGTCATCAATAAGTGAAGAAAAAAAGTCAAAGCAACAACTAGAGACAGTAAGCTTACTAACAGACAGTTTACTACAGGTCTTTGTGAAAGACACAGTCAGTCAACTACAACAAGTCAAAAGGGCTAGAAATGAGAAAATCCAGCTTAGCAATCAGGAGTTTCTTGAGCAAAAGAAAGTACCACCCCAAGACCCACCCCAAAATACTGAGGACAGTCACCTAGTGTTCCAAGTTGCTTTTTAAGGCCTGAATTGGAAGATGAAAAAGAAGAGATTTCTTCTCCAGATATGTGTCCCAGACCTGTGAGTATTTATCTAGAGAAGAGTCTGATTACCTTCCTTTGTAGCGTACACTAGTTCTGTTTGGGGTGGACATTCCCCCAGCCTGCTGCTTATTAGATACTGTTTTCAGAGTACTTGAGCTCTTTTTCTGTCTGAAGTATAATTGCCCTCTGTTATGTCATGAGCAGTCACCATAGGGTTGTCATGAACACTGTCAGGTTGTGGGAACTGAAACTTAGTTTAAACTACTGTATTGATGGCCCCTGTATAGAGTCCACATGTTATATCTCCTTCCACAGTCTTTGAAACTTCCCAGTGGTTCTCAACCCAGGTCTCTTTCACCTATCTATTCAGTTATGGTACCCTACAGAGACTAGCGGTGATGGTGATGATTCTGATAAACTGAAACATTCCCTCTATGACATAGACTCAGTCTGTCAGCTTGTTTAGGTTGCCCATGGACTAACTAAGGAAAAGTAATGGTTTTGATTAACTTGAGCCAGATAATCACCAAAGGTAAGAATTTTCATTTCCTATTTCAGAATCCTAGTGATAGTCCTTCAGAAATAGAATGTTTAATGATATATAAAAGGAAAAAACAAAGTAATAAATAAATATTTTATTATAAAATTTAATGACTAGGTTTATATAAGCAGAAGAGTGGAAAGAAGATAGGTTTTTCTTATTCATCAATGACCATTATTTTGTAATTTTACATTTCTTACAGAGACATTAAAACACATAAGTAATAGGTGTGCTTTATCTTTTAAAAACTGCTAAGTAAGGTGAAGTCACTAAATGATCCTTTATTTGAATGTTTATTTCTATAGGAGAGCCCAGTGTTTGGTGCCAGTGGGCAGGAAGAGCTAGCTAAGAGACTTGCTGAACTTGAGATCAGCCGAGAGTTCCTGAGTGCATTAGATGATCAAGACTGGTTTGATGAAGATTTTGGTTTGAGCTCTTCTCACAAGATCCAAAAGAATAAGGCAGAAGAAACAATCGTACCTCTAATGGCAGAACCTAAGCGAGCACCCCAGAAGCCATGTGAGACATTATTGGCAGTTCCCCATACGGCAGAAGAAGTCGAAAGCCTTGTACATAATGCAGCAGAGGAGCTTTGGAAATGGAAAGAGTTAGGTCAGGACCTTCATGCCTCAGTATCCTACAAAGTTCCTTGGCTGTGCCAGTAAAGGTCTAGACATAGGAAGCATGAGTAGAAGAGTCTACAAACAGGTAACAAAATACATCGTTCTTTAGTTCCTTACCCATTGTCTGAAATTTGGATTCCCAGCCACTTTATTACTGTTGTTTTGTTTCTTTTTTCTTCTTTTCTCCTTCTTTTCTTTTCTCTCCTATTAAGGCGGTTTTTGATCTAACAAAAGAGATTTTTGAGGAAATCTTTGCTGAGGATCCCAACTTGAATCAGCCTGTCTGGATGAAGCCATGTAGAATCAATTCTAGTTATTTCCGACGTGTGAAAAATCCAAATAACCTTGATGAAATCAAGGTAAGCTGCAAACTCTCAGTTATCTCCTTTGGTTTCCTATTTATTTATACAGATCTATAAATGACATAGAAGTGGGCACCGGTCTGTGTATACCATGAGTAGTTGTTCATGGAGTCAAGCAGTGATAGAGGTTACTGTGAACCCAAGTATTGACTCCTGGCCTTTAAGCACTGGACAGTCGGTCTTACATGCACACTGGTATAGTCTATCCTGTATATTCATGTGCTTTCTTAGGTCAGCTAGCTTTGTTGTTTTTGTTGTTGTTGTGTATTATTTGAGATAGGGCCTATGCTGACCTTAAACTCACAGTCCTTTGGCTTTGAGACTCCCAAGTGCTTCGATAGCGAGCGAACGGCCTTGAGCCACCAGGCCTGGCTACAGAAGTTTCCTTTTTAGAGTTAGTGTACATCAAAAGCTTCAGAGAAAAGGGCCTGAAATGGCGCTCTCAACTGTGCAGTTGTTAATACTGTTGATTCCAGGGTTATTCTTGAGCAATGAGGTTTAGGAGTTGAGTTTTTTCAAACTTACTTAATCATAAAAAGTTTTCTAAAAAGATTTTATGCTTGCAGACACTAATTTATCTATAAGCTATGTTTTTTTGGTCGGACGGTTGGTTAAATCACTTATGGGCCATGGCCATATTCTGATGTATAGCCTTTACAAATCAGTGTTGTTGGAGCACAGCCAGACCTCCTTGCGTTTACTGCTTTCCTGCTCTAGCAGTACAGTGAGTAGAAGACAGGTAGATGATGAAGACCATGCAAACCCACAGAACCTGAACTACTCACATCTGATCCCTTACAGAGACATTTTCAAAATACACTCCACATTTTACACCGTCCACTCATCTAAGTTAATAAATCCCTTGAGTACATCATGTGCCTGTCTACAGACAGAGTAGTAGAATTTGGGGCTCACAATCAGCAGTTTGAGAACCTTGTTCAGTGATTCTGATTTATAAATGTATCTGCTCCTCCACTGAGATCATTGCTTATTGAAATACCTTCAAAAGTAATAAAAAATAAATTTTTAATAATAAGCTAAAAATAAGACAAGACACATAATATAAAGGCCATCATCATATGTGTATACATGAAGCATAAACTAGATGCTGCACATCATATGTATATACATGAAACATAGACTAGATACTGCCTGTCATTTGTGTATACATGAAGTATAGAGCACATACTGCATACTCATTTTAAGTTTTTAATATTTTTAACTTTAAATGGATTTTTAAGGATGGTTGATTAGATACTGTTAATAGTTTAAATTCTCATGCTACAGATGCACATAGTGGCACATGCCTATAATCTCAGCATATCCAGACTGAGGCAGGAGGATTACAATGAGTTTGAGGCCAGCCTGGGCCACAAAGTGATAATACTCTGCCTCAAAAACCAAAACAAAGCAGCAGAACTTTGCCATTCCCCTCCTTCTGAAGTGCTGTCAGTGTTTCTATATAATGTTTGAGATGGAGGCTCTTCTAGGGCAGTACTGCTCCCAGCTCCTCATGTGGTGGTTCCCAGCTGAGAGCAGTGACATGCTGGAGAGCGAGCTGAGCTGTTACACATGTGTACTACTATTACAAAGCAGCCAAGTTCTGTTCCCAGAACCCACCCGTGTTGGGTGGCTCACAACAGACTGTAACTCCAGCCCCAAGGAATCCAGCACCCTCCTCTGGCCTCCTATGAGAATATGCTAATACATGCACACATAAACACATAAGTGTTTATTATTGAAAGAACAGTGGTTCTTTTAAAAACTCAACTTTGAAGTGATTTTTCTTTAAAGATATACCATTGGTTTTACTTTTATATGTTCTATAAAAACAAAATTGTTAAGTGAATACAGTCTGAGTGTTTGAGACGCTTTTCCCCCATATTGTAAGAGGAATTAAGTGGAAGAAGCTGTGTTCTTCAACCAGAAATACTCTGTCTCTGGAGCTGTAAACATGACTCTAAGGATGTGTATGCTTGTGGTTTACTTATCCCTCTCATTTCAACAGCACTTCCTAACAACTGAAGTACTCAAACTGTTCAGTCTTAAGAAGGAGCCGAACCACAAAACAGATTGGCAGAAGATGATGAAGTTTGGACGGAAGAAGAGAGACCGAGTAGATCACATCCTGGTCAGTGCTCACATCACCCTAACTCAGAGTGGAGAGGGATCCCAACAGAGGGTGCATGTAGGAGAGTGGGGCTCCACGCCTTACTGCCGCTTTTTTTTTATCTGCTTGCTTTTGTTCTGTTGGACAAATATTTTAACTTAGTCAACAGAAATTTGTGGAAAAGTTGACAAGCCAAACCTTAAGTGAACCTCACACAAAGGTAGTGAAATAAAAGGGGGTGTGTGGTCCTGGGTCTGCTCTCTGGGGAGTGTGTGGTCCTGGGCCTGCTCTCTGGGGAATGTGTGGTCCTGGGCCTGCTCTCTGGGGAGTGTGGGTCCTGGGCTGCTCTCTGGGGAGTGTGTGGTCCTGGGCCTGCTCTCTGGGGAGTGTGTGGTCCTGGGCTGCTCTCTGGGGAGTGTGTGGTCCTGGGCTGCTCTCTGGGGAGTGTGTGGTCCTGGGCCTGCTCTCTGGGGAGTGTGTGGTCCTGGGCTGCTCTCTGGGGAGTGTGTGGTCCTGGGCCTGCTCTCTGGGGAGTGTGTGGTCCTGGGGCCTGCTCTCTGGGGAGTGTGTGGGTCCTGGGGCTGCTCTCTGGGGAGTGTGTGGGTCCTGGGCCTGCTCTCTGGGGAGTGTGGGTCCTGGGCTGCTCTCTGGGGAGTGTGTGGTCCTGGGCCTGCTCTCTGGGGAGTGTGTGGTCCTGGGGCTGCTCTCTGGGGAGTGTGTGGGTCCTGGGGCTGCTCTCTGGGGAGTGTGTGGTCCTGGGCCTGCTCTCTGGGGATGTGTGGTCCTGGGGCTGCTCTCTGGGGATGTGTGGTCCTGGGCTGCTCTCTGGGGAGTGTGTGGTCCTGGGCCTGCTCTCTGGGGAGTGTGTGGTCCTGGGCCTGCTCTCTGGGGAGTGTGTGGTCCTGGGCTGCTCTTGGAGTGGGGTCCTGGCTGCTCTCTGGGGAGTGTGTGGTCCTGGGCTGCTCTCTGGGGAGTGTGTGGTCCTGGGCTCTCTCTGGGAGTGTGTGTCCTGGGGCTGCTTTGGAGTGTGTGGTCCTGGGGCTGCTCTCTGGGGAGTGTGTGGGTCCTGGGCCTGCTCTCTGGGGATGTGTGGCCTGGGCTGCTCTCTGGGGAGTGTGTGGTCCTGGGCCTGCTCTCTGGGGAGTGGTGGGCCTGGGGCTGCTCTCTGGGGAGTGTGTGGTCCTGGGCCTGCTCTCTGGGGAGTGGTGGTCCTGGGGCTGCTCTCTGCACCCTGCCAAGCGTTAGACCTGCTAGGTCTCTCTTCTCCGTCTGCAAAGTGAAGGGATAACTGCCTACCTGATCAAATTATTAAGAGAATTAAATATGTATTTTCAGGCATGTGTGTTGCTTAGCAGAGATACATTCTCAAAATGTATCCATAGAACAGTATTTATACAAACCTAGAAGGTATAGGTCAGCCATTTGACATGGCCACTTGATGCTTTTAGGAGAGAGGCAAATATCAGATTGATGAAGCTGCCTCTGGACTAATATGGTATACTATTTTCCAGTAAACTTTTATTTATAAGTAGGAATACATGTTAATAATAAAAAGTATAGGCTAAGATATACATAAACCAGTAACAGTTACTTATTATCATTATTAAGTGCAGTGTATAATTGTAGGTGCTATGCTTTTGGGTTTTTTGTTTTGTTTTGTTTGTTTTTGAGACAGGGTCTCACTGTGTAGCCCAGAGTAGCCTCTTAACTCAGTCATCCTGCTCCAGCCTTCTAAGAGCTGGAATTACAGGCATGGCCTGTGCTACTGCTATACAACACCCTTTCCCTCCCCCATGTGTTGTCTATCCTGGGTGACTTTATTTTTAAAGCAAAGACTTTAAGGGGGGGCGGGCAATTGCAAGGTTGTAACTGACCCTTCTGCCCCACATTTGGGGGCCACTTTGTCCCTGCCTGAGCTGCTGCTTCGGTCTGCGGGTCAGGGTCTAGCAAGAAAGAGAGTGGGGATGGAGGGGCAAGAGATGCAAAGAATGGAGAAAAACCAGGGTATGATCAAGTCCCCTTTTACTGAAAGGAAATCCTGAGTATATATAAGCACAAGAAGGGGAATGCAGCTAAAGACACTTTACCATGTCACCTTGCAGCTGGGGATATAAACAACAAAACAAGATATGGAGAAAAAACAAGATGTTTATCAGAGTGTGCTCAGCTGTTATAGGCTGTTGACAACAAGTCTCTTGTCAGGGTATATGGCCTGAGATGGCTGCAAAAATGATAGCCACTTTCTGCTAGGACTTGGCTCCCAGCACAAGGTTACATTTAAATTTATAACTTTAAGAAACCATGAAGGAATGCTTGAAATGAAAGTGGAGGAAGAGACAGCTAACAGGATAATAGTGGAAGACAGCTACCAGAGAATGTTAAGCAAGATGTCTTAGATAAGTATTTTAAGTATGTGTGAAAGAAACAGGCATAGGTAGTATAGCAGTTCAGTGCATAAACGCTTACTGTGCAAGACTTCTTGCTAGTAAGGATTTGGCGTCAAAGGCCATGAAGAAATCATCTTAATAGTGGAAGGGCCATTTAAACAGAGACATTTCTCAATATGGTACCAGAAAGTCCTCAAATATAAAACAAATAAGATGCTTCATTTGAAATTTAAGATTATGTCTATGATATAAGAATTGAAGAGATTTTCAGACATAGTGGTACATGCACTCCAGAGGCTAAAGGGTGAAGCTTGAGCGCTCAGGACCAGCTAGGGCTATAGTCAGACCTGCTCTCAAAGAAAACAGAGTTTTCTACCTAACTCTTTACATTTTATTTTAGAGACAGGCCATGTAGCTCCGGCTAACCTGAAATTTTCTGTATAGACCAGGCTGGCCTTGAACTCACAGAGATCCACCTGCCTCTGCTTCCTGCGTACTGGAATTAAAGATGTGCACCACACATCTGTCAGAAAAAAAGAATTGAAGATATAAATAAGAAATAAATAAGAAAAGTGTATTATATGAATGTCCTTTTTGCTAGTCATATTTTTCCATGCTTATAGCTTTTTACATGGGTTTTTTATTTTTAGTGTATAGAAATGCCAGTATTAATTTCTTGAACTAACTAATAACAGAAATGCTAAGTAAACTTGTGTCTCACTATTGGACAATCTAGAATTTATAGAACTTGTGGTTTTACATTTTATAGGAAGTGATAAACAGCAAATCATTTAGTACAGAAAAAAAAGGCTCAAAAATAAGAATTTTTGAAAGTTAAAATTTTTATTATACTTATGCTTATTTTAGAAAATTTAGAAAGTTTTGATTAGTCAAAAAATATTACCACCAAAATAACTCAGTATTTCATTGTGTGTAGATTTTAAGTTTTTGTAGAGAGAATTTCCTAAATGGAGACTATAGCTCCCTTTTGGAATGACTGTTTTATGTAATAAAATGTAGCTATTTGTCTTTGTCATAGATGTCCTCATTTCATGTGCCCACATACATAACATATTTGTAACAGTCTGGCCTTTTCTGTCTGTTTTGTGCACTGGGCTCAGGCTCCCCGATTCCTTCTCAGAAGTGTGCTTCTGTGGGTGAGGCCAGCCGGTGGGTGTTGAGCTCAGCCCAGGAGTCCTTTTCTTTGGCTTCCTTTTCTCTGGTCATTTTCTCTCAGCCATCTCTAGGAGCTGTTGCAGCTCTTAGAGCGTGCAGTACGCTCAGCCTGCACAGTGATTCTCTTGGCGAGAATCTTGACCCAGGTTTGCTTGTTCACAGCAGCATTGCCAGCAGCATGCTGGGTGGTGCCGTAGACTCTGCTAGTTCTGCCACAGTAGCCTTCCTGAGGTTAACAGTGCCCATTCTCTTGATATCTTTCTCACCCTTCTTGTAAACCTGTGGATGTGTCCAGAGGAACAGCTAAAGCTTAAAAGCAGGGCCTCTCCTGTCCTCTTTGTGTTTGTCATTTTGGGGAATACTGGAAGATGGCCGCCTCAGCCAACAGCTAGTTTATATTATTTTTGACCACTCTATTTTTGTATGGAAGTAATATTCATGTGGATATATTGTAATTTATTTAACAAGTCCTCTGCTGTAATGAACATTTTGAATTTCTTGCTCATTTTTCTGGTAATTTCCTTAGGACAAGTTAGCAGACGTGAAGTGCCGTTGAGTATGTGCAGAGTTTATGGTGTCATGGCTGCAGCTGTAATCATGTGACAGTCACTGGGAGAGGGAATGTCTTGCCTGTTACTGTTACCAATTTTTTAAAATCTTCACTAAGAATTTATTTAGCTGTAATTTCATTCCTTTTTAAAGCCCATTTTTGTCTGTTTTTCTAAATCTTACATGTTTACTTATAAAAACATTTCAAAGGTATAGAAAAGAGTAGACAGTACCATAAGGCCTTGTCTCTGTATCTCTCCTTTAGTCTGAGTTAGCTGCCCTAATCCTCAAGTACAAACTTCAGAGCCTGTTAACTTCTAATTTTCAGAGTCTTGGTCTTTACCAAAGCTGTCTGTTTCAACTCTTGCTTTTCGTTGTTGCTGCTCATGGTGAGTAGACTCAGGCCTTGGGCATTCACTGAGTGACAGCCCAGCCATCATCATCTCTTCCGTATTCTTGAAAGGTAGCTGAGTGTAGAGTTCTGAGGTGGGAGTTGACCTGAGCAGTTGGAAGACCCTGTGTCATTGTAAGCTGACCTCTCTTGTTCTTGAGGAATCCAGGACACTCCTGGAAAAGTGCTCTTTGCTTTTTTGTTTCTAAGTATGTGGATGTGCTGTGTGAGTTCAGAGTTAGATGTGGATTCTTGGCTTACCCTGCCTTCTACTCCTTATGCTTGCTAAATGTGCAGGCATGTCTGCTCAGATGTGAAAGTGTTGTCCTGTGCTTCTCCAGTTCCCAGTGCATTCCTTCACCTGCTGTCCCCACCGCTCTCCTTTCCTCTGGGAAGTTCTTGTAGCATTCGGCATTGTTAAGGCCCCACTCCTTTTTGGGGAGAGAGGTACTTGAGATTATTGCTCCTTTTTAAAGATTTTTATCCACATTATAAATGTGTTTCATGTTTAATCCAATGTTTTTACATAGCTGTATTAGAATTTTATCTTAGGCTTGCTAGAACTTTATGTATGTTGAGACTGAATCTTACGATGTAACCCTGATTGGCAATAATCTCTCAATCCTCCTGCTTTAGCCTCCTGAGTCCTAAGATTATAGATAAGGTATGACTCGCCATGCCTAGTCTTTGTGGGTTTGGATCTGACTTTCCGACAGCTGGCTTTTAGTTGTGTTAGAGTGTTTATTGCTTATCTGCTCTCTCAGCAGAGTTTTCCCAGGCTAAGCTTGTTTTTACTATGTGCCCCAGGCTGGCCTCAAACTTGTAGCATTCCTCCACCCTTAGCCTTTCTAGTGCTGGGATTCCAGCCATGCAGCCCATGGGGGTTTGCATGAGAATGGCCCCATAGTTTTATATATATTTACATGCTTAGTCTCAGGTTGGTAGACTGGGAGAGTTTGGGATGGGTGGCATTGTTGCAGGAACTATGTCACCAGGGTGGGCTTTGAGATTTTGGGAGCCCAAGTCAGGCCCAGTGTCTCTCTCTGTGCCTGCTGCCTGTGGATCAGGGTGTAAAAGCTCTCAGCTGCTGCTCCAATGTGTGCCAGCCTGCTGCTATAGTCTCCTCCATGATGATAATGGACTAAGCCTCTGAAACTGTAAGGAAGCCCCAATTAAATGCTTTCTTTTATAAGAGTTGCCTTGGTCATTATGTCCCTTCACAGCAATAGAGCTCAGAAAACCATCATATTCAGTTACTCTTTTTCTATTTATTTGGGGGTAGGGATGCTTGTGTAAGGATGAGATGACAACCTGGAGTCAGTTCATCCTTTTGCTGTGAGGATTCTGGGGACCGAACCCAGACTGTCAGGTCTACATTCAAGCACCACTAACTCCATCTCACCCAATTAATCTGTGTGTGTATGTAATTGTTTTTGATAAAGTCCAAGAGTTCATCAACATTTTTTTGTACAAGATTTGCATATTACAGCTCAAAAGAGTGAGAGAGGATGATGGTTCTGTTTCGACTTGTTAACTTTGAGATATCTCATGGATGTTCAAATGAATGTGTTAAGTCAGGTATCTCTAAGAAGGTTGTTTGTTTGGCATCACTGGACCAACAATAAGGGGAATTCAAGTGACCTATCATTGAGTTATATCACCAGCCACAAGTGGAGGCACTGTATATGCAACTGGATATGAGCCTGAAGGCCAGACAAAAATCCGAAGCAGGAGGTCAGAGTTTGGGAGTGGTGAGCACATAACGGAGGTGAAACCTGGGGCAAAGACTAGACAGGAAGCAGTAAGCTGTCATGAGAGCTCCAGGGCTGTGTAGCTGAGGAAGATCAGACAGAGAGGAAGAAGGGCTCTCCCTGGGGGAGTGCTTCGGGGAGAAGGTGGGGTCAGGTTGAAGTGTTTGGGGGGAAAGTAGGATCTATGGAGTCCCAAGTTTCTAATGGCAAAGTAAGATAGGAACTGAAAGGTGACCACTGGCTTCAGCAGGAGATAAATAACTCTTGGCCGGCCTCAGTATTGTTTTGGTGGCATAGATGGTTAAACTTTATTGGTGTGAGTTCCATGAGAGACAGATGTGGAAATGCAAAAGTAGACACTCAGAAGGAATTGTGTTACAAATAGAAATACAAGGGGGAGTGGTAGTAAATAAGAACACTCACATTAACTTGAAATAAATTGATTATTCAGAAGCCAGCAGGTGAGAGTCAGCAGAGAGAACTTAATGTGTGATCAATGTGTGCAATGTGGTATGAATTTATAAAGATAATATATCTCTTGCCTTGGGTAGCTATTTTTTATGTTAAGACATTGAAATTTTACTTTGATATTTGAAACATAAAGTACATTATATTTTTTTTACTCTAGTCATCCTGTACAGTACATCTCAAAACTTACTTCTCTGGTTGGACATGTACCCTTTGACCAACATCTTTTCATTCTTTCTATATCTGTGATGCAGAAATAAGATCACATATAAATAAGACCATATTTTTGTCCGTTAGGCCTATTTCACTGGTCTAATTTCTCTAGATTCATTTTTTATACAAATACTAGGATTTCCTTTTTAAGATTGTAGTGTATTTTCATATATGTATATGTCAGTTTGTCTGTTCATCCATGTCTTCCATTATTGCTACCAACTTTACTTTTTGAAAGTGTCTTTTTGAAGTGATTGACTGCACTGGCTGTCCAGAAAGCCCGAGAGTCACCTGTCTGTACCTCTGCTCACAGCTGTGTGCTGCTTTTACTGGTGATCCAGGTTCAGATCCTCATGCTTGCACATGAGCCATCTCCTCAGCACTGCCCCCTTTCTTTTTTAAAAGTTTGATGACAGTTTACTAGAGTTTGAACTCCAGCCCCAGCCCAGGCAATCTGTCATTCTCACAGTTGCAGAGAAGAGAAGGGAGAAAACCATGCTGTTTGATATAAGCCTGCATGGAGGTTAGCTCCAGGACTAGAAAGGCAGGCAGATGCAGCCAAACCTCACAGCAGCTGAGGAGTTGGGCTAGTGGATAGGGACTATAGGAAGGAAAAGAACATGACCTGCCTTCCTTGGGATGCTCCCTTAGCCTGGTCCTTGACCTGTCCAGCTGAGTGAACTTAAGGGAGGAGAGCTGAGGTGTGTCTCCACCTAGAGGTACAGTTCATTTTTGCAGTCATTCCCCAACTCTGAGGGATAACCCTAAAATCATTTAGAAATAAGCTGATAGTAGGATAGATAGATGCCCATTGCTATCATGAAGACCTAGAGATCCAACCCCAGAGCTGTCCACCACAAGGGTAAAGGCCTGGACTAGAGCTTTAGTTCCCAGCTCATTTGTAGCCTACAGTCAGGAGAAGAGAAATCAGTGCCCCTTCCAAGGCCAGTTTTGGACCTGCTGCTTTCAGAGTCACCGCCCTGAGTTGCCTGTCCAGTGTTGCTGTCCCCTCCAAAGTAAACATAGCTGCCATTTCAGCAGTGACTGCTGAAGCCAGTGGTCACCTCTCAGTTCCTATCTTACTTCGCCAATAAATCTGACTTCTGCTGGTTCAGAGTCATCAAATATGTAGCTGAGGCACCCATACATTAGCCTTGTCTAGAGGACCCCAAAAGTATATCAGTAGTTCTATTCATATTACAGCCAGGCATAGATAGAAATGTGAAGGAGAAGTAAAAGCAAGAGTTATCAGCAATATGAAGCCCTACGCAGGGAACCAGGAGAGGCCAGGACAGGAGTTATATTTTAAATGTTGAAGTAAAAGCCATTAGAATCTCCTGATGGTCTCCCCTCCTTATCCTTCCTTCCCTTTGGTCTCTAAGGCTAGACTCAAAGAGATAAGCCCAGGATTTGCTTTCAGGCACTTTGATAGTTGCTGGAGTGACTAGAATCAAAGTATGAAGACCCTACTGGGTCATGCCACCCCCAATCCTATATTACAAGCCCTTAATCTTGTGAAATGTGGCCATCATCCCAGGTTACCACATTTGTTGGTTCTTTCTTTATAAATGTCTACTATGTTTCCTAGGTTTGTATTAACTGTAATTGATATGCCTACCTCCATCTAAGTCATTGTTTGAAAAACAAGAACAGCTTGGCATGGTAGCTCATGTGCCTATAATAATCCCAGCACTCAGAGAGTGGAGGCAGGAAGATTTCCATGAGTTTGAATCCTACCAGGACTACAAAGTGAGACCCATATTAAAAAACCCAAAACCATGAATTTGCAAAACCAACATTCTGCAGTCACTAAAATGAACTATATTCCAGACGTTGATCAAGCACCTTCTCTTTACGCTGTGCTAAGCACTGGAAAATTAAAACAAAAAGTTCTTAGGAGCCCACAGCCTAGCCACAAACAGATGCGCAGAGAACACAGTTTATGGTGGAAGGGGACAGGAGAAGAATGAAAGCACAAAGACTGGTACAGGTCAGAGGCAGAAGTCCTTCCAGGAGAGCCGTGCTTTAGTCAGAGCATGTGACCTGTTTGCCAGCTTGTTCACAGGCTGTCATGAAGACCCTGGCCACACTCTTCACATTTCCCTGCCATATCTTAAACCTTTTCCCTTTCGTACGCTCCCCACTTTGAGAAATCTTCATGCAGTCTTGGGTATATAGGTATACGAACCAAACACTTACTGATAATAAATCAAAGATTTTGAAGCATTTCCTTGGTGTATAGCTATAAATTTAAGATTGATTAAAACACATGTGCATGCCAATGAAATAGATGTGCTTGTTTATTTCACATAAAGAATCAAATCTTGGCTGATATTTTATACTGTGGGACATAAAGCATCTTCAACATTTTTCAAAGTTGATTGATACTTTGATTTCATAGCTCTCCATGCTAAGAGCGCTACTTTGCATAAACCCATAGGGCAAAATGGCAGAAGTATATTTTGAACCATCTCAAAAATTGTTGGAAATTCTGTTCTAATTTTAAGCCAAAATTCATTTAATGATTTTATATGAAACTCAAGTCAACAACTCAAACAGCACTTTTTAAAATCAAGCATAATATAGTCCAAAGAGTAACTAACTAGTTTGATACTTAGATGCTGAGGAGTTAACAGTAGAAAACACTAAAGTTCTGTTTCCCATTATCCTGTTTTCTATAAGATCAGAAAACACTAATTCATAACATAAAATAGTCTCAATCTAAATTGAGGTGTTTGGAACACCTTTTGATAGTATAGCAGGCATAATGTCACACAGTGCAAAGTGCACATGTTGTATGTTCTGAACTGAGACCATAGTAATGTAACACATGTATTGCCAGAAACACTTCTGATCCATTATGTGTTTGATTTTTGATGATTGCCCATTCAGAAGTCTTAGAGTGTGTGTGTACACACACACACATGCACGTCTAGTCTATGGTTACCCACTTTGTGCATGTGGTGGATTACTGTTAGACTGACTTTTATTTCTAATTAATGGATTTGTTTACATACTTTACACAAAGACACATATCTGGAGGAGCATGTGTAATAATAGCCTCTGAAGACTAGAAGGAAGTGACAGGCAGATCTATAGCTGTCACTGTAGTACCATGTGAGCTTTGATCTGAGCATCAGACAAAAAGTGTGTTGGTTCTAAGAAATGATTCCTGACCTGTGGTGCTGGGGATTGAACCTGGGGCTTTGTGGCATGCTAACCATGTGCCCTACTACTGGGCTCCACTCAGCCACACACAGTCTGCTGTCCTCTGAGGAAAAAAGCAATAAATAGTTACTGTTGGCAACTGGTCTTAAGGAGCAATGCTTCCGCAGTCATTAAAACCTTGAATTTTCCACCTAGATATCCATCCTATGTGCAGTCACCAAAGGTAGAGGTTGATGTGGATGGCAGGATGTACACGCTGACAGGAGCCTGATATAGCTGTCTCCTTAGAGGTCTGCAAGAGTCTGACATACTCAGAGGCAGATGCTCACAGCTAACCATTAAACTGAGCATGGAGTTCCCAATGGAGAAGATAGAGTGAAGGCTGAAGGAGTTGAGAGGATTCGCGACACCATGAGGAAAGCAACAATCCCAACCAACCAGAGCCCCCAGGGTCTAAGCCACCAGCCTGGGAGCGCTTAGGGAGGGACCCATGGCTCCAGCTATATATGCAAGGGAGCTATATATATAAGTAGGAGAAGAGATCCTTGGTCCCATGAAGGCTGGACATGGGGGGTAGGATATTCGAGGGTGGGGAGGTGAGGTACAGGGGAGGGTGGGTGGGGGTACACCAACGTGGAGGCGGGAAGAGGGGGGAAGGGATAGTGAGTTCCTGGGAGGGAGGGGGGGAAATGGGGTAAGGAGAGAACATCTGAAATGTAAAAAATAAAAAATTTTTCAATAAAAAAAAAAAAAAAAAAAAACCAAACCTTGAATTTTGAGGGAGTATCCACATTACACTGGAGAGATGACAAATACTATCATGAGCTATTTCTACTGTAAGCATAAAAAATATTCCATAGGACAGAATTCTCTAAAATTTTGTTTTTGACAAATATTTAACAGATTTCATAATAAAGACAAGCCCTTCTTTCCAAAAATGGAAAATGTATAACTTAAACTGAGAATGTGAAGTCTCTTGTGCAGACCTACTTGTTAGATTTCTCTAAGCAAGGTTGTTCCCCAGTACCTCACAGCATTAGGTTGGCCTTCATAACAGTTCCATTTCTTATATATTAAATGTGATTCTGTGGCCTAGTAAACACAGGAGCCTGGGTTAAACTAGTTTGAGGACTGACTTTCTTTAGTATGCTGTTCACTGTATTCGCTGAGGAGGAGTTCCCTTAGGTTTGCTTGGTTATAGATCCCTCTTCAATAGAGCCATCCGTTCCACAGCTGCAGATTGGTCAACAGATATTTGTAAGACCTGTGAGCCTTCCTCCAAAGAGAAAGAGTAATGTCGTCACCTTTCAATGTGTCGGGCCCAGCAGAGAGATGTGTGCACATGGAGCATGTGTTGCTCTCCCTTCTCTCCGCCTCCAGGTGTTATGACCCCTGCAGATCATGTCACCGCTTCATGAGGGAGGTGGAGGACTAACTAGTTCCCCACTTCACCTACTCTGCCTCTCCCAAGATGACACCAAAGTCAGGACAAACAAGACCATTCCCTTGGTTTCCTGTCATTAGACTTGTAGTTAATGATCCCGTAACTGCAGCTAGTTTTGATGAGTTTGGAACTCAGGGCTCCTACCGCCTGATCTCCATTCCGGTTACACTGTGAATGTAAGAAGGCCAATATTTGTGTTCTTGGAGTATAGTTATTTAAAATTATAAGCAAGGAAAGTTAAATCAATAAGCAATAAGCCTGGAGGTATTATTTCTAACTCGATTAGCTTTCATTTCATTAGGAAATCCTAGGAATCCCAAAAATTCAAAAATGCCAAAAAGCAAGTAATTGCAACAATAATTTAAAAATAAACTTGAGCAGTGTTGCGTTTGTAAAAATATATTTTGTTTTGAGAGGCAGCCTATGTAGTCTTTGCTGACCTTGCAGTTCTCCTGCTTCAGCCTCCCCAGTGTTAGAGTCACAGGTGATATGCACCACCATGGCTGACTGTCATTTAGTTCAAATACTCTAGAATGATGTGCTACATTTGTTGGATGAGTAGTTTTTTCCTTTGCAATGCACCATCTGAACTTGCTGGTTCTCTTTCCATTAAGTTCCAGTCTGCATTCACTCATGTTAACACAGGCACTGGACTTATAGTCAGTCTGTCCTTAGTAACTACAAAATGCTGGGATACCATCAGGTTGAAATGGAGCTATTTTTAGTTTAGATGCCAATTTTAAAGGTGTGTTGACATTATGTCTTTAGGACATATTGTGGATGGGACTATATATAACATGGGAGGTGTAAGTTCCTAGCTCTTGTGTGACAGGTTTGCTAACGTATTGCCTTCTAATGTCCAGGTCCAGGAGCTCCACGAGGAGGAGGCACAGTGGGTTAACTATGATGAGGATGAGTTGTGTGTGAAGATGCAGCTGGCTGATGGGATCTTTGAAACCTTGATCAAAGATACTATTGATGTTCTCAATCAGATCAGTGAAAAGCAGGGGAGAATGCTACTTGTGTGACATCTTGCAAATAAATGGAACACTGAGTGCTAACATGAGTCCTGGGCCTTTCTGCCTCCTGATACACACCCCATCTCCACTATAACAAGAATGCTTCTGGACCTTGAACCTGTTCTTATGGACTGCTGGTTTGGAGTTCATGGGACAATGTGGTATATCTGGTATTACAGCCTTTGCCTTTACAGACTGTCCACTGGATTATGTGGTTCTTTTCTGTGGGCAAGGTTATACTCTGATGTTGAGACTTGGTATCACCTCATTAGCACCCATACCTACTAGGTCTCAGATGAGGGCTGAGAACACCAGACTAACCTCTGAGCTTAGACAAGGCTTGAGTCTCCTCATGAGACTTGAGTCTTATCAGGAAAGAAAGGTACATAAATTCATCTTTTAACTTTGAAACATAATCCTGGTCTATACAATGAAAGTCATAAATGGACATTCTAGTCTCTGAACAGTATTAAACCCATAACTACTTCTAAAATAGGCAAACTCAAGATTGTCTGCCTATTTCACATTCTGGACTTTATTTCTTCTCAAAGACCATTTTCTTCCATTCTTGAAGTTGAGCAGCACCAAGTGGATGTCAGAAACCAGTGGGAGCTTTGCTTTGGGCACCACCTAAAAACTATAACCCATTGCACTGTGTCTAATTTTCCTGTCTGGGCAGAACCGATGCCCCAGTGAAGATGAGGCTCCAGGACTGCTGTGGGCTGTTCCTCGTCCGCGTCCCACCCCCGCTCTGTCCTCATCTGTCCTAACCTCTACCAGCTGCTCTCAGAATCGTAGATACTCAGGACCATCTCAGGCATCCAGGCATGGCAAAAGTGGAAAGAACTCATTTTGGCCTTCAAACTTTGAATTCCCACCTCTCCCGAAGAAGTCAGATGCTGTTACTTGAATGATTTAGGAAATGAGTGTGTGCACCAAAGACAAGAAGATACTGTCTATAGTCTGCGTGCTTGTTTTGCTCTGTGGAATATTTTTAATTTATTTTAAGATAAATTATTAAGTTGAAAATGTGTGTCCCTATTGAGAAGTGAAAGATTCTCATAATTGTAAGCCTCCGTCTCGAAGCTTCTACAGTTTAGTCTTCGCACAGGAAAGCTGCAGTTTTAATAAATCTCTACACACACTGAAGAAGTGAGTTCAGTTCATCAAAAAGACAACAGGCATTTACAGCGTCCCCCGTGACAGCCGGAGCGGGACATGACTTGAAAGACTAAAGTCTAATCCTGCCTTTCTTGCAGCCTTGCATCTTACAACTGTTACCTGTATCTGAGGAACATCTCCAGACTCCAGCTGCTATGCTCGAGCACATGGTGCTCTCCTGGGCCCTTAGCACCTGCCTTCTTGACTGGTTTCTCTTCATCAGTCCTGTCCTTCCTAATCCCAGAGAATGTGGATGATCTGATGCGTGAGTGTAAATGCCTTAACCTTAACAGTCCCGGCTAGAGCAGCATGGTAAGACATCCGCTGGGTTCACACTTACAGACACCCTGGACATTATGGCTTCAGAACACATTAGAGAACCCAAAGACAGCCTAACCCTTAAGTATGCACGTTGGTTCTTTTCTGCATCTCCGATGTCTCACTCTGCACACGTCACTCCTCTTGCGTTTCATCCTGTCATTACACAACAGTTGCTGAAACCATCATCGGATGTTTGCATTTTGCACAGTGACTGGTGTGCTAGCTCTTGACAATAAGAAAGCACTGAACTGTTCCAGTTGGGTCTCCTGCATGCTCAGGTGGGTGTCTCTCAGCATCTCTCTTGTGCTGTAGCTGTTGAGCTGTCGTCTTTAGCCATAATGACTAAGAGAAGAAAGGTTTCTTGAGGTTCTCAACCAGTAGTGTGGCAAGATTTCATGTGGCCAATGAAAGCAAAGATAGTTCTCTTCAGTTTGTGTTCTTTAGAAGACAGGAAACATCTGTGTCCATCCTTGACTGTTTGTAGGATCATATTGTCTTTATGATACTGAACTTTACAGCTGCTATAAGTTTTTTATAAATGAAAATCAAATTATAATAGGAATATAGGTTGTTTTCCATGTCTTCATTATTTGGACCTGAAGTTAATTTTTAATAAAAAAGTGCATCTTTTACTCTTTACATTATCATGCCAGAAAAGGAAAAACATACTGATATAAGTCCATGGACTCAGCAATCTGGACAGTGCCAGGACCGTGGCAGTGACCATCCTAACCTCCTCCAGCTGTCTTCACTATCCAAGAATCCTGCATTCCAGATACGAGACAGGAATAGACCAGTCTCTTCCTTTGCTAGCAATCATATCTACAGTTTGGTAGCAAAAACAAAACACTTTAGAGTTAACGGGTTTCTTCCTATTTTAACTATTTGGATCTAACTGAGATGGGTTTATTGTTAGGGTCAGGAGTGATGGGTGTGGATGCCCAGCCCCTCACTCGTTCCTTTCTGGGGTCTTTCTAGTGAAGCCTCATAACCAAGAACCTAAATATGCCCCCCTTCTAATCTTTGCTCCCTCTCCTACACCCTGTCCCCTCCTGTCTTTCTGCATTGATTCCTCTAAATGATCTTTGCATCCACAATCCCTTTTAGTATAGCACTGTCAGAACCTAGTAGAAAACCACCATGTAGGCTTCAGATTTACTTCTGAGTCCAAACAATTTGTGCTATCCAGGGCAGTTAACTCTGGGTTAAACTAGTACAGGGTATCGATTCCCTCTTCAGGTCTAAACAGGTCTTTTACTCTAGGGAAAAGTGGGAAGAGCTCAAAAGTAGTTAAATAAGGAAGGTGACTTCCTTCTGTGACTACAGGTCTCTGAGAAATTATCTTTCAAAAGAGATTGCATTGCTCATAAGAGTGTTGTGGCCTATTGATAAAAACAATTTTGTTCACTTTCTTGTCTTGAAAAAAAGTGGCCTTAGCTTTTTGCAATACTTGAATAAAGTGTGTACTTGCAAAAGAATTTCTGTAGCACAGCATTAGAGACTCATGACTTTTCTGCAAGAAATTCAAACTTACATCTTCCTTTTACTACCTTAAGAATACTAGTGAATAAAACATTAATTCAAAGAGCAAGTGATAGAAACTACAATGACGTTTAATGCAAATTGTAGGAATTTACATGTTTACAAATCATCTTAAACTGGTTGTGCAGCAATTCAATAAAATCTTTGTATTATAAAAATGTGAAGAAAAATGTAAACTGGTGTAAAGGAGGTACTGTCATTTTAATTAACCTATGTTTAAAAGCTTTTCCTTCTGGACTTTGCAAAGCCTTCTCGGTTACACATTGCAAAGCATTCTCTAGGGGGCTCAGCCTCCTTGTGTGTACTGTACTGTGCAGACATGAAAAATAAACCCGTTTACTGTGTGTGTGTAAATAGCCTGATCACCAGGCCATTTTCAGCCAATAGTCACCCATGCAGCTCTTAGAAGTCTGCACAGAAGACTAAGGGTGTGGTTTGTAAGTACGCTCTGTAAAATAACTGGGATGAAGTCCCATGTATACCTGTGTAAATAGATTTGTTAACTAAAATGTACTTTAAGATGAAATCTGTAAATAAATTGATTTATAAATTAATTCCATGTCTGGTGTTAATTTGTCTGCTCATGAGTCAAGTTAGAAAAAAAAGAGTTCTTCTGAAATTGAATTTTTCTGATTTCTTGTTTTGGTTCAGGCACTTGTTCTGAGAGTAAGGGGAGCTGGTGTAAGAGCTGTGGACCCTGCACAGGTCCCCAGCACAGGAAGCCAAGCACCCTGGTCTCTTAACAGCTCGTTAATTCCTCAGACAATCAGTGAGCATCGCCTGTGTCCTCACCGCCACTGTGCTGCGTGCTGGGGAGACAGCAGAGGAGACAGACATGGTCCCTGGCCTTGTGGAGCTTAAAGTCCATTGAAAGAGCATCATCAAAAACACTCTTTAAACCAGAGCTTGTCAAGCTGTGGAAGGCTGTAAAAGAAGCATGCTTATCTCTCAGGGAGAGAGTATGTTAAAATGGTGGGGTTGAGGCAGGAGAGTTCCCTGATGAATCTTAACTGATTCTGGTTTTTTGACATAGGATCTCACCGTGTAGTCAAGCTGGCTTCAGACTTTGAACACATTCAACCCTCTTATTTGAGCTTCCTTTTTAGATAGGATTCAAAC